>CM041636.1:48958776-49102359 GCA_023333625.1 Bothriochloa decipiens
GAGCTTCAAATCTAGTGTACCTACACAGTTTTTCCAATGGACAGAACTTGCAGCGACACAAACTATGTCCTCCATTGGGTTTAGGCTTCTCCAGAATGGTGACATGATCCCAAAGTGGAGACTTGATGTCTGTTCTGTGTGTGGCTGTAAATCTTACACTAGCACTTGCACTAGCACCACTCAAATTGGGAGACGCCAACTACTGCAAACAAGCAATCAAGCAACAAGAACTCACTAACTAAAGAAGTGGGGAGCAAAGAAATCAAGCAAACAAGAAGAGGAGATCGAGAATGGGGAGAGGAGGAGGAAATCAACCGGCTACGAACTGAAGAAGAAGAAGAGGAGATCAAGAATGAGGAAGGGGATTAACTCACCGGAGCTGATGTCGCAGGGACGCGCCGGCGTGGAAACTCCATTGGTGGCTGGCGAGTGGCAAGCAGGGATGGTGCTCATCGCTGGCAAGTAGGGGCGACTGCTCGTCGCCATCGAGCGGAGGTGCCTCGTCGGTGGCCGGCGGATGACGAGCAAGGGTCGCGGCGTCACCACGTGGGATGAGGCGTGATGCGGGCGCGTGCGGCTATGCAGGAGCGTGGCTAGATGCAGGCTAGGGCGACAGGGATATGCGATTGCGATTGGTTGGGCTAGGTACGCGTATCCACAATGCTAATACGCTAATACGCTAATACGCGTATCTATAACGCTAATACGCGTATCCACAATGCTGATACACATCAGGCCAACATATCAAAAATTTGTGAAATTAATTAAAATTCGGATACTTTGGGGATACGTATCGATGGTGTATAGGATGCGTATCAGTGTACAATATACATCCGATACGTGATACACGTGTCCCTTGAAGTATGTGTAACATAGTCTATGTCTGCTCTATCTAAGGACAGATTTGACTTGGCCGAGGTTTGGACACATCCAGTGGCGGATCCAAAGGGGGGTGCCGGGGCTACAGCCCCCTAATCAGCTTGATTCCTTTACTAATCACTGTTGCTTAGCATGAAATCACCATTAATTTTTAGCATTAACTCTAAATCTTCTTTGTTTAGCTCCCCCCTTCATCCTCATCCTACATCCGCCACTGGACACATCCTTGGTCAGTAAGTTCAAAACAGTTTTGTTAAGGTTAACCATGAAAACGACAAACATTGGTTGAGATCAGGAAGACAACGATGAAGTGCAAATAACATTACTAATCTTCAGGACGTGCAGGTTTTCAGAGCTTGCATAAAGGTTCCAAGGTCATTTAGTGTCCAAATGGAAGACAGCCAAAATGGAGCATGTGTATATGTATAGATGTTTTGGGTTTTTTTTATTCCCACTATCCTCACTCGCCAGATAATGAAAAATTAAGTGACTGTAAATTAGACAGTCACTTCCAAACTATCAATAGTGCCGTTTGTTTAGGAATTGCTTGAAAGAGAAAAAAAACATATTGAACTCATTTGTCATTGACAATAGGAATTAGAAAACCTTGGCAGATAAAGAACGCAAAAAACCTCCACTCGCTCATATAACTCACTGAAATTTGTTTTATTCTCTTTTCTCCTTTTCTTTTCTGTCTCTCTGCTTTTCTCTCTGCTCACGGTTCACGGTTGCAAGTACGCGGCCGCCGCCCGCACCTGGAGCATGGTGTTAGATGTTTTGGGTCATGGGCCAAACAATTTCAAATAAATTTCAAAGACCCACTCATACATGCATGTATATATGAAAAGGTGGGGGACTTTAGTCTCATCTTGCTACTTCAAAAGAAGTAAGGCCAACTTAAATAGCTGACCTATTTCTATCTTATTAGAGCTATTGGGGAGAGGAAAAGGAAGAATCACACGCGCGCGCTCGCCTCGTCGGGCCGGGCCGGGGCGGCGGGGCAGGGCTAATGGGCATGCACGCACGACATGCGCGTGAATGGTCCGCCGATTTCCCGCTCCGACCCTTACGGGTGCGCGGCCTTCTTTTGCCACTCCGAATTTTTGCATGCATGGAGAAAATTGCGCTGGCCTATTTGGTAAGCAATTATTCTCGTATTATGGTAAGTGCACAAACGGCAGGTCAATTACCATAATACTGTGATTGAGCGGCTAATTACTTTCCTATTTGCTGTGACGCGTGTATAAATATGGAGCGAGACGTCGTCCTCAGTACCGAGAGATTCATCTCTTCCTCGCCACAGTGCTGCGCTGCCGCCGTCTTCCCCATCTCGTCGCCGTCGTGCCATCGGTGTCGGGAGAGCAGGCTCCAAGCCTACGTCTCCTCGCGTCCCTGCACGGGGTAGGGGGCGTATTAGGTTTTTGGGAAGCGCCATCGCGACTGCTCGCTGGACGTCTTCTTCCCTCTACGTCGCTGATCCGGATTTCAGTTAACGGTCTGCTACGTCTTCCTTCGCCGGCAATCCCACTGTAAGAATGTCGATTCTCTCTCCGTTGTTCGTGCTCGCATTCTCTCTGTTGCTAGTATTAAATCACGTACCTGTGGTACATGCTGTTGGTCTTTTCCTCATTGTCGGAATTAATCTATACATCGCTAAATTGCTCTTATTTTCAACATTCCAAAAACCTGATAGGTATTTAGCAATGACTAAGGGATATACTGATGCGATGAAACCGGAGAAGTTCACTGGTGTGAATTTTAAGAGATGGCAGACGAGGGCCCAGTTGTGGCTCACGGCTATGGGCGTATTTTGGGTCGTGGGTAATCCTCCCGCACTACCTCTCGCGTCTGAGAAAGAGGTGCAGGAGTTTACTACGGCTACGAGATTTTTGTCGGATGCGTTCTTAGCATGCTCTCTGACCAGCTGTGTGATGTTTATATGAACATCAAAAGTGCTGCTGAACTGTGGGATGCACTTGAACACAAATTTGGTGCTGCAGACGCTGGGCACGAGTTGTATGTCATGGAGAAGTACCACGACTTTAAAATGGTTGAAAACCGTTCAGTCGTGAAACAGGCTTATGAGTTTCAACTTATTGTGAGGAAACTTGAACAACTCGAACACGTCTTGCCTGACAAGTTTGTGGCTGGTGGTATGATTGCCAAGTTGCCTTCGTCATGGAAAAACTTTGCCATGGCTCTGAAACACAAAAGACAGAAGATCTCAGTCGAGGATCTGTTGGCTGGTCTTGATGTTGAAGAGAAGGCTCGGGCAAAGGATGCTCCACCAAAAACCCTAGAACAGTCCAGTGCCAATGTGATGCAGTATGGTGGCAAGAACAAGCAAAAGCCTATTCAGACTACTCAGTTTAAGAAGAAGAAGATGAACAAGGATGAAGTTGTGTGCTTCATTTGCGGTGAGAATGGACACTTCGCCAAAAAGTGCAAGAACCGCAAGGACAAGAAGAATCAGCAGGGGCAGAAGTCTGCCAACGTGACTATTGGTGATCCTAGCGGATCTGGGTACGGTAATTATTTACCTAATGTATTTTCTGTATGTCAATCTAATGATTGGTGGATCGATACAGGAGCCAATATTCATGTTTGTACTGATATCTTCATGTTTTCATCGTACCAGGTCGCACGAGGTTCAACCGTCATGATGGGGAATGGCTCGCATGCTTCTGTTCTTGGTATTGGTTCGGTCGATCTGAAGTTCACTTCGGGAAAGATCGTGCGGCTCAAGAACATGCAGCATGCTCCCTCAATAAAGAAGAACCTCGTTAGTGGATCCCTCTTGTGTTGAGATAGATTCAAGCTGGTATTTGAGTCCAATAAAGTAGTCGTCTCGAGGTATGGCCAATTCAATGGTAAAGGCTATGAGAGCGGAGGCTTGTTCCGTTTTTCACTCTCTGATTTCTGTAATAAAGTTATGAACCATGTGTGTGATTCGAACAATTCGGTGGCTGATATATGGCATTCACGTTTGTGTCACACTAATTTTGGTTGTATGTCGCGTCTATCCAGTATGAATTTAATTCTAAATTTTTCTACTGTCAAAGGCTCTAAATGTCAAGCATGTGTGCAAGCAAAGCAACCTCGTAAGCCTCACAAGGCTGTAGACGAGAGATGCACGACATTGTTGGAGCTTATACATTCAGATATCTGTAAAATGAATGGTGTGTTGACAAAAGGAGGAAAAATATACTTTATGACTTTAATTGATGATGCAACTAAATATTGTTATGTGTTTCTTCTAAAAACTAAAGATGAGGCGTTTGAATGTTTTAAGACTTATAAAGCTGAGGTAGAAAACCAATTAGAAAAAAAATCAAGCGTGTTAGGTCTGATCGCGGTGGAGAGTATTTTTCCAATGAGTTCGATCTCTTCTGTGCGGAGAATAGAATAATTCATGAACGGACACCACCATATTCGCCCTAATCTAATGGGGTTGTCGAAAGAAAGAACCGGACGTTAATGGACCTGGTGAATGCCATGTTAGGAACATCTGGTATGGCTAAAGTATGGTGGGGTGAGGCTGTCTTAACAGCATGTCATGTTCTAAATAGAGTTCCAACTAAAAATAGTAAAGTTACTCCATATGAAGGATGGAAAGAAAAGAAACCATCACTCGATTACTTGCGTACATGGGGCTGTTTGGCCATGGTTAGCGTACCCATTAATAAGAAACGCAAGCTCAGACCAAAGACCGTTGATTGTATCTTTTTGGGTTATGCGTATCATAGCACGGCTTATAAGTTCTTAATGATAAAATCTGAAGCGCCTGATGTTTTAGTTGATTCACTTTTGGAGTCACGGGATGTTACTTTCTTTGAGAATATTTTCCTGATGAAAGTTGCTTATTCTTTACGGAGTTCGTGTAGTGAATTTATTCCTGAGCCTACACCCTCGATAGAGCCAATTATAGACCCACCTGGTATTGAAGAGGATGACAATGTTGTAGCTCCTAGAAGGAGTAAGAGACAAAGGGTTTAAAAATCCTTTGGTGATGACTTCATTGTGTATCTCATAGATGATACTTCCACGACCATTGCAGAGGCATATGCATCGCCAGATGTGGATTATTGGAAGGATGCAGTCCATAGTGAGATGGACTCCATCACTGCAAATGGCACATGGGAAGTAGTAGATAAACCAGTGGGTTGCAGACCGATTGGCTGTAAATGGGTATTTAAGAAGAAGCTTAGGCCTGACGGTACTATTGAAAAGTACAAGGCTAGACTTGTTGCTAAAGGTTTTACATAAAAAGAAGATGAGGATTTCTTTGATACGTACTCACCTGTTGCCAGATTAACTATAATCCGAGTGTTATTATCCTTGGCTGCTTCCCACAAGCTTCTTGTTCATCAGATGGACGTGAAGACAGCTTTCCTTAATGGAGAGTTAGAGGAAGAAATTTATATGAATCAGCCTGATGAATTTATAGCACAAGGACAAGAGGGCAAGGTGTGTAGGTTACTTAAATCCTTGTACGGCCTAAAGCAGGCACCTAAGCAGTGGCATGAGAAGTTCGAAAAGACTTTGACCTCTGCTGGGTTTGCAATAAATGAAATCGACACTTGTGTGTATTACCGTTATGGTGGGGGCAAAGGAGTAATCCTGTGTTTGTATGTTGATGACATACTAATTTTTGGGACAAGTATCGAAGAGATTAATGATGTAAAATCATTCTTATCCCAAAATTTTGACATGAAAGATTTGGGAGAAGCTGATGTGATCCTCAATATTAAACTTAATAAGGATGAGAATGGGAGTACTCTTTTGCAGTCTCATTATGTGGAAAAGGTTTTGAACCGCTTTGGTTATATGGATTGCAAACCTTCTCCAACACCCTATGATCCTAGCCTAATACTTTAAAAGAATAAAAGGCTAGGAAAGGATCATTTGAAATATTCCCAAATTATTGGATCTTTGATGTACTTAGCTAGCGCAACCCACCCTGATATCTCATTTGCTGTAAGCAAGTTGAGTAGATTTTCTTCTAATCTAGGAACTGATCATTGGCATGGTATTGATCGAGTAATGCGCTATCTAAAAGGCACAATGAGTTATGCAATTCACTATTTAGGGTACCCAGGAGTACTTGAAGGATATAGTGATTCAAACTGGATTACAGAAGCTGATGAGCTTAAAGCCACTAGTGGATACATATTCACTTTGGGTGGTGGTGCTGTCTCTTGGAGGTCTTGTAAGCAGACAATACTTACAAAGTCCACAATGGAGGCAGAGCTTACAACTCTGGATACACCTTCTACTAAGGCTGAATGGTTAAGAGAGATGTTGATGGACTTGCCTATGGTTGAGAAACCAATTCCTGCTATTCTCATAAACTGTGATAATCAAATGGTGATCACGAAGGTGAAGAATAGTTAGGACAACGGAAAGAAGTCCAGCAAACATATAAAACGTAGACTGAAGTCTGTCAGAAAATTAAGGAGCTTCGGAGTAATAGCTGTGGACTACATCCAGACAGCTAAGAACCTGGCAGATCCCTTTACAAAGGGACTATCACGCACCGTGATTGACAATGAATCGAAGGAGATGGGATTGAGACCCATGTGAGTTAACCTTAGTAGTAACCCAACCTATGTGATCGGAGATCCCGTGAATTAGGACCTGGGAAGAACAAGCTATTAGTTAATGGGAGAGTACAATCTTTCCTTTTGACCCACTCCGCTGGAGATACAGTACTCTCATCTCTGTAAGGCAGGCTGACTTTGTCTTAATGTGTTCTGAGGCTTTATAGCGAGATACTATCCTACAGAGTATCCCTGTAAGAACACACCTATGTGAGCCCAGTTGTTAGTCGTAGTTTATAAGAATTGGGTATTCTTTAATAAGCTTATGAAGTGAGTTAGGAGTATGACTTATACGCTCCACTCGCGAGGTTGGCTATGGCAGCCTAGTATCAGTCAAGACTTCAAGTGAAGCCTATTCACACCAAACTGCCAATTCAAGGCCTAGTCCATTGTGCAGTTGCTGATGTGCCTATCTTGTTGTTCTAAGTGGATGTTCAACCTTAACCGGTCTCCACTGAATAGCTGGTATATTAACAGTACTGTGGTATAGGGAGTATGACTCGCGTGCCCTTGGATGTGGTGGGGGATTGTTAGATGTTTTGGGCCATGGGCCAAATAATTCTAAATAAATTCCAAAGGCCCACTCACACATGTATGTATATATGGAAAGGTGGGGGACTTTAGTCCCACCTTGCTACTTTAAGAGGAGTGAGGCCAACTTAAATAGCTGAGTTATCTCTATCTTGTTGGAGCTATTGGGGAGAGGAAAAGAAAGAACCACACGCACGCGCGCTCGCTCGCCTCGCCTCGCCTCGCCTCGCCGGGCCGGGTGGGGCGGGGCTAATGGACGCGCACGCATGACATACGCGTGAATGGTCCGCCGATTTCCCGCTCCGACCCTTGCGGGTGCACGGCCTCCTTTTGCCACTCCGAATTTTTGCATGCATGGAGAAAATTGTGCTAGTCTATTTGGCAAGCAATTATTATCGTATTATGGTAAGTGCACAAACGGCAGGTCAATTACCATAATACTCTGATTGAGTGGCTAATTACTTTCCTATTTGCTGTGACGCGTGTATAAATATGGAGCGAGACGTCGTCCTCAGTACCAAGAGACTCATCTCTTCCTCGCCACAGTGCTGCGCTGCCGCCGTCTTCCCCATCCCGTCACCGTCGTGCCATCGGTGTCGGGAGAGCAGGCTCCGAAGCCTACGTCTCCTCGCGTCCCTGCACGGGGTAGGGGGCGTATCAGGTTTTTGGGAAGCGCCGTCGCGACTGCTCGCTGGACGTATTCTTCTCTCTACGCCGCTCATCCGGATTTCAGTTAACGGTCTGCTATGTCTTCCTTCGCCGGCAATCCCACTGTAAGAATGTCGATTTTCTCTCCGTTGTTCGTTCTCGCATTCTCTCTGTTGCTAGTATTAAATCATATACCTATGATACATGCTGTTGGTCTTTTCTTCATTGTCAAAATTAATCTATACATCGCTAATTTGCTTTTATTTCTAACAGCGGCCACGGGCCACTGCGGCTGCGCTGCCCTCCCCCACGCCAGCTCGCCGCCCTCCCCCACTCTAGCTCCACCTCCAGCCACGCACCCCTTCCTCCTCGTCTAGTGGCTGGCCCCGTATGCCCCGGCTGCCCCACGCGCTCGCACGGCAGTGAAGCACCGGCGTCCCGCGCCCGCACGGCGGCGTGGGGGCAAATCCGCCATCTTCCTGCGTTGGGCCCATAGCAGCTCGCGGGAGCTGCATTTTCTGGCTTCGTTCGTGGCTGTGTTTAGTTCCCGCGAATTTTGAAAGGAAATTTCACCTCGTATCACCTAGCATACTGTAGCATTTTGTTTGTATTTGGTAAAAATTATCCAAACTTTGAGTAACTAGACTCAAAATATTCGTTTCGTAAAGTACAACAAAACCATGCAATTAGTTTTTGATTTTATCTACATTTAGTACTCCATGCATGTGTTGATATTTTGATATGACGGGTAATATGAATTCTGCATAGTAAATTTTGGGATGATTTCTGGCTAAATAAACACAGCCCGCGTGAAAAAGCTTCCGGTCAGCGCATTTCTCGGGACCTGTGCTAAGTGCTGCGGATGTGATTATGTCAATGGAGGTGAATAAATCATCATTTATGGACCATCAACTCAACTCATAGTTGCTCAAGAAGCTGGGCAGACTACAAGAAGTGGGTGCTGGGTTGGAAAGCCGGAGGGGCGCTGGAAGGGGAGAAGTTCTCTCGCCTTCTCGGAGACGTCGCCATCCGCTTTCACCACTCGGCGCGCGGTAACTGAAAACCCTCCTCTGTTCCTCTCTCTCCCACTCCCCTGCTTCCCTGTTCGTGGAAATCGCCTGTTCTTGACTCGTGGCTGTTCGTGCGGCGCCGATTTAGGGAGAGAGTTTCTGCGGTGAGGGTTCTTGGGCCCTCTCGGGCGGCGTATTCTATGTTTCTTTGGGATTCTTTTTTCAGAGAATGCCGCATTCCGGTCTACGCCTACAAAGGTTCCTGTCTTTGGGGATGGATTCTGTTTCCTAGGTTCTTGGTGGATTCTCGTGCGGTTTTTAGGCATGTTTTCTGTTGTTTTCCATGGAAAACCCCAGTGGCGCACATGTGACAGGGACAGGGTTTGGGGTTTTTCTTTTGTTGAGTTCTGTCACTAGCAAATATTCTATGGCAGTGTGTTGTGTTCGAGGTCCTTGTTTAGTAATACTATTTCCGTAGTTTGTTGTTTATTAAGGTTACCATAGCTTGTGAGATGATGAAGGTTTATTTTTTCATAATTTGTCACTTGCAGCAATTGTGCTTTTACTACCTGTATCATTCTTACATCTATTCTATACAGTTACTTCTTCTCTTATACTGCTGAATTGTATGAAGTATTAGGAAACAACAAATGCCAGATATTTAAATGTTCCAACTTCGAATTGATGTAAGATAAAGTATGCTGATGTTACATTTGTGTTGCATATTTGGTGGTGATGGGACTAGTGAGTAAACATTGTGGTTTACTGAAATGTATGCCGTTTGCACAATGTAAATGGTTGGCAGTTGATATTACTTTAGAGAATGTGTATTGGTGTGGGATAGGAGCCCCCATTAACAAGGCCCAATTACAAAGCCTAGGCGCCTGGTTGTGAGTGTTTAGGAATCAGTTGCAGTTTGTAGGGCTTCATTAGTAATAGTTCATGTTTTCATTCTGCTGCACTGGAAAATACTTAGCAAAGTAAATGCCAACTCTTGTTGTTTCAGCTTGTTGTAATATCACTGAAATCAGATGTTTTATCTCTGTTGGAAGGGTGATTTCCTTTTGCTGCTTCTTGCTTGAATCATACAGCTAGTGCCTGATTGTGGTTGCTTTGGATGTCTACTCACGCAGCAAGGCTCACTAAATGGCGTCTCACAATAGTGATGATGATGACTTGCCTCCACCACCTCCTTTGGTTGCTTGTGTTGAACCACTTAAAGCTGAGGAAACAAAGATGCCATTGAAAGCTAGGAGTCTTGTCCAGAGAAATGGCTTTGGCAGAAAGGGGCAGCCGATAAAGCTGCTAACAAATCACTTCAAAGTTTCTCTTGTGAACACTGAAGAATTTTTCTACCATTACTATGTGCGTCTCTAATCTCCTTGTCCAGTGCCATTTTTTTATTTGTTTTCCTCATACCTTCATTATCAATGCTGTTATCTTTTACTGGTTGCAGGTCAATTTGAAGTATGAAGATGATACACCAGTTTATCGCAAAGGGCTAGGAAGAAGCGTGATGGAAAAACTGCAGGCTGAACTTGCAAATAAAGATTTTGCATATGATGGTGAGGAGAGCCTGTTCACAATTGGTGCTCTCCCTCAAGTTTATGAGTTCACTGTCGTGGTTGAAGATGTGTCAACTGGAAAGTAATGCCTCAGTTATTTTGATTGATTTGTCATTATCTGCTCTGATGATAATTATCCCTAAATGCTAACTTGGCTTTCTTGCTTTCAGGACTCCTGCAAATGGCAGTCCAGCCAATGACAGTCCTTCTGGAAATGACAGGAAAAGGATCAGAAGGCCCTACAATACGAAGACTTATAAGGTCGAAATCTCTTATGCGGCAAAAATTCCTATGAGTGCAATCTCACAGGCCTTGAGAGGTCAGGAATCAGAGCACACTCAGGAAGCAATTCAAGTGATTCACATTATTCTGAGGCAGCACTCAGCTAAGCAGTATGTAATGGTTGCATGCAATTAAGAGGGCATATTTTACAAATATTGCTGATATTATTGATGGTTCTATTCTGTCTTTAACCATGTACCTTTTGGCTTGCAGGGGCTGCTTATTTGTACGGCAATCATTCTTCCACAACAATCCTAAGAACTTTGTTGACCTGGGTGGTGGTGTGCTGGGCTGTAGAGGGTTTCATTCAAGTTTTCGTGCAACCCAGAGTGGACCTACACTCAATATCGGTCAGTTATCATCTATATGCCCCTTTTAATCTGTACAGTACAATGATCATTTCTCTCTATGCAGTTATTATTGGTAATGTCTGCATGTATTAATATGTTGTGCAGATGTGTCCACCACAATGATTGTGAAACCTGGTCATGTCATTGATTTTCTGCTTGCCAATCAGAAAGTTAGTGATCCAAGCTTGATTGATTGGGCTAAGGTAATGCTTCATGCTAAAAATACAACAAATAGTATAGGGATGAAGCTTGAATTCCATTTCATCATACTTTAGATGTATTTTTTTGCAATTTGTTTTACATCTGCAGGCCAGGCGTGCACTGAAGAATTTAAGGATAAAAATACATCCAGCAAACCAAGAACGGAAGATTGTTGGTCTTAGCGACAGACCTTGCTGTGAGCAAGTGTAAGTAGCGTGATGTGTTTTTGTTTGAATGGTTTTTATATTGTTTATTTTTTTCCAAGCTCCTTTTGTATTCCATCTATTTCAAACATTTTCTAAGTACTTGGTGATTTCCTTGCTTATGTAAATTCACACTGAAACTTAAAAATGGTAACAATGGTGACTCTGAAGAGGTCACTGTTTTTTATTACTTCATAAAAAAGCGTGGCATAGACCCGCAAATACTGTTTGCACTTTATAATTTCTCCAAGCTCCTTTTGAATTCTCCATCTATTTCATACATTTTCTAAGTACTTGATGATTTTCTTGCTTATGTAGATTCACACTGAAACTTAAAGATGATGATAATAATGGTGACTTTGAAGAGATCACTGTTTTTGATTACATCGTAAAGAAGCTTGGCATAATGCTGGTATACTCTGGTGCTCTTCCTTGTATCAATGTGGGAAAACCAAAGCGGCCAACATATGTCCCAGTTGAGGTAACTGTTATTTAAATCACAATGCTGATCCTTTACCGTAAAACTCTTTTCCCCTGCTAATGTTGTGAAGATTGTTTCCATGTTTACCAGTTATGCAGCCTTCTGCCTTTACAAAGATACACTAAAGCTTTGAGCACACTTCAGAGGTCAGAACTTGTTGAGAAATCTAGGCAGAAACCACAAGAAAGGATGTCTATTTTGTCTTATGTGGGTGGTTTTTTTGGATTAAATCTAGCAATTTTTCCTTGTTAATAACAATAACGATTGGCCGCCAAGTTGGGTTATTGGTAGGTGTTGTTTTCTTAAACTGTTCTTTTGTTCATGTCAACTTGGGTAGGCACTGCAAAGAAGCAACTATGATGCAGAGCCCATGCTGAAGGCATGTGGGATTACAATTGCAAGAAGTTTCACAGAAGTTGATGGTAGGATAATGCAGCCCCCCAAGGTTGGTGATTACTGTTTATCCTTTATCATTTCAGATATCCTTTGTGGTTATGGAATTTTGAAGCCATAAATCTTATAACTGTCTTTTGTTCAGCTTAAAGCTAGGAATGGAGAAGACATTTTTACACGCAATGGCAGATGGAACTTCAACAATAATGTCAGCATGTATAGCTTATTCTTGTTTATGTGTATTTGGATTTTCATATTGTCACATGTAATATTTGGGATGTGTTTTTCAGAGGCTTATTAGAGCTAGCAGTGTTAAGAATTGGGCAGTGGTCAACTTTTCTGCACGATTCAATGTCAGGGATCTTGTCCGAGATCTCATCAAGTGTGGAAGCATGAAGGGGATCGTAAGTTTGTTTTCTCATTATGTTGTGCATCTCCAAATGTGTTTGGAATTGCCTTTTCACTTGTTATTGTTGACTTTTTTTGTATTGCAGATGGTTAGAGCACCTTTTGATGTATTTGATGAGCGTCCTTCAATGAGAGGGTCACCTGCTGTAAGGAGGGTTGAAGACATGTTTGAACGAGTCACAAACAAGCTTCCTGATGTCGAGTTTCTTTTGTGTGTTCTAGCTGAAAGAAAGAATTCTAATATTTATGGTAGGTTAACACTACTAAATCGTTGTTAACCTCTGCGGCCCGTTTTATTTTCCTCTAACATTATGCCATTGACCTTTACAGGGCCTTGGAAGAAGAAATGCCTTGCTGGTGAATTTGGGATTGTTACACAGTGTGTGGCACCAACTAGTACCGTCAACGATCAATATCTTACAAATCTCTTACTAAAGATAAATGCAAAGGTATGTTTCCTCTTTGCCTTGAAATTTATGACCATGGTTACATTTGTATATGGCAATTCTATTTTTTTTATATTATTTCCCTTCCCCATCAAACAGCTGGGTGGCATGAATTCATTGCTCCAAATTGAAACATCCCCAGCAATTCCTCACGTATCCAAGGTCCCAACTATAATCTTGGGAATAAATGTCTCACATGGTTCTCCTGGATATTCTGATGTACCATCCATTGCTGCTGTAAGTATTAGTTTTGGCATTTGCTGTGCTAAATAATAACTACTAGCTACTGTAACAGTTTTTATTTTGTTTTTCTTAGGTTGTTAGTTCTTGTGAATGGCCTCTTATCTCAAAATACAGAGCTTCCATCCGCACCCAATCACCTAAAATGAAAATGATTGACTCGTTGTTTCAGCCACGTGAAACTGAAGATGACGGTGTGATCCGGTACAGATCTTACCTACAATAACTTTGTTAAGTTTGAGCTTGGTATACTTTGCTGAATGTCCTCTATATGTTGTAATGACACTTGCTTTCTCCCATTACTAGTTGCAATTTGATGTTGTTTCAGGGAGTGTCTGTTTGATTTCTACACTAGTTCTGGGAGAAAGCCTGACCAAGTCATCATCTTCAGGTCTGTTATTATCTTAAATTATCTGGCTGCAAATCTTGGTAGTTAACCTTTTTTTGTGTGAAAACCACTGTTTTGTTGAGCAAATTGGTTGCCTATCTCCTGTTTCCTATGTTTTGTTATGGCACCAAGCTGATTTTTGTCTAATTATAGGGTTGGCGTTAGCGAAAGTCAGTTTAATCAGGTGCTGAACATTGAGTTGCAACAAATCATCGAGGTACTTTTTGTTGGTAACTCTATTGGCACACTATATTCATGGTGTTGCCATGGTTCCTTTTATCTAAGTATCATGTACTGTGTGATTGTCCATATTAACTTGGTCTGATTACACCTTCAGGCTTGCAGATTTTATGATGAGAAATGGAATCCGAAGTTCACGTTGATTATTGCCCAGAAGAGCCATCACACAAAATTTTTCATTCCTGGAAAGCCAGAAAATGTTCCGCCTGGTAATCTTCATCACCTACCTGTTTGCTATTGCAATTGTGTAGTCTCATTTATTGGTGACCTTATTATATTATGGCTTTATCTGTAGGAACTGTTGTGGACAACAAAGTCTGCCATCCAAGGAATTTCGACTTCTACATGTGTCCGCATGCTGGAATGACCGTAATTATTTTCTGCCTTTGTATTTGATCTACAGTCAATTGGTGTCGTTTTGGGTCTGTTAGTTTGCCCAGGAATGAGAAATGTCCTACATTTATAACCCCACACACAAGCAACAGTGTTCTGATTTAAACTTGTGCCTTCACACCATCAGTGGTAATAGATGCCCAAAGTTGATGATGTTTTGTGTCTGCTTGTGCTGTTGTCACCATGTTCAGTGTGTCTCCTAGAATTTTACTGAAACTTGGTTCTGCTGTCATAAGTTTGGCTAGGTAGACATTATTTTTTTATGTGAACTGGTTACAGCTAATTACATATTTTTTCCCAGGGGACTACAAGGCCAACTCACTATCACGTTCTACATGATGAGATTGGCTTCAGTCCTGATGACCTGCAGGAGCTGGTGCATTCGCTTTCTTATGTGTAAGTACCAAGCAGAGGCTCGAACAAACTTTTGGTACCTTTTTGTCCTGTTATGAAAAAAACTAGCCTGCTGACAAGTGATTTTCTGGGACTTTATTTCAGGTACCAAAGGAGCACAACAGCCATATCAGTTGGTAAGTTAGCTAGGCATCCTTATTTTGTGTGTGGAACTTCGTACCACCTCCTCCAGTAGCTTTGTGTATCAAATCCATGGGAACTATTTCCTTCTTTTGCCTTCCTGCAGTTGCTCCCATCTACTATGCACATCTCGCAGCTGCTCAAGTTGGCCAGTTCATAAAGTTCGATGAGATGTCGGAGACTTCTTCCAGCCATGGCGGGCATACTTCGGCGGGCCGCGTTCCCGTCCAGGAGCTGCCCCGTCTACATGAGAGAGTGAGGAGCTCGATGTTCTTCTGCTGAGCTTAGCAATGTGCCATGGTTTTACTTTTTGGTTGATGGTTGGGTCTGAACCCTTAGTTGTGTCAGGTGGCGGTAAACGCTCTTATGAACTTGTTGCGTTACTTGGTGCCTGCGTCGCCTCAGTAAGACTTAAACCTGGTAGTAGGATGTCTCAAAAAAATGTTATTTTGTTAAACATAGCTGGTCATGCTGGGTGCATGGCTGTAACGCGGGCAGCCCAACTATGTTCGGTTGTTTGTTGCAATGCCTGCCTGTCTCAGGAAGACTTGGAACCTGGTAGGATGTCATTGAACCAATCCTTTTAAGAGGTTGCTGGTTTGGATCCTCGAGTTTTGCTGTCATGCTAATTGTCTGTCCTAGATTTTGATTTCTGCTTCTTTGTATTTCATGAGTGGCCTTAGCTTGAGATTGCACACATTGGCATGACTGGATTTCATTTGGAACTCTGGGCTGCGATGTTTCAGTAGTGGCCCTAGCTTGAGGTTACACTGGATTTCATTTGGCACTGGGGCTATTTGGGACTTGCTGGTCTGATGGTCTGCAGTAGAGCCTGAGCGTTCGATGGTCTGATTCAGTATCCCGATCAGACCAGGCAAGTGTATTTCACAATTCTAGTGACAATGGCGATTGAACATCCTGACCATGGCAAAGATTGATTGGTGAACAACAGAGCAGACGTAGAGGCAATGTTTCAGCTTGTTATTAGCAGCAGTCGATGGGTCACCGCATTTTTCTAGAGTTGCAGCTTCCAGTGCAAATTACATCAGTATTCATTACCAATTGTCAAAATTCCTAGTTTAGATGGCCATTACCATCATCTTGGCACATAGAACGCACACTATGAAAATCTAGGACCGTCCAACACTCTCACAACAGCCACGCCCTTGAGCAAATAAACAAAACAGAGTCTTCTTGGTCCTTATAGGACAAGAAAACATGACCCATTGATCGGATCATCTGATCGAAAAGGGCCATTGCCAGAGTAACGAGGAGTTGTACTGTTGTTAAAATTGAATCAGTGTGTCAAGACCATACTTTTTAGCACATTGATATTGATGTGTCTATTTACAGTTTCGGCTCGTGAAGACATCAAATACAAATGAAATCTAAACATACCACTACCAGCTAGAACACAACATAATTAAGTCTTAGTACTAGAAAACTTGCAAATTCTATTATTCTAACATCGTTAACTGTTTACATCTCTGCTAAGTCTAAAACAAGCAGTAGTTGTACTATTATTACTGTAGCCTGCTGCGCTATCACAACTTGATTTTGCTAACTGAAGAAACAAGCAGCCGGAGCCCATGCGTGCGTGCTGCGGGGTGTGCAGCTATGCAACCGGAACCAAGAACGCTGTTGGCATCGGAAGCATGCTGGAATCCGGCGCGCTGGCGACGAAACCCGGTCCAGCGCACATGGCCCGCGGCTTCCACACTATCTCCTCCTCCATGTCGTCGATGTCGTCACTGCCACTGCTGCTGCTCTCGCTGTCGTCAAGTGTCTCGGCATGCGGCGGGCAACTCTTCTTGTGCACGTCCCAGCGCTCGGCAGCGGACGTCGTGCGGCTGATCGGCCACTTGCCGCTGCTCGCGAGGGAAGACGACGATGACGAATCTGGGCTCGCTGCCTTCTTGTGCGCGTCCCACCTCTCCACGGAGTCGGCCCAGCCGGGCTTCGCCGGTGGCGAGGTCACGTTCTTGCGTGGGGATCCGTGCCGCCGGTGCTCCTGATAGCACCGTCGGCTGAACGAAGGCCTGATGCTGACGAGGCCGAGAGTTGTGCTCTGGCAGGCTTGGTCATGCGCGCGTCCCACCTCTCCTTGTGGTGAGGATGGCGGCGACGCACAGTGGTGGCGTCGGGAGTACTGGCATCATCTTGCACAGTTGCACTTGAGTGGGGTAGGGAGCAGCGCCGGGAGAGCCGCGTGTGCGACCTTGAGATGCACGCGGGCAACCGGGATCGCCATGGTGGTGATGGATCGAAGACGCGCTCAGGCGCTGCCAAGGGAGCCGATCGTGGAGATGAAGCAGAGAGGCGACGGTGGATGAGATGATTCCCGGTAGCATTGCAGCAGCAGAAATATATAGGCCCCAATCCACCAGGGGTGCCTGGCGCGCGTCGATCGAATCCGCATGTGCGCGTTCCCGAAGTCGGTGTCCGAAATCTGTCTTGACGACGAGCTGCGTGGGTGCCACGCCATTTCTGACTTAGTCGGATTCTTGGTTTTTTTTAGGGAGTTCTTGAAGATGCTGTAAGGAAGGCGGTTGTTGGCCGCAAAGAAAACCTTTTCCACCAAATTTGTAGGAAGCGCACAAGATTCAGAGAAACAGAAGCGATCGAACAGACCGGGATACAGTGAGATATGGCCAGTGGCCGGCGCTCTGTTCGATGTCGACAACGTCCTCTTCGGCGAGCAGAACAAGCAACCGCACCGACTCCGAGGGGGCGTAGCACGTGGGACGCGCGAAACAAACCGGTGAGCCTAGCATGTTCGCCGTCCACGGAGGCGCGGTAAGCAGCAACGTCAACAGCCGCGTGTTCTTCTCTTGCCGAGCGCTCTGGGACGGCGACGAGAATCTTTAGACTCAGAGGGCGGACCGGCCCACGACGAACACGATGATGGCGAGAGCAGTACTGCAAGCAACGACGTGAACCTGAACATGCCGCCGGCCCCACAGCCACCGCCGGCATTCTTCGCTCGACCGGGACTTCGCTATCGCTTCGCCGGAGCGGAGCATAGCTCCCCATACCATCGTTTCCGATACGCGCCGCCGTTGCGTAGCTGCTGACCATGCTGTAGGCACGCGAGAGAGTTGACAGCGAGCATAGGCTAACAACGTCGCCATGAGATGAGGTTCAAAGTTCTTCAGCATTTCTCGTATAAATTTGTTCTCCTACCGCTTAAAAGACAGTAATAAATTCTCAAAAAAAACTTAAAAGACAGTAATAATGTCACTAGCAATAAATGGTATGATCCATATACTTATAAATTTGTTCGTGAAAATAGATATTGAACTCGTTATGTTAATTTAGATGCAAAATTTCCCACATTAACTCTATGTGCCACCATTCCACCATGAACATGCGTATATTAACATACAAAAATATTTAATACATTATTTAGTGTGGGAAAAAGTTCTTACTTATCAATGGAATTAACAATTCACTTTAGACAACAATAATACATGTGACAACAAATTTGTAACTCGTCATTTTAAAAAATGTTATACATACATTTTTTTAGACTAACACTAATAATGCTAGTTAATTTTTCAGATCTATGTTTTTAAAAACAAAAATATATACAATGCATACAATTCTTCCATATAGCATATTCAATATCTTTAGTACCATAGTGTAAGCTGAAAATAACTTTTCATAAAATTGTACTTCATATCTTGAGTACCCTTTGTCTAAATATGATAATTGTATTTGACTAGTGGAAAAGACAAACTTTATAAATTTTGACCATTCAAGAATGAGTCAAATTGTCTGAAATTTAGAGCATAAACTTACATCAATAGATTTGTATTAAAATTGCCTCTATGATGATATCGATTTTTTTAGGCCCCCAACTTTATACTATAAGTGAAATTAATGGTCACATATTATTTTGTATGACTTTTCCTTTGATCTAATACAATTATCGTTTTTGGACGGAGGGGTAATTAATAGTGTATTCTAAAACCTACAACATTTTTTAGTTTAAGAAGGCAAGACAATAAAATTTGAATAAAATACACACTAATCATTAGTGCTTCAAGCGACCTTTTCCGTGCAGGTCACGTGACCTACTGCTGCCTTCACTTTTTGAGACTTCCTCTACCAGTCTTCCCACATCTCTGTGTGCCTGCAGCACTTCCATATGAAGAAAGATGGTCATACCCCGGTGAACTCATACGGTTTCGACGTCACGTGTATAAAAAATTGAAACAATTAGAAAGATCAAAAGTACAAAATAAAATATAATTCATGATGTCATAGAAATAGGATGAGCTTATATAATTAAAGCAGATGTTTCACCTAAATACTTAGTGAACTAGAAAAATATAAATCATAAAATTCTAATTAGATGTGCACAAGGGAGCGTCTACGTTTATCTTCATTAGACATGCTAAAAAAAAAGAAAAATTCATATTTATTATTGAAACATCCCCGATTTTCCACGAAGGAAAAATCCACAGAGTGATCAATAATGTGAAGAAATAATCCATCACATTATTAATATAACAGCTAATAATCAAATCCATACTTCGAAACTAAATAAAAAAACAGAAATAGGGCTTACATTATTTATTACAACATCACATGGCGGATCATCAGAGTACAAGCATCCAGAACAGCTGCGGAAGTAAGAGAACACTTACGGAAGGATCTTCATCAACCATCTTGAGCGTAGGCACGAGACCTTCTAATCCTTCTATTTCTAATATTACTGAGAAGCATGTAAATCTACACACCGCCAGATGTGTGCAGGCTATGGTCAGCACTGATGAGTTTTAGTGGAAAGAGAAAATAAGGGATCTGACGATCCTATAGTTTGGCTGTGGGTTTTCTATGCATGCAAGAAGTAATTAAGTTTATAACAAGTTAAGTTTTAACACATTCCCATCCCACACACACCTTCAACCACCATCTCATCCATCCCAGATCCATCACCACATCACCACCACCATCACCAACAAGACTCACTCTTAGGTCGACCAGGCCAACTCCTGCTCGGCCTGTCTCAGTGGCACAACCCCCAACATAGGGCTCACGGCCGGAAACAACTCTCAGAGGAGGTAGAACACTCCACTCACTAGTCCGAAAAACAGAACACAGGAAAGGTCCATAGCCGATAAGTTGGCATATGTATCGATCGATCAACCACACACTCTGCAGAGGTTTCACATTACACAAGACCTACCTTCATCGTTGACCATCGTCAACTAAGCTGATTCCGGCTGCTTGCTTAACTAGAAACTCCGAAAACTCTAGAAACGTGTCTCGGGCAAGTTGAGACTGGGAAAGCGTAGTACCGGGCCCCTCCAAGTGGTACCAGCATTTAGGACGGCATGGGCAACTCTCATCCTACCGCCCACCCTCACAACCTGCAGTAATGGCATTACTCTACCAAGTAGTCCAGCCGTGTCCCCATCACAGAGGGCTTGCGGAATGCAAAGTATTCCTATGATCCAAATACCAGCACAACAGTTCTTAAGTGTGACCAAGCCAGGATGTCTTCATCAGGGTTGTTCTTTAACGTGCTACCACGACACCTTCTTTCTGGGTTTCACCCCTCAGAGGCTCACACCCTAGGATTCTCCTTCTCAACACTTCATGGACCCGCTACAGGTCAGTTTCATAGGGATGTCTAGGTTCATCCCATGGCAAGACTCGCTCCAAAAGCTCGTCGTAGATCCCAGCTCGATCGACTCAACCCTCACCCTACACCCATCCGTAAGCACCACCCAGAACCCCAGCTACTCATCAACAACTCACCATGTCCACCAAGTCCATCAGATCCAATAAGTCCATCGAGTCTGGCACCCCTCCAGACCCTTCTCGGGGTTCATCACATTGCGTCAAAATATAAGCGAGTGAAGTAAACATATATATATAGCAATCATAACATATAAGCGGGTGTCTAACCTATCAGCGGGTGAGCAAGGTGAAAGGTTACAACAAGGCAGGGATCATCAAGTAAAATATCTACCATGCAAACCTAGCACAGGTATATCCATTGCAGAAAAAGTAAGCACTAGCACATCTAAATATTAGCCATGCCTAATAGGATTTCTAAAAGAAGGTGCTGCCATGACACCTGCGATGTTGAGGTAGTAGTGGTACAAGTCTTCCTCCGTCAACATAGTCGATCAGCGGGACCTTCTCCCTCGGGTTCGTAGAGTCGTCCTTAGTTCGCTCCTCCAACGACTCCGAAATCGAGACTTAATAGTCGCGTAAGCGACTCCTATAGAATTCATAAAGAACCAAATGAATACCAAAAAGATCCAAATGCACTCAAACATAGCATAAATGGATAGAGCTCGATTTATAAAAAAATTTGGACGCTTGTTTCATATTTTTCTGAGCTCGTATGAATAAGTTATGAATTTCTGAATTTTAAAATATATTCTAAAAATAGATAAAAGTCTGGAAATTCTAGTGCTGACACGTGTCAGCCTGTGATTGGTCCACGCATGCAGTGGGGTCGGCTGATGAGGCATGGAAGCTGCTGACGTGGCACATGACGTCAGCATGACATCATAGTTGACCGAGTCAACACAAATGGGTTCGAAGCAGGCCGAGTCAGGGCCGGGTCAGGCCTAACGGGTTGGATACGGGTTGGTCCAGGCCTGCCACATGGCGTACTGTGGTCCGTCCACGTCAACACTTGGGTATCCAGCGGGCTTTGTCTACGGGCTCAATCCGTCGGAGCGGTGCACGGCGAACAAGCAGGTGCAGGTCCTTCTGTCAGTGGGGTTGGTCCATATGGACCTTGTCCATCTTCCTTGTGGTGACTTCCCTCTGCTTTTCCCTTTCTTTTCCTCGACTCCACGGCGGAGTAGCTTGCCGGCGACGAGCTCCCAAGACGGCGGCCTCCGATGGATCTCCGTCTTCATCATCCAGTGCATCAACTTCGGGACCTCCAGGCGAGCATGATGAGGGTTTTGGGGTGGTCCACGAGGCAGGAATGGTGGTTGGCCACGACGGCGGCGGAACGGCGGTGCGGCGCATGACAGCGAGGGGACCACGGCCACATCCAAGTCCAATTGACACCGTGGCCTTGCAATTGGGATCACCAGCGGGCTACACGACACAACGGCATCGTCCAATTTCGACGACAGGGTCCGTGCAGGAATCGAACCCGTGGTGGAGCTCCGACGACTGCGGCGGCGCACGGTAGGTGCCGCAAGGCGGGGTCTAGAAGATTCATTAAACCGTGCATCAGCTTCGCGAGGTCGTGGCAGTGCGGCAAGGTCCTCACGATCGGTCTGGAGAGCTCTAGCATGCACCGGCCGCAGCGGCAGCAGAGCTGGCATGAAAGTGGGCGGCGAGGAACTCATCCTCCTGCCGAGCCCAAATTGGCACCTCGGTCAGGCTCACGTTGTCACTAGGGAGCGGTTAGCTCATTGATGAGGGCCACGGGGCACGACGGCGTCTGCTGACAAGCTGATGGCCTCGGTGGAGATCCAGCGGCGTCACCACAACGTGACCCAAGCGACACAAGGCTCCTCGGTCTCCATCTTCTTCGTGGCTTGATGCAGCACACCCTGGCAAAGCGTGTTGATGAGGTCTTGCTCCTTGAAGCGTCCCGAGGCGACAGAGAATAGCATGGCACATCGGTGCTCCAAGACGTTCCAGTGGTGACATGGTTCCAAGCACAAGGACCTCTTGAGCGGCACTCAGGTGGCTAACGTGCGCACGGTGGGCGCCACGCCAAGGCGAACTCAGATTTGTGGTTGATGAGGCACAGGGCTTAGCGATGGGGCAGCAAGAGGGCTTCGCTGCGGCGAGGTGTGGCCACGGCGACGGGCATGGCGGATGATCCAGTCCGGCGTCCTCCAGATGCCATGGTCTGTGGGGCTCGGCTAGGCAGTGCGCTGTGTGTGCACGTGTGTTCCATGAGGCCGGGAGCGGCCATAGTCTACGCGTTCCCGGTACGGGACGCCATGGCTAGAAGCAAGGTCGGGGGTTGGAAAGGAGATCACGGTGGTGCTCACAGGCGTAGAAGTGGAAGATGAGCACGGTGTAGTGGAGTAGATCGATGCAGGGAAGTCTGATATTAGTGCAGAATCAGGACGGGCACCTGGTCATGGTACAACTTCATCTTCTTCAACCCCGACGTGGTGGTCTCTTTCTCCAGTGGCGACGTACTATTCTGGCGGCGCCTTCTTCTTTTACTTCGCCTCCTTCCTCTCCCCTCCTCCTCCTCTCTTTCTTGGCTTGGTGGAATTGTGGCTAGGCCGCAGCACGATGGCGAGGGTGATGGGAGAACCCTAGGGCGCCCTTGGTCCAGGTTATATAGGGGAGCAGCGGGGCGGTCGACTGGTGGACAGCTGCTCCGAGCTTGGGCTCGATCAAGCAGACAGGGAGAGCTCCAGGTCACCTTTGGGGCTTGGCTGGGTCCAGAGCGTCAATGAGTGAGGGCTAGCAAGGCCTGGATGGGCGTACGCTAAGCAACACCAGGAATTGCCGCGATGGCGGCGTGATACGATTGCGAAGCAGAATGGCAGGGGGAAGCCTCGTGGGTCGCTGTCAAGCCGCCGTGGGTCCCAGTGGTCAACGAGGCACGGCCATTCTTCTGTTGTGGCCAAGGAAGAGCGGGGACAGGCAGGCGACAGGCTCACACTCCGGACAGAGCAGGCGAGCGTGGAAGAAAAAGTTCGCACTGTGGGCTTCTTGTGCACAAGGCTTGTCGGCCGAGGTGGCACGCTCCAACGTCGTCGATGTACGGCGGTTAGGAACAGACAGCGCAGGGAGCACGTGTGGCACAGATGCGCGCGTTTGCTGCCACGGCAAAAGCAGAGGAAGTGAGGGGAGACCGGTGGAGAGCTTATGACAATCGGGTCCCACTACGGGGTCCGCCTGTCATAGGCCGCTGGTGCCTCTTTGGCATGACGCGGTGGAGGTTGGTGTCCATGATGGGCCGAGGGTGGTTGCTGGGCCGGTGGTCCTTGTGGCAGAAGGAGAGGCCGGCAGGCCTGGCTGGGCTACGGCTTCGTGGGCCAGGTGGGCCGGGGCAAGCTGCTTGCAGAAAGGAGAAAAGGAGAGGTGGGAACGTGGGCCGAAAGAGGAAGGAAGCAGGCTGGGCTGACAGCTGCAGGCTGAATTGGTCTTTGCCAATTCTTCTATTTCGTCTTCCTTTCCTATTTCCCATTTTTCAAAATACTTCATATATATGTATAGCATAGCATGTTGTAAAATATCCCCAGGGTGAGTAAAGAAGGTCATAGGCCATGTTAGGGTATATTACCCACGTAGATATTTATTTGTTATATAAATAAATATTTGTTGGTCTTTTTATTAGACATCACATAAAATCCAAATAAAATCCAAACCACAAGTTGAATTAAAATGCAATATGGATGCATGCTTTGTGACAAAATGATTACAAGGTAAGGAGATGTGATATACTTGTGCAAGGTCATCACATAGGGATACATGTGCTTATTTAAGGTGCCAAACACATGTTGGATGCAACATTGATGGAAGACATATGCAACATTGAGGAACAACATATGAATCATAGGAAGGTAGCATGTGGTACATGATATCAAGGTAAGAGGCTTGTTCAAGATGAGGGAAATGGTGGAGCATGTTAGGTGGTAGATATAGGGGTTAGCTCGAGAGCTAGGTCTCAAGTAACATAGGTACAGAAGTGCAACATGGGCGATTCACATGTGCAACATCGATACAAGCCTTATGAAACAAGGAGGTAAACAAAGAGGTACATTGGATACATGATTCCAATGAAAGAGGGGCTTTGAGCAAGGCAAGGGAATTTAGATAAGAGGTGAGCTCTAGAGTCTAGCCTTGTGAAACATGAGTATGAGGGTGCAACATGGGACAAACACATGTGCAACACTGGTGCTTAACTCATGACATATTAGGAGCTAGACAAAGGAAGTTAATCACATGTGGCTTAAGATTATATTAAAACACATGTGATGGAGTTACGATGCAATGCTAGCATGTCAAGCAACAAACATGTATTTGTACCGAAAAATTTTTGTTGGTTGCATTTTTTTGGAGTTTGCAATTTTTAGCGTTGTTACAATTATTGGACATAAAACCTCGTTGTGGCATGCAAGTCCCACACCACACACGGGTCTCAGCATAGGCGGTCGGAGAAGGGTTCTCCCAAATGAAGGTTCCCAGTGATGGGCCCATGTAACTAACACGTAGGTCCCACATGTCAGATCGAGAAGGGTTTCTCGTTCACCACGGATGAGTAACGGTGGGTCCCATGCAACTAACATGCAGGTCCCAAAGGTCGGACGGAGAAGGGTGACTGTAGGTAGGTCCTACATGGACACATCGATGGAGAAGGGTATCCCGTTCAACACAGAAGAGACCGGTGGCGGGTCCCACAAGCTAACGACAAATGGAGATATGACTTTCTCTGTTGGAGTTGGAGAATCATCTCTGACTTTTTTTTCTAGATGCTCCATTGTTCACTAATCACCTTTTGTTGGAGGGCTGATTTTACCTCAACAAACCGCTTCAACATACAACAATAAAGGCAAATCTTGTTTCAACAATAGAAAGTAACTTCAAATGCCTAAACTTATTGAACACTGAAAGTCGCATGCCATGATTCATTATGAAATTCTTTATCATGGCAGCCTCATGTATAAATTCAAGTTGCTACCAAGCAAATATCTCTTCATCAGAAGGGTTGTTTCCTATTTTAGGTTCACATATACTTTTCAAAGCAAGGTTGAGGGTATGCACAACACATGGTGTCCAATATATGTTAGCATACTATCAATCCTTCCACCAGACTTGATCTTTCCACCAGATTCTTTACAACTATCAATCCTTCCTCATTGCACTAAGCATTTCGTATGTAACATTAGGACATTTAGCTATTCCCTTTCACTGCTTCTGCAACACATGAGCTTCAAATCTAGTGTAACTACTCAGATTTTCCAATGGACAGTACTTGGGCAGCGCCACAAATTATTTCCTCCCATGGGTTTAGGCTTCTCTAGAATGGTGACATGATCCCAAAGTGAAGACTTGATGTTTGTTGTGTGTGTGGCTGCAAATCCTACACTAGCACTTGCACTTACACTAGCACCACTCAAATTGAGAGACACAATCCACTGCAAACAAGCAATCAAGTGATAAGAACTCATTAGCTAAAGAAGTGGCGAGCAAAGAAATCAAGCAATGAAGAAGAGGAGATCAGGGAGAGGAAGAGGAAATCAATTGGTTACAAACTAAAGAAGTTGAGGTCGAGAATGGGGAAGGTGATTAACTCACTAGAGCTAGATCCATCTCGTAAGGGTGCATCGGCATGGAAAATCCACTGGCGGCTGGTGAGTGGCAAGCAGGGATGGTGCTCATCGCTGGCAAGTAGGACGATGGTTCATCACCGGTGAGCAGAGGTGCCTCGCTGGTGGCCGGCGGGCAGTGAGCAGGGGTCGCAACATCACCACGTGGGATGCGGGCGTGTGGCTATGTGAGAGTGTGGCTCGATGCAGGCTAGGGCGATAGGAATATGCGATTGCGATCAATTGGGCTAGGTCGTATCCATAACGCCGATATGTGTATCCACAATGCTGATACGTATCAGGCCAACTTATCGGAAATTTGCGAAATTAATTAAAATTTGGATACTCCACAGATACAGTGGCGTAAAGGACACATATTCGTATCTCATACATGATACATGCGTTAATTGAAATATTTGTATAACATAGTCTGTGACTACTCTATCTAAGAGCAACTCTCCAACGGTTTTGCAAATGTGCTTTGTATTCTTGTTTTGCAAAAATATCTACAAAACTTCTATCCAACGGTTTGGCAAATGGGCTTTGCATTTTTGTTAACTTGGTAAAATCCTGAGATGGATTGGCATATATGCAAGCTCACGATCGGCTTGGCATCCCGTCTCGCGTGCTCTTCCCTCCTGCGCCGCTGCTGGGTCCATAAATTCCTCTTTTGCCAAGTGAATAATGGCAAACCATTGAAGATTGACTCTTTTTTACCTTTGCCATATTCATTTGAGACTTGGTAAACTTTTACTTTTGCAAAACAAAATATGCAAAACCTTTGGAGTTGCTCTAAGGACATTTAACTTGGCCGAGGTTTGAACACAATTTATTTTGCCCTCAGGCCATCCATCCTACATGTCCACCCTTGGTCAGTAAGGTCAAAACAGTTTTGTTAATGTTAACCATGGAAACGACAATCATTGTGTTGATTCACCCCCGAAGGTTGGCACCCCCGGGGCCGGAACCAGTAAAACGAATACAGAAACAACAACACGAATGGAGTGAGAGATACAAACTTCACATTAATGCGGTCTCGGCTAAAACGCACGAGACCGACCTGTCCTTTCATGCTTAGGTGCGAGTGTCTTATATAATAGCCCATAGGTATTTACATGACTATTTTACCCTTCCAAAACGCCATGCTGTTTGGTTCTTTATTCCGACCAGGGCCAAACATGCCATTGGTCGCGGGCCCCAGGCGCTGCTTGCCGTGCGCCCTCTGGAAACACGTCGGGCTTCCACGGTGCTTTGCTAGGCTTGACATACCTACATCAAAAAACAAGGCACACATGGCTACAACATCGCCAGTTTTTAATGACTGTTGCTATCGCGTAGCAGGAAATCATTGCGAAGCTGGACATTATCACAAAGCTTAAAACCGATGCGAAACTAGAAACTATCGCGAGGCTGGAATCTGTCGCGAAGCTGGAGAGCTTCTCAGCTTTGCATGTTGATCTGAGGTTCCACTTCGCGTTAGCTCGAGCCTCTCTTCTTAGCTTCGCCTAGCATCAGCTTCACTCACGGCACGCTCCCATGTGCTGAATCCGGTGCATCGTAACGGACCGGCCCGCAGCCGATGCTTCCATCGATCTTCGCAAGACGAAGTGGGGGGAGGGGGTGCCCAATGTCTCCCCTACCCCCAATAGTAGCCCTTCAACGTGCCCTGTGGCTTTGGCTCAGGTCGCGTCTTCTAATCCGCCTCGTCGTCGGATCTCCCTTCACATCGCTTTTGGCTCATGAAGCGTTTACGGTTCCGAATGTGATCGCTAAACTGAGAATGAAACACCTGACACCTGACTAACACCGTCCCAAACAGTGATGCCGAAAGACATATCTTTTTTCTTTGACGATTGGGATTACCTCGATTACTGAACCTTCACGTCCGTTGATATTCTCAGTTTAGCGGGTATAAAACGCTCTATCGGGGGGACTGGGTCTCACTTTTCCTCTCGTGCCAAACCCTAGCCGCTGCCTAGTCGTGTCACTTTCTTCTTCGGCATCGCTGATTCGGTCCTGCGCCTCGGCCAGATTCGGTGAGTCTCCTCGCTTTCCAAAGCTAAGTTGGTTAGGTCCCCACATTCGGCGATTGCAAGTGATGTTTTCTTATTTCTTTTATTCTACTTATTTAGTTCACTGAATTTGCATTTTGCATTCAATTGGGGTGACATGGGCGATTCTAACACCGGCAGGGTCGAAGGTACCACCGAATCTGGGTCTGGTGCTAGTTCAAGCTCGAATTCAGGGTCAGATTCGAGTTTTAACAGCAGTCTGAGCACGTCGGCCACCCCAAGTGTGGCTACCAACCACCCCGAAGCTTCTATTCTGGGCCCCAGGCAAGGTCCGGTGCCGTCCCTGAAGCCCGCAGCCTACAGGGTTCAGTTGGTGATGGAACAGATGCGTATGTTGACGTAGAGGGTTACAACGAAGGTGCTGGTAGTCAAGCCGGAGAAAGTCAAGATTTGAGTGGTGACGCTGAATCAGACCGTCCGAGAAAAAGGTCGAAACATGCCGCATGGACCTGCCACCTTAACCCCTCTAAGGTTGACGAGGCAGCCCTTGACAACTTCGCATCGTCAGGACTCATTACAGCATTCGAGAGAAGCCTATGCCACGCTCCGGGCGAAGGTGAAACTATACCAAAACTGCGCCCCTATGAGTGCCTTGTGTTCAGAGATTATTTCAGAGCCGAGCTCCGGTTTCCCCCTGAACCCTTTCTTGGTGCAATGCTGGCACGATACCATCTGGAGATTCATCATCTAACACCGAATGCCTTCACACGCCTCAGCGTCTTTGCCATGGCCATGAAAATGATGGGCAGCGAATTAAGCGTCAACGTGTTCAGCCGCTTTCATGATGCCCATCATCATTCTAAAGTTAGGAAACTTGGCAGTGTTGATGATGTTAGAGCCGAATATGGGTCTTACAATTTCATACCCGCTCGCAACAAGAAGGATTCGTGCATTGTGCCTGCATTTAAGAACAAATGGGACAATTGGAAAAACTATTGTTTTTATGTCCACGTTTGCTCGAACGAAACTGCAGAGGAAGCAGCACGACAGAATCTACCGAAGGCTCATGTATTAGCTTCAGTGATGTCTCCCATGACATGTTTGAGCCGGGCTCCTCCCCATGTCCTCACCGCCGGCGATACCGAAGCGCTCGAACCTTACAAGCGTACTGCTAATTGTCAAACTAGCCGAGACCTGGTTGAAGAAATGATCTGCTCTGATAAGTGGCCATTGAGCAGTGAGGTTCATTTTGACGCATTCGAGGAAAGGGATGGGTATAAAGGCCCCGTTTGGAAGCTTGACCGCCCTAAGGGATACAAAAGTGATGAGGATATTGTGGCCCGAACCGAGCTTCTCGCGAACCAGTTATGCGACTCATATGACCTGGATGAGCATGAAGCTCACCTCAGGATGGGTCATGTTCGCCGATTGAACCGTGCCTTTGATGCTATGGGGTTGACATATGCGGACCGGCCGGTCCCGGTTGCCAAGATGAAAAGAAAAGGGAAAAAGACCGAAGCTGTTGCTGACACTCTTTTGGACCTGTCGCCGGGACGCGACGGTGAGTAGTCTGACCGGCCTGACAAACGCGGCCGCGGCCGACACAGGCAGAAGGTCATGGAGATCATGCCATTAGTTGGCGGTACCATTCACGTGGAACGCCGAAAGCGAGGCACACTTAGGCAACTGGTTACCAGGAAACCGACGAAGTTGTGATAGGCCGAAAGCTAGTGGGGCTTCTTCGTCTCAAGCCCATCAAGAAAAGCACCAAATTCACTTTAGAGGACCCGCTTCCTTTTCGACCGGGAGATGATTTGGTTGTGACTCGATTGCTTGGTGACTTGTTATTTTTCATTGTTAACATTACTACATTGCATTGTTTGCCTATACGTGGCTTGGTTTTGCTTCGTGTTTGATTTCTGATACTTACTCTTGTTTTGGCATGCAGGATTTTTTGGAGGAAGAACCAGGCGCCTCGCTTCCAATGGCGCCGAAGTGGGCTGGCAACATGGTGGACCCACTCTCCATGGCTCTGGATGACATGCCCTCGCTGAGCAACGCTAGCCTCCAGATTAATCCCAGGAAACGCAAGCCTGCTTCGAATGAGGATTGCGCTAAGGCATCAAAGCGAGGCGCGAATTCGTCGCGGACTGAGTCCGTTGAGGTATTGGGCGCGGCCCCGAATCGGGCTGCACCGACTGCTGGGCACGAACGCCTGTCAAAGCCCGCCTCAACTCGTACAATTGGTAAGTCCCGCTTTTTCCATAAGAATTCGGGGATAACCCGCGAGATGGCGGTGTGTACACTTTTCGGGCATGGAGTGCTTCCGCTAGACAGCACCCCCGCCGAATATGGTGAGATGCGGGTGTATTCGGGCGTATCAAATTGCTCGTGCTTTAGGGGCTGCCTCTGAAGCCCGACCGGTGACGCGAGTGGATTGCCGAAGCTCTGGTATCCTTCCCCCGGCTGCGGGGGCCGCTTTTGCGCAAGAGTGTGCCTCGTCCTTTTTCGTGACCCACATGGAGAGGGAGTTGATGCTAAGCGATCGTGAGGAGCTTCACTCAGCTTTGGAATTTCACGCTATCTCAGTAAGTATGACGCCCGAATGCGGGCATTTTGCATTTGGTTTTTGTTTCGCGTGTTTTGTGATTTGATTGCCACTACGATGTAGGCTTCGGTGATCAACGCAGCATTCCAGAAGCAGGAGAAGGTGATGCTGGCCCTGGCTGAGTCGGAACTTTAGAAGGCCAAGACCCCAATCTAAGAGATCGAGGAGCAGCTGACAGAGTCCCAGTCCAAGGTTGGGGAGGAGAATCTTGCTCGGCGGCACGCGGAGGAGCTGGCCAAACAATTGCAGGTGAACATGAACACCCGGGATGCAGTTGTGAAGTTGCAGCACCAGCAAGTTTGTGGGGCCCTAAAGAGATTTCGGAGAAGTATCTCAGGCTGCTTGCCAGCATTGGGGACGATGCGGGGCTCCCGAAGCCCACCCCAGGGGAGGAAATTTCCGCCTTTGACTACTTGCCATTTCTTAAATCCGGGACGGACCAGCTGGAGGGGGCTATGGATCTGGGTCAGAAATACGCTACACTGGAAGCTTGTCGGGCGCTTTGTGCCGCCCTGAAAGATGCAGGTTGCACCCACTTCGAAGGGCTCCAAGCGGCGGATGATGCTACAATGTACTAGTAGCCAGGCCCCGATGTTAGCACTGCAGCTATTGGGTTTTTCAAGGGCTACTGGGAGTCAAGTGGCCGTAACCTGGGGTTGATTCGGGCTACAATGAATTGCTCTTCTGTGAGTTTTGGGTGCTAGTGGAGTAATTTTTATACTTATCAATCGCTGATGGCGTTTTTCCCGTTTTTAATGCTAGAAGAAAAACTTCGTGTTTCATGCAGGATCCCACTGAACGTGCTGCTATCAAGCGGAAGGTGATGGCATACATTAGTGACCGTGATGAACGCGAAGCTAGTTCTGATGCAGGTACCCCTTCGCGGGACGACACTGAAACGCCGGTGCCTCAGGTTGATGCCGCCTTAGTCAACGAAGCTAGCCCAGCCGAAGCTGCTGCCCACCAAGAACCGCCTGCCTCTGCTGCTGCTCGGGATGAAACTGCTCCGGTGGATCCGGCCGCTTGACTAGTTTGAAGGATTTGATGCCTAGAGGACTATGTTTGTTGATGGCTCCCGTGTGTGGGAGTCTTTAAAACAATGTTTGTGTACAACATGAGACTTAACTGCTGGCCCGATGGCCATTAATTACTTCGCGACGCTTTTGTTTGAGCACGAGTACGTTGCGAGACGCGAATGCTTTATATTCGGGTTTTTATTCGACTTGGATCATTTGACCTTGCGATGCATGCTGGCAGTATCTAGGCGTTGTGGTGTGAACGAGTTGGCAGCCCTTCGGCCCCGAACCGAAGTTGCTGCCTGACTCGCTTACTTTGAATTTTGTACCCATACTCTGATTAGTTTCCGGGATGGCTTGAAAGCGCTATAGGACGCCGTCCCCCAAAATTTATGGTTGAAAATGGTAATCGTACTTTAGCTTCGGTAGACATGCATTTAGGCGTTAAAGAACGTCGTTCCCCCAACTTTTTTAGCTGAAGGAATTTTGAGACGAGATTTAGTCTTTTTGACCTCTGTTTTGTTAAACTGTTTTTCCTATTACATCCGTGGTTCAAACGAAGCACCATTCACCTACTTACAGGTTCACGTATGATACATGCAAGTGAATGAATTCAAGCTATCTCCGTGATATGGCTGGCTGGAACGTCCTCTGGGTTTGCTGCATTCGCATAATAACCCAGTGCCTCTTGTATCCCAGGCGCCCGAGACACTACCAGCCTTTTGGTACTAGGTTTTGATGCCTGTAGTGCCTGCCGAATCTTTAAATTTATCGCCAGGATTTCGTGGCGGCGAGCGACTCGGCTTGCTTCAACAAGTCATTGTGGCAACCAAAGCAGAGCGTTGTTTGACTAGCCCGCAAGCCATTCCTGGGACGCAAGTGCTTCACTCGGCTTTTTCTGGTCTTGAGAAATGCCTAGGCCTAGCACCTAGTCCTACAGCTGCTAGAGAGAGCCCATTTGGTACCCGTCCTAAACATAATTATCTGGATGATTTGTCAAAGGCGGCCTGAAGCACCCGACTTGAATCCTGCACAATCCCGAATCCTCTCATTCCTAGTTCCCCCACCCGAAGCTGTTGAGCCTTATTGACCTCAGTGTGGCCGGCGAGGAGTTTGTGCTTTGTGCTTGGTATGACAATACACTTAGTGGTCTTTTATAGGGGTGTGCTTGGCGTCTGTCTGCACATAATGACACGATCTCATTTCATGCGCGTTGAATTGCCATGTACCATTAGTTGATCGATGGTTAAGATATGCTTGATCGCTTTTATTATTGGTCAGGTATGCTGACGTTTATTGAGCCTGGAACTGCGCTGTGGTCATTATCTAGCGGTCTGATGGCATGAAGCCCCCTTAGGCTGAATTCGATTTTGTTATTCGTGTGACAACTTTTTGTGGTTCACGAATTTGACCCCTTTCCATATTCGGCTTTTAGGTTATGGCGACCATCTTCGGTGCCTAGTCGAGTATTCATCAGTACCCAGATTCGGCGTTTTTTCCTTGGTTTTGTCTTTTGCCTTTCTGGCTGATGACGTGTGGCTATCATATTCGGTGCTCACTTGGTTGCTCGCAACCTTATTTTATACTGCCGAAAATTAGAGCGGATAGCCTTGGCCGCTCTTTTTCGGCGTTGGCTGGTTCTGTGTGCAAAATAGTTTGGAGGAACCGAATGCGAATTAACATAAGAGGGGTACAAAGGACTGCCTCATTAAAAAACCTTAAACCTCCGGAGAGGCTTCCCTAGTGAGGAAAAAGAGTGCAGCCCCCCGAATGTTTTGAATTGTTCGGGCAATAAGGAAAAAAATAAAATTACAACCCATTTCTGGTAATCGACTCTTCATGCATAAAAACGTCAAAGGTTGTCGGCGTTCTAGGTGTGAGCATACTTGACGCCCTCTTCATTCATCAAGGTGTAGACGCCTGGCTTGATCATCTTCGCGACGATGAATGGCCCGTACCATTGTGACTGTAGTTTGCCCTGCTTGTCCGGGTGACGAATCAACACTAAGTCACCTGGATATATATTCTTTCTGAGTACCCTTTTGTCTCTCCAGGCTTTTGTTTCTTGATGGTACTTGTTGAGGTTTTCTGCTGCTTTAAGCTTAAGGTTCTCGGCGGTTTCGATTTCCACCAATCTTTGGATTGGTGTGGTGGCTACTATTTCTGTTCTGAACGAACACAGCTTCATTTCTTCTGGGGTGATAGCTTCTTCGCCGAATAGGAGCCTAAATGGTGTAAAGTCGGTCGTCCTTGACTTAGAGACGTTGTGAGCCCAAACAACAGTAACAAGAACCTGCGCCAACTTGCCTTTCTCCTTGTTGTCATTGATGATTTTTGATACTGAGGTGAATATTTCTCTGTTGATTCTTTCAACTGCACCGTTGATTCGGGATGATTGAAAGATCCGAAAGCTAGTTTGATGCCGAGCTCTTCGCAGAAAGTTCTGAACTACGATGAATCGAATTACTTCCCATATCAACCGTGATGTATGCTGGCACACCGAATCTGCAAACAATCCTCTGCCACACAAAGTTGATTAGAGTGGCAGATGTTATCTTCGCCAGTGCCTTAGCTTCTATCCATTTGGTGAAGTATTCGAGCGCGATTGCCACATATTTCAAGTTTCCTAGGGCCACCGGAAGGACGTCCACAATGTCAACTCCCCATCGCTGCAACGGCCAGGTTGGGTAGATGGATGAGGTTGGATTCGCAGGCAAGTTTTGCTTCTTGGCAAACATCTGGCAAGCTCGGCACATCTTAAGGATTTGCTTTGCATCTTCGGCCGCTGATGGCCAGTAGAAACCCTGCCTCATTGCTCTATGCACTATCTCATGAGGTCCCCTATGAGCTCCACACATTCCTAAATGTATATCGTTCAGCAGTTGAATACCTTCGTCTCTGCTGATGCACTTTAATTTCGGTGCCACCACCCCTTCTTTGTACAGAGCTTCGCCTATGATGGAATACTGCTTTGTGCGAGATCTCATTCGGTGTTCTTCTTTTTTCGATGAAGGCTCATAAGTACCAGACAGGAAGGCCCAAATTGGCACCCTCCAATCGTCGCTTGCAATCGGGTGAACGGCCGCTGGGTGATCTTCTTTGTCTTTGATGGCCTTAATCGTCAGGACCTGGAAAAACACATTCGAAGGCAAGGGCAAGTTCTGAGCTGCTGCTTTCACCAGTTCGTCAACTTCGACGTTCTTAGCTCTTGGGATGTATTTCAAGGTGAAGCCCAAGAAGTATTTTTCCATCTTCCTGACTGCTGCCAACTACTTGATTAGTTCATTTTCCCTAGCGGTGTACTCTTTCTGCACATGACCTATGACCATTTGTGAGTCATATTTGATGATGCATCTACGAACGTGCAAGGCCCTCAATTTTCTGAGGCCCAGCAGCACTACTTCATATTCGATGGTGTTGTTGCTTGTGAGAAACTAAAGTCTTGCAGCATATCGAATTTTTGGACAATTTGGTGGTGTGAGCACCGCTGAGATACCTGCACCTGCGAAGACCAAGCTCTGTCGCAATGCACTGTCCATACCGGCTCTTCGAACTACAAAGTTGTGTCATCTGCGCCAGACATCCAGTCAGCTATGAAGTCAGCAATTACCTGGGACTTGATCGCTAATCTGTGCTCGAAATCAATCACAAACTCATTCAACTCGGCTGCCCATTTTCCCACACGGCCTATTGCTTCGGTGTTGCGGAACAAGGAGTCCAGAGGGGCTGACAGTACCCGGATGTGGTGTGCCTAAAAATAGTGTTTCAGCTTTCTGGAGGCCATCACTACTGTGTATGCGATTTTCTCCAGCTCCGAATAGTTCAATTTTGCTCCTGATAGGGCTTCGGACACGAAATAGATTGGGAGCCGCTTCATCTTCCCCTCATGTTCTTTTTCCTCTACCAACACTGCGCTTACAGTCACCAGCGAAGCTGCCAAGTACAGTAACAGCACTGCGTCTACTGAAGGTTTGGATAATGTTGTGAGCTTCGTCAAGTATGCTTTTAGATCTTCGAAAGCCTGCTGCTGCTCTGCCCCCCACTGGAATTTATCTGCTTCTCTTAGGGCCCTGAAAAAAGGCAATCCTCTGTCAGCTGATCTTGAGATGAATCTGCCAAGTGACGCGATTGAGCCTGTTAATTTCTGCACTTGCTTCTTTGATTCGGGTGGCCTCATGTTTACTATAGCGGCAATCTTATTTGGATTCGCTTCTATGCCCCTAGCTGATACTAGACAACCCAGCAACTTCCCTTTGCTGATGCTGAATATGCATTTTTCTGGATTTAACTTCAAGCCACTAGACCACAAATTGGTGAATGTCTCCTTTAGGTCTTCGATGTGGGTCTGCTTCTTGTCACTCTTAACGACTATGTCATCAACATAAGCAACGAGGCTTCACTTTTTCTTTTGCTCATAGAACACTTCATCTGTCATTCTAGAGAAGGTTGGTCCAGCGTTCCTAAGTCCTTCTGGCATTCGCTTGTAACAATAAGTTCCACAAGGGGTGATGAAACTTGTCTTCTCTTCGTCTACTGGATTCAGCCAAATCTGATGATACCGGGAGAAACAATCCAACAGGCTCATTCACTCGCAACTGGCGGTAATGTCGACGAGTTTGTCGATTCTGGGCAATGGGTATGGGTCCTTCGGGCAGTGTTTGTTGAGGCCAGTGAAATCGACACACATCCGCCATTTCTCGCTCTTCTTCTTCACCATGACGACGTTGGCCAGCCACTCGGGTACTGTACTTTATGGATAATGCCAGCGTCGAGTAACCTTTGAACTTCGGCGCTTGCTACTTCTGCTCTTTCGGCTGACATCTTTCAAAGCCTCTACTTTTTTGGCTTCGTAGACTTGTCCACATTCAGATTGTGTTGCGCGAGTGTGCGATCTACCCCGAGTAGATCTCTGGTGGACCAGGCGAAAACATCACTGTTGTTGTCCAAAAATTTTAGCAATTCTTCAGCTTCGTTGCTGCTGAGTCCAGTCCCGATGTGGAGGCATCTGTCTGCTTTGTTGATAGTCAATGGTAGACGAATTATGTCTTTGTTGGGCTTAGCCTTTGGTTCTCTCTCCTTTCAGACTGCAGGTCATCTTTGCTGGCCTGGCTGGCTTGCTTCACCTCATGGATCATACTGTACCCCGGTATTGGCTTACCATCGATTTTTCTTGCCGCAACTTGGTCACCTCGAATCGTAATGCTGCCAAACGGGGAAGGCATTTTGATGCACAAGTAAGTCTGTTTGATGATCATGTCAAACTTGTTAACGATACCCCTACCAAATATGGCTGTGTAAGGGTATGCATGTCCACGATGTCGAATGTGATTTCTTCTGCTCTGACCTTCTCGCCTTCGTTGAATGCCACAGTCAAAGTTTTCTTGCCTATCGGGTCAATTCTCTTTGCCCCAAAACCGAACAAAGCACTCCCTGGTGGCTCAAGAGACTTTCGGTCTTGTTTCATGCTATCAAATGCCTTGGTGAAAATGATATCCATGGAGCTGCCATTGTCAATTAGGATGTTGTAGAGAGTATACCCAGCTAAGAACACCGTTGCGACAAAAGCGTCACAATGCGGGTAATCCCGAAGCTGAAAGTCTTCTTCGTTGAAAATTATGGGCTCCAGCTTCCAAGCCGGAATGCCGACTGGGCACCTCGGGGACACGGAAAACACCCGACGTTCAAATTCCCTCCTTGCTCTCTTGCCCTCGTGTTCGTAGTTAGATCCGCTTGTAATGGCGAATATGTGGCCATTTGTGGGCATGGCGATGTTGACAATCTGCAACGCCTTGGAGTTCTCCAACTTCGGGACCACCTGTTGTCCTTGCTGCAATTGCTCTGTTGGCGCTGATGAAGATGCGATGACTGAATTTACTTGCAGCTGAGCCGGAGTGAAGGTTTGCTGAACATAAGGCTGGGTTTGTTGCTAGTAAACTGGCTACTGATACGTGTATGGATTGAAGCCTGATTGGTACTGAGTGCTGAAGGCATGCTGATGTACTGGGTACTGGGCTGCCAAAGTATCCCTTGGCGCGTTGTGGAAAACTTGCTTCGCGTTTTTTGGCTGCTTGGGAGCTTCGTCTTTCTCGCGTTGCTCCTTTGCCAACAATGTGTACTTGCATTCTTTTGAGAAATGCCCCTTGTTTTCGCCGCACACCACACAGTATGGGATCTTCGGCCCTTTCCCGCGGCCCCGCCACTGCACCCATTCTGACCGCTCTCGCGTCCCTGACCAACATTCGGATGTGGCTGGTCATGGGCTGCTTGAGGCTGCTCTTCTTGCACTGTGTTCACGGCTTTCTGGGTTGTTTGCACCGCTGGCTTCGGCGCTGTCTGCTTAAGACTGTTCCTTGATGCTTTCTGCCGCTCTGCTCGACCTCGGATCTGGCGAACTTCCTCATATCTTCAAATAGCTGGTTAACCGACAAAGGGATTTCTCTGGAAAAGACCTCGGCACATGACCCGTCCTTGAGCCCCTTTATGGTCGCAACTATGATGACATCGTCGGTCAATTTCGGCAACTGTGCTTTCATCTGAATAATCCTTTCAAGGTAAGCAAATATAGGTTCATCGTCTGGCTGGAATAACGTGAGCAGGTCCATCATAGTTTTCTATTCGGACTGGAACCCTTGGAAGGTAACGAGGAGGTCGCCCTTGACTTGGCTCCAAGAATTGATGGAAAGTGGCCTTAAGGACATGTACCAATCATGGGCAACATCTTCGACTGCCATGACTAGTGACTTAGCCAGTATCTTGTCGTTGCCTCCCGCCGAGCGCACCGAAGCTTCGAAGCTGGAGATGAATTTCCTTGGGTTCGAACGCTTGTTAAAAGATGGTATCTTTGTTTTGAAACTCGGTGGCCATGGGTACCGCTGCAGCTCGATGGACAGTTGTGAGGACGTGTCCAGGTCAATGCATGCTTCTCGCGGTTCTTTGCGGACTGGCTCCCTTCAGCCTTCGGGTGCATCGGCTTCGGCCTCGGCATTGGCCTGCAGTGCTTGCAGCTCTTGTTGAATTCTTGCAGCTTCGGCTGCTGCTTGAATGATTGCCTGCTGCATGGTTGCCTCATGGTTTCTGGCCTCCACCTGGTTCGCCAACTAGTCCCGCTGCTGCTTCAGCGCCTCCAGTCTTTGTTGCTGCTTGTTGAGTGCCCTGAGCAATCTGGCATTTTCGGTGTCCAGCGGATTTGGTGCCTCAGGGTCTCGATCAGCGCCAGCCAGCTGGTCGGCTGCTCCATCGCCCGCCGGCAGCTCTTCGCGATCTGCCACTAGCGGCTCCTCGCGATCTGCTTCATCACCTGGCGGTGGTTGCTCCCGTGGTGGTACCGATGCCGACGATGTACCCGCGCTGCTGGACGGGGGCATACCAAACTGAGGCGCCAAGACGGCGTTGGGCTCGGATGCCAGAGTGATGCCCGGCTGCGCGCCCGAAGTTGCAGTTGGGTTGCTGGCCGGAGACATGGTGACCCGAACTGCTTCCACCACCGGGTTTGCTTTGGTTGCGTAATTTGCCTTCTGCCTACGTGGTCGCATTAGCTGCCTCGATCAACAACCACGGACGACGCCACTGTTGATTCACCCCCGAAGGTTGGCACCCCCGGGGCCAGAACCGGTAAAACGAATACAGAAACAACAACACGAACGGAGCAAGAGATACAAACTTCACATTAATGCGGTCCCGGCTAAAACGCACGAGACCGACCTGTCCTTTCTTGCTCAGGTGCGAGCGTCTTATATAGTAGCCCGTAGGTATTTACATGACTATTTTGCCCTTGCGAAACGCCATGCCGTTTGGTTCTTTATTCCGACCAGGGCCAAACATGCCATCGGCCGCGGGCCCCAGGCGCTGCTTGCCGTGCGCCCTCTGGAAACGTGCCGGGCTTGCGCGGTGCTCCGCTGGGCCTGACATACCTACATCAAAAAAAACAAGGCACACATGGCTACAACATCGCCGATTTTTAATGACTGTTGCTATCGCGGAGCGGGAAATCATCGCGAAGCTGGACATTATCGCAAAGCTTAAAACCGATGCAAAACTGGAAACTATCGCGAGGCTGGAATCTGTCGCGAAGCTGGAGAGCTTCCCAGCTTCGCGTGTTGATCCAAGGTTCCGCTTCGCGTTAGCTCGAGCCTCTCTTCTTAGCTTCGCCCAGCATCAGCTTCGCTCACGGCACGCTCCCATGCGCTGAATCGGGCGCATCGTACCGGACTGGCCCGCAGCCGATGCTTCCGTCGATCTTCGCAAGACGAGGTGGGGGGAGGGGGTGCCCAGTGTCTCCCCTGCCCCCAACACATTGGCTGAGACCAGGAAGACAACGATGAAGTGCAAATAACTTTTGGCCGTCAGTAAGGTCAAAACAGTTTTGTTAATGTTAACCATAAAAACGACGAGCATTGGTTGAGATCAGGAAGACAACGATGAAGTGCAAATAATTTGGCCGATAATGAAACATTGACTATAAATTAGACAGTCCTTCAAATTATCAATAATGCCCATTTGTTTAGGAATTGCTTGAATGAAAAAAAACATGTTGAACTCATTTGTCGCGGACAATAGGAATTAGGAAACCTTGTCAGATACAAAACGCAAAAACCCTCCACTCGCTCATATGTTTGATTGAAATTTTTTTATTCTCTTTTCTCTTTTTCTTTTTTGTCTCTCTCCTTTTCTCTTTTCGCATTCCTACCTTTTCCGTCCGCAAGCGAGTACGCGGCCGCCGCCCGCGCCTGGAGCGTGCCCGGCCACGGGCCACTGCCGCCGCGCCGCCCTCCCCCACGCCAGCTCGCCGCCCTCCCCTACCCTAGCTCCACCTCCCCGCCGCGCACCCCTTCCTCCTCGCCCGGCGGCCCCGTGCCCGCGCTCGCACGGCAATGGAGCTCCGGCGTCCCGCGCCCTCACGGCGGCGTGGGGGCAAATCCGCCATCGTCCTCGTTGGGCCCACAACAGCTCGCGGGAGGTGGGTGAAACTGCATTTTTCGGCTTCCAGTCAGCGCATTTCTCGGGACCTGCGCTAAGTGCTGCGGATGTCAATGGAGGTGGTTTGTCAAGAAGCTAATTACAAGTGCTGCTGTTGCTAGGGCAGACTACAAGAAGTGGGTGCTGGGCGCAGAGCAGAGGAGGAGCCACTGTTCGGAATGCCAGAGGGCCGCCGGAAGGGGAGAATTTCTCTCGCCTTCTCGGAGACGTCGCCGTCCGCTTTCACCACTCGGCGCGCGGTAACTGAAAACCCTCTTCCTCCTCTGTTCCTCTCTCTCCCACTCCCCTGCTTCCCTGTTCGTGGAAATCGCCTGTTCTTGCCTCGTGGCTATTCGTGCGGCGCGGATTTAGGGAGAGGGTTTCTGCGGTGAGGGTTCTTGCGCCCTCTCGGGGGACGTGTTCTTCGTTTCTTTGGGATTTTTTTTTTCAAAGATTGCAGCATTCCGGTCTACGCCTTCAAAGGGTGCTATATTTGGGGATGGATTCTGTTTCCCTAGGATTTTGGATGATTTTCGTGCGGTTTCTAGGCATGTTTTCTGTTGTTTTCCATCGAAAACCCCAATGGCGCACATGTGACAGAGTTTGGGGATTTTTCTTTTGCTGAGTTCTGTCAGTAGCAAATATTCTATGGTAGTGTGTTGTGTTCGAGGTCCTTGTTTAGTACTAGTTCCATAGTTTGTTGTTTATTAATGTTACCATAGCTTGTCAGATGATCAAGTTTTTTTTTTAATTTGTTCATTTGCAGCAATTGTGCTTTGACTACCTGTATTATCTTTACATGTAGGTCCTTGTTTAGTACTATTTCCATAGTTTGTTGTTTATTAATGTTACCATAGCTTGTGAGATGATCAAGATTTCTTTTTTTTAATTGTCCATTTGCAGCAATTGTGCTTTGACTGCCTGTATCATTCTTACATCTATTCTATACAGTTACTTCTTCTCTTACTGCTGAATTGTATGAAGTATTAGGAAACAACAAATGCCAGATATTTAAATGTTCCCATTTCTAATTGATGTAAAATAAAGGCGAAATAGCCAACTTCGTCCCTGAACTATTGACCGAGGCTCACTTTGGTCCCTCAACTTTCAAAACGTCCAGTTTAGTCCTTAAACTTTCCATTTGTGGATCAATCTTGTTCATTTCCGGTAACTATTTGCCACGTGGCCAGGAGCACATGCCAAAAGACATTGTTATCCTCCCTCCATCCTTTAGGATGCGCCCAGGCATCACGTTGTGCTGCTGTCGTGCAAGCTAAATGCTAAATATAGGAAATGACAATTGAACTGCGATTCTGAACTTTCTGATCTTGCTGGCTGAAGATTAGCGGCCTGAGCCGTCCATGCATGCTGTTGTCGTGCTGACCATGCCCAACCGTTGCATCGGCGTTGGCTCTCAGCCACTTGCATGCTCCCGCCTATGGTATAACACCTACTGGCTTCTTCTTTGTGCTTCTTCCCATGTCCGGTCTGCCCCGCACCGTCGGCGAGAAGGTGGACAGAGTGGAGCTGCTCCTGATGCCTGGGTGCCTCCTAAAAGATGCAGGGAGGGGCAACAATGTCTTTTGGCATGTGCTCCTGGCCATGTGGCGAATAGTTACCGGAGATGGACGAGATTGATCCACAAATGGAAAGTTTAAGGACTAAACTAGACGTTTTGAAAGTTGAGGGACCAAAGTGAGTCCCGGCCAATAGTTTAGGGACGAGATTGGCTATTACGCCTAAAATAAAGTATACTGATTTTTCATTTCTGTTACATATTTGATGGTGATGGGACTTGGGAGTAAACATTGCGGTTTACTGAAAATGTATACCGTTTGCACAATGTCAATAGTTGGCAGTTGATATTACTTTAGAGAATGTGTATTGGTGGGGGACAGGAGCCCCCATTAATAAGGCCCAATTACAAAGCCTAGGCGCCTGATTGTGAGTGTTTATGAATCAATTGCAGTTTGTAGGGCTTCATTAGTAATAGTTCATGTTTTCATTCTGCTGCACTGGAAATACTTAGCAAAGTAAATGCCAACTCTTGTTGTTTCAACTTGTTGTACTATTACTGAAATCAAAAGTTGTATCTCTGTTGGAAGGGTGATTTACCAATATAATTGTCCTTTTGCTGCTTCTTGCTTGAATCATACAGCTAGTGCCTGATTGTGGTTGCTTTGGATGTCTACTCATGCAGCAAGGCTCACTAAATGGCGTCTCAGAATAGTGATGATGATGACTTGTCTCCACCACCTCCTTTGGTTGCTGGTGTTGAACCACTTAAAGCTGAGGAAACAAAGATACCTTTGAAAGCTAGGAGTCTGGTCCAGAGAATTGGCTTTGGCAGAAAGGGGCAGCCGATAAAGCTGCTAACAAATCACTTCAAAGTTTCTCTTGTGAACGCTGAAGAATTTTTCTACCATTACTATGTGCGTCTCTAATCTCCTTGTCCAGTGCCATTTTATTATTTTTTTTCCTCATACCATCATTATCAATGCTGTTATCTTTTACTGGTTGCAGGTCAATTTGAAGTTTGAAGATGATATACCGGTTTATCGCAAAGGGTTAGGAAGAAGCGTGATGGAAAAACTGCAGGCTGAACTTGCAAATAAAGATTTTGCATATGATGGTGAGGAGAGCTTGTTCACAATTGGTGCTCTTCCTCAAGTTAAATATGAGTTCACTGTCGTGGTTGAAGATGTGTCAACTGGAAAGTAATGCCTCAGTTATTTTGATTGATTTGTCATTATCTGCTCTGATGATAATTATCCCTAAATGCTAACTTGGCTTTCTTGCTTTCAGGACTCCTGCAAATGGCAGTACAGGCAATGACAGTCCTTTTGGAAGTGACAGGAAAAGGATCAGCAGGCCCTACAATACGAAGACTTATAAGGTCAAACTCTCTTATGCGGCAAGAATTCCTATGCGTGCAATCTCACAGGCCTTGAGTGGTCAGGAATCAGAGCACACTCAGGAAGCAATTCGAGTCATTCACATTATTCTGAGGCAGCACTCAGCTAAGCAGTATGTAATTGTTTCATGCAATTCAGAGGGCATATTTTACAAATATATTGCCGATATTATTGATGGTTCTATTCTGTCTTTAACCGTGTACCTTTTGACTTGCAGGGGCTGCTTATTAATACGGCAATCATTCCTCCACAACAATCCTAACAACTTTGTTGACCTGGGTGGTGGTGTACTGGGCTGTAGAGGGTTTCATTCAAGTTTTCGTGCAACCCAGAGTGGACCTTCACTCAATATGGGTCAGTTATCATCTATATGCTCCATTTTAATCTGTACAGTACAATGATCATTTCTCTCTATGCAGTTATTATTGGTAATGTCTGCATTTATTAATATGTTGTGCAGATGTGTCCACCACAATGATTGTGAAGCCTGGTCCTGTCATTGATTTTCTGCTTGCCAATCAGAATGTTAGTGATCCAAGCATGATTAATTGGATTAAGGTAATGCTTCATGCTAAAAATACAACAAATAGTATAGGAATGAAGCTTGAACCCCATTTCATCATACTTTGAAGAGATCTATGTTTTTGATTACTTCGTAAACAAGCGTGGCATAAAGCTCCATTACTCTGGTGATCTTCCATGTATCAATGTGGGAAAACCAAAGCGGCCAACATATTTCCCGGTTGAGGTGACTATTATTATTTAAATCATAATGTTGATACTTTTTTAGTGTAAAGCTCTTTTCCCCTGCTAATGTTGTGAAGATTGTTTCCATGTTTACCAGTTATGCAGCCTTCTGCCTTTACAAAGATACACTAAAGCTTTGAGCACACTTCAGAGGTCATCACTTTTTGAGAAATCTAGGCAGAAACCAGAAGAAAGGATGTCTGTTTTGTCTGATGTGAGTGGTTTTTTTATTAAACCCAGTAATTTTTCATTTTAATTATATAATATCAGTAATGATTGGGCCTACCAAGTTGGGTTATTGGTAGGCATGACTTTCTTAAACTGTTCTTTTGTTCATGTCAAATTGGGTATGCCCTGCAAAGAAGCAACTATGATGCAGAGCCCATGCTGAAGGCATGTGGGATTACAATTGCAAGAAGTTTCACAGAAGTTGATGGTAGGATACTGCAGCCCCCCAAGGTTGGTCATTACCGTTTATCCTTTATGATTTCAGATATCCTTTGTGGTTATGGAATTTTGATGGCATAAATCTTATAATTGTCTTTCGTTCAGATTAAAGCTGGGAATGGAGAAGACATTTTTACGTGCAATGGCAGATGGAACTTCAACAATAAGGTCAGCATGTATAGCTTATTCTTGTTTATGTGTATTTGATTTTCATGATGTCACATGTAATATTTGGAATCTGTTTTTCAGAGATTCATTAGAGCTAGCAGTGTTGAGAATTGGGCAGTGGTCAACTTTTCTGCACGATGCAATGTCAGGGCATTGTCCGAAATCTCATCAAATGCGGAGGCATGAAGGGGATCGTAAGTTATTTTCTCATTATGTTGTGCATTTCCACATGTGTTTGGTATTGCACTTTCACTTGTTCCTGTTCACTTGTTTTGTATTCCAGATGGTTGAAGAACCTTATGATGTAATTGATGAGGATCCTTCAATGAGATGGTCACCTGCTGTAAGAAGGGTTGAAGACATGTTTGAACAAGTCAGAAACAAGCTTCCTGATGTACCCAAGTTTCTTTTGTCTGTTCTAGCTGAAAGAAAAAATTCTGATATTTATGGTTAGTTAATACTACTAAATCGCTGTTAACCTCTGCGGCGTGTTTTATTTTCCTTTAACATTAGCCATTGACCTTTACAGGGCCTTGGAAGAAGAAATGCCTTGCTGGTGAACTTGGGATTGTTACACAGTGTGTGGCACCATCTAGTAGAGTTATAGTCAATGACCAATATCTTACAAATCTCCTACTAAAGATAAATGCAAAGGTTTGTTTCCTCTTTGCCTGGAAATTTGTGACCATGGTTACATTTGTATATGGCAATTATATTTTTTTATATTATTTGCCTTCTCCATCGAACAGCTGGGTGGCATGAATTCGTTGTTCCAAATTGAAACATCCCCAGCAATTCCTCACGTATCTAAGGTCCCAACTATAATCTTGGGAATGGATGTCTTGCGTGGTTCTCCTGGATATCCTGATGTACCATCCATTGCTGCTGTAAGTATTAGTTTTGGCATTTGCAGTGCTAAATAATAAATACTGGCTACTGTAACAGTTTTTATTTTGTTTTTCTTAGGTTGTTAGTTCTCGTGAATGGCCTCTTATCTCAAAATACAGAGCTTCCATCCGCACCCAATCACCTAAAATGAAAATGATTGACTCGTTGTTTCAGCCACGTGAAACTGAAGATGACGGTGTGATCCGGTACAGATTTTACCTACAATAACTTTGTTAAGTTTGAGCTTGGTATACTTTGCTGAATGTCCTCTATATGTTGTAATGACACTTGCTTTCTCCCATTACTTGTTGGAATTTGATGTTGTTTCAGGGAGTGTCTGTTTGATTTCTACACTAGTTCTGGGAGAAAGCCTGACCAAGTCATCATCTTCAGGTCTGTTATTATCTTAAATTATCTGGCTGCAAATCTTGGTAGTTAACCTTTTTTTGTGTGAAAACCACTGTTTTGTTGAGCAAATTGGTTGCCTATCTCCTGTTTCCTATGTTTTGTTATGGCACCAAGCTGATTTTTGTCTAATTATAGGGTCGGCGTTAGCGAAAGTCAGTTTAATCAGGTGCTGAACATTGAGTTGCAACAAATCATCGAGGTACTTTTTGTTGGTAACTCTATTGGCACACTATATTCATGGTGTTGCCATGGTTCCTTTTATCTAAGTATCATGTACTGTGTGATTGTCCATATTAACTTGGTCCGATTACACCTTCAGGCTTGCAGATTTTATGATGAGAAATGGAATCCGAAGTTCACGTTGATTATTGCCCAGAAGAGCCATCACACAAAATTTTTCATTCCTGGAAAGCCAGAAAATGTTCCACCTGGTAATCTTCATCACCTACCTGTTTGCTATTGCAATTGTGTAGTCTCATTTATTGGTGACCTTATTATATTATGGCTTTATCTGTAGGAACTGTTGTGGACAACAAAGTCTGCCATCCAAGGAACTTTGACTTCTACATGTGTTCGCATGCTGGAATGACCGTAAGCGTTATCTGCCTTTGTATTTGATCTACAGTCGGTGTCGATTTAGGTCTGTTAGTTTGCCGAGGAATGAGAAATGTCCTATATCTATAACACCACAAACAAGTAACAGTATTCCAATTTAAACTTTTGCCTTCATACCAGCAGTGATAATAGATGCCCAAACATGATGATGTTTTGTGTTTGCTTGTGCTGTTGTCGCCATGTTTCAGTGTGTATCCTAGAATTTCACTGAAACATGGTTTTGCTGTCATAAGTTTGGCTGGGTTGACATTATTCTTTTATGTGAACTGAGTAGAGCTAATTACATTTTTTTTCCAGGGGACTACAAGGCCAACTCACTATCACCTTCTGTATGATGAGATTGGCTTCTGTCCTGATGAACTGCAGGAGCTGGTGCATTCGCTCTCTTATGTGTAAGTACCAAGCAGAGGCTCAACAAACTTTTGCTGCCTTTTTGTCATTTTATTATGAAAAATCTTGCCTGCTCACATGTGATTTTTTGGGACCTTATTTCAGGTACCAAAGGAGCACATCAGCCATATCAGTTGGTAAGTTACCTAGGCATCTTTATTTTGTGTGTGAAACTCGTACCACCTCTAGCAGCTTTATGTATCATATCCATGGGAACTGATTTCCTTGTTTTGCCTGCCTGCAGTTGCTCCCATCTACTATGCACATCTCGCAGCTGCTCAAGTTGGCCAGTTCATAAAATTCGATGAGATGTCAGAGACGTCCTCTAGCGATGGCGGACATACTTCGGTGGGCAGCGTTTCTGTCCAGGAGCTGCCCCGTCTGCATAAGAAAGTGAGGAACTCGATGTTCTTCTGCTGAGCTGGGCATGCCGTGGTTTTACATTTTGGTGGATGGTTGAGTCTGAATCCTTAGTTGTGTCTGGTGGTGGTAAACACTCTTATGAACTTCTTGTGGTACTTGGTGCCTGTGTCGCCTCAGGAAGACTTGAACCTGGTAGTAGGATGTCGCAAAACAAATGTTAGTTTGTTAAGCATCGCTGCAGTTATGCTGGGTGGCTGTAACGCTGGCAAGCCCAACTATGTTGGGTTACTTGTTGCAGTGTCTGCCTGTCCCAGGAAGACTTGGAACTTGGTAGGATGTAATTGAACCAATCCTTTTAAGCGGTTTCTGGTTCGATCTTTGAGTTTTGCTGTCATGCTTATTGTCTGTCTTGGAGGTTGTTTTCTGCTTCTTTGCAAGCAAGTGTGAAGCATGTTTTATTAGTGGCCTTGCTTGAGATTGCAGACATTGACATGAATGGATTTCATTTGGAACTCTGGGCTGTGATATATGTTTCAGTAGTGGCCCTAGCTTGAGGTTGCACTGGATTTCATTTGGCACTGGGGGCTATTTGGGACTTTCTGGTCTGATACTCTGATGGTCTGCAGTAGCCTGAGCGTTGGTATGGGATGAAACCAGAGGCCGGAGCTGTACCATGCCGCACCTCTGGTGGTTACAGCTGCTCAGTATTTATACGAGTTGACCTGTTAGCTTCTCCTACATGTGTTGCTGGCGAATTGGGTGAATTGGGTACATACGCTCCAGTGGGTTGGAAGATTAAAAGGGGCTTGTTCCTAAAAAAAAAAGATTAAAAGGGGCTTGGTAGCTTTGACAAGCTTGCCAAGGCCACTGAGCATGGAGATCATCTAAATCCGAAATGGGAGGAAGAAGACGGCAGACGTGGCTGCAAGTTTGGTCCAATCGTGCGTTGATACATGTCGTTCTGCATCTCTTGCTGTCGTTATGTACGTGCTAAGATTTTGCCATGTCAAGCATCGAGCCATGAAGGCAGCTGGTGATGTGGATGAGCCAGCGAGTTGGTGTCCTGCACGCAGCACAGGGGAACAAGCTGATGCCACTGTTGTCGCGCACGGAATGCGGCGTCGAACACTTCGTGGTCTTTAGGGGAGAGAGTGGTGCCCGCGCATGGAGCAACCGCGCACACCACGGCGTCGTGTCGAGCACCGAAACCGAGTCGAAGTGTCGAACAGAGATGGCGTCGCGCCCACGCGCGCGGCAGGCACGCGTGTATGACTCCGATCGGATTCACCTGCTGACATGACACCACCGACTTGCGTTCGGCGGCCCTAGCCTATATATATCTCTGCTGCTACGGGCGATCATCTCACCATCGCCTCTCCGCATCATCTCCTCGGCACACCTGAGGAGCTTCTCGATCGTGTGCGTCTCTGGACGTCGTCTTCTTCGATCCACCATGGCGATCCCGGTTGCCCGCGTGCACCTCAAGATGGCAAACGCAGCTCTCCCGGCGCTGCTCCCAACCCCGCCCATGTGGAAGATGCTGCGGGTGCTCCCGACGACGCCGTGCGTCGCCTCCGTCCTCCAAAAGCCACCGCTCGCCAAGCGCGGCCGCGCCGACGCCGACGAGAGGTGGGACGCGCGCAAGACTAAGCCAACTACCTCAGCTTCATCGCCGCCGGCCAAGCCCGGCCGCGCCGACTCCGTCGAGTGGTGGGACGCGCACAAGAAGGCGGCTAGCCCTGCTTCGTCGCCATCGTCTTCAGGAACGTCTTCCCTCGCAACAAGCAGCAGCAAGTTGGCGATCAGCCGCGCGTCGTCCGCCGAGCGCTGGGACGTGCACAAGAAGAGCTGCTTGCCGCCGCAGGCCGAGCTGCTCGACGACGGCGAGAACAGCAGTATTGGCCGCAATGACATGGACGCAGAGGAGGAGGAGATAGTATGGAAGCCGCGGGCCATGTACGCCGGACCAGGCTTCGTCGTCGCAGCGCCGCAAGCCAGCATGATTCCCATGCCGACATCGTTCTTGGTTCCTGTTGCATAGTGCTGTACTGCAGGAACTATTCATGCTGGTTTCTTGAGCTACCGAAGCAAAGTCTGATCATGTAGGGGTGCTACTGCGACCAATGATGCTTATGGTGTTAGAATTTGAATGCTTTTTGTGTTTTTGTAGGTCTTAAGTTTCATCTGAATTTCGTGCCTTTAATTTTGCAAGCACAAACTGTAATCGATGCATCCGTCTGCATGTATCGTCTTGAATTCTTGATTGATGATGTTTCAATTTCACCATTCCACTCGTTTGTTCGCGTGAAAATGAATTACTCGTGTTTTTGCCTACTCAAAGTTAAAGAGGAACATTAGCACAAGTACTATTCAAGTGTACAACTTTTTTTATTAATTTTTTTTACGACCAGGACTTCACCAGTTTTTCATTAAGAGGTGATATTAATTTTTTTATTAGGAAAAGAATGGACGCATCACATTCCATAAAGAATATGAGAGGCAACCAACATGAAAATACAACATACATTTGATGTTGAACCCCTTCATGTTGCCCTGCTATTTTTTTATTGTGAAAATTAAAAAAATGCATTTGAACATCTATTAGAATTTTTGGGGTTTTTTAGATTTTTCTAAAGCAAAAATATGATGTTTGGAAACTTCTAGAGATATTTTCATGAACTATAAATATTTAATTTGATTTTTGTATTCAAATTTAATTTGATGTGTGGTGTCGAGTGCAGTGGCGTGAAGGGGGTGGGTAGCGGCTAAGATGGACCTTCCAGTTTCTGTCTGAATGGTTAGGGTTCTAGTTGACACTGACTAGTGGCCCCGTCAATTTCAGTGCGCGCGAATAGGCTGGGCTCAGCGCACCGAAATGGAAACGGGCTATAACGACCAATCGCTGGACTCTGACGTGTGTTTAGCGACCGATGCTCTGACACACTCCTGTAGCGGCTGATGTTCTGTGTATACTTGTAACAATAGTGACCAATCATCTGTCACCAAGTTATAGCGTCCGATAGTTTTACGTTCTTATTATGTTTTAGCGACCGATATCTGATGCTATAGATTGGGTGTGATACAGTACTTTCCACGGTAATGCTCTATTGTGGACCTCGATCGCCGCCCAGATTGTCAGATGTCCTCACTCTCCGGTTGTCCACACCTACTACTGACGCCATACCTCCGTCCTTCCATAACGTTGTGGTCGGTCAGCACCCCACCCCAATCACCTCTCTCACCTGTCGTCGAACCGTCTCCACCATCACCTCGGAAAACCGCTATGATGTCCCTTCCCATCTAAGGCCGCTCGGCATGGAGACCCTATAAATCCTTAACCCAAAGACGTGGCCCAAAGTTTGGTCCAAACATGCGTTGACACATGTCATGCTTCTCTTGCAGTCGCTACGCGCGTGCTAAGATTTTCCCTTGTAAGCATGGCGCCGTGAAAGCAGTTGGTAATGTGTGAATGAGCCAGTGAGTTGGGGTCCTACACACAGCACACCGGAACAAAGGTCCCCCGCCGGGCGACGTGTCTCTGGAAGCTGATGCCACTGTTGTCACCGATGGAGCGCGGCGTCGAACATTTCGTGATCGTGATTGGAGTGACTGGCGCAGCGGGGTCTTTCTTGATCTCGAACAGGCCGCTGTCGCCATCTCCTGGCAGTTGTGCACTGCGTCCGATCCGATCCAGCATCGAAATGGAATTGAACAGAGATGCGTGGCGCCCACGTGCCACACGTCGCTGATGGCTCCGATCGGACTCACCTGATGATACCATCGTTACCGACTTGCGTTCGGCGTCCCTGCGGCCTAGGCGGCTAGGCGCCTTGCCTATATATATCGCCTGCTGCCACCGCCGATCATCTCATCATCGCCTCTCCTCTTTCATCTCCTCTGCTCAAGTTGAGGCGCTTCTTCTCGAGTGCGTCTCCGTACGTCGTCTTCGATCACCCATGGCTGTCCCGATTGCCCGCGTGCACCTCAAGATGGCACACGGAGCTCTCCCAGCGCTGCTCCAGACGCCGCCCAAGTGGGAGATGTTGCCGGTGTTCCCGATCCCGACGCCGTGTGTCGCAAAACCGCTCGCCAAGCCCGGCCGCGGGGACGCCGACGAGAGGTGGGACACGAACAAGACCAAGTCAGCTCCCTCAGCTTCACCAAGCCCTCGTTCGGCTTCCGCCAACAGCGTCAGGAGCTGCGACGGACGCGGATCCTCCTGCAAGAGCACTACCTCGCCGCCGCCCAAGCCTGGCCGAGCCGACTCCGTGGAGAGGTGGGACGCGCACAAGAAGGCGGCGATCCCAGCTTCGTCGTCAGGCACGTCTTCCGTCGTAAGCAGCAAGTGTTCAATCAGCCGCGCGTCGTCCGGGGAGCGCTGGGACGTGCACAAGAAGCGTCGCCAGCTGCAGGCCGACCAGCGGCTCGACGACGGCGAGAGCAGCAGTACTGGCAGCAACGACATTGACGACATGGACGAGGAGATACTGTGGAAGCCGCGGGCCATGTACGCTGGACCAGGCTTCGTCGTCGCCGCGCCAGAACCCAGCATGATTCCCATGCCAACAGCGTTCTTAGTTCACGCTGCATAGTGCTGCATTGGACGAACTCATCGATCGATTCAGGGGTCAGGACTCAGGCTGTTGGTTTCTTGAGCTATCGAAGCAAAGCGTGATCATGTAGTGGTACTACTAAACCAATGATGTTTATGGTGTATTTGTGTTAGAATTTGAATATGCTTTTTATGTGTTTTTGTAGGTGCCTTTTGCAAGGCAAAACTGTAAATCGATGCATCCGTATGCATGTATCGTCTTCAATTCTTGATTGATTATGTTTCAGTTTCATTACTCCACTCGTGTGTCGTGTCAAAATGAATTCCTTACGTCTTTTCCTACTCAAAGTCAACGAGGAACATTAGAAGTACTAAGTACAATTTTTTACTCTCTTTATTTCAAATTATCAGATGTTTGACTTTTTTACTTTAAGTTTAACCACTCATTCAAAACATTTATGCAAGCATTATCAAATATAAGTCATTGTTAGAGCAAACCAAAACAAAAGATGTAAAATTTTACATAAATTTTTAAATAAGACGAGTAGTCAAACTTAAGCTAAAATAAAGCCAAATGTCTTATAATTTAGAATAGAGTTAGTATTATGGAACTGATTGAAACATCACAAGTTATAAGCACAATTTTCATTGGGTTGGGCTTATGAAGCCACAGAACGAGACTTTATATAGGTTAGGTTGCACACTAGTACCACCACATAAACATAAACAAGTCCAAAGTTGTACAAAACCTAAACTCATAAGACCAAATATTTCTAGCAAATTGTTGCACGGAAAAAAATCCTTTACATCTTCAACTATCACTCTCAACTCTCACAATGTAGTTTTCAACTCATCCTTCCTTAGGGAACCCTCTAAACTTTAGAGCCAAGTTTTTGAATATAGGTGGTGTAAAGTTAGCTCTAAACTTTAGCCTACCTTACATTAGAGTTTTAGATCCCAAAAATGAGTTAAAGTGTTGTAAAATTTTTAGGGCTCTAAAGTTTAGATAAGGGGATGGGAACATGCCATTAATTAGTTCAAAATATCTAGAAAAATACCTAGTTAGGTTTTTAAAGCATGAAAATTTTATCAAGGCTTCATCAAGAAATGGTGGTGGCGGCTTGTTGGTGGAACTAATGAAACTCACGAGATGAGCTCCCTTGAGGGCTAATAGGACTTGTGCCTTCCAGCGGAGGTAGTTGTTGCAAGCTAGTTTCTCGGTGACGGAGAAGACGATCAATGGTGTAGCAGACACTGCAGAAAAGGAAGAGGGAAATGCGGGGATCGTCATGGTAGAATTCCATGAAGACTAAGGCTCTCTCAATACCACGTGGAAGTAAGAGGAAACGAGATGCCCTTTCGGGCTCGCAGTATATGTTAATACTTCCTCCGTCCCATTTTTAGTGTCGTGGCTCCTGACGTCAGTACCAAAGAGGTAACACAGTGACCTATAACCCTATATACCCAATCATTCGGCAAGTGGAGATGCTGCGACATGCTCATTAAATGCACACATCTTCTCAATGCTACAGAACCGGCCACGTAACCACTTCATCGCTTACACAAATGGAAATCCAATTTTTCAACATTCCAGCCGGCATCAAAGTAGCGCCAAAAGCAATTGGCGCTCTTTCTTTACACAAACGAAGGCAAAGATTCAAATCAAAATTCTAATTTTGAATCAGGCGCCCTTTTCACCTCCATGCTGATAAGGCACCGCCCGCAGCCTATGGTTCCACCATTTGCCATCCAGTGAGCCATTCACCTCCACACCTCCATGGTCACAGAAGCATTTACCTTCTCCTTCTTCCATTCACCTCCATGGCCATAGATCTAAACGCACCAGCTGAGGATGGAGACCATTTTTTTGATCTTAACAAGCCAGCTGCCGAAGACCATGGAGTGATCTGTGGGAGAAGCATAGGAGGGCATCACCTAGGTACCAATCATCAAGAACCTGAGGAACAACAAGAACTTCATGAAGGTTAGCACAACTGCCTGCCTCCCAAAATCATTGGACTTGTTCTATTTACCTGTCTTCTATCTCTCCTAAAATGACTGTACTCAGATTCTTTTTTTCCTCTTGCATCTCCCAAAATGAGTGTGCTCAGATTCTGTTGCCTGTAACTTGCATTATAGATTTCTTGTTCGTATGTGTTCTCCCTCTTTTATCATGCACCTACAGCCTTACAGAAAACAAAACTTTCAGCAAATTCATTAGATCTGTATAGAACACAGAAACATGGAACACATGCATTAGATGGCTATAGGAATGCAAAATAGGCAAGCACTGCAGTTGCCATAAGCCAATATATTGGGTGTAGGGGACATTAATGGAATTGATCCTTTACCTGGCTTCATCCTTCAAGCTGCAGGTCGATCTGATGGAGGTGACAATGATAGAGCGCATCATTGGGGTCTTGATCATGATGAAACTGATGAACAACAACAATTTTATGAATGTAAGCACATGTGTACAATAGACGCATTTTATGCTTCTAGTATGAAATGTTCTACTGATAGGAAAGGATATTTCACAGGGCAGGATAACTCACATCATACCGGCCTTCCATTTGATTTAAATGATCCACAAGAAGAACAAGAAAACCTGCATGCAGGTATTATTTGCATCAGTTCCAATACAAGGTACCAATATTATTTCTATACGCTAAAAAGTGTCATCATCCATGTGCTCACATCATGCTTGCACCATCTAAATTATTTGGTAGGCAATGAAGACATCGGCTTATAAGATGCAGAACATGTCATGCACGAGGTCAGATAAGAAATTGGAGTGTACACAGATTCTGTCAACATCATATTTGATCAAGAAGAGTTGGCCGACTCAGATGAAGAGGAATTTCAGGAAACACACCAAGCTAGAGCATCACATGCAACCAAGAATTTGATAGGAAGGCAAAGGCAAGACATATATGAAGATTTGCTTCAGAGAGGCAACAGTTGCAAATTACATAAGCCAGGCACAACACATGTTTCTATGAAGTTCAATTTGCACCTGCGTATAGTACAGCATATATGACAGAGAGCAAAAAAAATGCAAGGCACAAGGCATACAAGTAGATGTCAAATCACTGACACCTAAGAGATGTGGTCGGAAAAAAATTGTGGTGGACCTGTCAAGGATTTCCCAAATTCCCTTGAACAGAAGAAGTACCATAAGGTCATTAGCACATGCTCTCGGTGTGAAGAGAACCACTCTACATAGGTGGTTCAAAGAAGGTTTGCTACGCCGACACTCCAGTTCACTTAGGCCCTATTTAAAAGAAGCAAACAAAAAGGACAGGTTGAGCTGGTGTATGTCTTGGCTAGATCCAAGCAGTTTGCCAAATAATCCCAAGTTCCTTGATATGGAAAATATTATCCATACAGATCAGAAATGGTTTAATGGGACAAAGAAGGACAGTACAGTTTACCTTGGTGCCAATGAACAAGAACCACACAGGACAGTGAAAAACAAGAATGCAATTGATAAAGTCATTCTTTTTTCTGTTGTTGGGAGACCAAGATTCAATGCAGAAGGTACATGTTATTTTGATGGAAGGCTAGGCACTTGGCCTTTTGTGCGAAAGGTACAAATCTTCTCTACATCTGATTTGCAAGCATGTTTCTATGACTCGTCATACTAATGGTTAAAATTTTAGAAACCAGCGAAAAGAAAAAGTCCGAACAGACCGAAGGGAACACCTATCACAAAAACAATTAAGGTTGACAGAGAAACAAGCAGATATTATATAATCAATTATCTACTTCTAGCTATACAAGCTCGTTGGCCTCAAGAAGATGCGCACAAGACAATATGGATCCAGCAGGACAATGCTCCTGCTCATATACTAGAAAATGATGCTGAGTTTCGTGCAGCAGTAGCCCAGACAGGACTTGACATACACCTAAGGAACCAGCCGGCTAATTCATCAGATTTGAACTACCTAGACCTTGGTTTCTTTGCATCTCTTCAATCAATAACAGATACATCGACATCCAAAAACTTGGATGACCTCATCCGGAATGTGTGCATGGAATACGAAAAGTACAATCCAGTCATTTTTGAATAGAGTATTTCTCACACTACAAGGATGCATGATTGAAGTTACGAAAGATAATGGTGGGAATAGGTACAAGATCCCGCACATGAGTAAAGAGAAGCTAGAGGCAGTACACATGCTTCCTAAAGTTCTTAGTTGTGATAGCCAGCTAGTTCAAAGGACTTCGGGGTTGTTGAGCAATTAAAGGGCGTGGTCATGTAAATAGCCCTTTTCATGCTTGCCTTTGTTTTGGGATTTTGGCAAGATGGGTTGTACATATGCAATGGTAGTCTGTGACCAATATGTGTGTGTGTGTGTGTGTGTGAAGGGCAGCCCTGGTGTAAGCGGTAGAGCTTTATCGTCTGTGACCAAGAGGTCCAGGGTTCAAGCCCCAGCCTCTGTACATTTATGCAGGGATGGCTGCTGGCTATTTTTCCTTCCCCAGACCTCGCAGTGCGGGAGCCTACGGTACTGGGTACGCCCTATGTGTGTGTGTATGTATGTATGTACGCTAGTTGATATAATCGTTTCGTTCGAAGGCAAACTTTTATGTTATATGATAGTCTTTTTAATCCTAGTGTGCAGCCTCTGATTGGAAAATGTAACCTTCGTACTGCCGTCTGAAATCATAAATGAAACAACTTGGTTCACATTGCAAATCACAAATAAGACATTCGACTTCACTTCCCACTTCACATCCCACTAATCATTCGAAACCACAAATGAAGCATCCCAGTTCACATCGCAAATCACGGATAAAACATCCGACTTCACTTCCCACTTGTCATCCAACTAATCATTCAAAATCACAAATGAAACATCCTAGTTAACATAGCAAATCACAGATAAAACATCCAACTTCACTTCCCACTTGTCATCCAACTAATCATTCGAAATCACAAATGAAACATCCTAGTTCACATCGCATATCATAGATAAAACATCCGACTTCACTTCCCACTTGTCATCCAACTAATCATTCGAAATCACAAATGAAACATCCCAGTTCACATCACAGATCACAATAAACATAAACATCACTCCAACAATTCAAGGTAGCAGAAGCTAATCAGTACCTTCTACATATCACTAGCATTAGTACTATACGTATTTCTGCAATCAGTACTAAACAACATTAGGGAAGCGCTAAGTTATGGCACTCCACAAAATAGCACAGCATGCGTACAACTACAACGACCAGAGAAGACCTTCAGGCAAATCATAGCATTGCAGCCTAATAGTCTCTAACGTTTGGCACTCTGCAAAACATCTCTATATGCAGGCAAAAAGGTAATGATCAGCTCATTTACCTTGTCTTTGAAGTAATCACCTTCGACATGTGTGTCCTCACCATCCTGCACGCAGTTGTCCTCTTCCAACTGCGAATGGCCACGCAAATCCACACCATCTTGCACCCAGCTGTCCTCGTCTAGTTGCAAATGGCCGCATAAGTCCACACCATCCTCCACCCAGCTTGCTTCATCATCAGTTTCCAAATCAGAGAAGCTGGCCCTTTGGCACAGCTCCTCATGCTCCTTGTTCTCCTTGGCGCTGGCCTTGTGGTCCTTCTCCTCCATGTCTTCCTTGATGCTGGCCTTGTGGTCCTCCTCCCTAGTTGCAATTAGCCATGCACATTGCTGCTCTTCCTCTACAATAATTTGCCACCAATCATGAAGCATGGTACTGCAAATAGGAGTACATAGGATTTCTGTAAATCATTGACTTTACCTGGATGAAAACATAATTGATGGGAAAGATAAGATGACTTACCCAAGACAACGACGACCTTTGTTAACCGCAATTATGTCCTGTGGTTCCGTCTCAGGAACAAACGTGTCATCGCCACCATTTAAAGATGGACCATTATGACCTCCTTCTTCATCGGAATCTGGGATAAACATAAATTGGTCTGCGCCCTCTTCCTGTGTGTCTTGGGAAAAATCCTGGCCTTCTATGGTGATGCAGTTCTTTTCCATATCCCACCAAGTTCCTTTATGACGCTCCCGGCCACATGTGCAACTGGCAAGACGCATCCCACGGTTGTGCTTCATCCCCAAGGCACGGTTCATCTGCAAGCGACGGATGGACCGGTTAGTCCAGCGTGTCCCCTTGCCGCCCACCATTGGACACCCGATTGATGCAAAGGAAGCCCACTAGTGGAAGAACCTATTAAAACAAAATTTAAAATTAAATATAGACAATTGTGGTGGTTTAACGAAATTAGAAAACAGATTTGCTAAACTCATAGTAAAAATATGTATGATGAACTAATGTTTGCAAGCATGCTTAGATCAATTAAGAAATAATAAGCAAGTCTGTACCCACCCCCACCCCCGCGTCGTCCGGCGACAGGGGCGACTCGGGGGCGACCCAGCCGCCATCGCCCTACAGCTCCACCACCGCATCACCCCCCGGCTAGCGGTGGCGGCGGTCTGCCTCGGCGCCCAAAAAGGCCCACCACGGCTGCCTCCACCTCTCTCCTTCCTCTCCTCCCTCCCCGAAGTCACTGTAGCTTGCTTTCTTCTCCGGCGCAAGTGGCCGCCGACCGGCTCAATGGCTTCGGATCCATGCTCCCCAAGGCCGGTTCCAGCATCCCTTGGCCCGGATCCATTACCGCCTGGCGGCACCGCCTCTCGAGACTCGCGTCCCCCAACCAGGCCATTCCTGCGCGCGCTGCCTGCGCAGCATGACCGCGGATGGTGCGGTCGGCGGCTGCCCTGGTCGTGGCGGCTTAGGGATGGCCGGCGGGAGCTCCCTAGCTTGGGGTCTGGTGGTATGCGCCACGACCCTGGCCAGGCCCCGTCGTGGCCAGCGGCGGCCATGGCCACCATCGCCCGGGAGTCATCGGCCGGAGGGGGCCGGGCGTGCTTGCTGGCCGCCGCGATGTAGCAGCCCATCCCCATGACGCTCCCTCCTCCCTGCTGGCCGGCCTGGTGGCCATGGGCGGCACGCTCCACACCCATAGCCGACGTCCAATTCTCCACCAACAAGGATTCATCAAATGGTTTGTGCCTTGGAACAACTGCCGCTGGCATCCACCTCCCCTGGTTTCCTGAGTTGATGGGTTACAGTTCATCGGTTGGGGACCTTAGGCGAAAGCCATGCACGACCATGTCTGTGCGGTTGATGGCGACGCTCTCTGGCGTCATTACCTCCTTGGAGGCGTCGATGATGTAGGTCTCCCGACTTTTGACTGTACCTTTATCCCTCTCCTCTTGGTGAAAACCTAGTTCTAGCTATCTTGAACCGGTGGTAGCGGCGTCGATGGCGTCGTGACCCTCTTGAGGGCACCACCGTGGAGGATGGATATGGATTTCGGCCCCCTACCGTGACCTTGTGTTCCCTTCGATTCCTCTTCTTTCGTGTTGTTGTTGTTGCCCCTCTTGGGGGAGTTTGGTCCTACCTATCGGGTGTTGCCGACGATTCAACGAGCGTCCTCCTCTGGCATCTCTGCTCTGTCGGCGCTCTTCTTGATGGTGCTAGAATATCAAATGCCGGGTGGTGCTTCCACCACTGCCGCCATCCCCCTCCAAGGATTCCTCCCCGAGGACGGCGTTGGATGGTGGTACGTGGGCCGGATGTGCTGGAGGATGTCATCATCAGTTCAAAGGAAGGTCATCGTGTCCGATGATCTTGGGCTGGCGTGTTTCGTTGCCACTCTTAGTCCCCCTCCTGCTGCACGGAGTGGTCCTCAGATGGAGGGCGGCAGTGGAGCAGCGTAGCTACGAGGAGTGGTGGTGGGCACAATAGCCATGGTGAAATTGGCGAGTATGCTGTTCGGCGGAGGCGCAAATCGACGTTCGGTTAGCATCTTTTGGCTTGGGGCTAGGCTTATCCTTGAGTTGGTGTTGTATCGTTGTTGTTGTCATCCTGTCTGAGTGTTGTACTCTTTCTCTCTTCCACTCATGTACTCTCTGACCTCATGGGTCATTCATGTATTAATTAGGTGCTCAACACCCTCCATCCCCCGGCTAGCCCGATATCAATGGAAAATTATTCAGGTGGGGCTCTCACCCCTCTGGTGATTTCTTAAAAAAAAGGTAAAAAAACTAAATGGACTGCAAAGTTCTAAAATCATGTGTGCGCCAGTTAACCTTCACAGATTGGGGAAGGGGAAGAAGCTGGCGTCGGCAGGTCGACACGGGGTTGGTGAAGAAGCCGCAGATTGCGGCCACCTCCCGTTCAACGGACAAAGATGCGAGGCAGGAGGCGCCTTGGAGGATGCGGGCGGAGGTGGAGCACCGATGCTACCACCGGATGTCGCGACTCTGGCCGGGGGACTGGGACGCCAGCGACTCCGGAGTCGGCAGCTCGTTCACCTCTGGATTCACGCACCCTGGGTCAGCGACGCGCCTCCAGATCTAGATCGACGGCCACGTCAGGGAACGAAGCGGAGGGCGGCCGCGCGCGGACTTGATGAGGCGAGCGGAGGACGAACGCTCGCGGCAGGAAGAGGTGATCGGAGGACGGCCGAGTGCGGCTGGAGGAGGCGAAGCCGAGGGCGCTGCTCGCGGTGGAGGAGGCCGCACGAAGGGCGTCCGCGGGTGGTCGACGCGGTCGAGGAGTCCAAGCGGAGGGATGGGTCACGGGGCGATGGTGGGAGGCCGGCAGGATTGGTTGGTTCGCAGATTTACTGGTGTGCGGTCCACGTACCTAGAATGACACTCTTTGTGAGATTTCACCTGGGAGCCAGGACGACACTAAAAATAGGACGGAAGGAGTATACGTTAGGAACAATCCCTCGACATGGCTTATACAAGGAGTTTAGATTATAACAAACTCAAGTATATCCGCAAGATACTAACAAACTATCTTAACTTGGATTACAGGAGTAACCACCTTGGCCGAGCGCACGGCTCAAGCCAATCCTCTTTAACACTTGCAATTTAGTTGTTGCATTATCCCTCTGATCGCTATCAACTACAGTTGCGCTGTTTCAGTGCGTCGCGTGCTAGGTAGTGGATGGTGTTTTTAAATCTAACATTTATAATAAAAATGATTATTAGAGTAATTATAGATATATTTTATACTAAACTAATCTAGAGAGATAATTTAATACTATTACTATAAATTTGATCGAACTTGAGCTTATTTGACTAACAAAAAAGCATATAATTATATTCTTTTTTTAGAAGGTGTATAACCTAAGTAATTTGCATCTGAGTTATCATTGTCATCATTGTACGCTAAGACCAACGTTTGTTCCACGACCATGTCAAGAGCAGGGATGAGCAAGCGAGGAGCGAGCCGAGTTGGCAATTTGGCATCCCACACACACAAGAATGAAGGTCCTCCTCGTCCACCACGGGCAGCGACGCGTCTCAAAGCTGATGCCACTGTTGTCGCAGATGACTGAAGCGCGGAGTCGAACGCATCTCTCGAGCAAACACGGCGCAGTCAGGCCAGTGGTTCCGCGCGCGGAGGAAGACGTCAGAGCCTGGCCGCCGAGGCTTGGGCTAGCTTCATTTTCGAACAGAACGCTGCACTGCATCAGACCTCCGGCAGTTGTGCACTTCATTTTCGGATCCAACACTGAAACTGATTCGAAGAGATGGCGTGGCGCCCACGCGGCACACGTCGCTGATGGCTCCGATCGGACTCACCTGATGATGCCACCGTCACCGACTTTCGTTCGGCGTCCCTGGGGCCTAGGCGCCTAGTAGCCTATATATATCTGCTGCTGCCACGCCCCTCACCGCTTTCATCTTCTCTGCTCATTGAGGCGCTTCTTCTCGAGTGCGTTTCCGTACATCGTCATCGATCCACCATGGCCGTCCCTGTTGCACGCGTGCACCTCAAGATGGCACACGCAGCTCTCCCGGCGTTGCTCCAGACGCCGCCCAAGTGGAAGATGTTGCCGGTGTTCCCGATCCCGACGCCGTGCGTCGCCGCCGTCCTCCCAAAGCCGCTCGCCAAGCCCAGCCGCGCTGACGCAGACGAGAGGTGGGACGCGAACAAGACCAAGTCAGCGAGTCATCATCATCCGGCCCTAGTTCCGCTGACAGCGTCGTCAAGAGCAGCGCCGGACACGGATCGCCCCCGCGCAAGAACACGACCTCGCCGCCGCTGCCCAAGCCCGGCCGGGCCGACTCCGTGGAGAGGTGGGACGCGCACAAGAAGGCAGCGGCGAGCCCAGCTTCGTCGTCAGGGTCAGGCACGTCTTCCGTCGTAAGCAGCAAGTGTTCCATCAGCCGCGCGTCGTCCGGCGAGCGCTGGGACGTGCACAAGAAGCGCTGCCCGCCGCAGGCCCTCGACGACGACGCCGAGAGCAGCAGTACTGGGAGCAACGACATGGATACGGAGGAGGAGGAGGAGATAGTATGGAAGCCGCGGGCCATGTATGCTGGACCGGGCTTCGTCGTCGCCGCGCCGGAACCCAGCATGATTCCCATGCCAGCGGCGTTCTTGGTCCCCGTTGCGTAGCTGCAGTGCTGCACTGCATACACGAACTCATCTCGGCTGGTTTCTTCACCTGCGCTGCAAGTGTGATCATGCAGCGGTGCTACTGCGGCTAAGGATTCTACTTTTAGATAATGAAGTACTCACACATACGGAGTTTGCTGTTAGACCTTGAATGTCTATATGTTTTGATTTTGCGATGTCTTGTATTTCATTTAAATTTGGTGCCTGAATGCTCAGACTGTAATAGATGCATCCAGGCAAACAATTTGATGGATTCTGTTTCAATTTCAACAATCCAACCCGTATTCACAATGGATCACAGCCATGTTAGTTGCTTATTGAATGATCGAGAACACTGCCACGGGAACACAGTAGAAGAACGGATTTTTTTTTGAAAAAAGAAATTTTACTTAAACGGAGAAGAGCGGATGGAAGCACCACAAAATAATTATAAGCAGATTTCTAGGTTGCACACTGTTACGAACACATAAACCTCTTTTTTTTTATTGCTTTAACCTTATAGTTCAAGCTGTAGTATCTGAACTCACGCACTTAACACACACCGTACACACGTAAACTCACACACTCATACCCCTAAGTGCGCAAGCTAGATCTACATCCTATACCTAAGCTAAGAAATACGGTTGAGATATCTGACAGTGGTGGTCCACCCGTGCGAGGCAATTCCCGGGTGAGGCGCGCGCGTCGGCCAGCGCTCGAACGCGGGCGGGCAGACTGAGCACCCACTCAGCTGGCCAACCGAGCCGCAGCTCGGTCCTCAACACATAAACCTTGTTACTGGCCCAAATCTTTTAAAAAAATAATCGCAATGGGCTCATCCCGATGAGTGAGCACCCCTGGTCTTATTAGCAATCGGCTTTCTCAACCAAATTTCTCATCCAATGAAAAGATCACATCAGCATCCATGTGATCTTTTGTCACAACAGAATAAATACAACTGATTTATTTTCCTTCCAATCGAAATTGACTTAGGCCACGTTCGGTTCTCTCGGTTTTTTGTTTAGAATTCTTCGGTTCTCTCGGTTTGCCTTGGAACGAGGTCTATTTCACGTAGATCCGGCCGACGCGGAATAAAATACTAGCCCAGCTAAGAACAGGTGTTCGGTTAAGGCCAACCTGGATTCTAATCTGGCCTGTTTCAACAATACAACCTCCTTGGCAGCCCAGAACCAATATCCACCTATGGAACAAATCCCTTTGGAATCCTAGCCCAAGAATAGAAAAATGCCTGGATTAAAAAAAATTGTGAGGGGTAAGATAGGCTCCAGGTATTGCATTAAGAAGAAGACATTCTCACGCAAATAAAGAAAACCCCTAAACCCCTGGGGCCGGACCTTAGACCTGTACTTTGGTCATGAGACAGAACATGAGGAATTTTTTTAACCTCAGTCTAAAATTCACTTACATGGGGAGTACAACCCAGGATCTGAGGAGTGTCCCTAGGCTCCTCGAGGCCCTTTGGCAAAAGAAAAAAGGCCTAGATTCAAAGCATAAGCTGCCAAATGGGGCCTAAGAAAACGTATAGGTAGAGATAAAGCCCTTTTTGGTTGAGCTTTTGGCTGTAGCTTTTGCCCTCCAAAAGCCAACGTAAGAGGTCCGCTTCCATCAAAAGCGTAGCCAAAGCAGCTTTTGCCTAGTACAAATTTCACAGCAGCCCTCCTCCTGCTTTCACCTGCTTTTGCTCATGAAAATTACCTACCTGCCAATGGTTATGTTTAGATACCGGTTCGTTATCTTTCTTTCTTTCCTATCCGCAACGTCTTCCCATCCACATTGTTCGCAAGCGCCTCTGTCCAGTGTCCAAGCGCCGCCGCTCCTCCCTTTTCGGCCGATGCCGGCACTCTGGCGATCCTATGGCCCCTCTGGCGAGTGAATCCGAAGACCCCACATCTCTCCCTCTTCGGCTACACAGAGTGGCAAGCGCCGCCCTGCCCCGGCGGCAGGCATGGCGAGGGTCGTAGCGTGCAGGCGAGTGGAGCCCCCTCCACTCCCCTAGGAGACCCCTCTCCAGCAAACAGGCGAGCGAAGCCCCCTCCTTTCCCCCTACGGCTGCGGCCGGTGAGCCCCCTCCCATGCGCGGCGAACACCTCCCATCCCCGGTAAACTCCTCCCCTGCATTTGGATCCCCCACATCACCTTCCCTTTCCGGTGAGTCCCCTCCCTTGCGCGGCGGTGGCAGCAGCCGGTGAGCCTCCTTCCCTCCCCGGCAAGCCCTGTCCCTTACTCCCTTTGGTTCAGTGCCCCGACTCGGCCGACAACCCTCCTCCCCATGCACGCACGGAGGAAGAAGGAAGGAGACGAGCGAGCCTACTTGTCAGTAAGAGCGTCATTTCAAAAGCTGCAGTTGCTAAACCAAAGGAGCTTTTAACTTTCCCGCAGTTTGGAAAGCCATGGCTGACAGCTGATTTTCGAAAAGCTACAGCCCAACCAAATATGCCCTAAATGCAGCCAAGCTAGAAAAAGAAATAAATACAACCAAAAAATTCTAAAAATGACACAAATAAAGCTTCATTAATGCAAAAACAAAATGAAAGGGTTTGTCCTTTTACTTTCAGTTGGCATTTTACAGTGGCCATACCCCATTTCCATTACTTATGGACGGAAATGCATCAAGAGTTTTAAGAGTAAAGGAAAGTGTTGTGGCAGCAGGATAGGAGGTTGGTCGAGGGCATCATTCACGTATAGCGCCTTGGGATTAGATCGGCAGATTTTTTTTTCTCGCTTTCTAGAATTCTTCTGAAGGGGTAAAGGGACTGCACTCAGTTGACTTCACGGGTCTTCGTCTAATCGTCTTCGTCGTCGTCTGGTACACGCATTATATGTAAACCTGCCCTTAACTTGGTACCGGGAGTTTGCAACCTTCCTGTACTCTTGCCTTCCTCGACACGACGCGGCATCGCCTTCTTCCAGGTACCATTGATAACCTCTACTTAGTACTTTTGGATTAACTCGATCGATTATCCACTCCATTTGTATAGTGTTCATCTCTGTTTATGTATGCTATGCACGATTTCATTCCTAGCTCGCTTAGCTCTTCGAAAGGAGTTTTCCATGATAGTTTATTAATTTCCATTCTTGTTTTCATCTCTCAGCTATCCTAGATCTCAATTCCGAACCTTTTGTAACATTTTACTTTCTTGGAAGCTACCATGTCATGAGTACAAAAATGGAAGCTATCTTGTGTTATATGTCTAAGAGTAAGTGGACAATCAGTTGTCATATGCATGTGCCCTCCTTCTGACAATAAAGCCAAAAAAAAAACTAGTATCAAATGCTCTCTACCACCGCTCAGTAGCCACCTTGCTCCTTTTCTCCTACACGTTTTTTTACTCCTTGCAAAGATACAACTAAATTAATTGGACACACTTCCTCCCTCCTAAAATATCAAAATATTTTCAGATGGAGAGAGTACCAATTATAGATCTTGGTGCTAAAGTTTTTGTGCCTTTGAGCAATTCCCATGGATTCCTCAAATTTTGAACCCCTAATTATTTTAGATATAGGGCTCTTACATCTTAAATCCAACCCCTTCTTTGGTTCCAATCAACCCTCATATTATTATTTTTTAATTATTGGGGGATTCTAAGCAAGGAGAGAAGAAGGGGCGGCTAAAGACGAAGCCCATGCCATGAAGAGAGACTAAGAGGGTGTCTTCTAGGCTAAGACTAGTCTCAATGCATAGTTTTATGGCATAGTTACCAAGACTACAAACTAAGTAACCGAGCCAGATGAGTTTTATGGGGATGAAACTCCTTTCTCATCTGATGAAACTCCCTCATTTAATGACTCTGCTAAATCAGCAATTTTGCTAATGTGGCACTTTATTTAATGTGCATGACACTCCTATAAAATATACATTGAGACTAGCCTAACAGCTACTACTAAGCATGATTCAGATAGCGAAGAGAGAGTTGAGTGGAAGATCTTCGGTTCATAATGGTCTTGAAACTTGTTACTAGAGGTAGGCCTCTTTAATAGGTCCATCTCTTAAAAAATCCATTATTAGAGATACACCTCTTAAGATGACTACCCCTATAACTCAGTTTCAAGAGGTGCTCAGTATATGGACTATCTCGGCAAATAAATTGTTTCTCTAAAAATCACTAGCTATATTAGAGACATGTATAATCTTTGAGCACCTATGTTAATAAAATGAGTTGATCGACTCTAAAATCAATTTTGTACTAGTGCACATGGTGTATAAACAACACTCCACAATACACGTCGTTGGCACAAGGCCACAGGCAAGTTGGGTGCAGAAAATGACTTGTTTCGTTGTAGAGAGAGAGAGAGAGAGAGAGTTTTGCAGTTTAAACCGTCTAAAGAAGGTAGGGGTGTGGATGAGCGAGAGAGCCATCAGAGTTGCTCAAATTATTTTTTGTACTTATTGTACCTCTTAATACCTTTTCAGAATAAAGGGCTCTGTTTAAATGCTGCTATTGTTGTTTCTATGTGCAGTGAATCAATCCACGGTTTGTCTCCTTTGGAGAATTCCACAATAAACAATGGACGACCGAATTGGAACAGAACAAAAAATGGAGACGAAGTTGCAACTACCGTTGCAGTTTTTGAAATACATCACAGATAATTTCTCTTCTGATAGAAAAATTGGTGAAGGCGGGTTTGGAGTGGTTTACAAGGTAAGATCGTACTTATTTTCCTGGACTTCTGTAACTCTTTCTGTGGCAGTGAAAATTTAGGCATATCAAAAACCGAAGTTTTATATATATAAACACTTTTAAATAAAAGAGTAATTAAACAGGGGACTGAAATAGAATCTGGGGCTGTGATGGCCGTGAAGAAGCTCAAACCCATTCATGGAGAGCAAGATAAGCAGTTCAAGAATGAGGCCAATCATCTTGCAAGAGCCAACCATAATAATGTTGTCAAGTTATTAGGCTACTGTGATGAATCCAAAGAAGTACCGCTGTACGACGAGGACCAGCAGATGTTTATTGTCTACGTACGACGAGAGAAGTTGCTGTGCTACGAATACCTGTCCAAGGGAAGCCTTGACAGTATAATTTTTGGTAAGATAGTGCTGAATCCACATGTATCAACTCTCACAAGCTATATGATGTATTCCCTTTTCACTATTTTTTTTTTGGGAGATCATTATTGGTCCCTTGGATATTTTCCTTGCAGATGAGTCCCTTGGATTTGACTGGCAGAGCCGTTACAGAATAATCATTGGCATTGGCCAGGGTTTGCATTACCTGCATGAAGGCCTGGATATAATTCATATGGATTTAAAACCAAGCAATATATTACTTGATGATAAGATGGAACCCAAAATTGCAGACTTTGGTCTGTACAGGCTCTTTAGTAAAGAACAAAGCCTAACTTGCACCAAGAATGTCATGGGGTCAATGTAATGTCTATCAACTTTTCATTTTTAGATTAGCCCCAAGGCACTTTTTATGAGGACACTATAACCTTTTTCATTTTCGTGTTGATCACACTACACGGTTCCTTACATACTTTAGTTTGCTCGTCTTAACATGGCAGAGGATACATGGCACCAGAGTACTATTATAGAGGGGAGATTTCAACCAAGTCAGACATATATAATCTGGGTATTCTAGTCCTAGAGATTATTACAGGAATGAAGAATCACCAAGCTAAGGGAAACAATTTAGGCGAGCACTTTATTGAGGATGTGAGTAAACAAAACTTCATATAATCTTTTCTATTCTTGTTTGCTATTCCAGGTTACATCAAAGCCATATATAAGGACCTGATCATAATAGCCCTATGTGCAACATTCTAACAACCATAGCTCTAAACAAAGCTTAATTTCCTAACAAGTAATCGTCTCTTAACAAACTAGGTTCTCCAGAACTATCAACAGTTTACATGCTCAAAGCAGATTTGTAGGCGATCTTTGCAAGCGCGTGTAGAAAATAATTCATTTTTCTGGGGTGGTTGGTAAGGTTGTCTATCACTAGAAATCAATTGTTTCGTTAAAAAAAAACATGAAATCAACTGCCTTTTTAGGGTACCAATGAATTGTTGGTTGGTATCAGCCCGTAAAAATCATTTTGTTGGGCCGGTTGGTAAAATGGGCCGTATAAATATTGAAAACAAGACAAAAAAAAATCTTTGGCGTCCCAACTCGCAAGATTTTCTCAGGAAAATATGTGTGTACATTGTCGAGGATTCGGTTATATAGGACCTTATCCTTGTGCAAAATCCCATTGCCACCATAAGTTAAATTTTTTTTATACATACATATATATATATTTCTATTAACTTTTATGAATTTTTATTGAAACATATGTGTTGTACTATGTAATTCTCAAGAAAAAAAAAGTCAGTTACAACTTTTAGATCTCATTATGTCTATAACTTTGGCTTAGTGTCTCCATCCAAGATCACTTGAAGAATTAAACATTGTTATTAAAATCTAAGAACACAAAATATATATTTCAGCTCTAATAAGCTATTTCAGAAAAAGGTTGTTAACCATAGTTTTAGATTTGGTTGAACTCTATAATTTTGATGTAAAATTTGTGTTCAGACAATTTCATTTATATAGTTTTTAAAATAAATGTGTGGTAATGATAGCCATTTCTAGAGAGGAGTCGTATCAGGTCCTGTTTACGGAGGTTCTGATTGATTTTGCTTTCCCAGTCCGAAGCTCCCTCACATAGGTTGGCAATTTCGAGCAGATAAAAGTCCTAATGTTATACTTTATAATAAAAAAGTAGTGAACCTTCATCTTTTTATTTTTTTTGGGAGTATCTTCTGTATCTTTTTCAATTAACTTCTCCAAGGGATATTTTCGAAAAAGTTACAGCTCCCTTAACCAGTGCCTTAGTAACCAACTGCCCTTGGACTACAAGTGGTCCAGAAGGTGGCCCGTCTATAAAAATACTCTTCTAGAAAACTCTCCTCCTATTTCAAAGATAATTTACTTTACAACTGTGCTTATTTACTTTACAACTGTGCTTAAAAAATGGAAGAACCTCTACGATATGTTTTACTTTTTTGCTTCTAATTCTTGCACCGGCCCTAGTACTTGCGGCTCCACATAATAGTTATTGGTGTTATCTGTTCTTAGGTACGTAAAAATTGGACTCACATTTCTCAAATAGCATCAAATCATCCATCACTTGAAGCGGATTGTCTCCAGCAAGTGCATAGATGCATTAAAATTGGGCTCTGTTGCGTCGAGGCTGATAAGGAAAGAAGACCTTCTGCAGGCCAAATGTTGTCGCTTATACTTTGTGCTGGTGGATGCACACATAAGTTTGATCAGGTATATTTAATTACACAAAGATACGTTCCTGCAGGTCCCTTTCATTTCTCCAGATGCCACTTGCGCTATTTTAAATTTACATAGAGAGTTTCTTCGCCTGATGGAACTTCTTTCTGATCTGACATAATTGAAAGAATCTAACTCCTTTCTGACACAAATACCTGATGCTTTGACCACGATGCGGTCAAATTTTTAAAATACAAACACTACTTTAATTTTAAATGTTTAAATTATTGTGCTAATTTCTATCATAATAGACATAATAGCTTGTTTGTAGTTTATATTCGGTTATATAAACTTATTAAATATTTTCCAAATAATTAATGTAGTACCTCCAGTTAGTAATAGTAAGATAAGATAAAACTCTTACCACACATGGCCTCCTCTTGTCTTGCAGGATCCCATGCTACAAGGGGAAAGTGTTGTTGTTTCGAAAAACTTAGATACAAAAAGGTAATTATTCATTACAAAGCAAATTCAATTTAGTAATAGTAAGAAAAAAATATTACCATGCAAGGCCTCCACCTGTCTATGGTGTTTTTTCATCACTACGAATTCCCAAATCACAATAGACATTGCAATGATTCTTTTTCCTCAGGAAATGACTTATAGTCACAAATGAAGATAGAATGAGAATACTTTATTTTAATTTATGTCGTAGCAAATTCTTACACCCAATAGTACATTCTGACTCATAGAAAAATATTGTACTCCCTTGATTTCAATTTATAGGTCGTTTTGGCTTCTAGATATAGAACTTTTATTATGTAGCATATATCTAGGTGCATAGCAAAAGCTATGTACCTAAAAGAGTCAAAAGGACAGGGAGAGTAGGTTCCAACTCATAATAGTTCAGTTTTGTTAACTATTTCTGAGTCACTTGATACATGCCAAACTACTGGATATTAGAACATGAAGGAGACAACTATTGAATGTACTCGAATTTAGGCCAATGGGTGAAGTTTGAACTACTTGAAAAAATATAAAACTAGATTCATTGAACCATTGGACATAGAAATATATAATTGTTTTCTTTCATGATGTAGTTTTAAAGGAGGACTTGGTGGTGTCGTCAACAACAACCCTGATCCTCCACCGCCAATTGGGGTTCTTCTACCATTAGCTATGGTGGCGGTAGATCCATATGCAAACAAGAAGTATGTATGTCATGATCTAATCTGTTATTTCCTGTTATTTCAGTATGCCTACTAGTTCAACCTTGTTGTAGGTCACACTGATGCTCTTTAGTTTAAGTAGTATTAAGTAGTATGTTAGGATTATACATACTAGTATGTGAGTTTGTCATCATGAAGTAGTACTATACCTGCAAACAAGAAGTATATACTTTTGAATTAATTATGAAACAACCTATTTTTTCATCATTAAACGCAAAAAAACTAAGATCATTATTAGTTTAAAGTGAGACTATTTGAGCATTCATACAAAAAAAAAGAAAAAATATTGTTAGAAGACTATGATTGAAATATGATTTGGTTGTACTAAAACAAAGGAAAAAAACATCATATAATTCCCAAGAAATTTTGTATTGTATAGTATCCTTTCATGATTTAACAAATCAATTTGCTAATTTGGATTCAATAGCCTAAATGAACAATACCAAGAGATTTTCAAGGTTTAGTGGGGTCAACATCGAACGGTCATTATTGACATTTCCAGATTTATTGGACAAACCTTAGGCATTGAAAATATCTTACCAAGTCCACCTAGTGAAAGGGGTTCACCTAATAAGTACAACACTCAAGAATCCATTGTGAAGTCTTTTGCAAACTACATTTTCCAAATAGTCTTATTTTCTAACTATTTGTGGTTTAGAAGTTACAAAACCAGTACCACCAAGGTACCCCTAATCCTACTAAGGACATGCACATTACCATCCATGTGTAGAATCACATCAATATATAATGAAATAACTATAAACATGATAGTGATTCATGTAGCAATTACATCGCAAGATCACCCATCAATCCCAAGAAAGAATGAAGAATTACTCTTGTCAAATTGCACAAGTCAATCCAAAGGGCGCAGTGCAATCAATGAACTACAAGGTGGTAAATAAAAACAATGGTGACCTTATGTAAAAACACCTTTGGACAACATGTTCTACTACATTTGTGACAGCTCTTTCACATAACTGTTCAATTCTCATTTTATAGAGCTCCCCATTAGGATTTCATGTTTAGATCATTTGGGATTGATCATGGGCTTTGGTTGGCTATGGATGTCCTGCAAAATTATTCCTCTTAGGATAGTTTTTTTTTTTTTTTGAGAAACTCCTCTTAGAATAGGTGGACTTGGTGTGTCAAGCTGAGGCATGGCAGTCCATGTGTATGTTGACCTTTGTTGAGTCCATCTTGGGCCATGTGTATGTTGACCTTTGCTGAGCCCATCTTTGGCTAACGGGCTTCATTATTCATATGTTAGTTCCGTATCTTGCACTAATAAAGTGGCATATTCTAAAAAAAATAATAAAGTGGCAAAATATTTCCACAGACAAAAATCCTATTTCGATAGATATTTTTGTATTGATTAACTGTGTAATTGTGAGAGAATAATGTGGTCAGACATCACAGTAAACATGATAAACAGTGATAAAACTGTATTTGGTCACTATTTTCAGGCATTCAGGGTCACGGATGGTCTATTTTCTTGTTGTGGCCAACAGTTCTTGGTCATCGGCGGAAATGATATGCAACTGGAAGCTTGGAATAGGAGTTCTCGCTTTAGTTCTCCTCATATTCAATCTCAATAATTCATTCTCATGGGTGGGAACAGCCCTGACATTTATCATCACGGCACGGGCAGCCTCATTTGCAATAGGACTAGGAGTTGTGGTCGTAGTTCTCGTCCTTTATTACCGACAGAAGAATCTCAACTGTTCATGGCAACGGGTGATTTTACTTGCCGTAGGAGTTGTGCTGGCTGTGTCTCTCTTCCATTTAAAATCGAGCAGTCCATGGTCATCGGCGATAATGACCTTTAGGTTGTCCACAGCTCTAAAAACTTCCTCTTTCACTGGAATTTTGGTTTTATTAGTATCCATCATCTACCTACATCTCAGCAGTTCGTCGCAACGGGTGATCTTATTTGCCATAGGTTTTGTCCTGGCTGCAGTTTTCATCTTATTGAATTCCAACAGTCTTGGTCTTGGGTGGTATTGAAAGCGAGCAATTCAAACTTCTAAAAGCTTTTTTAAATCTCATGAATCAAGATATTTACCAAGAAAATGTGTAGAATAGGTAATAAAGAAATTAGTGGATATTGTAATATTTAGGAATACTCTAGAAGGGGGACATTTGGCATAACTATATGAATCTCCCTTGCCTATAAATAGAGACCCCTCTTGCCATGCCATATATCCATCCATGAGAGCATGGTATGAGAGGTGTGAGGGGTAAGTGCTATGTAGCCACTCTTGTGTAAAATTATTGTGTTGAAATAAAGTTTTATTTCAAGTGTTAGTCTCCCGGTTGGGCCATATAGTTTTTAGGTACTTAGTGCATAAGTTGTGATCCATCGAAGGTAGGCTCTGTCACGTGGGATCATAAGGGTCTGGACTTCATCATAGGTTGGCTCTGCCACCCGGAAGTCAACTTCATCTGTTGGTAGGCTCTGCCACCCGGAAGTAAGAAGACGATTTTGCCGTCGAAAGGACTCTCTGCACTAAATAACTAGAAATTATAAAAGAACCGATCGACTCAGAGTGAGTTGGTGTTCTAGATGTAGGTCCTCATTAGTGGGTATTAGGGCCACCAAAAACTCTTACAGGTGGTATTGAGCTTGAAGTTTGTCACGGTTCTGGTAATTTCATCTGCCATAGGGCTTAGGGTTGCGGTTCTCGTCCTCGGCCTTTTGAATCCCACCGATTTATGGCATCAACGGGTGGTTTTGTTTTCCATTGGAGGAGTTGTACTGTCTGCAGCTCTGTTTTTGCTGAATCCTAGCAGTTCATGGTCATGGGTGATACTAACCCTGAAGTTCTTCAGGACTCTCATAATAGTCATAATAGCTTCATTTGCCTTGGTAACTGTGGTTGCAGCTCTCGTCCTCTGCCTCCTAAATCTTAGCAGTTCATGGCGATGGATGATCCTATATTCCAAAGGAGCTGTGCTGGCTGTACATCTCGTCCTAAGGGTTGCCAGCGTTCCATTGTCATGGGTGATGGTCATCGTAACTCTGATAACTTTATTTGCCATGGGAATTGTACTTGTATATCTTGTCCTCTACCTACTGAATCTCAGTGGTTCAAGGCGACTGGTGACCTTATCTGCTATAGGAGTCGTCCTATCTACAGTTCTCGTCCAATTGAATCCTGATAGTCCACGGTCGTGGGTGATACTGAACCTGAAGCTCATCATGGCTACGGTAGTATTATTTCCTCTAGGAGTTCTGGTTGCATATCTCGTCCTCTACGTACTGAATATTGAAAGTTTCACGTTATGGGTGGTATACTTTTTTGGCATGAGTATCGGGCTCCAGTTACTTACTGTGCCGTGGAGAAGCTCACTGAAGTTCTTATTCTTTCTCAGAGACTTCTGCCGCGCAGTTCTTCTGGCCGTGCCTAGATCACGATCCCCCCAAGCAGATGGAGTAAGACAGGAAGAATGAACCCTGCGTGAACAGACGAAGGAGAGGGCAGAGTCAAGATTTAGACATGGGGGCCAATGGGCCATGTAGGCAGCAATCTTGTAGATTGTCACATTAAATATCTCATCACCACCAATGTATGTAACCTAGGCATGGAAACAATTAATCCCGAAGAGATGAATTTTACTACTATTTTATTATCATTGCAATATACTCTGTCTGTCAAAATATACATTTCCTTTTCTAAGTATTAACATTTTCATTTTTACCAAGTAGACTTTCAAACAGTATACATAAATATATGGTATACCTTACATATTATTATTGTTTTACAAAAAAGTATAGTTCCGAGAGTTAATAACCAATATTGATGCCATAATAAGCTAAAATAACGAACTTTATCTGAAGTATCGACTTACAAAATTTTATTGTCATAGATTATTAATATAACTTAAACTGGTTAGTCAGTTGGAATGTGGTTTGTTAAGGCAACATTTTTTCATGACTCATGAACTTTTGAGAAAAATGTTTTAAGCGTTTACATGAGTATATATTAATGATTTTTTATAAGAATGGAGTGCACTTATAATGAGCCATGTAAGCAACAAATTTCTTGATCTTGCTAGCATGCACTGGTATTTTGACTTGTCGAAGTGTGCAACACTTATTTTTGGTTACTATGCCATGATATTCAGAAAGGCACATTATTGAGACAGTATTTCAGATTAGTCAACTATATATACTATCATAATACTGGCATATGTGATCAATGAAGAACAGTATGTTTTCTCCTCAACAAAGTAATGATTATGCTGAAAAAAGTAGTGCTTGCTTTCTTTTGATTGGATTGTTTTGAGTACATGTCAATTAAACGCGACAGTAATTAACACGCCCTAGCGGCACAAATCAAGATGATTGGAGAAGGTATTTGACGAGTATTACCAGCCTTTTTTGACCTTATGACCCTTCACACTTGCAGCCAGATTGGGCCTTTTTTCCAGCTGAACCAAATCAAGACTTTCGGTATCATCGGAATTGACATTACGCTGTTCTGCAGTTAATCGGCTCCGGAAACTTTCGGCGACGTAGCCAATTCGAAACAGTCAGAACAGCTTAGACTTTCTCTGACAAGGGCTAGCTTCAAAATGGAGAAGAAAAGCACGCGTGAACGAGAAGCGAGAACCAACGAGGGCCATGGCCATCGTGGTGAGCATAAGAGGAAGAGAGGAGCAGGGACGAATGATGGTGCCATCACCTCCAGCTCAAAGCCTTCCCTTCAATCCAACTCCACCTACGCAAATATCCATTCTCCACTAAACAGCTTCATCAGAAGCATCATCTCCTGCTAAAACTGGATCTTTACTGAAAGTTTTTTTTAAAGAATCCCCCAATCTCCAGTCCAAAGCGAGCATCGAACAAATCCTAAATAGGGCGCACCAAGAACTCCACCACGGGAATCCCCAATCATTCGCTGCTGCATTTGACCCCTCTCCACCATCCGAGAAATCCCAAGAACTCGTCCCGAATCGCTCGCCCCCACATCCAGCTCATATTTCCAGCGAGAAATCGAAAAAGAAGGAAGCAATGACGGAGGTGGCGCTGCCCCGGGGCCCGGCCAACCTCGCTTCCCCCGCAAGCCGCGCCTCCTCCTCCTCCTCCTCGACCTCCTCACTGCGCTATTTAGCCAGTGCCAACAACGACAACGACGTGCTCCCCGGAAGCGGCAGCCCGGAGCGCCCAGCGGGATCTGCAGGAAGCCGAGGAATCCAAGAACAGCGCCGCCGACAGCCAGGTGGATCGGAGGAGGAGGAGGAAGAGGAGCGGTGGTCGTTCTTGGCGCTGCTGTTTGAGCTGCTGCGGAAGTCCCTGCACGGCTGCAGTGTGGTGGGCGGCGGCGGCGGCGAAGGTGAAGGCCGCGGCTGCGGGATGGAGATCGGGTTGCCGACGGACGTGCAGCACGTGGCGCACGTCACCTTTGATAGGTTCCATGGATTCCTGGGGCTCCCCGTCGAGTTCGAGCCCGAAGTGCCCCGCCGCGCTCCCAGTGCCAGGTCGGTCCCATTCCGTCTCCCTTGTTCATCAGTCGGTGCCAAGTGCGCTTTGAAAGATTCAATTTTTATTCTCAGTTCAGTGGTTTCATAGCACTGGGCCCGAAGTCCTAACATGTGATTGCGACAAACGTGCTTAGTTAAAAGTGAAGTGATTTTTTTAGGCATTTTTATGGCAGAATTGTTTGCCTGATGGTCATTTTGATTCTAACTAGAGTAGAAAGATGGTCCCATCATTGCAAACCCCATTATGTTCTGGTGAACTTATCCAAGTATTCATTTAAATTCAGTGTGTTTGTATTGGTAATGTTGCCTTGGCTTGGCTTGGCTTGATTTGAGATATGATATACTGCAAATATCTTGATACTAGTTGATAATTTATTATGCTTTCGACCACCACTTAGTACAGAAATATTTTCTATTGCTTCCCATAATTGGTCTGCATGATTTTTCTGTAGCTGCTTATGTCATCCAGGAATTTTTATTGATTGCGCTAGGGATATAAAGGAGATTGCTAAATTGTCTGTTATAAAAAACATTGAAACAAGCTGGTGGACGATCCCTAATTAGATGATTTATCCTCTTTTTGTTAGCACTTGATTTGTGAGCTACTTATTTCTTTTACCATTTATCATCTGTCTGTTTGTACACTGCCCTGGGAGTTGAAGTATTGTTTCCCTGCTTCCCCATAATTTCTGACTCATGCTCAAAACAGACAGAACACAAAGTATAAGAAAAGTGCATAGGTATCTTGTTTCTTATTGGGAGTTGCAAGATTTAAGTTTTCATTCTTGGTAATCCAAAAGGAATAAACTAAAGTGTTGTATACCTGGCTCCTACTTTATAGAAGAATGGGAGCCTAGTGCCTCCAAAAGAAGATAAAGTGGCACAAACACCTACATCCAATCTTCAAGATCAAGGATTGCTGGTATATGATCAATAAAACGTGGATAATTGGATATATCTTCTTAAATGAGCTAAGTCCTAGAATGAAACAGAAAGGTCATAGTCTGGACATTTGCCCTGGAGTCAACTATCACCAAATCAGTTCATTCAACCCTGAATAAAAAAATGTTTTTTCCCCACAACTTTACATTGATCCTTAGGTTTTTTTTACTTTTATATGTTGCGTAGACTTTTTGGCTCCCTTTGCATATACCTTTTAAGGATTCAGATGATGTCCTGGGGCACCACTGAAATTGTTACTTGTGGTTCTTTAAAAAGATTCATTAACATCACATCAATGACATAGTGGTCATATCCTTAGTACTGCAGGACATATTTATTTTACAATGCTAATGTGCATATTTCAATAATGTGTCCACTGCATGTATACTTTGGCTGTTGCTATTGTCTAATTGAAACTTGAAATGCAGTGCAAGCGTCTTTGGAGATTCAACAGAATCAATTCAGTGTTCCTATGATTCGAGAAGAAATAGTGTCCCAACGATCCTGTTGATGATGCAAAGGCGCCTTTATGAACAGGGTGGTCTGCAGGTGTGTTCTGTTACAGTCTCCATGATTCCTATTTTCATTAGCTCTTAGTAGTTTTGTCTGATCAAATACAATGTCTTTGTACTTTCAAGCAGAAGGTATTTTCCGTATCAATGCGGAGAATAGCCAGGAGGAATTTGTGAGAGACCAGTTAAATAGTGGAAATGTTCCGGATGGCATTGAGGTCCATTGTTTGGCAGGCCTAATTAAAGTAAGAATCTTTCTAATAATTATGCTCATCTGTTGGCAGCATAAGTTTGAAATCACGTGAGGTTATTAGTGATTGTGCTTATCTTTACTGTTGGAATTTCATGTCAACTACTGTCAGAGAATCCACACTTCACTTTGTAATATAACTCAATTTATCTTTTTTCTTGCACAAAGATATTGCCTCAACTTTCTTCCCTACTAGCAAAACTGCCCACGCATTGCAATGGCACTACATATCAAAGAAGTACATTTGTATATATGGATGTTAGAGAAAGATTGGGGTGAGGGTGAAACTAATTTGTGTTCAGTGGCAGGGTGGGTAAATAGAGCGAATTTATGGGTAGAGACAGAGAGTGGTGGTGATTGCAGACAGACCAATGACACATCACCATCAAATCCATTGTTTTAAGTAGTAGAACAAACAAAACTGTGGATTTGGGATCATGCTGTTGCAGAATATTATCTTGCTTTTGGAAGCAGTCATGTAGTGTGGTCCACTTATTTGACCCTTATATTTTTATCACTCGGCTTTACTTGACAAGACATGTATATTCTCATCAAATTTACTTTTTCATCACTCTTCAGGCCTGGTTTAGGGAGATGCCAAGTGGGGTGCTGGACTCGATCCTGCCTGAACAGGTGATGCAATGCCAATCTGAAGAGGATTGTGCTCATGTTGCTAAATGCCTTCCACCAGTCGAAGCTGCTTTGCTTGATTGGTCTGTTAATCTGATGGCTGATGTAGTCCAAGAAGAACTGATAAACAAGATGAACGCTCGCAATATTGCTATGGTTTTTGCACCAAATATGACTCAGGTAATATACTGTGCTAATAGCCTACCCTAACAAATTATCTCACTCGCCACTCCAAATACAACTGAAATGGTTAGGCATGCTAAGTTGCTAACTATAGGCCATCTACCATGCAGATGGCAGATCCATTGACTGCACTGATGTATGCTGTGCAAGTGATGAATTTTCTAAAGATGTTAATAGAAAGGACCCTAGTCTAGAGGATGTTTTGCTACCCCCGAAGGATTCATCTGATGAAAATGGGCATCAGAAACCCAGCATGACACTTGATTCTCTCCTTGAGGAAGGATCCAGGCGTCCGTCTTTCGCCAAGGATGAGCCCCTCCTGAACAGTCCTTGATAGGCAGCGGAGCTCTGGACCTCGTCGATCGGAGGTTGTACCGGTGGTTGATCGGAGGACGAGGCTTGAACACACCTTGATGGCGGGGCGCCGTCGCAAGAGAGAGAGAGAGAGACAGGAAGAGGCGGCTAGGGTTTAGGAAACTCCCGGCTCCCTAAGGGAAGCCGAGCAAATATGATTGCTCTTGCTTAATCTGTCCTTGACGATTACAACTTGTATATATAGCTAATATCTCAACTAATATGTGGAAATAAATAATGAAGATAAATATGGGCTTTTAGCCCCTAACTCCTGCGCCTGATCCTCCTGGACGATGGTGGCTTTAGCCACTATTGGGCCGGCGCCTGGCGTATTTGACGCCGGTCATAACAGTCCTGCACACAGTAATGAGGACAAACCTAGTGGAATTAATGCCGCCGAAGGAGCCACTCCTTTCGCTAGTCCAGAGAGCTCTACTAGTTTCTCACAACCTGCACTTGCTGCTCACGCTGCTACTGCTGATGCTTCCAGCACAAGTACAAATTCTCTTCAAGGGAAGGAGAGCCAAAACCTGAATTGTAGGAGGACTAGAAATGGTAAGGGTCAGTCTGCAACACGAGCCACACCTCCAGCTGAGAAATCAAGAGGTGTGAGCCTTGTGAGCCGGATAAATTCCAAGGTTGAACGGTTTGAAGCATGGAGATGAAATCAAATGACATTTCAATTGTTGTTGTGCACTAGATGACTAACCTGATGTTTCCTGAAAATAGGAACCCAGACTGCTGGGTTGCACATTTTGCATTTTGTCTATGTATCATTTCTTGTTGTATCATGGTCATGGTATTTTGAGATTCATTCTTCTTGCATTCGCTAACTTTTATATCTTTCTTATGGTTCCTTGTTTGACAGAATGAAAGATATTGATGTTTTATTTTGTACATAAATCTCTTCAATGCCTAAATTATGAAGTGTCTGAAAGTTCAGGTATGACCTGTGCTGTGCTTGTCTTATCGCTTAGTACCTTATTCTGCTCTCTGCATTCCTTTCAAAATGTCAGATTTTAGCTCGGGTTTATCACTCTTTGTGTTTTACTTTGGGAAAGTTCAATGCTTTATTTCTGTCCCTTTCTCTCAGTGCTCTCTGAGTTGCTTATCCTTTTCGACAGTATAATTTTCCTATGCTGGACTGTCTGCAACTGAGCTCTCAAGCACCATATTCATACTGTCTTTCGTTGCATCATGTAGCTTTATTCTACCTCCTCTCCTTCATTCTTTTTCGATTACAGGCTTACAGAATCTGTGCAAAGGAACAAGCCAGTCACCACCAATTGCTATTTCATCCTGTCCTTTAGGCCTACTCATCAATGAAAATTCAGATAATCAAGGATGGTTTTGAGTTAAGTTGATTTCTGCCTGTTCTGCTATCAGTGTTGCTCTTTGTTGATGTGTCTGTCATCCTTTATTCCCTGTCGGTATTAGGAAGCTCTGTATTCCAATCTCAAGATCACACTAGCGTTATTCTCTGTGAGAAGTACAGTACTCCATTGATTCCGGGAAGTCCTGGGTTGGTACCCTTTGTGCAGTGATTGGTTGGTTCTAGCACCACTTGAAATCGGAATCTGATCTGGGCAGACAGATTGCTATGCAGACCTAATCGGAATTGCCATCTTGAGCTGTAGAATTTGCTCACGGCAGACAAATGGCACTGCAAGATCACAGCTGTGAGGACAGGTCAATTTCTGTCCCAGAATACTCAAGCAAAGACTTGATGGTGTGCATTACAAAGATATAGATCATCGATGTACGCAAGTTAGTGCTGATATTCTGATATCTAAAACGCCCATTCATTGGTGCTTGCTGGAGTGACCGTGATAAAAAAACTGAATTGACTTTTTGCGCTGCAATGAACTGTGAACTGAGCTCTCAAGCACTGTATCCATGACCCTTTTCATTGCATCAGGTAGCTTTATCTTATCTTCTCTCCAGATCTGTGGTAAGATTTTTAGCTTTCAGAAAGAAGAGTATACGTTTTAAATGAGCAAAACTACGCCAACCGCCCTTTCATTCAGATAATGAAATAGCATGGGGGGAAAAGAGTGGTTTGCCCACGCTCTATGATTGTTGAGGTATAATCTGACGAATTCCTCCTCTCTTTCTGTGGTGTGTTGACTTTCATGCTTTGTTCATTGTCAGTTTTGGAAGGCCCCTTATTCCCTCTTGTAGATAACTTTTTTTTTACGAAATCTTGTAGATAACATTGGTGTTATTCTCCTTTTTCCTTAAATAAGTATATGAAGTTCATGATTATATAAATAAGTATATTTCACAATCTAATTGCTAGACTTGATTGTGTAATTATCTTTCTTTTGTTCTTGTAAACTCTCCTTTTCTTTATATAAATTTACATCAGTGGGGGCCCGGCCCCTCCTGTTACTTGAAAAGTATCTCAGTGACAAAGGCAAGTATACTACTGTCTGGAGACAATCATCCCTCTCTTCTAAACTTTAGCACCACTTGAAATCAGAATCTAGTTTTGCAGACAGATTGGTATGCTGAGTTGCTGACCTTACTGGAATGTCCATCCTGCGCTATATAATTTGCTCAGTCCAGACAAAAAGCCACCGCAAGATCGCCATCACCACTATGAGGACATGTCAACTTCTGTAACGGAATCGGAACATTGACGCAACTGATCACTCGTGCAAAGTACATAGAGATTTCACTGACTCAAAAGATTCATTGTTGCATTCAACTGTAAGATTATTGCATCCCTAAAGATACATTATAGAAAATTTATCCTTTCTTAGTACTGCAGTGGCGGTTGTTTAAAAACCAATGTCTTTAGCGCGGTACTGACGGCCATATATTCTCTAGTTAAAAGACTACCCTCCACTTGTTAAAACTGATAAAGTGATATATGCAAGTATATTCCAATTCCACAGCCACGGAAAGCCTGCATATTTCTCCACCGCTCCTTTTTTTCTTTCTCTATATATACATACATCTTTCTCCCAGGCTCACAAAGTCACAATTCAGAGAGACACAAAGATTTGAGTCTAGCTCCTGACAGTCAGTCAAACTGTTCTGCACGTCCTTCACCAGCTCCTTTGAAGTTGCAGACTTGCAGGTAAGCAGAACAGAGTAGTGGCACATCTCTCAAGTCCCAACTGACAGACATGGTGTCTGAACTCTGAACTCTGAACCGAGGCAGACGCACGAGAACTGAAACGTTTGTTCACTTGTGCAGCCAGCCGTGCAGGTGTGCATGTTGTCCAGAGACAAGCAGGTGATGGCTGCGCCGCCGATGGCCGTGGCGGACGGTGGGCTGAGGCGGCTGTTCGAGAAGCCGCTGCCGGAGAACCCGACGCTGCTGGAGGCGCTGTCGGCGTGGAACCACAACGTGCACCACCACCCCGGCAGCAAGCCCATCGACACGGCGTCCATCACGGAGATCTTCGGCGAGCTCCACTTCCACGAGAAGCCAGCGCAGCAGCAGCCCGACCACCACCACAGAGGCGTCCTCCTGCCACCGCCGACGTCTCCGCCCGCGCCGGCGCCGCGGTCGTCCCCTCCTTCGCGCACGTTGTCGTGGCTGGACATCGCGGCGGAGGCCGAGAACAAGAGCAAGGACGACTCGTCGCTGGACGCGCTGCTGAGGCCCAAGCCGGCGGCCACCGTGGCCACGGCGATGAAGCGGAGCGCGAGCTTCTGCGCCAAGAATGGCTCCTCCTCCGCGTCGCTGCTGCTCTGCACCGAGGGGCTGGGGTCCGAGAGCACCGTCGACGCCGACGACATGTTCAAGGACGCCGACGCCGAGGCCTTGGCCGCCGCCGCGCTCGAGGCGGGCAAGGACGAGACGGACGGCGGCGACGCCGGCGCCGCGGAGAAGAAGGTGAAGGAGGCGGAGGAGAGGCAGCAGCCCAAGACGTTCCCGCCGCCGATACGGTCGATCGGGCGCGGCGGCAAGCCGTACGTGTGCTTCCGGTCGGTCCGGGAGGACGGCCGCTTCGTGCTGCGGGAGGTGGTGATCCCCGGCAAGGAGCTCCTGCAGGCCACCCGCGAGGGCGGCCGGCTCAGGCTACAGTTCGCTGCTGCTGCTGCCGCCGCCGCCGCAGCAGCAGCAGCAGCGGCGGCGGCCAGTGTGAAGAGCGTCGACGTGGTGGTGCACGGAGGTGACGACGACGACCACCGTGGCAAGAACTCATGCATCGACAACGACGACGAGATCGTCGTGGTTCGTTGATATACTTGGCATATTTGCACAAGATCGATATATACTTATCCTATGGTTATGGATGATAATATGATGATGCAATGGTGTAATCATGCTTATGAGAAGCATTGGCTACCTAATTAATTATTAAGGTTTCTATATAAAGTGTTTTTCAGAAAGTGATGAAAAGTGTTATGCTCGTCGTACTCAATCGGAAAGTCAGTTTCCACCTTTCTTCGTTGTTGATATAGATATTTTTTTTTAAAAAAAATGGTCTTTGATTCTTCGGTGATCTGTATGGCACACGCACAACTGATCGATCGCTCTCAACCGGCGAATCAGTCGAGCATCTCTTTCCGCTGCAACTTCATACATGAATTGGACTGTAATTCCTGCACCAACCAATAGAAATCAGCTACTGTAGGATGGAGTTGTGAAAAGGCAGGGCCACTAAAAGCCCCGTGATTGGTTACAACGTGCCAATTTTGGGCAACCAAATCGGCCGCTTATAGGACACAAAATGAAAGTGCTTTTGGGTAAGCAATTTTTATTTTTGTACTCTCTCCGCATCCTATTGTAGAGTAAGTCGTTTAGGAACTTACAATACGGAGGGAGTATTTCTACATAGATGTTTTCTTTTTCTCTACCAGCTTATGTTGAAAAAATCTACTTTTTGTATATAAACTCATGAAAATAAAATTGAACTGACATTTGTTAGGTTGGAGTTGTGTGAAAAGGTAGAGCCGCTTGAGCTTGTAACAAAGTGCCAAATTTGGGCAACCAAATCGGCCGCTCATGAGTTAAGGAAAACGGCCGTTCATGGGCTACAAAATGAACTGTGTTTGGGCACCAAATTTTTATTTTATACTTCTATATATGATTTTCTTTTTTCTGCTACTCATGTAAAAAAATCATAAACTTTGTATAATAAACTCAGATGAAGATAAAATTATATGAAATTTGTTAGGTTGAAGTTGTGTGAAAAGGCAGGGCCACTTGAGTAGGGAAAGCCCTGTGGGCAACCAAATCAGCTGCTCATGAGTTTTTTTTCTTCAAAAATATCGGCCACTCATGAGCCACAAATGGAACTGCGTTTGGGTACTGAATTTTTATGTTTATATATTTATACATGATTTTTTTTCTCTGCTAGCTCATGTTAAAAATTTATAACTTTTGTGTATAAACTAGGAAGAGGATAAAATTATTCTAAATTTGTTAGTTTGGAGTTGAGTGAAAAGGCAGGGCCTCTTGAGTAGGAAAAGTCGCGTGATTTGTTACAGTGTGCCAAATTTCAGCGACCAAATCGGCCGCTCACGAGTTAAAAAAAAGGGTCGTTCATGGGCCACAAAATGAAACTACGTTTGGGCACGAATTCTTTATTTTATTTTATTTTAGTTCATTCAAGGGTGGCCCCCGGCCTTTGTATTAAAGACTAAACAGTTTAAAGTTCATACATCAGATACTCCAGGCAACGCTGGATCAACCCACCACACGCCTCACCAGGCAGTACACCAACAGAAAGACTGTCATCTAAAGTTCAGATCATAGAGAAAAATCAAAAGAAAACGAACATCCAGAAGAACCTACATCCTCCAGGCTTCGCGCATCTTTGAGAAGTCTAGCCATTTGCCATCTTTTGCCCCCAGCACATCATCAGTCAACATTTCTCTAGCTTCAGTAGGGAGGGTCGCACGCCCACGATATCTGCGGGAGCTCTTCCCCAACCTCGCATGCCCACGACATCTGCTTGGGCGACGTGGCACCCGCTTATGAGCGCCACCACTGATCCGTCGATCGAAGCCGGTGCGCGCACTCTAGGTTGTCTATTTCGTGAGTAATTCGCTTAGGAAAATGGTACGGGAACGGCGCTTCATGTAATATATTAACTCTAAAAAATACGTGAAAGCGCGTGTGTAATAACTCTTCTTCTTAAATACAAAGATGCGCAAGTCTTTTGAGTATTCGAAAAAAAAATAGGGAGTGTTGCATCCCAATCACCAGCAGTAGCAAACAAGAGACGATCAACTTTGTTGCTTATCTGATCAAGCCAAGCAGTCTTGGTGGTCTTGTCGCCACCGCCTTCAGTTTGTCCCGGCAACTCGCGTATTCCATTAATTTTCCTTGGGGCAAAGAACGCTCAGTTCTCCAGCATACCTGCCACCCGCAGCAGCAAGGCATGCCCATTTTTCCATATCAGACCCTGAAACACAAAGTTGTTTCTTAGCTTCCACAGCCCCCACAGGGCAGCAGCAAAAAAAAAAAAAATTAGCTACAGAATTTTTTTATCACTTAGCCACACATTGCCAATAGAGATAAAGTCTGAACCTATTGGCTTATCTAAAACTTCAGACATATCCACCTATAACTGTTTAGCCACTACACAATCGAAAAACAAATGGTGGACAATCTCATTTTCTGAACAGACAGGATGGATCTTCCACAGCCCTTCTAATGGCTAGGTTATCTCTAGTTAACACCTTGTTTTTGAAAAGCAACCACAAAAAGAAGTGGACTCTAGGTGGAACTCTTATGGACCACAAAACAGGAACACGTACAAGGACAATACCTCTAAAATTGATGACCCTATATAAGGATTGAGAAGAATACACACCATTAGAATTGAATTGGCAAACTAACTCATCATCTTTATGTGTCAAAGTAATGATAGAGGCCAATTGGACAACCTATAACCAAAGATTAAATAACCTCTCATCAAAACCTCTCCTAAAAGTACACTTAAGGTCGTTACCATCCAAAAGACTGTCAACGGTGGCAGCTTTGTCAACGGTGGCAGCTTTCTCATTCACCAAAATATAAATTTCCCAAAATTGAATTGCTAAACTAGAGGTTCCCAACCAATTATCTTCCCAAAACTTGCATTTTTTACCATTACCTATCACCCATTTGTAACCCATCTTGGCTGCGAAAGTAGCCCAAATCATACCTTTAAAAAATTATAAAGCTCCTATTGTAGAACTGTAAAAAAATGTTAGACCTACCAGTCTTATATTTGAAATCTAAGAACGGTTTCCATAGTTTTTATGGCCATCCAGATTATATCTTTTGAGCCAAGAAGCTAACAAAAAGATATTTAAATCTCCAAGATTTGACATCCTAAACCACCAAACTCTTTGAACATGCTCACACGCTCCCAATTAGCTAAATGATACTTATGAGCCTCCAGATCATCATTCCATAAACAATTAGCCATATGTCAATTCAAAATTCTAACAGCCCACTTGGAAAACTTGACAAAAGAGAGAAGATATATTGGGATGTTAGCTAAGCAGCTCTAACTAGAACAAGTCTTCCAGCATAAGACAACAACTTACCTCTCCAGCCTGCCATCCTTTTTATTCTATAAGGGGTTGGATATCCTCCCTTCTAAGATTTTCATGATGTAAGAGAACAGAAAACAAGTGAGCTGAATTGTGAACAATATCAAAATCTACATTCAAGGGGACCAGTTTACTCTTGTGAAAGTTGATTCTCATCCCTGATAGCTGTTTGAACCACATTAAAATACCTTTAAGATTTCTAGTATAACCATCTTCTATTCTAGAGAGAAATAATATCACCCTCCCTAAAATTTTCAGCAAGCCCTTTTATAATACCTTTTTCAGCATCTTTTAGTAACATCTTAGTAAGAACATCTCCTACCAAATTGATGGCCCTTACCTGTTTTGAAATACTTACCGTCCTCATCATTAAGGTTAACTCCTACAGAGCCACCCAGAACTAAACTTTGTTTAGAATTCTTTATTTTACTAGAAACCTAGGGCGCGGCGTTGCCGCGCCTACCATGAGCCTGCCAGTTTATAGTTATATATGAATTGTTGTAATGTTTTTTTATAAATATAATGTCCTTTGTCTTAAGTTTTATTTTTTTATTGTTGTCATGTTTTTTTTTACAAATATATTATCCTATGTCTTATATTTTATTTTATTAGGAGAAGAATATTTTTGGCATAGCTTACCCTGTATACTGTGATGAAGTATAAAAGAAGGTGAAATAAGTAACCTGTGTCTATGGCAATTTTGCAAATTCGCATTATACGTTTAGCTGATTTTAGATGTTGAAGTTTGCTGGAAAAGAAACAAATTCTTGATGTATGCAGAGAAGGGCTATTTGTATTTTTGACAATCACTGAAAATTACAAAAAAGAATTTGAATATGTAAGGTTTTATTTCAGAAGTTTTTTGGTGGAAGAACTACGGGATTCGGAAGATGAAGAATGAGGAGATTTTTAAAATTATTTTGGATTTTTTGGAAGATGAAGAAGAAGGGCGAGAATTTTTGGGTAGGTTTTAGAGCGGTTCTAGTTTATTTAGGGATTTTTCTAGAAATTTTTTTGAGAAGAAAAGGGTTTATCTGGGTACGTTTCTCATGTACGTGATAGTGACCTTTGGAGTGGCTTGAGCCGTCCGATCGAGATCCGATGGCTGAGAATTTGCAGGCGATGTGGCCCGCTCCTCCGGCCGAGAATCTCAGGCGCTTTTGTTAGTAAATAATTGTTTCTACATATGATTTTTTTTCTACTAGCTTATGTAAAAAATGACAAACTTTGTATACAAACTTGGATGAAGACAAACTTATTTGAAATTTGTTAGGTTGTAGTTGTGTGAAAGGCAGGGCCACTTGAGTAGTGAAGCCCCATGATTAGCAAATTTGACCAAATCAGCGCTCAAGAATTTTTTTAAAAATTCAGCCACGCATGGTTGACAAAATAAAACTCCATTTGGTCATCAATTTTTTTTATATATTTCTAAACCAGAGTTTCTCTTTCTCTGCTAGCGATCATGTTAAAAAAGTCATAACGTTTGTATATAAACTTGGATGAAGATAAATTATATGAAATTTGTTAGGTTGGAATTGTGTGAAAAGGCATGGCCACTCGAATAGAGAAGTCCTATGATTGGTTACGGGTGGCCAAATCAACGACTCACAGACCCCAAAATAAAATCGCTCGTTGGGCATGGAATTTTTCGTCTATTGCATAATTATTTTTCAATAAAAAATGTAAAACTATAAGTATTATTTATTGCTGATTGAATTGGCGATTTTTTCTCTGCTAACCCATCTTAAAAAATATATAACTTTTATGTATAGATTCAGATGAAGATAAAGTTTATATAAAAGTTGTATAAAAAAATAAGGTCTATAACATTGTAGTTTATGAGTTTTTTTACAAAAGTAAACCCTTCTCTTATAAAACAAAATATGAATATAGAGTGGTTTGGGATACCAACATATAATGAGAGCACTATCGAAAACGCAATGAGAGCACAATCGAAAACACCGTGCACATCACCAACTAGAATATGGCGAATAAGAACTTCCTAAAGATAGAAGGCACATGACTTATTACAACAAGCAAATGACCTTAGTTAACAAACTAAAAATGCAGTAGGCTTAAATAAACTAAGTTAAAAAGAAAACCAATGAAACTCCTTTCTTCAACTCTTTTTTCAACTCAACTGGCTTCAGGTTCGCGTGGCTCCTTCTAGGTGCTTCAAGACCTTTGACACTAGTCTATGAGTTTTTTCATTTGAGATTATTTTAACACTAAAATACCGATAAATGTTTAGTACTATATCTATCCCATATCCCATATATTACATAACGTTTTAAAATCTCTCACAGAAACCCGCGTTGAAACCATATAAACAGACTTAAAATACCCCTTATGGAGTAGAGATAAAGATGTATTTGAGGGAAGAAAAGTGTAGTGAGAGAGAAATATGCATTGGGAAGTAAGAAGGTCATATATTTTAGGACGAATGGAGTATATTTATATATCTATAAACGTTATATCAACTATTTTGGTACCACAAACGAAAATGGTGTGAATTGATTTTTTTTAGATTAAAATGCTGTGAATTAAATGAGCTTCGCATTCTTTTCTTTGTCTATAAAACGCGTCACTCGATGGGCTCAAATAATCGTAGTGGGATCATTACGCCTAAGAAGGTCGGTGAATTCTAAAGGCCCGTTTAGCTTAGTGAACGCTACAGGCCACGGACCATTTTGGCCCAAAGGATTCTCCACATCGGGGGCCCACATGAAACCAAGCGCTCCATCGCTCTTATCCAGCAAAGCTACTCGCTGTCGTCTGCTCCTGCTTCCTTCTCCCTTCTCTGCGACTCTGCCCCTTCGCCGCGGAAATGGAGGCCACCACACCCACGCTCGCGCTCCACTCGTCCCCGGCCGCCGCGCGCCGCTCGGCAGGGAAGCCAGCCTTCGCCTCGCTCCACCGTGGCGGGCCCTCCACGGCCTCCTCCTCCGTCCACCTCCGCGCGGCCCGGACTCCCGCCCGCTCACCGGTTCGCTAGCTCGCTTTGGTTCATTCAATTTTTGCATGTGGAGGAAGGGTGCATTGCTCGACGGGCTTCATGTTTCGCGGTGGCGTGCTTATATATGGGCGGTTTAGGTATGGAGAAGACGGAGGGGGAGCGGGCTGGTTGTGCGCGCGGAGATGTTCGGCCAGCTCACCACCGGACTCGAGTCCGCCTGGAACAAACTACGCGGCGTTGGTGCGTGGCTCTGCTTCTTCTTTATTCCTACGAGCAATGCATATTTTCTGTTGTTTTTTCATGCGTTAAAGACTTATAATTGGAGGTTTTCATACGGAGCTCTGGAAGGCAGTCGTAGTGCTGCTCCTGCCTGGCATGAGTACTTGAATTGGTAATGTTGCAAGGACTATTACTGAAAGTCTGAAATATAAGTCCAGTACAAGACTATTACACAATCATTTGTTTAATGATTGTATTCTACTCCTATATTTGCTTGTCGAACCATATGATTGCAAGAGTATAGGTGTTATGTGCTTGTTAATTTGTAACTATTACTTTTGTTCTGCACTTCTGTGTAACTTTGCTTTTTTGCCGTTTATATAATAGTAAATAACTCGTGAGCATTTTGATTAACACATTGCTCTTTTCATTCAAGACGTGCTAACAAAGGAAAACATTGCCGAACCGATGCGGGACATTAGACGAGCGCTTCTGGAAGCAGATGTCAGTACCTTGTATTTTCAAGTCCTACTCATCAGTTCATTTATACCTATATAGTGTGAGGACTGAAGTTTCTCCTGCTTTCGTCAGGTTAGTTTGCCCGTTGTGAGACGGTTTGTTTCATCTGTTAGTGATAAGGCTTTAGGTGCAAATGCTATCAGAGGAGTCCGACCGGACCAGCAATTAGTGAAGGTATGTCTGCGTCACACTGCCATTAAGGAATTTACAGATAATGAGCACATGAACTTTTGCTTGAGCGCATCATTTCATTTGTGTCACTTTGGTGCTCTCCACAACTTAATATATTTGACTTTTCTTAGTGTTATAAGTTCCCAATTCTCCAGAGAAATAGTGAATCATGGCAGCAAAGAAAAATACAATAACATGCACAGACAGTCTTCTTTGAAATTTTCAGTTATTACTTATTGGTTTATGCTAAATGAAAACACAAATAGTTTTTTGGAAGTACTTAATTTCTAGCTGAGGTTGTTCGAGAAAAAAAAATTTCTAGCTGAGGTAAAATAATATTGACTGGTGCTGCAGATTGTGCATGATGAACTTGTCCAACTGATGGGTGGAGAAGTATCAGATCTAGTATTTTCAAAAAGTGGCCCGACAGTTATCTTGCTCGCAGGTCTACAGGGTGTTGGGAAGACTACTGTTTGTGCAAAGCTTGCATTCTATTTGAAGAAACTGGTGCATCCCTCACCCTTTGATTTTCGTGCATCTACCACTTAATGCTTTATAACCTGTAGATACTTATACCAGAGTTAGGTTACAGGAGAAGAGCTGTATGCTGGTTGCTGCAGATGTTTACAGGCCTGCCGCCATTGATCAACTCACTATACTGGGTAAACAGGTAACCCCCTTGAACATTCACGTAGAACTGCATATTTTTCAACTGAATAGTTGTAGGTGATACGTCTCCAATTTTAAGGGGCCAAGACGCCCTCAGATTGTTTCAAAACTTGTAATCATATTACATCTGCTTTTGAAATGCATTACCACAATTATGTCATTATCTTTCTTTTGAGCATTGACAGGTGGGTGTACCAGTTTACTCAGAAGGAACAGAAGCCAAACCTACACAAATAACCAAGAATGCTATGGAAGAGGCCAAAAGCAAGAATATTGATGCCATTGTGGTGGATACTGCTGGAAGACTGCAGGTCAATCTTCATTGTACTCTAATTTCAGTCACAAGTGCCAACTTATGGAATTCTACTCTGAACCTGATTTACCCATACCTTTATACAAAACTTATAATTCGTATGTCATACAAACTAGCATCACTGACACCAGCTGATGACCTTTGTGCCATTCAGATTGATAAATCAATGATGGATGAATTGAAAGAAGTGAAGAAGGCTGTTAATCCTACAGAAGTTCTGCTTGTTGTTGATGCCATGACTGGCCAAGAAGCTGCAGGTATCCATCTGTTTCTTCTTGCCATTGTTGCATCATGGGTGTTGCCAAGGACCAAAATTTAGTAAACATTAGTTGGTACTTCAGCAAAAGCATGGTTAGCCAGGAAACTGGCTATTGCTCTAAATTTTTTCTATTAAAAAACTGTTAACAGTTTTTCTTATTGTTCCTGGCTCTACACAGGATGGCTTTGTTCTGTTGATGGATTTTTAGTAAGCAATATAGTATTGTGACAGAAACATAAACTATTTCTTTCTGACATGCAGCACTAGTCACCACCTTCAATATCGAGATTAGTATCACTGGTGCTATACTGACTAAATTGGATGGTGACTCCCGGGGCGGAGCCGCACTAAGTGTTAAAGAGGTAGTCATTTACAAGAAATCATTTCTATTAGTTGATGATGCAAAGAATATTATTATCTATCAATTTTACTATTCAACTTCACTTTATTTTGCTAATTGATAATCAGCAGTTTTTTAGTTCAATAGTGTTGATGGCAGTTTTTCACTAGCATAACTTTTGCACCATGTGCATATATCTTTGTTGTTTCCTTTTTCACTAGCTTGCTGCAGCTATGTAGATAAAAAATCCCATATCGAACTAACTTTTGGAATGCACTGCATGGATAAATCTCAGCAGTCTTTAATCCCTGCTAGTTGTTGTGTCCATGCACTGTAGTATGTAAACATTTTTTGTTTTTAGCTGATATAAGAGAACATCACTGCTTAATTGACCATGCAGGTCTCTGGGAGGCCCATCAAATTTGTTGGGCGTGGGGAACGATTGGAGGACCTTGAGCTTTTCTACCCTGATCGCATGGCACAACGAGTTTTGGGAATGGGAGATGTACTCTCATTTGTTGAAAAGACACAAGAAATTGTAAGTACCTTCCTGTAAAACTGCTTTTGTTGTGTAAGTAATATTGAGAGCACTGTATGTTATCTACAACTCTACATGTGGTACAAATAGATGAGGCAAGAAGAGGCTGCAGAATTACAGAAAAAGATCATGAGTGCAAAATTCGACTTCAACGACTTCTTAAAACAATCTCAGAATGTTGCGAAAATGGGTTCCATGAGCCGCATTATAGGAATGATGCCAGGCATGAACAAGGTACATGCGCGTGTGGAGTTAAACATGTTCTCCAACTTTACCGCTGTGCATTACAAGCATGTTTAAGTTCGATATGATAAACAGATAACTCCTGCACAAATTCGAGAAGCCGAGAAAAGACTTGCATTCGTGGAGTCAATGATCAATGCCATGACTGCTGGTACGTGTTTGCCCTGATTTTTAGCTATATAAAGGAAGCCTAATTGGATGATTACTTGAGTTGTGGACATGGATGCCTAATGCCCTAATTGGATGTTTTGTGGGTTTCATAGAGGAAAGGGAGAAGCCCGAGTTACTAGCTGAATCACGTGAGAGGAGGATAAGAGTGGCTGAGGAGTCTGGAAAGACTGAACAAGAGGTGAGGTTTTGTCCTATTCTATGATATCACTAAGCATGAATTCGGTCGGAAACAGTCGATAAACTCCTCTATTGTTTTCTACTTTTATATTTGAATACGAACGCGAAAGAGAACGATATAGCCGGAAACGAAGACGAAAACAAACTTATGGTATTTCGAAAACGAACCAATTCGAGCGGAATTATGTCGAACACGGTCGACGTACGAAAATTCAATACGAAATACCAACCCACGGTGTATAACTTTAAACAAGTGCATGATTTAGTTCAAGTGCACATAATAGTTAGCGAGTGTATGACATAGTTGCCGACACGCAAATACAAGTCTAGAACAAGCAAATAATAGGATATGAACATCTACAGTTCATTAGCATCATCCATGATGTCAGGATCACTTTCCATGTCATTTGCTTCCTCATTGTCCACCTCCTTGTTATTTTCCTTCAGGTTTCTACCGAATTTCGAATACGGTAGGATTTCGAATATAATATAGAAATATAGAAATCGGTTGAAATAAGCTACCAAATTCCGCTCCGTTTTCGAATTTTCCTTCCGAATTTCGTACCGGATTCGAATTTTTTCAAAAAAAACTGAAAACGATCGGGTAAAATGTAGAAAACAATGCGATTCGGTTGGGAATTTTCGTTTTCGTTTTCAACCTTAGATATCACCACTTCACCAGTCTTCCAAAGTCTGCAATGCTTAGTATACCAAAACGTGGAGCTAACAAGGTTGACATTTCGATTTTCCACTATTAGGTGAGCCAATTGGTTGCCCAGCTTTTCCAAATGCGTGCTCAGATGCAGAAGTTGATGAGTATGGTGCAAGGGCAAGATGCAATAGCAGGCATGGGAGATCTCGGGGACTCGCTTAAGGCTGAAGAGAAGGTAACAATGTCTGACGGTGTGAATATTTCTGAGCAGTTTCCTTCGAGTACTTTGATTTCTGAACCGTTGCGCATCGTTCAGGCACCTCCTGGCACCGCACGGCGCAGGAGTAGTAGCAAGCCCAAGCAGAGGGAGCTGGACGCAGCTCTGAGCTAGTGACCTAGTGTGCTGCATTGGAGTTGAAAGTTTTTGACTGGAAGTTGCTCCTGCGTGCAAGAGCAAGACTGAGGACAAGACCTGCACATTCCTCATCCATCGTGGAATGTGTTTGGGTTCAGAAGGACTGCGACATGTATTGTGAAAATGCATAGTTGGGCACTGCCACTGTGTAATGTAATTGTGGATTTGTTGTTAATCGGGGACAAATCGTTGTACATAAAGTTTAGTCTCATTAGGGAAGATATGTTGGTAGCTCTTGCAATCGGAGTGTGTCATCCAGGGCCCAGAAGAACAAGATGTAGTTACCATGCATGGTCACCACTGATGTGAAGTGTGGTGACCGTGTAGGTTTAAGTTAGGTTTAATATTTGGCTCTGATACAGGTCACAGTTTAACAGTGGTACACTGCTGGCTCAGAATCAATGCTTGTTGCAGTGCTGCAACACGCAGATTTATTTTTGGCCGTGCCAACACGGATACACGACGCCATGACTCGGTGCAGAGGACATGAATTACCATGTCATGGTCACCACTGACGTCTGACGCACCATTGCCAACAGCTAGCTAGCAGTGGGCCAACAGCCATGTGGAGTACGATGATGCTCCGGCGACTTGTTGACTCCGCGTCTCCGCCGCTGGGAGCCTCCAACTCCAACGGCACTTGCTTAGCAACTTCACAAGGAAGAGCAGTAGGGGAAAGAAGCTTGGCCATAAGCTCAGTTGCGCCTTCCTAGTGCAGATCCAGTTCCGATTTGCTTGCACACACACCTCGCTCAGGTGAGGAGAGCGGCAATTGGGGACGTCAGAGGCAGGCAAAAGCACCAGCATATCTCCTCTGAGATCCAGGTATTTTTATACTATTATATTATACTGGTGATTTATGATATCCACTTTGTATTGCACTCCAGCTCGTTCTACGCTTTCTGCTTACACCAGTAATTTCAGACTCTTCCAGCTTCGATTGCTTGCACATACACCTCGCTCAGGGGAGAAGGAGCACAGCATTGGAAGAAGCCAGAGGAGAATGCAGCAACACACCTAGTCTGAGATCCAGGTATCTACGCTATTCTACTTGAATAATATGACATGCAGTTTGCACTCTAGCCGCCTTCTAATCTTTCTGCTCACACCAGTAATTCCAGACTCTTCATAGGTAGTAATACTTAAGACAGAGCTGTTGATTCTTCTCTACTTGGCGCTCTGCTGGCATGTTCATCTTTAACTTTTTCACCTTTCATTTCCCCATTCGTTCATTCCCGTTCTTTAGTCCTACCACCCAAATGTTCGAGACAATCCCATTGATCTCTGACCCTTTCGGCTGCTCCTTGTGATGGCAGGGAGGGACAAGAAGACTCTAAGCCCCACTTCAGCAGCATTCATCAATCAAGGGGCTACACTTGTTTTCGCAGGTAAGAAAACGGGAAACTGATTCTATGACTCTTTTGCTTTACAAAGAAAAAGCTTGCTTATTTCCAAAATTCAATATATAGGAAATTTGGCGAGACTAGCTAGGTTTTTATTTTATTTTTTTGGTTATGCGCTGTCTTCTACCTATCCGTTTCTTCAATTCCTGGCTTAGAAGAATAGTCCAACTCTTCAGGCCCATTGGCTTAGGCCTTGTTTAGATTCTCAAATTCACTCCTAAATTCCATTATGCAAAATTCTTATTTTTCATCACATCAAAATATCGGCAAATGCATAGAGTACTAAATATAGATGAAATCAAAAACTAATTGCACAGTTTTGTTGTACTTTCCATGCAAACTAGAGGTCCATGTGCAAATATCTAGGGCTACAACTCCATATCAGATCTCTACAAAAGGTCCATGTGCAACCTCTCATTGAGCGTATCGGGCAAAGGTTACCTAAATGGAAAGGAAGATGGCTGAACAAGGCAGGACGCCTCACTTTAGTAACTTCGGTCCTCTCCTCCATGCCAACCTACCACCTCACAGTATTCCCCTTGGCGGCATGGGCCAGGAGGAAGATTGACAAAATCAGGAGATTTTTCTTGTGGAAGGGGGAGGAGAATGCTAATGGGGGCATTGTCTGGTTAATTGGCCAATAGTTGCTAGACCCAAAGACCTTGGCGGCTTAGGCGTGCTTGACCTTGACAGATTTGGGAGAGCGCTCCGGCTGCGCTGGCTTTGGCAAGAATGGGTGGAGGACTCCAAGCCATGGATTGGCTCACAACTTCCATGCAGTGATGTTGATCGCCTCCTCTTTAACTCCTCGATCATAATAACTTTGGGTGACGGCGCAAAGACCCAATTCTGGAACCATAATTGGCTTGAAGGAGAAGCTCCAAGGTACCTAGCTCCGAATTTGTTTCAGCTTGTTTCGAGGAAAAACAGAACAGTGCAACAACAACTCAGGAACAACAATTGGATGCGCTTACTAAGGGGGAAAATCACCTCGGCTGTCCACATAGAAGAATTTGTGTCCCTTTGGATACGAATTCAAAACGTGCACCTGCAGCAAGGTGTGCAGGACTCCATCACCTGGCGTTGGACGCAGGATGGGATTTACTCCACCCGTTTGGCTTACATAATACAATTCAAAGGCTCTATCGTCCCTTTCCATACTAATCTCATTTGGAAAGCACAAACTGAGAACAAATGCAAGACCTTCGCCTAGATTTTGGTGCAAGATAAAATTCTAACAGCGCACAACCTACAAAAGAGAGGGTGGCCACACCAGGAACATTGTGTGTTGTGCAACGGTCGCTTGGAGACCGGACTCCACCTATGCCTATGTTGCCCTTTTGCTAAGGTAGTTTGGGATCAAATCCTCTCTTAGGAAAACTTCACTCAGCTGCAACAACAGCCCCAAGCTGACCCAATCCATATCAGAGCGTGGTGAGAAGAGGCAGCAAGAAAAGTGCCCAAATCTGAACACAGAAGACTAAACGGGGTGATAATCTACACCTTCTGGAATATTTGGAAGGAGAGAAACAGAAGAATTTTCAACAATGTTGTAACAACAGTGCCGCAAGTGGTCGCAAGAATAAAGGAGGATATAGAGCAAAGGAAGAGAGCATTCGCTTATGTCTAGGCGTTGTTTTCCCTTTGTTTGGGGAGCGTGTCTTCCTGTTGTGTTGGTTTTATGGGGCCTAACGCTCTTTTAGAGTGTCTTTGCTTGTACATAAACTCTCTTTTCTTATCTTAATTGAAAGGCAGAGCTCCTGCCATTGCGTTTAAAAAAAAAAATCACTGACGTAAGTGATGCAGCACGTTGGTGACTCGGTGCAGTCTGTTCAAATATTTGGTTCTGATACAGCGGTCACAGTTAACAGTTTGTTCTACCTTCTAATCGTAAATTCAAATTTCAAACTCATGGCTCAGAATCAATGCGTGTTGCAGCGATGCAGCACGCAGCTTTATTTTTGGCCGTGCCAACACGGGTACACGACGCACCATTGGTGATGCAGAGGACATGAAGTACCATGGCATGGTCAACACTGCCCAACAGCTTAGCTACAGCACTGGGCCAACAGCCATGTGGAGGAGTCAGGAGTGTACGATGATGATCCGGCGACTTGTTGACTCCGCGTCTCCGCCGCTGGGAGCCTCCAACTCCACCATCATTTCCCGGCACTTGCCTAGCAACTTCACAAGGAAGTAGTACTGTAGTAGGCAGCAGCGGAAGGAAGCTTGGCCATCTAGATCCAATCCAGAGGCCGGCTCGATCAATGTAAGCTCAGTTACGCCTTCCAAGTGCAGATCCAGTTCCGATTTGCTTGCACACACACCTCGCTCAGGTGAGGAGAGCGGCAATTGGGGACGTCAGAGGCAGGCAAAAGCACCAGCATATCTCCTCTGAGATCCAGGTATTTTTACACTATTATATTATACTGGTGATTTATGATATCCACTTTGTATTGCACTCCAGCTCGTTCTACGCTTTCTGCTTACACCAGTAATTTCAGACTCTTCCAGCTTCGATTGCTTGCACATACACCTCGCTCAGGGGAGAAGGAGCACAACATTGGGAGAAGCCAGAGGCAAATGCAGAAACACACCTCGTCTGAGATCCAGGTATCTACGCTATTCTACTTGAATAATATGACATGCAGTTTGAACTCTAGCTGCCTTCTAATCTTTCTGCTTACACCAGTAATTCCAGACTCTTCACAGGTAGTAAAACTTAAGACAGAGCTGTTGATTCTTCTCTACTTGGTGCTCTGGTATGACATGTTCATCTTTAATTTTTTCACCTTTCATTTCCCTATTCGTTCATTCCCTTTCTTTAGTCCTACCACCCAAATGTTCGAGACAATCCCATTGATCTCTGACCCTTTCGGCTGCTCCTTGTGATGGCAGGGAGGGACAAGAAGACTCTAAGCCCCACTTCAGCAGCATTCATCAATCAAGGAGCTAGTTTTCGCAGGTAAGAAAACGGGAAACTGATTATATGACTCTTTTGCTTTACAAAGAAAAAGCTTGCTTATTTCCAAAACTCAATATATAGGAAATTTCCCGAGACTAGCTAGGTTTTTATTTTATCTTTTTGGTTATGTGCTGTCTTCTACCTATCCGTTTCTTCAATTCCTGGCTTAGAAGAATACTCCAACTCTTCAGGCCCATTGGCTTAGAAGAATACTCCCTTTCTTTAGTCAGAACTCACAAACTCACAATGGCATTGATCTCTCTTCTTTCGTCTCCTTATGATGGCAGCAACAAGAAGGCTGTATGAGCGCTTAAACAAAGGTTGGTATGGAAGCTGCTGTAGTGTCTGCAGCAGTATCTGCAACGTTGAAGCTACGGGCAACAAGTTAGCTCCACTGGTCTTCAAACCACGGAAAACTTTTTCGGCGAAATATCACCGAAATTTCTAAAATATCGTCTTTTTCGGTGAGGACCGAAAAAAATTTATATCGGTAATATCGCGGATCGACATATTACCATGGCTTTGCTGGTACAAGATATTATGTTATTTTATCGATGTTGTATCAATTCATGATGTATGATGGATTAGAGAGTTTTTTTAGTGAAATGATGTCAAATTTTTTTAAAAAATCAATATAAATTTATTTAAATTTGATCCGATATTTTTGAAATATCTAAAATTTCGTATTTATCGCCAGGGACCAAATTTTTTTTTTACCGATATAAAAAACCTTGCTTCAAACAGTACAGCTCTATAGTGGGTGTGAAAGAGGACCTCCGGGAACTCCAAGATCTAGCTCAGGTGATCAATAGCAGGCTCGAAGCAGCAGGAGACAGAGCTATGGGGGATGATCCATGGCTCAAAAAGTTGAAAGAAGCTGCTTACGATGTTGATGATGTTGTGGACGAGTTCCAACTGAAGGCTGAAAAATATGAAGCGGATGTTGATGCTGGATATGTGTCCAAATACCTGCACACAAAACCAAAATCATTTATATTTCAATGCAAGGCTGCCAAAAAGATCAAGAAAATCAAGAAGACTTTTGATGACATTGTGAAACAGAGAACTGTTTTGAATTCATTGGTTGGCCATGATGTCGTTAGCCATATAAAAGACACAGCTATGAATATGCAAACACTGCCCTTCGTGGATGAGACAGCAGTAATCGGAAGAGAGCAAGAGATGAATGATATTCTATCTGAGCTGCTACAGGATGATGACCAAAAGAGAATCAAGATAGTTTCAATAGTTGGACGTGGTGGCTCTGGGAAAAGTACCCTGGCCAAGCTAGTTTTCAGTGAAGTCAAAAATAAATACCATAATCATATTCCGGTTAAACTATGGGTTCATTGGTCAGAGGAGAAATTTCAACTTGGAAAAATTCTCAAGAAACTCTTTGATGCTATTTCAAATGAGAGGTCCTATGGCCTTTTCTTGATGTATATTGCCAATAAAATCTCAGACGAGTTGACCAAAAGGTTTCTACTTGTATTGGATGATGTTTGGACTCAAGACCGTATTAAATGGACAGAGTTCATGGAAAATCTAAAGAATGGCTCACCAGGAAGCAGGATTCTACTCACTACTCGTAGTAGGAATGTTGCTGAAGCAGTGGAATCTACAGTACTGTTAGGCTTGCCATTATTATCTGAGGATTGCAGCTGGAAAGTATTTCAGAAAAGCTAAGGAATTGCTGTGGAACATGAATTTGAAGATGTTGACAAAAAGATTGTGAACAAGTGTGGTGGGGTACCGCTAGCAATTAAAGTTCTTGCAGGGGTCCTCCGTGTCAAGAAACTATTAGAACAATGGCATGCCATAAAAGAGAGTAATTTATTAAATGTTGACGGTAAAGAACGTCAAGTATCTGGATGCTTGTGGTTGAGCTATTTTAACTTGCCATCTCATCTAAAGTAGTGTTTCACAATATGTTCAATTTTTCCTAAAGGTCACTTGATTTATAAAGAGCAGTTGATTGACATATGGATTGCCCATGATATATATGGTCATGGAAGATGGTGTTAACTACTTGGAACATGTTGGCGATGACTACTTTAGTCATCTTGTGCAAATGTATTTCATACAAGATGTGAAGGAAGCATGGGATGGAAGAGTGGAGTGTAAGATGCATGATTTAGTGTATGATGTTGCCCGATCCATTTTGGGTGATGAGATTTCACTTGGCATGCCCATGAAGGCAAACAATTGCACAAAGATGTGTAGATACTTTTCTATAATGGAACTCACAAGACATCTTCCGCCCAAAAATACATTTCAAAAGGCACGTGCTATGTATATTGCTGAAGATGATGATTTCATATTTGGCAAGGCATCAAAGAAAGCAAAACACTTGCATAGTATCACTGTGGAATATGTGCAGACATCAGCACTGAAACAAGAAACAAGAAACACTTCCTGAGGTTATTTCAGACATTTGGGGTCTGCAAGCACTTCATGTAACATCAAGTGACCTTGTCAAGTTACCTGAATCCATGGGTCAGCTGCATAAGTTGAGACTGATCAACTTTGCACACTGTTGTAGGCTAACAAGTTTGCCAGATTCTATTGGCAATTGCATCATGATGTCTAAAATAGACCTTTTTGATTGTGAGAAGCTTTCAACATTACCAAGCTCTATCAGCAGGAATAAAAGGTTAAGGGTACTGAGACTATGCTACACCCAACTTGAGAGGCTACCATCAAGTATCACGACACTAGAAAACTTGGGAGTGTTTGGACCTTCAATGGTGTTCTAAGTTGGTAGAGTTGCCCGAAGGCATAGGGAACTTGAAGAAGTTTGTTGTTCTGAACCTTAAACACTGTGAAAAGTTAGAAGCCATTCCAAAAGGGATTGCACAGCTTACTCGACTAGAAAAGATGGGACTATTTGTCATGGGAAAGGGTGAAAATGATGCCCAAATTTCGGAGCTTGAAAATATTAACAGGATTAGTGGGAAACTAACTATCCATGGTGTGGACCCAGACGTTTCACACATGGAATTGTTGAAGCAGAAGACAAATTTAAAGAGCTCGACACTAATTTGTGTGACTACGATTGGGGTGGACTCTGAAAACCGGCTAGAAAGGTTTGAACCACCGTCTGAAATTAAAAACCTGAAAAATTGTCAGGTACGCAGGACAAGAATCTATGCAGTGGATGTTGAAGCACAGAGGTGCAAAGTAGCAGAGCTTCCTCGCTTCCGACTATTGACCGAGTTGGAACTATCAGATTTCCCAAAATTGGAGCGTCTGGAGGGGCCAACAGAATTGCCTTGTTTGGAGAAACTTTACCTACGAAATTTGACTGCTCTTAGAAGTATAAGCGGAGGTCCATTTCCTATGTTGTCTATGTTATCTATGGATGGACTGCAGAGTTTGTGCATGGTTCGGTTGGTAACGGAGGGGAGCTTGGCTTATGTGGAAGAGGGACAAGTGCAGATTGGTAATATTCTATCAGTTTTAAGCATATCAAAGTGTCCCAAACTGATGGTGATGCCATACTTCCCTTCGTCTCTGAAGGACTTGGGTTTGGCTTCAAGCGGTGCAGGACTGCCTTATTTGAGTTTTAGCTGCCTAAAGAAGCTTCAACTGGAAGACATGGCACCACCAGCAGGAGCAGCATCGTATGGATCTGGATGTCAATGGGAGTTGCTGCAAAGGATGAAAACAAAACAGAAATATTCCGTACCGACCGCTTTCGTTTTTCCATATTATAGTACCATTTTCGACATAAAAGTTTATCAGTTTCAGTTGATTCTATAGCCATTTTCAACCATTTTTTTATTCTTTAATTGCTAAAATGTAAAAATTTTATAAGAAACCGATTTCTTTTCCTATATCGTAATATCGTTTTCAACCGTTTCCGACCGTTTTCATCTTGGAGTCCTTGACAGCCTGCAACACTTGACAGCACTGGAGTCCTTGAAAATTAAGATCTGTGATGGCCTAAGAGAGCTGCCGGAGAGCATGCGGAGCCTCGCATCCCTTCGAACCCTGTGCGTTTATATCCTTCCCGAGTGGCTGGGGGAACTCCGTTATCTCGAGAAGATGGACATCGTGGGGTGCCGTAGTTTGAGGCCTGCTCCTTCAATGCAACCGCTCAGGGCCCTCAAAGCACTACGTATTTATTGCAGTGGGTGGGTGGGGGACCTCTGCTCTCCGTCTCTGCAGACTCTGTCGATTCGGGATTGTGACAGCATAAATAGCCTCCCACATAAGCAGCTCACCTCACTCAAGAATCTCGATTTAGCGGGATTGCCAAGCAGCCTTACCCAATCATTGGGGTACCTCACCTCCCTCCAGGAGCTCGTAATAGGAGATTGCGAGACACTTGTCCAACTGCCTGGATCACTGGGGGAACTCCGCTCTCTAATAAAATTCGAGATATGGTGCTTGCCGGGCCTGACTTCAGTTCCTGAATCGAAGTGCTGCCTCATCTCCCTTCAACGGCTTACGATCACGAACTGCCCGGGCATCACGTCCTTGCCAAAGTGGATTAAGGACTCACAGCTCTACAAACATTGAAGATCTGTCACTGCCCTGATCTGGAGCGGCGCTGCGAGAGAAGGAATGGGAAGTACTGGCACCTCATCTCCCATATCCCTCATGTGAGGATTAAGAGAGACTAAGCCCATTATTGCTTAAACTGGTGAGGTCGTCAGACTCTGACGATTTGTGCCCTTTTACCCCGTGCAGTTCACTTGCCAACCTAATTCCTCATCTGTCTTAATTCAATCATTGCAGATATCAAGGTCTACATGCGCTTCAAGTTTTGTGATACAGTAGTCGCAGAAGAAAGAAAAAGGGTTTTGTGATACAGTTTGCCTTGGATTACTTATAACGAGAATTCTTAGGTATTTTATATTTCTCAACGCCATCGTTGGTAACACTCGAGCCAGCAATGCTAATAGCGTCAACTGATGCTCCAGTTTCATTCTGCCTCCTTTTTTCTAACACAAAACGGTCCAAGCACCACCTGAAGAAACATAAAACTCGCAGCAGATGCATGTGCGAGTTTAATTTTTTGAACTCTGATTTCAGGTACACCGGGCGTTTGGAGGTGTGCAGTACGACAGTTCAAGCTCATTGTGCTTTTGTGAAGTACATGGCTTGGTCACATCATGTTGTGCGGTGTCTTCAAGATAGTGTGTGCCGTTTCTAATGATGCAAGGTACGGGAACAGGGATAACTCAACTCCTAAACTGCTATGGAAATGCTTTCCAATGTTTTGTTAGGAAATTTCTGCTTCTATTAATATGCTTCAGATGTGTACTACTAGTTGTTAGAGTCTCTGTTATTTGGCAGCTGAATTATGGCTGAGTACCTGAAGTCTGCAAAAATGCAACCTTTTGTTTACAAAAAGATAATTGTGCAGTTTGATTCTAGTGGTTAGAATTGTTTTTTGCTTTAGTAATTGCACTGCTGCTGTCGGAGATTGTTAATCTGATGTTTAAGTATGGCTAGTTTTACATGCTATGCCCAAGCCCAAAGCCGTCATGATTTTTGAACGCAAGAGCCGTCATCATTAGGCTGTCATCAAGCAATGGGTGAAGAAGCATCTGAAGAACTAGAGTCTATGTGATGTGAGAAATTTTGGTGGACGAGTCAACAGATTCATATTTTCTTTTTTTGTGTTGTGCAATGAAGAAATACATCAGCTCTGCTGACTATATTCATCCTGCTCCTACTCAAACAAGTTGCTGCATCTTCCTTGCCACTCTAACGCAGGTAGGTCGCCAAGTGGGATGGAGAGTTGGGCTGCGACTGCAAGGATTTCAGCCCTTCCGCTGAAGATGAGAAAAAAAAAACAGGCAGTGATCTTGGTTCATACTTGATAGACAAGATGAAAGGATTCGCCCAATATATCGCTGAAGTGGATTGCTTCGGGATGCATGGCCATGGGGGCAATAACGACCATGAAAACCTGCTACTGGCAGTGGCGTGGAAGCCTTGGGCCTTGTTTAGATGCCATCAAAATTGTAAGTTTTTTCACTCTCTTTCTATCACATCAATCTTTAGACGTATGCATGAAGTATTAAATGTAGGTAAAAAATAACTAATTACACAGTTTGGTTATAAATATGAGACGAATCTTTTAAGCCTAGTTAGTTCGTGATTGGACAATATTTATCAAATACAAATAAAAGTGCTACGGTAACAAAGTTAAAAAAATTTTGCAATCTAAACAAGGCCTTGGCGTGCAATTCTTCATTTCTTTGTCTGGCTGTTGATCCAGGATAGGATCCGAATGCGAGTCGTGCCAACCTGAATAGGATGGCGCGGCCAGCACGGGGACCCAGCGTGCTGCGCTTGTGAAGTGTAAACCTGCCATGTTTGCTTTGCTTACATAATTCCCTTAAACCAACATAAAACACGTGAGAAAATGCTGCTCTGCTCTGCTACGCCGTGGACTCCGAGTTGGCTTAACTATCGTGTTTATCTTGCTCCATGTACAACATGCACCTCCATTTCCTAAAAAAACAGATGTCCTGCTCTTGTTTGGATTTTGAGATTCCAAAAGTACTTTGCCTTTGTTTGCCAACTTGGACAAGAGGCATCAGGACGCAGATACATGCATGCCCAGCTCACTACGCACGTCAGACGTCACGCCCTGCCATGACCATCCGATTTGGCAAACGACCACGCGCCCGGCAGCCATTGAACGAGGCACGTCGCCCAGACGCACGCCGGCCCTGCGTACGTGCAGGTGGCTTCATTGTACGTACATACATATACCGACGCCGACGCGTCCGATCCCTCGCCCATTGGCAACAGATTCAAGTCACCATGGCGCCGCTGTCGTCTCATGGCACGCCGTGGACGCAAATTATTGGCAGCAGTGCTAACACGACGCATCATTATGGCACCACCAGTAGGAACTGCAGCATCGTACGTATGGATCTGGATGTCCATGGGAGCAGTGGGTGCGGACGGAGGCAGCTGGTTTGGGTGTTGCGTCACGCGTTGGCTGTTGGAGATGGGATGTTTTAGGTGACCGACTGTTCTACTGTGCATGATCTATTGTAGGAAATGGGTCTGTGGATTGGGTTATTGCTCTTGGAGACAGTCTAAAGCCGTAGAGTGGTTGCCAGGTACAACGAAATTGTATGCGACGCCGCATACTCACATGATGCGCCGCCTTGTGTGAAATTGCTCGGCTCGCCCTGCTACTGGTGGGGCGTTTGTTTCTTCGGACTGCTAGCCCCACCCGTGTGGATTCGCCTCCACTGTGCCTTCCACTCGTGTCTCCCGTCGCCACCATGCTCCATCCGCCTGTGCGGCCACTCCCGAGATCCGTAGCGCTAATGAGCTCAACACAAATTCATGGCATCGATCTTCGCGCCGGTGGCAAGTTAGATAAGCACATGTTGCAACCTTATGTTTCATTCGTTTTAGATTTACTCGCATGTGTTTCATTTGGATGTTGTAAAAGTAGATCTGGTGTTGCATATATTGCAATGGCTATAGACATACATTGCAAGTGTGGTCTAAATATTTCAATTATTTGAGATGTATGTTGTAAATGTATCTTCTAAATGTTTCAGCTATTTCATATGTATGTTGCAAGTGTGTTTTTCAAATGCTTAAGCCAAGTATATGTTCCAAATGTTAGTGGCCATACGGAAATGTTGCATGTTCAACCTTAGCACAGATATTGCAGAGGAGATGAGATGTTACGGTGGGAGCGAAGCACGGTACGCGCCAGGGGAAGAGGCGCGTTGGGGGATGGCGCTTTGGCGGGGGAAGGAACACCGCAGGCGCAATAAAGGATGGGACGCGGGCGCGAGATGAGGCACAGTCTAGGTGCTACATTCAGACATGGGCACGAGCGTGAGATGGGACGCACGCGCCGGCACGGGGCACATGCATGGACACAGGTATGGGAGGTGCGCCTGGACACGCTACCCACACTAATTCTTTCACCGCCGAGTGTTGCGCTGCACGTCTTTCACTACAGTCTGAAGAACCACCACAGACGAATTCAAGGGCCGACAAGTTACAGGCCCAGCGAGCTGTCCTGTTAAGGAATCAGCCTGGTATTTGAATTGTGGGCCGGTAATGTAATAGTGGATCGGTGGTGGTCTCTGAGTAACCCAAAATCGAGGAACAGATGATCGAGATCAAAACCGAATATTTGGGTCCTTTGGCTCCACTGCAAGGTGGCGAGTGAGATCACGGAGAGCCGCGCTCGTGGTACACGTGGGAGTGGCGAGCGACCGGTCCATAGGCGTCTCATCCTCTTTCTCCGCTGAGAAAGTTGTTATTATAGGACATGAAACATTAGGCTTTGCTATTATAGGACTTCTGCTGCTGTATTTGTTGCACCATCACAACATGTATTAGAGCCTGCTCATTGGAACCCCCCTCGCCGCAGGACACCGTTGCGGCGAGCAGTTGCCAGGCACCCAAGGTCATCATTGTCTCCTGCTGCTGCATCACCACGGTCAGTGCCAGGGCCTACCCACTAAGGACGCTAAGGATGGCAGCTGATCGGGTTCGGGACGAATATACGTGGGTTTCGGATCCTCGGTTTTCAGGTTTGTTGCCTAGTTTTCACCCATGGTTGTCGGGTTCGCATACCCAAAATACAGAGGGTGTTCATTTGTCAGGAAGTGAGCAATGTGGCTCCTGGTGCTTCGAGTGTATCTCAAGTTGCTGCTGTATTTTTGTGGCGTTGATTTTTTCAATAATCTCAAGTGTCGTGTACTCACTCTCGTATATGTTGTGGATGTTCTGTGTATCTATTGGCTAGCTGGGCAACATATCTGGTGCAAACAACCTTTCTGTGCAACCGTGTAAACTTCTATGATGTTGATCAAAGGGTGCAGGGGATAGCGTAATTTCATACTTAACCGCCTGCTCCTAGTCACACTTTTACAAATCTCCCATCCCACGCCCCTACGTCCCCTTGGATCAACATCACGTGGCTCAGATTAGAAGTTTGCATTACTTGCATGTTATGTACATATTCGTCAACAAGCTACTGCTGCTTCACTAATTTATCTTTTTTTATTGTTGCCCTGGCTGGTTCATTGTAATGTTATCGGGTTTCGCTTAATCCGTCGGGTTTCGGGTATCCGGGGGTTTCGATTTCAGGGATGGATTTTCATCCAAATTAAAGTTCGGAGCGGATTCGGGTTTTAGGTTCGGGTTTCAGTTTTGGGTGCCCGGAGACTCCACCCTATCCGAATCCACCCCATTGCCATCCTTACTGTCGGCGGGAGCTGGCACCTTCACCTTGTCCCGCAGCCACGAACACCTGCCATGATGCAGCGGGCTGCGCCCCCTGCCATCCTCCACCTGAGGCCTATGCCTACACCTGCGCGAGTGCAAGCCGTGCGCGAGGCCTCCTGCTGCTTGAGCACAGGGAGGATGGCAGCTCATCCCTCTCCCTCGAGCTCAATCAGCACACGGGGAGGCTGGCAGTGCATCCCTCTCCCTTGAGCTCAGCCGGCACACGGGGAGGCCGAATCCGGCCCGGCACGGGCGGATCTGATGATAGTGGCGCATGGTGAGGTAGGATCTTCCCTGGCAGGCGATGCATTCCTCTCTCGAGCTCGGCCGGCACACGAGGAGGCCAGATAATGCCCCGATGCATGCAGATCCAGCGATGGTAACGCACAGGGGGGGGGGGCAGATCCGGCCCGGGCGTGGGCGGACCCGGTAGGCCGGCCTCTGGTGGATCCGGCGGGCTTCCCCCCTCCCTCTGCGTCTGCGGATCCGGCACGATCTTGGGCAGGTGTGCGACATGATCTCCTACTAGATCCGTGGCGGTAGGCTCCACCACGACACTAAGATGCAGTGGCGGATCAAACTCCGGTCCCCCGTTGTGGGTCGAGTTCCCTATAGTAGCAACACTGCACCAAGCAGCCCAAATCTAGGCCCAGGCCTGGTTCGGCCCTTTTTCTTTTTTGTTTTAAATTTTATTTTCGAAGGTGGACAAAGCAACCACCTATTAATCCGCATTAACCGTGACCATTGATTGGAGGCGGTTTTCCCCACCTAAATTAATCGTTGTGTAGTGATCTCTGATTGGAGCAGGTTGCAATATCCGCATTAATCGTGACCATGGCTAGCTTTCATGACATTTGTAGGGACTTTTTGCTTTTTTGAGGGACCTACTAGCCGCTAATGCTTATGCTAATTTGTTGTCAAATAAAAATACTGTTTAGCTAAAGTAGTTCAAGCGAAGAGGGCGATTGATGTGACCAATGGCTGTAATCCATTGATCAAGTATAATAGATTGGTTTAGATTTACTATATTTTTCATATTTGTAATAATAGGTTGTTTACCAAGTTTCATGAATGAATGTTTAATATTTGTTTACCGCACGGGCCACCAATATACTAGCGTTACCAATTTGAAGACTGGGGGATCCTACAAACAGCAATCCACACAATCAAGCACATAACATAGCATGCTTAGACAATACAAACAACCAAGTAACAAGGAATTGACTTAGTGGGAACAAGCTAAGCTTGGATAGCTAGCCAAGCTAGAAGCAGAACACACCCATAATGGCTTAGAGAGTATCCATGCCAACATTCAAGCAGACTGGTGTAGATACCAGGTTTATTCGTGTCAGTGGTACATGTAAACACTGGAAGTTAGGACAAATATGTCCTACTAGCTACAGTGATCATGGAGTAGCCCATGCACCTGGGAATAATTGGCTGATTGTTTTCCCCAAGATCCATTCCAAATCTGTCGGTGAAACAGGTATCTTGCCTGCGACAAGAGAAATCGCCTCCTTTCCTCCTTTGTAGCCACATTCAGCAACAACATAGGGAAAGTCACTGCAGACATGTCCAAAGAATAATTAATCCATGGCAATAGTGTTTGTTCCAGAGGATGAAGGGGTTATATTATTTCTATATTCAATATAAGATCTCTTTTACTTTCAGTGAGGAGCATCGAGTATGTAACTGGTGCTGGGGTTTCTGTGGTGATTCAACACTTGTTTTCCACAAACAGGCACTGTAAAGCGTATGATCAATTTAAACTATCAATTGGTCTGTGAATTCACCTTCCCCACATTATTCGTCTGGCTCCATAGTGAGATATCGCACGGGAAAGAAGCTGAGCAGTGTCTTCATATGGATATGGCTCTCTGGTGAGGCGGAAAAGAGCACTGAATTTGATATAAACCTGTTGAAGTGCATTATGGCTTTAGAGCAAGTATAGTGATAGCAAAGCACAAAGTAGAAGTGCACTACACCCCTCCGTTTCACAATATTTGTCATTCTAGGATTTTTTTTCTCAAATTACTTATCATTTTCACATTCCAAAGCATCATCAACTCCCTACCCTTCCCCGCAGGTTCAGTTTTATTAACTCCCTACCCTTAATCAATGTAGCCGCAACACCTAATCACATCCTCCTAGCCAAATGCACCAGCCAATGGTATGGAGGCCATTGAGGCAGTGATGTATTTAGTGAGGGAATAGTTTTCCGTCTTCAATGCTCCTTATTTTGTGTGAGATTGGCAAGAGTGACAAATATTGTGACGAAGAGAGTACTAGCTAGGCAACTTCTGCTACAGTCTGGCATTAGGGGTCAGCATTATTCTTGATGCAAGTATTTGACAAAAAAAAATCCGGTCAGGTACAGCTCACACAAAATAATGTTACTGTCCCATGATCTCTGAAAGCAAAACCTGAGGGTGCTATGTCGCCTGATACAGAAAATGGCTTGCTTGAACAAGGATTGATATTTTTCATGATCATATTCATCTGCTAACAGACAAATAAGAAAATTGCATACATTACCTGTGGGAATCTGGATAAGCTTAGAAACGAAGAGAGTGCCTTCTCTTCTTCATCGTTCCTGTATGTCAATGCAACACATAAGCTACTAGGCCATAGCTTCATATGAATAAATTCCTGCAAACTATGAATAAGCAAAAACAAAAGCATACGTTGGTGGCATGCAGAAACACATATGATCAAGAATAACAGTAGTTGCAGGATAATCCCTACAGAGCTCCTCTATTTCTTGAATATATGGACTAATTCCCTGCATACACAAGAACAAAGAGTAGTAACAAAGAGCAAAGTTAAATCCCTGTTACTTTACGTTGAAGGAGTCCAATTTCATGCAAATTTATTTTTGAAAAAAAAAGATGCAGATGGGGTTCTCATAAACTCATCTAAACAGTGACTTGTATAGTTAATAGGGCTAAGTATTTGTTCATTTCTTTTAGCTCTAGTGGCACGAGCTGACAATATATAACAACTCTTTGTCCAAATGTGAACCCTTCTTGTCTTAAGGATGTGAACATATTGCTCAATTATTTTTTTGTCAGAATCTCAAACTCCTATAGTAGTTGAGGATACATCTTGGAGAGGAATGCATCTTTTACCTTCTTTGTCTGTATTAAAACTGGTGCTCCAAGTTCTCCTGCCTTCGAAAATAATGACCTTCCAACCTCATTGGTCATCTGTTTATTTGAAACATTTTTTTTCCTTCAGGCCACATTGATCATCAATCCCAATTAATAAGTAGAGGAAAAGGGTTGCTCATTTTCCTATTTGCAAACCTTTTGACCAGCTGGCCATAACTCTCGGGTGAACCTCACAGCACGGTATTTTTGCTGGTGATAAGCAAAGGGACTGCATATTAGAAAATAGCAGAATGGATCATTCCTGTTGTGCTAGAAGAAAATTCCAAGAGGTCGTTACATGTACAATCAGGTGTTCAATCTGTTTAATCCCACTCCCATCTTCTGCAGGATTTGCAAGACAGCAACCAATGAACTTGGATGGATATTTCTTCAACGTACTACAGGCGGAAAAAACGAAAATGAAATAAATTACTGATATAGTCATATGACTAATTCAGGTGGTCTCCGATTGAAATTGATCAGTGCATGAAAAAAAAAAATCTTACCTAGTTACCAAAGAATGATCAAACATATGAACACTAGGTTGAACTATGAGAGCCCCGTCCACTCCAGCTTCACTCATACACTAAAGAAAAGAGGAAATTCTCAAAACAGTTCATTAATCAGCCGCTCCCCATGCATCAAGTCTTCTGAGTTTCAACAAGCTAACATAAAGGACTGATATAGTGGTTTAGTGAGACCAAATAGTATTAAATACAGTCTCAAAGCAAATTTTCAATAGCAAGGCCAATAACAATGGGATAGAGGAGGAAGCGCTGCTAAGATGGCAATTAGGTTGGGTAGGTCCCACTGCTCCTTTGTTTATCTCAGGTTACTTCCTTCTATCTCAATGGTTTTGGTCACAAAAAAAAATATTATCTTAATGGCTTATAATCTGTGCTATTAGGGTTCTGTCATAGCTGATGTTCACTCATCTTAATGAAAAACGAGCTATATTCCTCGGTCGCGAAAAAAAAATTTATAATGTATGCCAAAGAAGAATGCCCTGTTCCTTCATTCTGCCAATTTTGCATGATTTTTTTTTCAAGAACTTGTATGAGCACGTATTTTTCAAGAAGGTTAGCTAAAATGCCAAACTTGCAGGAGAGATGACAACATCAAAGGATGGCACATCCAGTCATAAAACGAATAAGTCCACTTGTGAAAGATTGGCCACACTTGGAGTGCCTGCACTGATGAATGGAGACAACGACAAATAGCAGAGTTTGTCTGTTGTGATTTGTGAAGCATGGAACCAGAGGAAGCCCACCCCAGATGCCAGTGCATGGCAAAGCAACTACAAGAGCCCCGGTTTCACCACACACACGGATGACAATGTGCCTACGAATCTAAGAGTAAGTATCTATCAACAGTGCAGGCACAAGTCATCCGGCCGCCGATGGTCAGAGAGACTCTGAAACGAATAGACTCAAGCTAGGGCAACCTCAAGCGCAGATGAGATGCAGCATTTCTGAAGTTCCCTGACTGACTGACCTCGAGCAAGAACTCATCATCGCCACGGAGCGTGGGTTCCAGACCTGGGAAATACGGGTGCTCCTCCTTGGCCTGCGCAAGAAGTCACAGGTAAAAAACTGCAGGATGTGCAAACAGGGCTCGCGCCGGCCCGTTGCCTGCTTTACGCACCTGCTGTGGCGTGGCCCAGACGTGGAGGTGGGAGTCGATGACCTTGCATACGGAAGCCGAAGAGGCCATGGCGGCGGCAATGGCGGTGGTGGTGGTGGAGAGGAGCCGCCGCCTCCTTATTTGCTCTACGTGGTCGCAAAGGAGAGGAGCTCGCGCGTCGTCGCGGGACGTGATGGTGGCGACGGGGGACAGGAACGCACGGGGCAACCTCAACCACCGGTGATGATGACGATAAGACTATCTCCAATGGATCGAGAATGGTTGTCGCGGCGTTGTCGTCCGTCCTCATCCGCAAACGTCGTCGGATTTTTTTTTATTTTTAATCTTTTTTTAAAATATTTGAATAAAGAGAATTTTTACTGTGCTTAGTACTTTTTCCAACGTTTGGAATTCCAGCTCCCGAACCCAAATCCACGATTCGCGAGATCCTCCTTCACTCTCAGGTCGTCGCCAATCTTGAATCAACAGAAAACGTGTATATATACAACAGAAAACGCTGTTCTGCAATGCTATGCTCAGCTGTTCCAGACGAAGAATTTGAGGGCTTTTCCAACACAATAGTGGACTGGCCGGCCGTCGACTCCGAGTTGGTTTCATGCATCTTTAATTAACTGCTATCGTGCTCCATGTACAACATGCACCTGCATTTCCTAGAAAGACACAAACATGCAACTGCAGATGTCCTGCTAGTGTTTGGATTTTGAGATTCCCAAGCAACAGGCGTCAGATGCATGCATGCCCAGCTAACTGTAACTATCCTTGCAACGTAGGCCATGTTTGAATCTCCTGAGAAAAAATGAGAACCCCATAGAAAATTTGGAATGAGATTCAAACACTTGGATTCGAGAATTGAATTCAACTATCTACCCAAACCTACGTACAATTTAGATATTCCAGGATGGGGCGCGCTGCAGAATTATTGGCAGCACTGCAGCAGTTGGCTTCACGCATGCGTGCTGTGGCTCCCTCCGTTCGACTGTCTCTAGTAGCCTGGCCATTCCTGCTGAAGGTGCACCAGTGACTGAAGAGCAAGGTGGGCAGGCTCTGAAGAAGCGCCGGCGACTGAAGAAGGCGCCAAGGTCAAGAGCAAGGAGGAACGGATCAGGCGGCCCAGCTCTCGTGTGTACGCGCCTGGCTGAGTTCCAACGTGTACCAATCACGCCCAGAGAAGCTGCGGCCTCGCCTCCGACACACGCCGGTCGCTTCATTGTACATACAAATCGACGTCCATCGGCAACAGATTCAAGTCACCATGGCGCCACTGTCGTCTCGTCGCACGCCGTGGACGACGGCATACTGGGTGTGATACAGGTGTCACAGTTTGTTCTGATTATAGAGGCCTACTAACATACGATGGCCGCAAAATTCAGTTCAAACCCGTTGTACACCGCTGATTCAGAATCAAAGCGTATTCCAATAATGCCGCACGCTGCAGAATTATTGGCACCAGTGCTAACACAACGCATCATTGGTGTAGAGGACAAAACATTCATGCATCGTCACCATCTTCTGTCCACTCACCACTGACGCAATGCACCATTGCCAACAGCTAGCTACCACTGGGCCAACACCAGCCATGTGAGGAGTGTGCCGTGCTCCGGCGACTTGATTTGACTCCACTAACGTCTCCAGCACTGCCTTTTGCGTTCGGCGCTCGCGACTTCGACACCACAACAGGAAGAGGAAATGTCCTGCCCGGCCCTTGCTTAGCAACTTCCTTGTGGACTCGAATGAGCGTCGTCACAAGACTAGCAGCAGTATCCAGACTCCAGAGGCTCAAGAAGTAAGCTCAGTTGCGCCAGAGGCAAGAGCAAGAGCACATCTCGTCTGAGATCCAGGTATTTACCTAATCCTACTTGAATACTATAACAAAGACTACATCAAGTCACAACTCAGTTGTGCCCGGCCTTTAATTTCCTTGTGCAGCAGATCCAGTTTTGATTTGCTTGCGCACACACCTCGAGGTTTCAGAGGCAAAAGCAAGAGCAGCATCTCGGAGATCCAGGTATTTACACCATTCTACTTGAATACTATGACATACTCCAGTAATTCCCAACTCTTCACAGTAAGCTACTGAACATACTGTGCAACTGCAAGGACGCTGTTGATTTCTTCTGTGCTTGACACTGGTATGTTCATCAGTTCATCTTCCCCTCGTTAACTTTTTGCCTCTCCTTTCTCATCATCAATATTCATTTTTTTTTGTGAAACATGCTGCTGATTGGAAACACGCTGATCTCTTGTTTTGGAACACTCGCTGGGCTTGCCCTTTTTTTAGTTCTACCACCAAGTGTTCGGTGACAACCCCGTTGATCTCTTCCCCTTTCGGCTCAATGCTGCAAAATAATTAATTAAGAAGCACTTCAGGAGCATTCATCAATCAAGAGGCTAAGGTGCCGGCTACACTTGTTTGCGTAGGTCAGATATACAGATAATTGCACAAGAAAGTACTAGCGCTATATGACTCTTTTGCTTTACAAAAAAAAAACATGCTTATTTCTAAAATTCAATTTACAGGAAATATAGGAGAAAAAAGGACCTTACAGAAACATGGTTGGTATGGAAGCTGCTGCAGTGAAGGCAGCAGTATCTGTAACGTTGAACCTTGTGTGCAACAAGTTAGCTCCACTGGTCATCAAAGAATACAGCTCTATAGTGGGTGTCGAAAAGGACCTCCGGGAACTCCAAGATCTAGCTCTGGAGATCAATCAACGGTTGGAAGTAGCAGGAGACAGAGCTACGGGGGATGCTCCATTTCTCAGAAAGTTGAAAGAAGCTGTTTATGAGGTTGATGATGTTGTGGATGAGTTCCAATAGAAGGCTGAAAAATATGAAGCTGATGCTGATGCTGGATTTGTGTCCAAATACCTGCACACAAAACCAAAATCACTTATATTTAATTGTAAGGCTGCCCAAAAGATCAAGAAAATCAAGAAGATGTTTGATGTCCTTGTGAAGCAAAGAAATATTTTGAATTCAGTGGTTGGCAATGATCCTGTTAGCCATATGAACAATACAGTTGTGAGTAAGCAAACACTGCCCTTCGTGGACGAGACAGCAGTAATCGGAAGAGACCAAGAGATGAATGATGTTCTATCTGAGCTGCTACACGATGATGACCAACAGAGAATCAAGACAGTTTCAATAGTTGGACTTGGTGGCTCTGGGAAAACTACTCTGGGCCAGCTGGTTTTCAAAAAAGTGGAAACTACGGAGAATACTAATTTTACAGTTAAACTATGGGTTCATGTGTCACAGGAGGAATATCAACTTGAAAAAATTCTCGAGAAGTTATTTGATGCTATTTTCAATGAGAGGTCTGATGGCCTTTCCTTGAGGTATATGGCCAATAAAATCTCAGATGAGTTGACCAAGAAGAGGTTCCTGCTTGTACTAGATGATGTTTGGGTTGAAGAATATCATAAATGGGAAGAATTCATGGTATATTTGAAGAATATCTCATCAGGAAGTAGGATTCTACTCACTACTCGGAGTACAAAGGTTGCTACAACCATTGAGTCTACAACTGTAATCAACTTGCCATTATTATCTAAGGATTACAGCTGGCAACTTTTTCAGCAAAGCTTCAGAAATAATGTGAATGATTTGGGCCATGAATTTGAAGAAATCGGGAAAGAGATTGTGAGCAAGTGTGGTGGGGTGCCACTAGCAATTAAAGTTCTTGCAGGTGTCCTCCGCGACAAGAATCGAGTAGAACAATGGCATGCTATAAGACATCATAATTTATTAGATGTGGATGATAAAGAGCACCAAGTATCTAACTGGTTGTCGTTGAGCTATTTTAACTTGTGTAACACCCTAGGTTTTTTAATTTTTCAAAAATAGGCAAAATGAATTTTTGGTGAATAAATAAGTAGGCAAAATAAATGTTTTTATAGAAATGAGGTTGAATCATGGTAGAAACATTTTTGAGCATTCATGCTGGTGCATATTTTTCTTGTGTGATGGTTGAATTTGAAATTGAAATTCAAAATTCATTTGAAATTGCTTTTGGAAAATGTTTCAAATAAATAAAAAATCATTTTCTTCCCTCCCTTTTCTTTTCTTCCTTTTCGGCCCGACCGGTCAATGGCCTGCCGCAGCGGCCCGTTTCTTCTCCTCCCGCGCAGCCCGCTCCTTCTTCTCTTCTTGGGCCGACTGGCCCAGCCGCGACAGCCGCGTCCGCCCGCGCGTGCTCGCTCTCTCTTCTTGGGCCGCAGGCCACAGCCCAGCAAGCCGCACGCTCGCGCAACATTCCCTCGCGCTCTGTCGCCGACGCATGGGGCCCGCGTCGCCTTCGTCCTCCCCGACCCAGAACCGGACGCAGACGCCGAGTCCGACCCACGCCACCTCGTACCGAAGTCCGCTCGCTCGCACCCGCAACCTCCAGGCTATATAAGCCTTAAATCCGCGCCGCAATCTTTCCCTCCGACCCTATCCAGCGCCGCCTCGCTTCGCTCGAGCCGCCGCGACATCGGAACCCTAGCCGCCTTTGCCACCGACCGCCGGAACTCGCAATTCACCGCCGTAACCAATCTGAGCCGTTCATCGTGAAACGGATGGCCAAAAACAGCCGATAACCCTTCGACTGGCGAAATTACAGATAACCCCCTGCCGTTCGGCTTAATCTGTTAAGAGCCCTTGGCGCTCTCGACAGAATACGTTTTCTCTGCTGGAAAGCGTATTTTCTGTTTAATAGATCCATAGTAAGCTTTGTCCATTGGAAAGCGTATTTTCCTTGTAACAGCTTGAATACGTTTTCTTCACTGGAAAACGTATTTCCTCCTTTCAGTTTCAGAATACACTTTTATTTATTTACAGTTTTGCCATTATCTTTAAAAGCTTATATCTTTTATGTTTTAACTCCGATTTGGTCTGTTCAAATTCCGTTAGATTCATAATTTTATAATCTATGCAGTGGTGCTACTGTTGAAATAATTGGAAAATGTTATATTTTTAGTCTATATTTAATGCATTTATTTATCTACAGGAAATCTTTGAAAATTCATAACTTCGCCGTTATAACTCCGTTTTCAGTGAACTTGACGTCTGTGTGATCGTAGCAGTGAGTAGAATAGTTTTAGAAATATTTTATTCTATTTTGATGACATTGGTGTACTGTTCCTCTACTAACTCTTTCATTGCTTCGTGTATGTCGATTGGATTGTCTGGTGTTGATTGTTAATGTTCAGTTCAGACGGTGAGGGTTTTGTTGAACAAGGCTACCTTGAGGATCAGTAGGACCAGCAGAACTTTGTGAATCAAGGCAAGTATAGCATGGATCTTCCTTGTTACCCATACACTAAATAAACACTGCATTTGCATGAGTCCACTTGATGACCCTAGAGATTATAACTAGATATTGTTATCTTGATTCCTTGATACCTTTGGGTTGCATTGGATAGCTATGATGCTAGTGCTTAATGAATATCATGATCTTATGGCTTGATGAGTAATTGAGTCATGAACAGTGATAATGACTTTTAACAACCTGAGAGCTAATTAGTAACTGAACCTCCGGGATTTAAAGTACAGCTGTGAGGGCTATATGGCTCTGGCTTTAGCTCATTATGAGGACCTTTTCTAGCTTGCTAGCGATTCCCTTAATGGCGCAAGGGGGGTGTGTTTCGGGTTGGGTGTAGTTGGACCCCTGTCTGCATGTGTATAGGCTGCGGTTGTGTGCCATCAGAAGGGGGATACTACATTCGTAGGGCACAAAAACCTCAGCGGTCCTAACATGTTAGATGAACCTTTAAAAGGCTTCATAGTGAACCCTGCCGGCCTTCCTTGGTAGTGGGCTAAGAGGTTGGCCGCCTTGGGTAAAAGGGTAAATCATGACTCACAGTGAAATTGTACACCTCTGCGCAGAGTTTAACAAACTGATATACTAGCCTTGCTCAAGGACACGAGCGGCCTTGGAATTCCTTACACTAATGATGATCTCTCTTGTCATGCTAAAAATTTTATTCATTTGCTGTTAAGCTTACTATTCATTTATGTTACATTGATCATGATGGTTTTAGGAAATATTTGTACCTTGATGCTACTTAATTGCTCAACTTGATTAACTTATAAAAGCTAAATACAGTCAAACAGTGTCAGCTTATTTGAGCCTCATTAACCCATGTTATGCTTGTTGAGTACGGTTGTGTACTTACGCTTGCTTTACTTTTAATTTTGGAAAATCCCGGATGGGTAACAGATGAAGGTTGGAATGAGAGCTATCGCGATGAGTACTAGGCTTGGTGTTCACCAGTTGACGTGTCTCTGTGGGAAGCTTCCGCAATAAAGATATATTAGTGATTTATTTATTTTTGTGCAAGACTCTGTAAGAAATATTGGTTCGCTACGTAATAAATAGGGTGATGATACTCTCTGTAATTTGTCTTCTTATATGTACGACTGTTCCTGGGGCGCATATAAGGCTATTTATACATTCTATTTTTATCCTTAAAAATAGAGTGTGACAAATTGGTATCAGAGCTGTGTTGACTGTAGGACGCAAGCCTAGGTAGAACTTGGCTGTAATAAAGTTTTAAAAATTGCTAGAACAACCTTGTTCTATATACCTTGGTATTTTCTTCTCTACTATATCTCTATCCTTGATATTGTCTCCTCCTTGATGTTTATTTTGAAGTCTTTGTTCTTATCTACTCCTTGCTTTGATATGCTTTTAAAACTCGCCCTTATCTTCTGCTTGCGTAATCATTGAGTAAGCTTTAGGATCTTTGCCCTTAATACGAGAAAAACAATAGTATCGCAAGTCGAGTCAATATTTGCTTTGTGCTCCTTTAATGCATTGTTGTGTTGTCATTATTCCTATGTTTGTTTTGCATCTTTGTAATGAGTGCAATGATCTTGTGTCTTTAGACACAATTTCATTTAGATCATAGGCTTAAGGTTAAAGTTTGAATAATTTGAGTTTGGGTTGGTTTATCATGTCTCCATCCTTGCTGTTTTCTGAGCAACCTGTGATATTTTGGTTATATCTCAAAATTGGTTTATCCAATGAGTATGAGATTTTTATGGGTGAAATTAGACTTCTTTATCTAACAATTCCCATAAGAATCATGTCGATAACAGTTCTGAATTGGAAGTTATGGCTATTGCAATTGGATATTCAGTGCTGTCTGGAATTTCCGAATAGTCTCTGTTGTTTGGTCAACTTGACAGTTTAGATGACAGAATCTGGGAATATGGTCTGAACAGAAGTTGTAGAGAATTTCTTAACCTTTCCAACCATGTATAGAACGTCTCCTTTTGATACTTGGATCTTAAGATATGTCAGTTTTTCTGTACTGCTAAAATTAAAGCTCGCCCAGAAATTTTTAGTTTTGCAATCCTTATTATTATATAAGTGATTTCTATCCTAAATATCTCTAAGCTTTGATTTTGTTGGAATACAGATGACTTCTTGGGGTGGAAGAGGTAACCGTGCTAGAGGCCGTGGTGCTGGACATATCACTAATGAGGAAATGATGGAGGCATAAATGCAGATGATGCAGACTATGACCCAGTTTGTGCAGACCATGCAAGCTGGAGGGCTACCACATGCTCAACCACCAAGGGATAAACGCAGGGACTTTATACAAGGTCATCCTCCTGTGTTTACTCACACTACCAATCCCTTGGATGCTGACGACTGGCTGCGTGCTGTGGAGAAGCAGTTGAATCTTGCTCAGTGCAATGATGCTGAGAAAAGTGTTGTATGCTTCGAGGCAACTCTAGGGAGCTCCTCAAAACTGGTGGGAGTCTTACCAAGCTGCATGTCCCAACAATGCTCCTACTATTACCTGGGAGAGGTTCAAAGAGGATTTCTTGGCTCGCCATATTCCTGAAGGTCTAAAAGAACAGAAGGCAGAGGAGTTCGGGAATCTCAAGATGGGCTCTATGACTATTAGTGAGTATCATGCTAAGTCTGAGGAGTTGGCTCGCTACGCTCCCCATGAAGTTATAAGAGACGTTGATAAGCAGTGTCATTTCCTCAATGGCATTTACTATGAACTCAGGTTGCAACTGAAGGGAAATAAGTATGATACTTTTGAGGAGTTAGTGAACAGTGCTATTGTGCTAGATAATGAACGTCTGGCATAGGATAAGAAGAGGAAGATGAATGGACAGGGCTCTAGTAGTAACTCACGTTTCCATTCTAACTTCTACCAAGGTTTCAAGCAGAAATACCAAGGACCAGTCAGTCAGTGGAATCATGTCAGAACCAGTGGAACTGGAATGGGAATCAACGCTCACACTATCAACAGCGTCCTAGTAACAACCAGACTCCACGTCTCACTGCTCCTAATAATACACCTCTGAAGAATGGTGGTCCCAATACGCACACAAGGTGTTTTGTATTTGGAAAGGAAGGGCACATGTCATTCAACTGTCCAGATAATAAGATGAATCAGCGGACCCCTCAGCGGCAGAATAGCAACCAGAAGCCTCCGTAGTATGGGAAAGTTCACCATATGTCCACTAAGACCGCTCAGGAAGCATCAGAGGTTATGCTGGGTACGTTCAACATCAACTCTATTCTGCTACTGTACTTTTTGATTCTGGAGCTTCGTATTCCTTTGTCTCACAAGCATTTGTTAGAAAGCATAGCATACCAGTTGTAGCCATAAAGAACCAAATGGTAGTAAATTCACCAGGGGGTGCTATACCAGCTTCTTACTACTGCCCCTTATCTACCCTTAAATTAGGGGGTAGACTTTTTGGAAAATCTGGTAGTGTTGAATGCATTTGGTATTGATTTAATTATGGGGTTGGATTGGATGGAAGCTCACCAAGCTGTGATAAGGTGTAAAGAGAGAGTTGTGGACCTGACTACCCCAAAAGGAGATAGAATTAGTGTTGATGTCAGAGTGCAAGCGCCACCTACAGCTACACTGAACCAGCTTGATGACATTGCAGATCCTCAGAATCAGGTGGTGGAGGAATTTTCGGATGTGTTCCCCGATGAATTGCCAGGTATGCCACCTGACCGCGACATTGAATTTATTATTGAGTTATTACCTAGCACTGCACCCATAGCTAAACATCCATATAGAATGGGGGTTAATGAATTAGAAGAACTTAAGAAACAGTTAAAGGAATTAGAAGAGAAAGGTTTCATTCGTCCTAGTGCATCACCTTGGGGTTCCCCTGTGATTTTTGTTGATAAGAAGGATGGAACTCAATGGATGTGCGTTGACTATCATTCTCTCAATGAGGTTACCATCAAGAACAAGTACCCATTGCCCAGGATTGATGATTTGTTTGATCAATTGAGAGGTGCTTGTGTGTTCTTTGAGATTGATTTGCGCTCTGGTTATCATCAGTTGAAGATTCAAAATTTAGATATACCAAAGATGGCATTCACTACCCAGTATGGGTTATATGAGTATACAGTTATGTCTTTTGGATTGACCAATGCACCTGCCTACTTCATGTACATGATGAACAAGGTGTTTATGGAATACCTGGATAAGTTCGTTGTGGTTTTTATTGATGATATCTTGGTATTCTCAAAGAACAAGGAAGAAAATACAGAACACTTGAGGTTAGTCTTGCAGAAGCTTAGAGAACACAAACTTCATGCTAAAAAGAGCAAGTATGAATTCTGGTTGGAGGAAGTCTCTTTCCTTGGCAATGTTGTTTCTAATGGTGGGATAGCAGTTGATCCAAGCAAGGTGAGAGATGTGTTGGATTAGAAGCCACCTACAAATGTTAGCGAGATTCGCAGTTTTCTTGGCTTGGCTAGTTATTATAGGAGATTTATTGAGGGATTCTCGAAGGTTGCTAAGCCATTGACAGCCTTACTAGAGAAGAATGCCAAGTTTGTGTGGTCTGACAAGTGTCAAGCTAGTTTTGAAGAATTCAAGAAGAGATTGACAACAGCTCCAGTGTTGGTATTGTCAGACCTAAGCAAGAAGTTCTCTATCTACTGTGATGCATCTCGTTTGGGTTTGGGGTGTGTTCTTATGCAAGAAGGTAGAGTTATTGCTTATGCTTCGAGGCAGTTGAGGAAACATGAGCTTAATTATCCTACTCATGATCTAGAACTAGCAGCTGTGGTGCATGCTCTGAAGATTTGGTGACACTATCTGATTGGCCACAAGACTGATATCTTCACTGATCACAAGAGCTTGAAGTACATTTTCACTCAGTCTGACTTGAACATGAGACAACGTCGTTGGTTGGAATTGTTAAATGATTATGATTTCAAAATGTATTACCATCCTGGGAAGGCAAATGTAGTGGCTGATGCACTTAGTAGAAAGAAGCATGCTAACGAGCTCTGGGCGACACCTGAATCTGATAAGTTGTGTGCAGAGTTTGCTCATTTGAACCTCACCCTTGTTACTAATGCTATGGAAATAGAGGTGACACCTACCTAAAGGAAGAAATTCGCAAGGGTCAACTAGAAGATGAGGATCTAAAGTATATAGTGAAGAAGTTAGCAGAAGGGAAGGCACCTGGATTTCGCATTGATGAAGAGGGTACCTTATGGTATGGCAACAGGATATATGTTTTGGAGGTAAAAGCTCTTCGTCAGGCAATTCTGCGAGAGGCACATGAGTCAGCTTACTCTATCCATCCTGGAAGTACTAAGATGTATATGGATCTCAAGGAAAAGTATTGGTGGATTGGTCTGAAGAAGGATGTGGCAGAGTATGTTGCTATATGTGATACTTGTCAACGTGTGAAAGCTGAACATTAAAGGCCAGCTGGATTATTGCAGCCAATGAAGATACCTGAATGGAAGTGGGATGAGGTCGGTATAGACTTCATAACAGGTTTACCCCGTACCCAGAGAGGTTTCGATTCTATTTGGGTAATAGTTGACCGACTGACCAAAGTTTCTCACTTTTTGCCAGTTATGACAAGGTACAATGGCCCATAGTTAGCTGAACTGTATATGGAAAGGATTGTTTGTTTTCATGGGGTACCAAAGAGGATTGTGTCTGATAGAGGAACTCAGTTCACATCTCATTTCTGGAAAGCAGTGCATAGTGCCTTGGGAACAAAGTTGAACTTTAGTACCGCATATCACCCACAGACTGATGGTCAAACTGAGAGACTTAATCAGGTTTTGGAGGACATGTTGAGAGCTTGTGCATTGCAGTATGGCACAAGTTGGGATAAGAATTTGTGTTATGCAGAGTTCTCATACAACAATAGTTATCAACAGAGTCTCAAGATGGCACCATTTGAAGCTCTGTATGGGCGTAAGTGTAGGACGCCGTTGTTCTAGAATCAGACTGGGGAAAGTCAATTGTTTAGGACAGATGTCCTAAGAACCATAGAAGAACAGGTACGGGTGATTAGGGAAAACTTGAGGGTAGCACAATCTCGCCAGAAGAGTTATGCAGATACACGAAGAAGAGAATTGGCATTCAAAGAAGGTGATTATGTGTATTTGTAGGTATCTCCTATGAGAAGTGTGAAGAGGTTTAACTAGAAAGGAAAACTTGCACCAAGGTATGTTGGCCCATTTAAGGTTTTAAAGAGGTGTGGAGAAGTAGCTTATCAGTTGGAGTTACGTGATAGTTTAGCGGGTGTGCATGATGTGTTTCATGTGTCTCAACTCAAGAAGTGTTTGTGTGTACCTGAGAAGGAACATTTACCTTTGGAGGAACTTACTGTTAACAATGATCTCACGTATGAAGAGTTTCCAGTAAAGATCTTGGATACAGCTGAAAAGGTTATCTGAAGCCGGGTTATCAAGATCTGTAAGGTGCAGTGGAATCGTTACTCAGAGGCTGAGGCAAGTTGGGAACAGAGGATGCATTAAGGGCAGCTTATCCGCAGTTGTTTGAGTAAGCAAAATCCAATCTTTGGTGAATAAATAATTAGGCAAAAATAAATAATCCACAGAATTGTAACACCCTAGGTTCTTCAATTTTTCAAAAATAGGCAAAATGAATTTTTGGTGAATAAATAATTAGGCAAAAATAAATGTTTTTATGGAAATGAGGTTGAATCATGGTAGAAACATACTTGAGCATTCATGCTGGTGCATATTTTTCTTGTGTGATGGTTGAATTTGAAATTGAAATTCAAAATTCATTTGAAATTGCTTTTGGAAATGGTTTCAAATAAATGAAAAATCATTTTCTTCCCTCCCTTTTCTTTTCTTCCTTTTCGGCCCGACCGGCCAACGGCCTGCCGCAGTGGCCCGTTTCTTCTCCTCCCGCGCGGCCCGCTCCTTCTTCTCTTCTTGGGCCGATCGGCCTAGCCGCGACAGCCGCGTCCGCCCGCACGCGCTCGCTCTCTCTTCATGGGCCACAGGCCACAGCCCAGCAAGCCGCGCGCTCGCTCACCATTCCCTCGCGCTCTGTCGCTGACGCATGGGGCCCACGTCGCCTTCGTCCTCCCCGAACCAGAGTCGGACGCGGACGCCGAGTCCGACCCACGCCACCCCGTACCGAAGTCGGCTCGCTCGCACCCGCACCCTCCAGGCTATATAAGCCTTAAATCCGCGCCGCAATCTTTCCCTCCGAACCCTAGCCAGCGCCGCCTCGCTTCGCTCGAGCCGCCGCGACACCGGAACCCTAGCCGCCTTTGCCACCGACCGCCGGAACTCACAATTCACCGCCGTCCTCGGGTCATCTACGTCATTGACTGGCCGGCAAGCTCCGCCTTGATCTCCTGCGCACCTTGGTGCCGTTCATTTGGTTCAATTCGATCTAACTCGAGCCCTCACCGTGCGCAGTTCACCGTCGTCCGCCTCTCCGAGCCGCATGCCGTCGTCGCTTCGTCTCGGTCTTCATTTTCTACCTAGGTGAGCGCGGCACGAGCTCCTCGTTCCAATGGTACCGGTCCCGTGTCAAATGGTGACCGAAAACGCCGGGTGGAGTTATGCCAGCGAGCTTTTCTCGTCGCCGGCGATGTCCGCCGCCGCGTCGGCCGTCGTCCCCGGCGAGGCCGACCCCCGTAATCGATCTGAGCCGTCATCGTGAAACGGACGGCCAGAAACAGCCGATAACCCTTCGGCTGGCGAAATTACAGATAAACCCCTACCGTTTGGCTTAATCTGTTAAGAGCCCTTGGCGCTCTCGACAGAATACGTTTTCTCTGCTGGAAAGCGTATTTTCTGTTTAAAAGATCCATAGTATGTTTTGTCCATTGGAAATCGTATTTTCCTTGTAACAGCTTGCAGAATACGTTTTCTTCACTGGAAAACGTATTTCCTCCTTTCAGTTTCAGAATACGCTTTTATTTATTTATAGTTTTGCCATTATCTTTAAAAGCTTGTATCTTTTATGTTTTAACTCCGATTTGGTCCGTTCAAATTCTGTTAAATTCATAATTTTGTAATCTACGCAGTGGTGCTACTGTTGAAGTAATTTGAAAACTTTATTTTTTACTCTATATTTAATGTATTTATTTATCTATAGAAAATCTTTGAAAATTCATAACTTCATCGTTATAACTCCGTTTTCAGTGAACTTGACGCCTGTGTGATCGTAGCAGCGAGTAGAATAGTTTTATAAACATTTTATTCTGTTTTGATGACATTGGTGTACTATTCCTCTACTAACTCTTTGATTGCTTCGTGAATCAAGGCAAGTATAGCATGGATCTTCCTTGTTACCCATACACTAAATAAACACTGCATTTGCATGAGTCCACTTGATGACCCTAGAGATTATAACTAAATATTGTTATCTTGATTCCTTGATACCTTTGGGTTGCATTGGGTAGCTATGGTGCTAGTGCTTAATGAATATCATGATCTTATGGCTTGATGAGTAATTGAGTCATGAACAGTGATAATGACTTTTAACAACCTGAGAGCTAATCAGTAACTGAACCTCCGGGATTTAAAGTACAGCTGTGAGGGCTATATGGCTCTGGCTTTAGCTTAGTATGAGGACCTTTTCTAGCTTGCTAGCGGTTCCCTTAATGGCATAAGGGGGTGTGTTTCGGGTTGGGTGTAGTTGGACCCCTGTCTGCATGTGTATAGGCTGCGGTTGTGTGCCATTAGAAGGAGGGATACTACATTCGTAGGGCATAGAAACCTCAGCGGCCCTAACACGAACCTTTGAAAGGCTTCATAGTGAACCCTGCCGGCCTTCCTTGGTAGTGGGCTAAGAGGTTGGCCGCCTCGGGCAAAATGGTAAATCATGACTCACAGTGAAAGTGTACACCTCTGCGCAGAGTTTAATAAACTGGTATACTAGCCTTGCTCAAGGACACGAGCGGCCTTGAAATTCCTTACACTAATGATGATCTCTCTTATCATGCTAAAAAGTTCATTCATTTGCTGTTAAGCTTACTATTCATTTATGTTACATTGATCATGATGGTTTTGAAAAATACTTGCTACCTTGATGCTATTTAATTGTTCAACTTGATTAACTTATAAAAGCAAAATACAGTCAAACAGTGTCAGCTTATTTGAGCCTCATTAACCCATGTTATGCTTGTTGAGTACGGTTGTGTACTTACGCTTGCTTTACTTTCAATTTTGGAAAATCCCGAATGGGTAACAGATGAAGGTTGGAATGAGAGCTATCGCGATGAGTACTAGGCTTGGTGTTCACCAGTTGACGTATCTCTGTGGAAAGCTTCCGCAATAAAGATATATTAGTGATTTATTTATTTATGTGTAAGACTCTGTAATAAATATTGGTTCGCTACGTAATAAATAGGGTGATGATACTCTCTGTAATTTGTCTTCTTGTATGTGCGACTGCTCCGGGGGCGTATATAAGGCTATTTATACATTCTATTTTTATCCTTAAAAATGGAGTGTGACAACTTGCCATCTCATCTAAAGCAGTGCTTCACAATATGTTCAATTTTTCCTAAAGGTCACTTGATTGATAAAGACCAATTGATTGACAAATGGATTGCCCATGATATGGTCACGGGAGATGGTGTTAACTACTTGGAATATGTTGGCAATGACTACTTTAGTCATCTCGTGCAAATATGTTTCATACAAGATGTAAGGGATGCAGAGAATGGAAAAGTAACGTGTAAGATGCATGATTTGGTGCATGATCTTGCCCGATCCATTTTTGGTGATGAGATTTCACTTTCTGTGCCAGCGAAGATAACTAATTGCACAAAGATATGCAGATGCTTTTCTATAATGGAAGACACAATGCATTATCCGCCCAAAAATACATTTCAAAAGGCACGGGCTATGTATATTGCTAAAGATGATGATTACATATTTGGCAAGGCATCGAAGAAAGCAAAACACTTGTGCAGTATCACTGTGAAAAATGTGCACACATCAGCACTCATAGCCTGTCATGGTCAGCCAACAGGCTGCCGCCGGCCCAAGATGTCATATGTAGAGGGGCGTCGTAGGGCGCGGTTGTCATAGTTGGGCCTTAAGCCCATTAGGATTAATTAGTGTCTTTCTTAGTTATTTATCTATGTTAGAGAAAATAGGATTAGTACATATTGTCTAGGCACAAGAGGTGTTAGTCCTATGTACCCTTTATAATCAGCCCATGAGGCATAGTAGAGAGAAAACAATGAATAATGAAGAAACAATTCTAGTCTCCCTCAATCTCTCAAGCTCTTGGCAAAGCATAAGCCTTGTTATCCTAAATTATCCATCCGCATAACATCTGGTATCACGAGTCAGCCGATTCTTCCACAGCCGCCGCCAATCCTCTCCATCCCACGAAAAAAATATCATCGTTCCAGATCGCCCCCGATCCATCCTCCCCGACCCCCCAACCACAGCCGCCGTGCCGCCTACCCCACCACCAGCAGCAGCATCTCCACCACCACCACCAGCCGCATCTCCACCACCACCACCAGCCGCATCTCCACCACCACCATCCTCTGCCTCGTCGTCCGCTGCATCCTGCGCAGCCGCCGCCATGGGAGACGCCACCGATCTCAAGGCGTCCGTGGAGGCCCTCACCAACGCCATGTCGACCCTGTAGGCCATGGTCGAGGCCAACGCCAAGGCAATCGCCGCCCTCTCCTCCAACCGCTCCCCCACGTCGGGCAACAAGGCGCCCGCTGGCGGCGCACACCACCAGGACCGCCTCCCCACGTTCCAGACAATGGATTTTCCCCGGTATGATGGCACAACCGATCCATTGATCTTCCTTAACCGGTGTGAATCGTACTTCTGCCACCAACGCATTATGGAAGAAGAGAAGGTCTGGATGGCCGGCCGCCATCTAGAGGAGAGCGCTAGGGTGTGGTACATCCAAGTCCAACAGGACGAGGGTACGCCACAATGGCGCCGATTCTCGGAGCTGCTCCAACGTCGATTTGAGCCGCCCCTACGTCCTCTCGACGAGATCGTGCCTTGCAACAGCACGAGTCCCGTGGCTGATTCTCAGGATCATCTTGACACCGTGCTTCCACCAGAGGGCATCCTGATAGCACCGCCACAGGCAGGGGCCACTACAGCTCTGGCCATAGTGTTAGGGGCCTCCCCAGCGGACGCCCTACCACCTGTGGACCAAAGCAACAAGTTGTTGTCTACCTCGGAACTACAAGTAGGTCCACTATAGCCCACAAACAGGCCGGTGCTACCTGTTTTCATCATTAACAGGACCAAGGAACAGGAAGGTCGAGGCTACTATCCCACGATGGATTGCATGGTGCCTCCCACTACCGATCCTGCTTATGCACGATATTGTGTAGGCAAGTTTCTAGGATTCAATTTCAGGATCCAAGACAAGGCAGGAAAGGCAATCCGATGGGCCGGTGTGTTGCTCCAGTACGACACAGAAGACGGTGCCATTAAGCTATCCAGCTCGAGGGCGAGCTGGGTCTCCAAGGGCGGGGGAGATGTCATGGGCAGCCAACAGGCTGCCGCCGGCCCAAGATGTCTTATGCAGAGGGGCACCGTAGGGCGCGGTTGTCATAGTTGGTCCTTAAGCCCATTAGGGTTAATTAGTGTCTTTCTTAGTTATTTATCTATGTTAGAGAAAATAGGATTAGTACCATATTGTCTAGACACAAGAGGTGTTAGTCCTATGTACCCTTTATAATCAGCCCATGAGGCACAATAGAGGGAAAGCAATGAATAATGAAGAAACAATTCTAGCCTCCCTTAATCTCTCAAGCTCTTGGCAAAACATAAGACCTAGTTATCCCAAAATATCCATCCGCATAACATAGCCATACTACAGACAAAAAATTTAAGGTACCTTAACATTTCATGATTGAAACATCAAACACTTCCAGAGGTTATTTCAGAAATTTGGAGTCTACAAGCTCTTCATGTAACATTAAGTGACCTTGTCAAGTTACCTGAATCCATTGGTAAGCTGCAGAAGTTGAGAGTGGTCAACTTGTCAGTCAGTTTGAGGCTAACAAGTTTGCCAGACTCGATTGGCAACAGTGTCATGATTTCTACCATAGATCTTTTTCGTTGTAAGAATGTTGCAACGCTACCAAGCTCTATCAGCAGAAACAAAAGGCTAAGAGTACTGAGATTAGGGTATACAACTCTTGAGAGGCTACCATCAGGTATCACTGCACTGGAAAATCTGGAGTGTTTGGACCTTGAGCACTGCTCTAAGTTGGTAGAGTTGCCTGAAGGCTTAGGGAACTTGAAGAAGCTTGTTGTTCTGAACCTGAAACATTGTTTTGAGTTACGAGGCATTCCAAAAGGGATTGCACAGCTTACTCAACTTGAAATGCTGGGGGAATTTGTTATGGGAGAGGATAATAAAAAATATGCAAAAATCTCAGAGCTTGAAAACGTCAATAAGATTAGTGGGGAACTAACTATCCGTGGTATTGCACATGGCATAGACCCAGCTGTTGCACCCAAGGAATGGTTGAAGCTGAAGACAAACCTAAAAGGCCTGACACTAATTTGTGCAAGTGTTGTGAACACTGAAAACCAGCTCGAAGGGTTGGAACCACCGCCTAGAATAAAACACCTAGAAATTAACAGTTATTCAGGTCAGGGATCCACGCCGTGGATGTTGAAGCACAGAGGTGCAGAAGTAGCAGGGCTTCCTCGGTTCCGATCGCTGAGGAAAAGTTAGGGCGTCTGGAGGGGCTGACTGAGTTGCCTTGTTTGGAGGAGCTTTCGCTACAATATATGGATGCTCTTAGAAGCATAAGCGGAGGTCCATTTCCTTCATTGTCTAGATTATCTATGATTAAAATGCCAAGTTTGGGCGTCGTTTGGATGGTAACAGATAGGAGCTTGGCTGATTTGGAAGGGGGGAGTTGCAGATTGGCAATCGTCTATCAGCTCTGACTATCGCGGGGTGTCCCAAACTAATGGTGATGCCATACTTTCCTTTGTCGCTGAAGGGATTGTGTTTGTGTAAGAGCAACGTGCAGTTGCTGGGACTGCCAGGCCTAGGCCAAGGATCCTCTTTGACTTCTTTTATTTATAGTTGCCTAAAGGAGCTTCAATTGTCTGACATGGAACCACCGGCAGGATCCAGATGTCAATGGGAGCTGCTGCAACACTTGACTGCACTCGAGGTTTTAAGGATTTATAACTGCGATGGGCTCACCAAGCTGCCAGAGAGCATGCGGAACCTTGCATCTCTTCGGACCATGTTGATTCTAACCTGGCATACTCTCTGGATATCCCTGAGTGGCTGGGGGAGCTCCGGGAGTAGGAAAGGATGACCATTTCAGCGTGCAGTAGTTTGAGCCCTGCTCCATCAATGCAGCCGCTCAGGGCCCTCAAAGAACTGTATATTGAGGAGAGTGGGTGGGTGGGGGACCTCTGCTGTCCGTCTCTGCAGACTCTGCAGATTAAGAGTGGGTGGGTCGGGGACCTCTGCTGTCCGTCTCTGCAGACTCCGCAGATTGGGTTCTGTGACAGCATAAGCCTCCTGCAATCATTCAGGCAGCACACCTCACTCACAACTCTCGAAATAAAGGCATGTCATGACATTCACCAGCTATCAGAATGCCTCGGAGAGCTCCCCTCTCTACAAATGCTAAACATTCGGGGATTATCAAGGTTGAGCAGCCTTCCGCAGTCATTGGGGTACCTCACCTCGCTCCAAGAGCTCCATATCACAGACTGCGATGCACTTGCCCGACTTCCTGAATGTGTTGGGGAATTTCGTTCTCTACGTGTATTCGAGATTTCGACTTTGCGGAGCCTGACGTGCCTTCCACAATCATTGGGGTGCCTCACCTCCCTCCAGAAGCTCGAAATAGAAGGCTGCGAGGCACTTGGCCAACTTCCCGATTGTTTCGGGGAACTTCATTCTCTACGTGTATTCAGGATTTCGAATTTGCTGCGCCGGACGTGCCTTCCCTAATCATTGCGGCGCCCATTCAGGATTTCGAATTTGCTGGGCCTGACGTGCCTTCCCCAGTCATTGGGGCGCCTCACCTCTCTCCAGCAGCTCAAAATAGAATATTGCAAGGCACTTAGCCAACTGCCCGAATCGCTGGGGAAACTCTGCTCTCTAAAGAAATTCGAGATACGGGACTTGCGGGGCTTGACTTCCTTTCCTGAATCGATGTACTGCCTCACCTCCCTTGAACAGCTTAAAGTCTGGAGGTGCCCGGGCATCAAATCCTTGCCGCCATGGATTAAAGGCCTCACCGCTCTGCAGACACTGGAGATCCAATGTTGTCCTGATCTTGAGAAGCACTGTGAGAGGAGGAAGGGGAAGGACTGGCATCTCATCTCCCACATCCCTCATCCGTGGATTGGGTGGAAAAGAGTATAAAGTTTTCTTCGACAACTGGTGAGTTTGATAAACTCTGACAATTGGTTCCGTTTTACTTTGTGCAGATTCACTGGCCAACCTAATTCCTCATACATCTAAATTCGATCATTGCAGATATTCAAGGTCTACAGGCGCTTCAAGTTTCGTGCACGTCCTTACTTATGGTTGTCCGAATTCTACATTTGTAAACGCCATTTTGGTTACTTCTCAAGCTTGCATACCAACATCATCAACTGATTGCAGCAAGCAAGCTCATTTCAAAATGGTCATTCTCCAGTTTATTCTGCCTCCTTTTTTTTTAACACAAAAGGGTCCAGGCACCACCTAACAAACACCAAACTCACAGCAGATGCATGTGCGAGGTTAATTTTAACTTTGATTTCAGGTACACCAGGTGTATCTGTATTGATTCATTTGACCGAGGAGGTGTGCAGTACAATAGTTCAAGCTCATTGAGCTTTTGTAAAGTATACATGGCTTGGTCAGATCGCGTTATGCGGTATCCTCAAGATAGAGTGTCCGTGCTTTTCAGCTTTTCTAACGATGCAAGGTACATGAACAAAGATAGTTTCGAACTCCTTAAGTGCTGTGGAAATGCTTTGCAATGTTCTGTTGGAAAATTTCTGCTGCTAATTAATATGCTTCGGTTGTGTACTACTAGTTTAGAGTCTGTTATTTTGCTGATGAAGTTTGGCTGAGTACCCGAAGTCTACATAGAGAAAAGCAACCTCTGAAGCTAGTTATTATTTTTCTATGTTTAGGAAAAATCTTATTGTGCAGTTTCAGTAGGCTGTCATCAATCGACGGGTGAAGAAGCATATGAAGAAAAGAAGCATATGAACAACTTGAGTCTATGTCTATGTGTACAAATTTTGGTCGACAAGTCAACAGATTAATATATCAGGTGAGCTACCCAAGAGCGATATATGGAGCATCAACCATGGGCTCTGTTTTTTGCGTTGTGCAATGAAGAAATGCATAAGCTCTGCAGACTATATTCATCCTGCTTGTACTCAAACAAGTTGTTGCAATGATCTGGAGCGCTGCCAGACGATGAAGGGGAAGGACTGGCATCTCACCTCCCACATCCCTGATCTGTTGATTGGGAGAACCGCTGCTAGTCAGTACATCATCTGGTGAGTTTATTAAATCTAACGATTGGTTCCCTTTTACCTTGTGCAGATTCACTGGCTAACCTAATTCCCCTCCCATCTTATTCGATCATTGCAGAGATATGTCCAAGGTCTACATGCACATCAATTTTTGCGATACAGTTTGTTTTGGGCTTGTGCATATGTGCACACTCGTACTTATGGTTATCCAAACTTCAGTAGGATTGACTTGCACCACGAGTTTTGAGGTATTCAGTATTTGCAAACGCCATTGTTGTTACTGCTCAAGCATGAATACCAACAGAAAGCAAGCAAGCACCGCCTGACAAACATCAAACTCACAGTAGTGCGATGTTAATTATTTGAATTCTGATTTCAGGTACACCAGGCGTATCTGTATCTATTCATTTGAAAGTGGAGGTGGGCAGTTCGACAGTTCAAGATCATTGTGTTTTTGTAAAGTGTGCATGGCTTGGCCAGATCAAGTTGCGGTGTCTTCAAGATTGAGCATCAGGCCGTTTCTAATTACGCAAGGTACATGAACAGAACAGAGATAACCCCGAACTCCTAAAGTGCTGTGGAAATGCTTTGCAGTGTTTTGTTGAAAAAAATTATGCTGGTTAGGCGCTGTTTGGTAACGTGTACAGTAACGCAAATGTAATCAAAATTAGTTCATTTGTATCTGCGGCCGGCAACGTTTGCAGGCTTAAATTATTTTCATTTGCGTTACCTGCTGTAATCTGAAGCTATTTTTTTAGTGTAACCTGAAGCTACTTAATGAAAAGGCATTTTAATCAGTTATTATGTTCAGGAAAAAGATTATTATGCAGTTTGAATCTGCAAGTACCACGAGCAGTTACAATTGTTTTAATTTAGTAATTGCACTGTTGTGAATGGAAATGTAAAAAAAAGGGAAACAAATCTGAATAAATTGAGTATGGTTTAAAAATCTCCAGGATAGGATCCAGAGTCGAGCTAACCTGAATAGAGGAGGACCGTCCGAGCGGTCCAGAGCACCGGTCTTGGGATGGCGCGCGGCGACCGAGCGTGTGCTACGCTTCTTAACCTGCTTTGTTTGCTTTGGTTCCATACTTCCCTTGAATTGCTCTGCTCAGTTGTTCCACTTCCAGACGAAGAATTAGAGAGTTTTTCCAACAGAGGGCAGGTTGTCTCCGAGTTGTTCGTGCAGGTAGAATCTGTGACAGATAGAAATAAGAAAACAGGTGCTGAAACGGTAAAGCTTTTGCTTCCCTTTTGAAGAATAAAAATAAAGCTACTTTGTATCCAACAGGCACAGTTCTCATATAACCAATTATACGTTCTTTTAGAGTTTATTTTCATATAAGGTTGAAATGGTATATCTAGTGTACAGCTGAGTTGCAGTTCAAATCCTCATTGTAGCTGAATCGAACAGAAGGGAATATATCAGTGTTACTTCTCAGGTGGGCACAATACCTGAATGCCTTTGTAAAGTATACATGGCTTGGTCAGATCGCGTTATGCGGTGTCTTCAAGATAGAGTGTCAGTCCTTTTCTAACAATGCAAGTTACATGAACAAAGATAGTTTCGAACTCCTTAAGTGCTGTGGAAATGCTTTGCAATGTTCTGTTGGAAAATTTCTGCTGCTAATGAATATGCTTCGGTTGTGTACTACTAGTTTAGAGTTCGTTATTTTGCTGATGAAGTACCCGAAGTCTACATAGAGAAAAGCAACCTCTGGAGCTAATGGAAATTATTATTGTGCAGTTTCAATAGGCTGTCATCAATCGACGGGTGAAGAAGCATATGAAGAAATTGAGTCTATGTCTATGTGATGTGAGAAATTTTGGTCGACAAGTCGACAGATTTATATATCAAGTGAGCAGCCCAAAAGCTACAGAGCATCAACCTTAGGCTCTGTTTTTTGTGTTTTGCAATGAAGAAATGCATTGAATATCACTCACTGTTCTCATCCTGCATGTGCTCAAACAAGTTTCTGCATTTTCCTTGCTACTCTAACGCAGGTAGGAAAGGAAGCAGGATGGAGAGTTGGGCTGCGGCTAGGAGGATTCCAGCCCGAGGAACAAAGAGTGCCGTATCTCATGGCTGCCATGCTTACTACCGGCTGGAGTACTTCAAGTGCTGGACCAGAAGAGAAGGGGCATTCATTTGGTCAGGAAAGGATAAGAAAGGGTTAGGGGTTAGAGACCTCTGTGTTCAAAATCAGTGCCTTCTTCTGAAGGTGCAGCATAGGCTATAACATCCGGGGCAATCAGCATGGGCTTTGGATGGGGTGGATCTGAGTGACTGAGCTCACAGAGGGTCTGCTGCGGGGGCTCACTGGGGAGCTCTCAGATCCCTGGTTCCTCTGTACCAGAGCATCGCATTTGTCCGAACAGGGGATGGGAGAGGAATTGACTTCTGGAATGATTGCTGCTGGGCGGGGGAAGAGACAATTGCTGCCAGATTTCCTTGTCTCTTTAGCCATGCAACAAGCATGACAATTCAGCGGAGGAAGGTGCTGCTATTAATATGATTTAATTTTGTGCTACTAGTTGTTAGAGTCTGCTATTTTGTAGAAAGCTAAGCACCCAAAATTGACACAGAGAAGAGCTCCCTGTGAACCTACCTTTTTTTTCAAAGTAACCTGAAGCCACTTATTTTTTTTTAAACAATCAGTTATCATGTTCAGGAAAATATTTTATGCAGTTTGAATCAGCAAGTACCAAGAGCAGTTATAATTGTTTTGCTTTAGTAATTGCGCTGCTGTTGATGGATGTACAAGAAAGTGGAAAACAAATCTGAATGATTTGAGTATGGTTTAATTTTTAATGCATACTAGTTTAGTCGTATCGTTCAGAGCTACTAATTTGTTCTTGTGGAGACAAGTTAACATTTTTATATGTAATGTGAGCAACCCAAAAGCTATATGAAGCAACAAGCTCGGGCTTTGCTTTAGCGTTTTACCATGATGAAATGAATTAATAAGGTGATTCTAAGTCAAACAGAGTATATCAACATGATGAATATATCTAGAATAGCTTTGAACTTGGTTTGCCATTAAATAATCACACCAAGAATATTTATTAATGTCTTCGGTCAAAAAAGAATATTTATTAATGTCATTTGAGGTGTTTTTCCCTTTTCCTTGAAAGGTAATGCCGAAGTTGGCGCATGCATACATGATGAACTGTTGTATACAACAACAACAACATAGCCTTTTGTCCCAAGCAAATTGGGGTAGGTTAGAGATAAAACTCAAAAGAGACATAAAAACAAAGAACACATAAATGGTATAAGAAAAAGATTACGTTCAGGCACGTTAATTGCTAGTCTCCAAGCACTCCTATCTATAGCTAAATCCTTAGGGATATTCCACTCCTTAAGGTCTCTCTTAACCGACTCGTCCCAAGTCAGTTTAGGTCGACCTCTACCTCTCTTTACATTATCGACCGGCTTTAGAACCCCACTACGCACCGGTGCCTCAGGAGGCCTCCGTTGGACATGGCCAAACCATCTCAACCGGTGTTGAATCAATTTTTTCTCAATTGGTGCCACCCCAACCCTATCCCGAATATCGTCGTTTCGAACTCTATCCCTTCTTGTGTACCCACAACACCATCGTAACATACGCATCTCTTCTACACTCAATTGTTAGAAATGTCGCCTTTTTGTAGGCCAACATTCAGCACCGTATAACATCGCCGGATGAATCGTTGTCCTATAAAACTTACCTTTTAACTTCTGAGGCACCCTTCTGTCACAGAGGACGCCTGAAGCTTGACGCCATTTCAACCAACCGGCTGAAATTCTATGCCTAACATCTTCATCAATGTCACATCCTTTTGTAGCATCGATCCTAAATACCGAAAGGTATCCTTCTTGGCCACCACTTGCCCATCGAGGCTAACGTCTTCCTCCTCATTTCTAGTCGCGCTAAAATCGCACCTCATGTACTCGGTCTTGGTCCTACTAAGTCTAAACCCTTTCGACTCTAACGTGTGCCTCCATAGTTCTAACTTCCTATTAACCCCTGTCCTAGTCTCATCCACTAGCACCACATCATCAGTAAAGAGCATACACCAAGAGATATCACCTTGTATATCCCTTGTGACCTCATCCATCACCAAAGCAAATAAATAAGGGCTCAATACCGACCCTTGATGTAGTCCTATTTTAATTAGAAAGTCACTGGTGTCGCCATCACATGTTCGGACACACGTCACCACATCCCTGTACATGTCCTTGATGAGGGTGATGTACTTAGTTGGGACTTTGTGCTTTTCCAAGGCCCACCACATGACATTTCTCGGTACTTTGTCATATGCCTTCTCGAGGTCAATAAAGACCATGTGCAAGTCCTTCTTTTGCTCCCTATACCTCTCCATCAACTGTCGTAATAAGAAAATTGCCTCCATGGTCGACCTACCAGGTATAAACCCAAATTGGTTTTGGATCACACTTGTCACTCTTCTTAGGCGATGCTCGATTACCCTCTCCCAGAGCTTCATCGTATGGCTCATCAACTTAATCCTACGATAATTAGTACAACTTTGAACATATCGATGAACTGTTGTATAGTGTTTCTAAAATTGACAGTTAAAACAATTTATAGCAAACTAACACGAAAGTTTCTATACTTAAATTTAAAAGAGCATCAAGCGCCATACCAGAGAATGGTGATATACAAAATGATGTGCAATAAAATGTCACATCATGTTTCTAAAATAGACAGCCAAAACAATTTTAATAGCTTGACAGGAGAGCTGTAAGACTAAACTTCCTCAACACAGCATTTAAGCGCTAAACTAGAGAAGGCCGCATCGTTACAAAGTATGCAACTGCTGTGTCAATAATGAAGTATTCTTTCCTAAAAACATCATCTGGCTTAAGGAATAAGAACACTTACCACGGCTCGTGAGTTGACTGGGGCAGTGGAGACAGCACCCGTCCACAGATCCGGTCAGTTATTGACGAAATCAAACTGCCCGGATGCAGGGTGCCCGCGCCGATGTTTAGCACCGACCGGTGGCTACACCTGGGCAGGGTAGGCGCAGGCCATGGCCGCCCATCGTCTAGAAGCCGGGCGGCGCCGGCGAGGAGCCGAGGAGGGGACGCCGAAGGGCTGTCAGGTGTCGGTCACGAAAACGCGAGTGGCGGACGGAGTGGGACGGCTCGAGCGCATGGGCTGACATGGGCCCAAATGTTGTCAAGGTAAGAATCTCTGGGCCCTTCGGCCCACGGCTGCTCATATATGTCCATGGTCTACATGCGCATCAATTTTGTCATACAGTTTGCCTTGGGCTTGTGCATATGTGCACACTCTTACTTATGCTAACCAATTCCAAGTAGGATTGACCTGCACCGAGAGTTTTGAGGTATTATTTTGTATTTCTAAAAGCCATTGCTGTTACTGCTCAAGCCTGCATACCAACAGCAAGCAAGCAAGCACCACCTGACAAACATCAAACTCACATAGATGCATGTGCGAGGTTAATTATTTGAATTTGAATTCTGATTTCAGGCACAACAGGCGTATCTGTGTCTATTCATTTGATTGTGGAGGTGGTAAGTTCGGCAGTTCAATATCAGTGGCGGACGCAGGAATTGAAAATTGGGTGTACGTACTACATATATACACACATAGAATCAAACCGTTATGGCATAAGTAAAGCTAAATATCCATTAATTCAAAGCAAAAAACGCTAGATTAGAGTACATTAGTATAATTAATTAATAAATACAAATTTTAAGAATAAAAAATATGGCCTTTGAACTCTTATTTGGATCAAACATACAGAATTTGGTCTACTTATATAATTGAATATGTAGTATACATGTATATGTATAATAGTTGTAATTTTTTTATCAAAATTATTGGGTGTACATTTGTACACCCATGCCCCTTACTGCGTCCGCCAGTGTTCAATATCATTGTGTTTTTGTAAAGTATGCATGGCTTGGTAAGATCAAGTTGTGCGGTGCCTTCAAGATAGAGCGTCAAGCCGTTTCTAATGATGCAAGGTACATGAACAGAACAGAGATAACTCGGAACTCCTAGAGTGCTGCGGAATGCTTTGCAGTGTTTTGTTGAAAAATTTCTGCTGCTAGTGCTGTTTGGTAACGTGTACAGTAAAGCAAATGTAACCAAAATTAGTTCATTTGTATCAGCGGCCAGTAACGTTTGCAGGCTTGTATTATTTTTGTCTGTGTGACCTGCTGTAGAACCAATATGCTTCTGTTGTGTATTGGTATAGCTTTTAGAGTCTCTATTATTTTGCAGCTGAATTTTGGCTGAGTTCCTAAAGTCTGCATAGTGAGAAGCAACCTCTGAACCTAATTTTTTTTTATGTTTAGGAAAAGATTATTATGCAGTTTGACTCTGCAAGTATGACGAGTGGCTACAAATGTTTTTCTGCTTTAGTAATTGCACTGCTGGCTTCATTGGACATACATACAAATACCGACGTCCGATCCCCCGCCCATCGGCAACAGATTCAAGTCACCATGGCGCCGCCGTCGTCTCGTCGTCGTCGCACGCCGTGGACGACGACATACTGGGTCTGATACAGCTGCCACTGTCTGTTCTGAATTCTGATCGTAGAGGACTACCACAATGCAGAATTAAAGCGTACAGAGAGCAACTCCAGCCCAATCCCTTGCTCAGGCTCCTACCCTACAATTTAAGAGTTTGAAAAAAAATTAATTTTAATGGAGCCTCTATTTGGGCTCCTATTTTTCATGCCCTCTCAAATTATAATTTCAGGCCTCCAGATCCAGCAACCCCTATCGCGTGGGTCCCACCCCACTTTCCCATCCCACCGGATGCGCTACCGCGCAGCCTCCGCCGGCTGGCAAGAGTGGCGTGGAAGGGACCGGCCGGTGAAAGCAGAGCACGGGTGAGCTGCCCCGTTGCGCCGATGCTCTGCCCCACCTCTCCACCCCACGCCAAGCACGAGAGCCATGGCCGCGACAAGCACGCGAGCTGCCCAGCCATGGCCATCACCGGCAAGTCCCCTGCCCAGCACAGCTCGCTGCTCCATTGACCCGACGGTCCGCTGTGCCGCACGACCCTGCAGCCACTACTCCGTCGCGCGGACCACCGCTCCACTGCGCCGGCAGTCCATCCCGCGGCGCGAGCGTGCGACCGCTACTCCGTCCTACCGGCACTCTGCCCATCTTGCGGGCGCGTGGGCTGCTGCTCTACCGAGCGGGCATGCAGGCCGCCACACAAGCCGCTCCAGTACGTGGGCGCATAGGCCCCTGCTCGCCACGCCGGCGCTCCACCGTGTGGATCTGCTCAGAAGACGGACGTGAGCTTCTGTCTGCTAGGTTCCGGGGCACGGGGCCAGCGGAGGGGCGGCGGCGGGGTCTATCCGAAGCGGGCCCGGCGCCGGGGCGGCGGATCAGGTGGCGCTTGGCGCGGGGCGGACGCCGGCGGCGCGTGCTGCGGCGGCAGCGGGCATGCGCCAGCAATGGCGCGTGACGCGGGGTGTGCGAGGCGGGGGGCGGGGCGGGCAGCAGTAGTGGCGTGCGGCGATAGTGGGGGCTGGGGCGTGCGGTGGCGGTGAGCATGTGTGTGTGTGTTCGCGTGCGTGAGTATGTGTGGGAGTGGGAGAAGGAGCCTAGGAGGAAGGAGAAAGAGATATGACGAGTGGGTCGTCCTTGTGATTGTCTGCTGAAATATATTTGGGGTCTTCTGTTTGGGGGCGTGTGGTTGGAGTGAAACAAAAACATTAGGCCAATAAAAACAGATGAGAGCACCCAAGTCAAAAATATAGACCTTGACTTGGGTGGTCTGGTTGGAGTTGGTCTGATTCAGAATCCGTGTTTCACCGCTGATTCAGAATCAAAGCGTACTGATTCCAATAATGCGGCACGCTGCAGAATTATTGGCAGCAGTGCTAACACTACGCATGATTGGTGCTAGAGGACAACACATTCATGCATCCTCACCATCAGTCCACTCACCACTGACGCAACGCACCATTGCCAACAGCTACTCCCTCCGTCTTATCGAAGATGTCGTTGGAAATCCATACCCCTCTCACAAACACGTTTTCCGGACGACATCTTCAATAGGACGGAGGGAGTAGCTGGCACTGGGTCACCAAGTGTACCATGCTCCAGCGACTTGATTTGACTCCAACGACGTCTCCGGCGCTGCTTTTTGCGTCGGGCGCTCGCGACTTCAACACCACAACAGGAAGAGGAAGACTTTCGGCGACTCCAACATCCTGTTCAGATGGGAAACATGATCGAACCACCTACATTTCCTGCCCGGCCCTTGCTTAGCAACTTCCATGTGGAGTCGAATTCAATGAGCGTCATCACAAGACTAGCAGCAGTATCCAGACTCCAGAGGCTCAAGTAAGCTCAGTTGCACCTGAGGCAAAAGCAAGAGCACAACTCGTCTGACATCCAGGTATTGACACTATTCTACTTGAATACTATGACAAAGAGTACATCAAGTAAGCTCAGTATCAAGTAAGCTCAGTTGCGCCCGGCCCTTTTCCTTTTGCAGCATATCCAGTTTTGATTTGCTTGCGCACACACCTCGCTCAGCTGAGGAGCGTATTTGGAGGTTTCAGGGGCAAAAGCAAGAGCACATCTCGTCTGAGATCCAGGTATTTACACGATTCTACATGAATACTATGACATACTCCAGTTTGCACTCCAGCGTCTTCTCTTTCTGCTTACACCAGTATGCCCAGCTCTTCACAGAAAGGTACTGAACATACTGTGCAACTACAAGGACGCTGTTGATTTCTTCTGTGCTTGACAGTGGTATGTTCATCACTTCATCTTCGCCTCGTTAACTTTTTTGCCTCTCCTTTCTCATCAATATTCTATTTTTATTTTTCTCGGTTGCCAAGAACAAAACCCCATCTGAAGACAAGTATTCATTTTTTCGTCTTACCTTGGTTAACTTGGTCACGAACTCACCTTTCCATACATATTCAAAGGTCAAAGCTTTGAATTCAAAATTTAAATTTAAAATTCATGAGTTACTATTCAAATTCAGTGGTTACTATTTAAATTCGTGCTACTATTCAAAATACTGGGCACTATTTAGAATAGTGCACGAGCACCTCACTGAGTGGCTCAGGCACCCAAATTTCTTGCCACTATTTGGAGCACTTGCTTTTACAAATTTTGTGGGTGGATGTAGTGTGTGAGCGAGTGGCTCAGGCACCTAAAATCTTTAACTATTTTTAAAGCTATTCACCTACTATTCGGGCGCTATTGCAGGCACTTGGTGTGCGGATGGTGGATGCACAATGTGTGAATTTATGATTAATGAGTGCGTGATTAGCAAAAATATTGATTATGAGTATGCAAAAATGATAATTCGCATGATGTTTTGCAGGCTGGCGAGACCAAGGTTTCAGCCGGTCATTTGACTATGCTTGTGTCTGCCCTACTCGGTACTCACCGTATGCATCACTAAACTTGCTATAGAACTAGGCTAACCCGGCCTTCTCCCTCGCTATCCCCAGCCATGAACACAAAGGAGTCAGACCCTGTCGTCTCCCCAGGCACTTCCACTTGAAGGAAACACTTTTCTGCGCACACAAGGTTTGCTATAAATGCCGCTATCTGAGCTAACACGAGAACAACACACACAGAGGTTTCTCCTCTAGGGTCCCCAGCATAGAGGCATCGCCCCATATAAACAAGCTTAAAGGACAACTGGGATTAAAACTGAAAAGCTTAATCCATTTTCACAAGACAAGCTTACATATGGCTTTCTCTTTTAGGAGACCCCAAGCACTTGCAAACCTTAGGGATTACCTTACAAGCGCAGGAAGATCACGAGGACTTCCCCTACAAACTAATTTACAAAGGTGGTATGGTGCAGTGGTGGTAGTGGATTAATACTACAAGTACTAATGATGAACTATCTC
>CM041636.1:49122359-49152998 GCA_023333625.1 Bothriochloa decipiens
TTTTGGAACAACCACTTGGGTGTGTGGAACTTGGGCTTCTCGCCCTCCTCCCCTACACTTGGACTTTTGCGTAAAAGTCAAGTGTAGAGTCAGGGTCTCCTTTGTTTTTGAGTGTGTTCTAGCACCCAAGAGCATCAAGGTTGATGTCGTTTCAAGGGTCATATGACCCATGCTCTTCTTCACCTGAAATGGTTAGCAGCAGGAATACCCGAGGGTGCATACAAACTTGAAAACATGTCCTTGCCTTTATTTGGGAGAAAGAATTTTTTTTCAAGATAATCCGGGGTATCTCCTAGCAGTGCCTAAGTTATGGTCCTAAGGTTGACTGTGGGAAATTCTTCTTGCAGATATCAATGGTGTTGCAGTTCCCAGCTTCACCACAAAACATGGGCATGAATGTTCAAGCTACAAGGTTGCCACCATCGTACTACTACGGGATTTGCAATGTCTATGACAAACATAAGCATTCACAACCATTCTCTCAAAAAGTTTGACAACTAGAATCAAGAGATGGTTGTGATCCTCGTAGACGTAGGTGGTCTGAAGCAAAACAAATTCTAGAGACCTTAAAAGTGAGTATAAAGAACGAGGGACCTCAAAAGAGAGAATTACACGCGTATTAGCAGGCCCCTGCTTGGCTTTGGAGTTGTTGCTTCGGGCATGTCCATGGCATGAAATTTTTGGTTCTCAAACTATATATCATGGAGGATGAACATTGAATCTCAAACATTATCGAGAACAATGTTTTAATGGCCAGAGGGACATGCATCTAGCTCGAACAAGGGCAAAGGAGGACGTTCAGTTTTAGAAGGATGAAAAGAAAGCTCAACTAAAACGAACATGGATAAAAGATTCGCTTGCTCGAACAAGTAGCTTTGCTTTGCCTTTGGGTTTTCAAGCAAGTGCTAGGGCTGGCAGAAGCAAAACTTTCAAACTTCTTATTAGGGCTCTGGCGACTAGGCCTTCTGAGTCTGGGCCTTGGTTGTATGGTGGACCAGCCCTGGTTTGGCCCTTGGCCCAAGTATGATGAATGATTAGGCCTTCTTTATCTTGTTTTGATATGGGCCAAAGTAGGATTAGTTATTTCTCTTATATTTCTCTACTTTTGGCCCACTTTATGTGTATTTCTGTATAAGCCCTGCAAAACAAGTGAAACACCAAAACTCGTGGAAATCATTAGCATAAAGCCTGATTCACTAAGTTTGGTGTTCCTTTTATATTCTTATTGGCGGTATAAAATGTTAGTTAAGGACCGTCAACAGTTACTGCCAACTCTTTTTAATTGCTCATAATAAATAGGAAAAGCTTCTACCCATTGTTCCCATAAAACCTTAGCTGATTCTCCTAAAAATATTTCTGAATATGTAATCATATCTTTTACTTTATTTCTAATACTATGTTGATTTTGTATATATTTTTGCACTATCAACTCTTTCCATATGCTGATTATATTTGGCCAATCTATAGGGTCGTGTGCTGCTAAATTTAATATACCACCATCACTTTTAGAATTCCAAAATTGTACCTTCGTTTCAAATTCTCTTCTTTTTGAACCCATATGTGTATATTGTCCTGGTATATAGTTATATATAGATTATTCTTTTTCTGGTGGCCATGTTCCTAGACTTCTAGATAGTCTTTTTTTTCTCCTTCAGCCTTTATTTCTAAGCTACGTCTCTTTTTTGATGTACTTGGATCTATTTTCATTGCTTCTATAGCTATATCTTTTGTATGTGGCACTTCATATTCTAAAGAGTTTATAGAATCTACTGAGTTATTTCTACTTATCTCATTCATATCCTCATCATCTTCTTCTTCATAACTTTCTAGTAGAAATTTATCATTAATCTCACATTGCTCTTCTTCACTTATATCATTGTCTTTAATATCTACTTTTTAATTTTACTGTCAACTAGCTTCTTTTGGGCTTCGTTATTCTCAACTTTTATCAATTTTTGCCTAGCCTCATATTTCTTTATTGGAACACTAAATTTTTTATTATTTAACTCTCTATCATCTTTAATTTTGTTGAGTTTATACATTTGTCATTTAAAGTAAATTTCTTTTTTCGTTATAGCATTCTATTTACTTATACCAGTTGTAAAATATTCATCATAAATTTTTCTAAGATTTTTCTCATAATGTTTTATTTCATTTTCTATATCTAAGCTTTTCATAAATTCGCATATACTATTCCTTCTATTTTCTACTTTTACTTCTAAATTGGATATTTCTAAATCATCTAGGCTTCGTTTTTCATAACCTACAAGTCTAATACTAGTTGATCCCTTTTTATTTTTATAACATATAATCTTTAGGTTGCTTTAAGATCTTTAGCTCTATCAGAGCACTTATATTCCATTCTTCACCTGCACTTTCTTCAGAACTTATCTTCAGAGGACTCTTAAATTTTATTCCTTTAGACTGCATACTTTCTATCACATTATTCACATTTATCTTGTATTTAGTTCCACTTCTATTAGTTAATCTACCTAAAAAATTCTATGCTTACTAAAAGATTTGTTCCTTTAAAATCTTCATAGCCTTTGGTCTAAAACCAAAAGCCATCTTCTCTATAAATTCTTTTACTAGCATTAATAAGTCTGGAGCTATATATGTTATTAACATATTTTCATTCACATCACCTTCTAAAAATCCTGATGCTACTTTATTTATTGAATCCCATCTCTTATCTAATGAAGTTATTAAGACCTTTGTTCCTAATTTCTGTCTTGCCATACCTTTAATTCCTATAATATACATTCCTTGATGAATATATTTATATCTAGAATATTTTAACCCTTTTTTACTTTGCTTATTAACTATGCTTAGCCAAACATGATAAGCTAAAATACTTAGTTCAACTTCTTAAGATATTCTGTATAATCTACTTTTATTTTCAAACTAACCCATTTGATATATTTGCTGAGGTCTTATCTTTCTTAAAGTATCTTTCTAATATGTTTCAAGATCTCATTCTACATCGATTATTTCTTATAGAGTCTCAATATCATCACATTCTCCTTTTATTTTATCCATTAAACCTAAGGGTCTAATGTCTCTATTTACTACTTGGAGTGATTTGTCTCCTCTAGAGTGGCCTTCAAATACTGCAATTTCTCTAAATTTAAAGATCTATTAAATTCAACTATTCCTGCAGATCATAACACAATTTCTTTGCTATGCCCAACAATATTAGTATTCTCAAACTTCTTATCTAGATAGGTTATATCCTTTCTAACAAAAGACTCAAAGTATTCAAAGGTTGAAGCTTTGAATTCAAAATTCAAATTTAAAATTCATAAGTTACTATTTATGTCACTATTCAAATTCAGCAGTTACTACTCAAATTCGTGCTACTATTCAAAATACTAGGCATTATTTAGAATAGTGCATGAGCACTTCACTGAGTGGCTCAGGCACCCAAATTTCTTGCCACTATTTGGAGCACTTGCTTTTACATATTTGGTGGGTGGATGCAGTATGTGTGTGTGTGAGTGGCTTAGGCACCCAAAATCTTTAACTATTCTTGAAGCTATTCACCTACTATTTGGGCACTAGGTGTGTGGATGGTGGATGCACGATGCGTGAATTTATGATTAATGAGTGCGTGATTAGCAGAAATACTAATTATGAGTATGCGAAAATGATAATTCACAGGATCTTTTGCAGGCTGGCGAGACCATGGTTTCCGCTGGTCGTGGGACTTTGCTTATGTTTGTCCTACTCAGTACTCACCGTATGCATCACTAAACTTGCTACAGAATCAGGCTAACCTGGCCTTCTCCCTCGCTATCCCCAGCTATGAACACATAGGACTTAGGCCCTATCGTCTCCCTAGGCACTTTCACCCGAAGGGAACACTTCTCTGAGCACACAGGATTCTCTACAAACGTCGCTACCTGGGTTGACACGAGAACAACACACGCAGAGGTTTCTCCTCTAGTGTCCCTAGCATAGAGACATCACCCCGTATGACCAAACTTAAAGGACAACTAGGATTAAATTGTAAAATCTTAATCCATTTTCACAAGGCAAGCTTACATATGGCTTTCCCTTTTGGGAAACCCCAAGCATTTATAAACCTTAGGGATTACCTTACAAGCGCAGGAAGATCATGAGGACTTTCCTTACAAACTAATTTACAAAGGTGGTATGGTACAGTGCTGGTAATGGATTAATACTACAAGTACTAGTGATGGACTATTTTAGAGGGATTCTAAGGTAGTGGTCTTCATGGTGTATAAAAAGTGGAGTGGTGTGTATGGTTGAGCGGATGATGGTTCTACGGATTCTTCGATGTGGGAGCAGATGTCGAGTGTGGGTGTGGATGTCGAATGCAGGCATATTGCTTCTCCTTTTAAAGGGAGGAAGGAGCCTTCTGGAGCATCCTTCATGGATGAGTCATCGCTCATCACGCTTATCTGCTGGAGTAGATGAGTCATTGTCCTTCGTGTTTATCTTCTTGAGAAAGTGACATCTTCAATTATCTGTCCGAGGCACCTTTATAGCAATGTCTTCAATTATCATCTTCTACCGTTGAAGGATAGCGACACTACGTGCTTATCGTGCGAAGTGGCATTGCCTTCGATTATCTCATGATACTATTGCTTGATAGCGATTCTCTGAATATTTTATTCTGTTCACTACATATCTCTTTTGCACCGTCTTCATGCGAACTTCTGATGAGTAGTGAAGGATTCCTTCACTTGAAATTTTAAAATATTCTATGGGGTCTTTCACACTTGAATAATTGATGTTTCAAACATCAATTCAAGAACTCTAGCATGTGTATTATTTAGTGATATTATCTTCATGCCCAAATAATTGTTATTTCAACATCAATTCATGAACTGGGATGTGTATTATTTAGTGATATTATCTTCAATACTATTATTTAGTGATATTATCTTCTTTCGTGGGCCAAATTGTTGATAACCTCTTATTAACATAAGGAATATATATTTTTTGGTATTTAGACTGCCCAAAGTTTTCTTATTTAATTAATATCTTCTGCAATGTCTGGATCATCAGGCTGCCATATTTTATAATTAGATAACAATTCTCTATATTCTTTTCTTAGTTGATATTCAGCACCATAATTGGGCATAATCAATCTTCCAACTCTTCTTTGTATTATGCTATATCTAGCATAGTATTCTCGTAGTAATACTTTTATTATTTTATTTTGGAACATCATATGATATTTTGGAACATTCCCTTCTAATTCCTTTGCTTCACTAAAAATTCTCCAGTTATCATGGTTTGTTTCTTTGATAAATATTTCCGTGTATTCTTCAATAATTCTCCATGCACTCAGGAATTTATATGGGCTTTTTGTAATATATATATCATGGCTTGCAAGCCTTATTGGTTGAGTGAATCTTGGAGGATTGGAGCAAAATTTTATCTTGTATTTTCCATGGAAACAGGCTAGCTTCTCGCATGCTTCTTTAATAGTCTTTCCAAGGTTAGATTGAAGAATTTCTTTAAGGGAACCATAAATATCATGGACTAACCCATGATCAATTATGGTTTGCAATGAAATATCATCTCCAACATTCCTCTGTATATTACTAAAATATTTTAAATTTATGTCAGCCATGAATATTATGGATATTTGATGTGGCTTGACAATAAGTATATCATCAATATGAAGTAAGGGAAAGGTATTTGCACTAACAGTTATTCCTAAATGCCTTTCTTTTCCTTCATATATATATATACACACTGTTTATCTATATTACACCTGGGTGCATTCTCTATATCGAATGCACCCAGGCCAAAACCGACATCCAACTAACTTGTCCAACCGACTAACGCAGCATCCATCGTACCCAACCGACCCAACCCAACCAGCCCAACGGTCCCCTTACCGACCCAAACCAACTACACCCCACGAGGCCACAACTCTGGTCCCTGCTTCTTCCCTTCCCCGCATCTGCCTACTCCACCGAGCACATCGGCGCATTTTTATTGTAATTGGTACACAATTGCTTGCTTCAGTTAGGGGTATATTACCAACACCACCACCACCAACACCACCACCAACACCACCACCTCACCACCACCACCATGCCTACCACCACCACATCACCATGACCATCACATTTATAGTCCACTATATTAAACTAGGTTTCACTAGGTTTGATCCTAAGCATGAGCATAGAAAGTGAAACATTCGTAGTCACACTCACTGTAGCAGGAGTTGGAGTTGGAGCAAACAGCTGTGGTGGCATCTCCCAGCCTTGTTGCTGCCCAAGTTGCCTCACGAACTTGATCACCTTTGCCATCTGTGCCTCCGTGGCCTCCAGCCTCTGTCGCTTAGCCTCTCGCTCTGCCAGCTCAGCCTCCTTCTTGGCCCATAGCTGCTGCACCTCGGCCTACAACATTTGACCCTAATGTTTCAATAATGCAGAGCTAAGGAACATAAAAGGCAAAGAACGACGAATGAAACTGGAATACTTACCTGGAGTTCTGCCACCACGGTCGGCCATTGGTGTATGGTCACACTAGAGCTTGTGTTGCTGCTCTGATGCAGTTTAGAGGAGGAGTAGAGGCCGTGTCGAGGATGCTGTCGCCAATCCAGAATTGCCCATGCTTCTTGCCTTGCCCCACCCTCATCACCATCTTAGGATCAAGGCACTCCTCGGTCTTCGGATCGTAGGACGACCCATGGACCAACCTACACGCCTCTGTGTACGTAGTGAGGCAGGTGTGGATGCTAGAGTTGGTGTATGCCTTGGGCGGGGCATTCGGGTTGTACTAGATGTCGGCCGTCACCTTGCCCATGTGGGCCAGAGCATATGCCGTGAGCTGACCAATTGGCTAGCCACCGTGTGCTGCTGACTTCAAGAAAGACAACAACATGTGGTTAAAAATCATGCAGAATTGAGCGCATCTAGATTAGAGAAATGGTGGAGACTTACATATGCCTTTGCATATTTGATGAGGCTACGACTGCCCTGATGGTGAGGTACACCTGGCATCTGCATACGCTTTCCTAAATAGGATGCACCCATTCGGACAACAATGGTACTGCTCATACGGCATCTTAAGTGCACGAAGGAGTTTCATTTACTCGTACAAGTTGTTCCGTAGAATGTGACCCTTCGGAAGCAGCCCCATAATAACTGCCAACATAGCATCGAAGCAGGCTCGACTCATGTTGTACTGGGCCTTCAACCCCATTAGGTGTCCAATGGCATCCAGTTGAGAAACCGTTGTCTTCTCGTGTAGAAGCTTCTGTGTCAAAGCCAACATGTCATAGAATGCCTTTGTGGTTGGCTCTGGCTCATCCTCATCCTCCTCCACCTCCCCTGTAACAACCTTAAAAATTACAAACACTAAAAAATACAACCAACAAAAATTTTATGAAACAAGCCCATGTTTGTTGCTTGTCATGTTGGAACCCTATCCTTTTGCACGTGGCACATATGTTTAGTGCTACACTTTTTCATGTAGCACCATCACATGTGTCTTAATATATATAGTTAAGCCACATGTGATTATTCCCGGTCTAGCACCTTATGTTTAGAAGTCAAGTACCTATGATGCCCATGTAACTTTCCATGTTGCACCCTTGTATTCAAGTTACACGAGGCTAGACTTATGAACTCCTCTGGTATCTAAATCACCTATCATGCCCTAATGACTCCCCTTATCTTACTTGAGATCCTAACCCTTTTAAAACCTTATGTCCTATGCACTCTAGCTACCCCTCTATGTTTCTTGTGATGAATCTCAAGGTGGCACAAATTCCACTTATATGTTTCACTTGATACATCTCTACGTATCACTAGAATTGCCGATGTGTTCTCTTGCACTCATGTTACAAGAGACTAGACTCCAGAGGTTCCCTCTACCTTCATCACCTATCTTGCTCCACCAACTTCCCTTGTCTTGCCCAAGCTTTTTCATTGGAGTCATATATCCAATGTACCCCATGCTACCTCCCTATGTTCATATGTTATATCTTAATGTTTCACTAGATGTATCTGTATGTCGCACCAGTTCTAACTTTATGTTGAAATAGACCATTATCCATGTTGCATACAACTTGTGATTCATTTTTTAATTGGATTTATGTGACGATAATTAAAAACCATCAATATTTATTTATATAAATAAATAAATATCTGTAAGGGAAGATATGCACCCGAACATGGTCTATGACCTTTTATGCCCACCATGGAATTATGTGCCTCTTGCTATATTTAGCATATGGACAAAAATGTGAAATATATCAAATACCAATAAAGACAGAAAAGGAAAAAGAATAGAAATACAAGGCCATTTTGGCCCGCAACCACCTGCCAGCCCTACCAGGCGTCCCACTCCCTTCCTCTCGCTGGCCCAAGTCCCCTCTGCTTTCCTTACCGGCCCAGTTTTCCCTGCTAGCCCAACAGCGACCAGCACAGGCCACTCCTGCCCGGAAGCCACCGCTGCCTCCACCTCGCGTTGGATGCACGCGCATCATGCCGCCAATCTCACGTGCTCCGCTCGTGCTCGTTTCGCGTAGGCTTCACGCGCTGCATGCCCCTGTACGACGCCAAGAGACCCACCAGTCAGTCATGTACCACAACGCCGCTTCCTCTATTTTCCCTTCGTCCGCCTGACTTCGTCATCACCTCCTCTCTCCGTACGAGCAGCTCTCCGTAACAGCGGCCAACGCCGGAGGACGGCCACCTGCTCATAGCCTTGGATGAGCGCCACGTGCTCTGACCGTCACATCAAGCGGCCTCAGATGCTGGAGCCCTCACGCGAACCCTAGCTATGCGGCTATAAAGGCAGCAGCCGCCGCAGCTCCCTTCTCCATCCCTAGCAGCCGCCGCCACACCCTCCTGCTCCCTTCCTCGCTCTCACCTCAAGCCGATCGCCAGCTCATACAGCGTGCCCCCGCTCCGACCATCCTTGCCTCGCTGAGATCGTGGCACAGCGGCCAGAGCCTCGGACCCCGTCGTGCCGCGCCACAGCTACATCGGCGTTGTGCTTCTTCCTCCTCCGGCCCACAACATCTACGGTAGCACGACAACCTCGTCGTCGTGTTCCACCTCGTCGGAGTTCCTCGATGGCCACCTCGACGTCGCGTTCTGCCCCATCTTCCTCCGCCAAACCTGCAACGCGCTGTAGCCATGAACCCTCCGGTCTCAGCGTGATCTGCCATCAACGCCTACCCCGGTGAGCAGCACCCTTGCTGAGCTCCCGTTCTTCTATTCCTTGACGCTGATGTACTGAATTTGGCCCTCATGCTATCTGCTATGTACTATACATCGTAGGAAAGGTGCACCCGCCCCTGCATTTTCATCGTCCCCGCTATCCGCTCCTGCACCCCGCTCTCCCCAACGCCGTCCTACGACGCCCCGAGCAGCCAACCTCCTCTGCCACGATGCGTCTGCAATGTCGTCCGCCTGCCTGCGTCCATGACGACCGCCGATGGAGCCTCGACCGTGCCATCCAGCGAGCCCGTGACCCTGCCTCGACTACGATGAGCTCCTCTGCGTTGACATCATCATGCTAACGCCGTGACCAACCTCTACGTCACCAACTCGAAGCCATCCACATCGCTGGACTTCTTCCATGCCGCCGGACCTGGCCAGGGAAGGACCATGAACCGCTGCCGACGGGCCAGTGCTGCAAGCCTGCTTCGACTACATCCTAGGCCGTCGCCAAGAAATCCTAAGCCGCCGGAGCAAGGATGGCGCAACACATCTACACCACCGCGCTGCATCACCTCGCCACACCTCACCGTACCGAGAAGAAGCAGAGAAGATGGAGCACTCCACCGGAGATGAAGATTACCCCACTGAAGTGCTGCTGCCGCTGAGCCTGCTACGTCTACACCACGCAAGGTGAGGTGTAGCCGTGCCCCTCATCCATCCCCGACCATGCTATTTCAGCCATGGTGACCCGCACATGGACGCGTAGGCCAGAGCCAGATCCGGCTCACGGGAACACCGCACGCGCACACACGTTGACTGGCCAAGCAAAATGGAACCACAGCATCAGGAGGACGCCGGCCTGGATCACCACCATGGCTATCACCACAGCCAAGCCCCGCCGCAGTAAAGCATCGTAGCAGCCCCTTGGATGAGCCCTATGCTTGGACCCCAAATCCGTGCCCGCCTTGGTGTTGCGCATGCCATGCACACACTAGCCACCCGGTTGCCGCTCGAGAGACCCTTGTGCTCGAAACCATGCCATCGCCGGCGTTCTCCAGAGCGCCACCATGGTGAGGGTGCCCCGCTCATCACCGACCACCTCGGAGGACCAAAAGAAAATGATGGGCTTCACCGTGAAGATCTGCATCGAGCCACCACGAAGATGAAGACCGTCGGATGACACAGGAGCCCGAGCCGCACACCGATGCCACGTCGGAGTTCCGCTGTGCACCCAGTCGTGCAACCAGACTCTGGCGTGGGTTTTGGTCATCGTCGGCTAGCCAAATGAGTACCTGATGCCCCATTTGGTGAACCCTACTCCGAATTGAGCCCCTAGTGCACCGCTGGCCATCGCCATCGTACGCCATCGCCGGCGTTCCACTGAACATCGAGAAGGGACCACACCAGAGGCCAGCCTTCACCTTGAAGACCATGTATGTGCTCGCTGTGTTGCTGTGAAGTCGAATTGCTGGTTCATGAAGCCGAGGAGCGCATCATCTCTGGGAGGAAAGACTTCACCATCGTGCCCATGGCCGACTCTGGCAAGTACTATGGAGCCCTCTGGAGGTAAATCGGACCGACAAGCCGTTGATATGAACCCCACATGAGTTTACGCCTCGCACCGCCATGCGCCGTTGTGGCAGTGCCGCTGCCGTTGTGGCTAGCCACCGTTGCCACCTCGTGGACCACCCCAAAACCATCTTTGTGCTTGCCATGGCCTTCCGACATCAACACGCAGGTTGATGAAGACGGAAACCCATCGGAGGACGCCGTCACACGGGCTCGCTGTCGCCGGAGCCGCCCCGTCGTGAGCAGAAGAAGAAGAAGATGGAGAAAAGAGGAGGAGCAGCCGACCACTCATGAATCAAGACCACATGAACTAGGAGGAGGAAAGGATGGGGTGGACTCGATCCACCACGGACCACAGTGTGGTCCATGGACCAGTAACTGGAGTCCACCGTGAACCAACCAGATGGATGGATCCGTAGCCAAGAGCCCGTTGGGATCCCATACCATGACATGGCGACACCACAAAGCGCCACATGGCGGGCCAAGCCCTACCCGGCCCTACTCGGCCCGTTCTGGACCCACACGGTTGACCGTGGTCAACACTGACGTCACCATGAGGCGATGTAATAAATAATCTAGCCCTATTATGGTACCCTTTATCAAGTTTCGAAGTATGAATTTGATTATCAACTATTGTATAATAATGTGATAGCTTATAGTTTCACATTATTATCCGTTCTGTGAATTTTCCCTTTGTGAAAAATTTGAGGATGTTTCATCCCCCTCCATAGGTCTTTCAGCAAAGGTCGCATCCTAATAATCACCTAACCATTCTGCTACCCCGCCAGCACCATCAAATGCCTCCAAGTGTGGTCTCACGACCTCCACTCTAGGAACACCTACCAGGTATAGTTTTGCGTAAATCCATACTTGCAAAGATGTTCCCCCATGACTTTTCTTGTTTTTCTTTTCTTGTTGTCACATTCACCGTAGGGATAGAACATGTCTCTCGAACCTCCATCATCTGCCTTGGCAAATGCTTTATCCAAGGAATCCTCGGTCTTAGCTATCCATTCGGGGGTGATTTGAGCCTGATTTGGGCGTCCCATTTACATTCACTCATGGTTATCCATCCTCTAGCCTAACTTGGGAGTAATATAAATATCAATTGCATTTTCACGGCGTGCCTACTATCTAATGGGTGAGAATAGGTCCTAATCCCACCCGCGGATGCATAGATGAGGTTAGTTTCCATGCTCTACTCCTATCCGAGACAGAATTTCGACAGCACATCCCCGTTGTTCTGGGTTTTAGGCATGTGGAGACATATGGAGATGTCTTGGGTTTAGACATCGCATGTCACAACTTGCTTGAAATATTTTTAATTTTTTACCACAGCCTCCACATGTAATGACATGACACCTAGACAAGTTTCGTAATTTTCAGACTTTGTTTGGATTTTATAAAATTAAAAAACACTTTTCCCGCACGGTCCTCGTAATGTTACGTGAATAAGATGCTCGAAATTTCATGTGAGTTCCTGGATACGGTCTCAACATACACTAAATACCATGAATATTATTTTTTGAATCACTAAATTTCATTATTCCATGCACCTGTAGTTCACATTTGGATTATCCGGAAAAATCCAACGAAACGAAATAAATTCATCAAATATATCAAAAAAGTCAAAAATTGACTAAATTATAAAATGAAGTCATAAATATTTTGCCGAATGCCATGTCTGGCACACGGCAAATCAGGCTATTTGCCAAATGCGGGACATGGGCACTCGGCAAACCAGGCTCTTTGTCATGTCCCATCACAGGGCACTCAGCAAAGAATACATTAAAAAATAAGAAAATTCTTTGCCAAGTCCCACCACAGGGCACTCGGTAAACCAGGCTCTTTGTCAAGTCCCACCACATGGGCACTCGGCAAACCAGGCTCTTTGCCAAGTCTTTGCCGAGTGCTTCTCTTCGCCGAGAGTTGCACTCGGGAAAGAATCCACCTTTGCCGAGTGCTTCTCTTCGCCGAGAGCCAAGCACTCGACAAATATGGTCTTCGCTGAGCACCTCTCTTTGCCGAGAGCTTGGCACTCGACGAAGCCTCCTTTGCCGAGTGCCATTCTTTGCCGAGTGCAGCACTCGGCGAAGAGAGGCTTCACCGAGTGCCTGAGATTTTGGCCCTCGGCGAAGAATCTGGCACTCGGCGAATTGGCTATTTCCGTAGTGCGTGCCAGCTCTGTGGCATCTGGTATGAATGTCTAGGTAGCGAAGCCCAGTCCTACACTAGTGCGTGCCTAACAACGTTCCCTAGTTGAATTGAAGTGTTGAGGGGGAAATAAGTTCGGAATTACGTACTCCAATGGAACTGAGAATGTAAACGCGCGCGTGGGATTTGACAGTTGCTTCTGCTCTTGCGATTACATACTTTTCAAATTTCAAGGGTTGGAAACATATCTATAGGAGCCCACCCTATGGTACTCTATAGCGAAGAAAAGGTTTTGTATAGAAAACAATGAATGGTTGGCTGTCATTGACGTGCAAGTACCTGATGACCAAATCATATCCAATCATATCATGCAGGCCTTTCTTTGTACGTAGTCATCCATGACGATGATGGTTTTCTGAAAGAGACCAACGATGTCAATATGGAAATTTTGTTTCACTAGATTTTGATTCGTAGGTGCAAACTGCGAATATAGAGCAGAACCTAGTATCTCAAGTCTACATTTATTTTATCATATGGCATTCCGGTGCTTATTAATTTCGTACGGAGATTCAAATCCTAAGATGCTTTGACCACATAAAAGTTTGGTTTTCGTAAGGGACTCATGTTGCTGATAGACTTGTGTCATCGTTTCCTAGTTGTTTCAATTCTCATTTAAGTTACAAAATTTTTTTAATTTTGTACGAACCCACTCCTTTCAGAATCACCTCGCAATATCTAGTAATACCTATCTGATGACCTAAACGACTTCAAATAAAAATCTTGTTATCTACAAAATTTTAGATCCCATCAAGATCTACAACTTTCATATAGGTTAATTATTTCTGCATCAGAAGCCAATTGAAAATTTCAAAAATTTGTTTTTTCACATAGATCCAAAACATGTAATGCATATTTGGGCACTGAAGACGATCTCAAATGAAAATACTGTTGACTATAAAGTTATAGATCTCATCGAAATATATAATTATGCACATTTGCTATGTCTCAGTCCCCTGAAATCTGAGTTTTGTTAAGGTGACATGTGAGCCGGCTCAAGGTTAGCAGTGGCAAGGTTCAGGCACTGTTGGATGCAAATGTGATGGATGCTGCTGCCTGTCGACCTGAAATATAGCAAGTCCCATAATTTTAATATAAGTTTGTCTTTATCTAAATTTGTATACAAAAGTTATGATAAAAAATATGTCAAGATTGATTTATGTAAATTAATTTATAGAGGCTGTCATAAAGATGTCCGTCTCTTTGAATCGATTTATATATAGAGGCTGACCTAAATATGCCCATCACTATAGCGTGCTAGGCTGGTACTCTTCCGTCAGCCGCTGGCTGATTCTCCTCTGACAAACGTGTTCAGCTGCTCTGCAAACTGGCTACTGCTAGCTGTTTAAACAGTGCCGTGTGAGATAAGAATCAGCCAGCCGCAGACGGAATTAAATGCTTGATTTATAGAGGTGGTTGTTTTTATGGCCCGCCTATGTACATCGATTTATAAAGGCGGGCAATGTTTAGGATTGCTAAGCGTCTCAAAAAATATTTTTTTTCTAATGGTAACTTGAGACCTGTTGTGTTCAAGTTGAAAAAGTTCTATATCATTGAATGAGTAATATACTATTGTACTCTCTCCGTCGCAAAATAAATATCGCTCTTGCTTCCCGAGAAATAACTGCCGACAATTCTCTCCCTAATATATAATTATGAAAATTTCTCCACCAAAATTCTATCCGCCAGGCCAGGCCATCATCATAATAAAAAAATAATGTCCGCCAGCCAATCTATCCCTACTAATAAAAAGTGAAAATTTTTATCCGCTAGATTTCCTTCCGCTCTCCTTGACCGAGGCCGTCTCCTTGACCGTGCGTCCAATGTAGATTAGGGGCTTAAAAAAGAAAAGAAAACTATAAGGCCCAGATGTATCTATATCTTTACTTACTTTTTTCTATTATACCTAATAATAAAGCATTAAAATTTCAGTCCACTGCGAACTTTGTATCCGCCAGCCCCCGTCGCCCCCCGTCCTCTCCGTATCCTGTTTTTTAAAAGCTCCTCTCCGTATTAAGTTTTGTATTGTTTTATATTTTAACGTAAAAGAGATTAGGAGCAGATAAGATAATAGAAACAAATATAAATTTCAGATTGTAAAGATGCTAGAGAAAAAAATAGAAAGATCTTAATATTTTTTAATAGCTCGGGGTTCCTGTTGACATCTTTTTTGGCACGTGTCAATAAGGATCGGGAGACCAAACTAAATCGATAAAAGGTTGGTTGTTCTTCGGCATTACTTCTAACCTGCCGATAGATGGTTGCCGATGAAGAGCATATTGATCTGGATTATTGCCGATTGGGCTGAAAAGCTGTTAAAGATCATTGCCGATGAGACGGAAGAGCTGTTGCCGATGAGATAGGCAGGAGGGCTAGAAGGTTGTTGCCGATGCCAGGGATATGCCGATGAAGAGATAACTTCATCATAACGGAAGCGGATAAAGGATCGGCGACACGGAGCTTACAATTTTTGTGTTACAGTATAAGTCCAACTCCTATACAAGTTTTATTTCTTTTTCAAGAAATAGAGTTCGTATAAGAAATTAGTTTATTTCTTCTATATTTGAGCTTTACGTATTAAATTAGGACTCTTTGATTAGCAGAGTATAAATATATGCCAAAGGGCATTGTAATGGATATCAAGCATCAATAAACAAATTTACTTTTTATTTACCTTTACCAGTACTTTACTTTTCGACGACTTCGCCAAGTACCTTTTCTTTTTCAATGAGTTCTTTCAAGAATCAACGGGCTGCATCAACTTGATCTCCGGCGACTTTGCAGGTTCCGCGTCTACCGAGCACGATTCAGGCTTTGACTTCCGGGCGTATCACTGTCGTCTCGTCTGATCTGTTCAACAGTTATCGAATACCTTCTGAGCTTTGACGTCCGGGCGTATCGCTGTCGTCTCGTTCGAATTTTATACAAATTTATCATCCTTGTCGATTAACAGGTCAAATCGACTGGTACGCTTCGGATATCGATTTCGGGTATTAGCCAGGTGTGTTTGCAGATAGAATTTTGCATCAACACATCTTTTGGCACGCTCGGTGGGACCAATTCAACAAATCTATCATGAAGAATCCTACTGATATCAATCCAGAGAACATCATCGACATATCAGAATCAGATCTCAAGGAGGATCAGAAGCTAGCCATGGAAAAAGCTATGGAGGATTACAGGCAGCTCTGCTTGAAGTCTTTCAGCATGAATAGGGGCGAAGAAGTCATCCAGAAGCAAGACCTGCCGTTGCCTCATCAGGTAACCTTTGACTCCAACCCTGGTAAACTACAGGAGATGGTTAATTCTGCATTGAATCAAGCTTTGATCAACCACTCCACCGTGCTGTCCAATACTGTCTACAATGCTGTTGTGCAAACATTAAGAGAAGGACAAGCACCAGGTTATGTCGGGCCGGCATATCATCAGCCGGGATTGGCATCTGTCAGTACTCCATCGGTAACTCCAGCCGTTGAGAGTACAGAAGCGCCTACTCCTCCAGTTATATCAGGGTCACTTATCATTGAAGCCACGCCGATAGGATCAGATCTTACGTCTCAGGAGAGGCCTAGTATTCAGTTGAGCACAGATATATCGGCATCGGCAATATCAGGTCCTTCAGGCCAACACAGTCAAATTGTTGCTAATTGGTGGGGATACGGGACGCCTCCAGGTCCATCTACTACCAACTCTGGACTGCCTCAAGTGCATGATGTAGCAGGGAAGAGTCCAATGACATCGGCTACTCCAATTCGGCCGATGGCTCAAGTGTCACATTATTCTACTGCACCTCCTGCTATACAGCCATTGTCAATGGGATTCTACGTGCCTCCACAACAGATATCTTATGCAAATCCGTTGGCTAATCCTCTACCAGTTCAACAGAGAGTTTCCACTGCAGGACAGCCCATAGTGCCATTCATATCTCAATCTGGGTTATCTGCAATTCATGGCAATTATGCTGGTCATCATCCACCTATACAAGAGCATCAATTGTCCGCAAGCTATCAGCCATCAGCAAGTCAGGTGCCGATGAGTTATAATCTCAATTGGTCAGGGCAAGCGCCAGTTCAGCAATCTGCTATTTAGCCAAGCTACCAGGCAATGGGGACTCAGCAGTATAGTCCACAGGCAACTTTACTCCACAGATTGGTGCCGTGAATATGCCGATTCCTCCAAGCCAAGTGCCACAGGGGTATGTAGAAGCATATCAGCCAACGCCTCCAGTAGAGATTCAACCAGTGCATCGGCAAGATCAGGATGCACTCTTGACCAATAAGATTGTAGAAGTAATGAAAGAGCAATTTGGGATTCAGCCCAATATTAATACTTACTCTTATCGGACTCCGTATCCTTCAGCTTATGACTCATTTCCTTTCCCGAATCGGTACAAGGTGCCAGATTTCACTAAGTTTTCTGGGCAGGATGATATGTCAACGATGGAGCACATCAACCGATCCATCATCCAGTGCGGGAAGCAGCGAACAGGGATGAGCTAAGGATCCGTTTATTCTTGTCCTCTTTGTCTGGATCGACATTCGCGTGGTTCATCTCATTACCACCAAACTCCATTCTTATTTGGGCTAACCTGGAGAGACAATTCCATAAATACTTCTTTGCTGGTGTCCATGAGAAGAAGCTTACTGATTTGATGAAATTAAAACAGCGAAGCGACGAATCGGTAGAGAGTTTTGTGCAAAGGGTACAAGACATGAAGAATAGGTGCTACAGCTTAGTGCTTGATGATCGCCAGTTAGCTGGTTTAGCTTTTTAGGGTATGTTGCCACATCTCAGGGATAAATACGATTCTCAGGAGTTTGAAAGCTTAAGCCATATTGTGCAGAGGATCTCTGATCAAAGTGCTCAAGCTCCAGAACATAAGAAGAGCTGGAACAAAAAGGTGTCCTTTGCAGAAGAGGCAGAGGAATCAGACTCAGATGAAGAACCAACTATCGGCTTGGCTGAGTGGGTGAGGGGTAAAAAGCCTTTATCTTGTCCTTTTGGTCAAAAGGAGCCAGAAAAGTTCACATTTGATATCACGAAGGCCGATAGAATATTCGATCTGCTACTTCAAGAGGGCCAAATCAAGCTGTCACCCAATCATGTGATGCCATCGGCAGATGAGCTGAAGAAGATAAGGTACTGCAAGTTTCATAATGCAACTTCGCACAGTACCAATGACTGCAAGGTGTTCAGACAGCAGTTGTAATCGGCAATTGAATCTGGGAGAATCAAATTTGACAACTCTAAAGCTCAGAGGCCAATGAAGATTGATCAACATCCTTTCCTAGCAAACATAGTGGATGCCGTAAGCAAGACCAAAGTATTGACATCGGCAAGCGCTAAAAGCAGAGCATCGGTGGATCCTAGAAATCAAGCAACCACCGATGACTTGAAAGGGAAAGAGAGAGTTGAAGAAAGCAGTAGTTCCAGAAGACCTCCTAAACCTGCTCCATACAGAATTTTAAGTGACCGCTATCGGCATCGGCAAGAGGAGTTGCGTCGGAAAGAGTGGCGTCGGCATAAAAATCATTGGAGATGCCCGTTCTTCATCTACTGCTGGGAAGAAGGCATTAAATTGCCTACCGTTGATAGTTGCCCCGAGTGCAATGGTTATGATCGAGCCGATCGGACAGAAAGAAGATCGCGCTATGGTGATCGGACTAGATACATCGGTAAGCCGATCAGAGAGAGAACATCGATACATGATCGGCTGGGGGGCAGAACCAGTGTACATAAAAGGCTGGGCAGGCACGACGACTATTTGCTGATGAATCAAGAGGAGCTCGAGGAGATGGCCAATACAAGAGTCCCTGATGAGGCAATACTCTGTAGAGATCCCAATACAAATTGCCCAAATTCAAGTACAAACGTTATCAGCCTGTCTAGAAAATGAAGCTTCCTCAGTGGTGCCCTGTAGGTCTAACGAAGACTCATATGAGGAAATTGCAGCACGAGCATAAAGAGAAAAATTCCCGTGGAGCAAAAACTCAAGTATGACAGCCGAAGCGCAAAAATGAAGGCTCATCGGTAGATATCAACATGGTTTTCGTATTGCCAATGAAATTTTGAACACTTGCTTATGAAGAAAATGAATAAAGTACTTGTTCAAAAAGAGTGTATTGGTGCTACGTTAATGTGAAAGTTTTACAAATTGCCGATGCATTACTTTGCCGATGAAGAAGAAGGTTTACAAGTTCAACAATGAACGGATGGTTGATATCGCACGCAGGCGAATTTGGTCGGCTTCCTCTAGTGTCTTTGCGTCTTTATCAGCATTGCCTTCAACTGGCTTGATCTTCTTCTTAAGCGCCTGCGTCTTGAAGGCTTGATTGTCTGTTTCTTGCTGGAGAGTTTTGATAGTTTCGGCCATTTGGGCTTTCTCCTGATTTGCTGCGTCCAAGGCTCCTTCAATCTGTCTCAGCTCTGCTAGCAGGGTCTCTCTTCTTGCCGATAGTTGAGCAATCTTTTCTTCCAGATCTGTACGGGAGGCTTCTAGTTTACCGATGTCTTTGTGCTTCTCATCAGCAAATTGCTTGTGCTTCATCATGTCCTCCTGGAGTTTTGCCTGAGTGGCTCTATCGGTAATTCGTTAGGCAGCCCTCGGGTACTGCAGCTGTCGACTCTCCAAATGTGCAGCTTGGAAGAGTGCTTCCTCGACATCGGCAAGAATATGGCCTCGAATTTCTTTGAAGATTGCTCTTATGGAATCAGAGTCCTGAATCAGCAAAGAGGTTTCCTGTTGCAGTAAGGGTAATAGCGTCTCCAACTTTGACTTGGTCTCAAATGATAGAGCTCCGAGGGCTGGAGCGGAGCTTTCTTCAGGCTCTTCATCATCGAGAACAATCCCACTGATGGAAAAGGAGAGAAGAAATGTCAAAGGACGGGTAAAAGAAGAAGATTAACCTTGGGGACGTTGAAGCGAATAGCCATTGTCACGACGAAGATGGAGAAGACGAAGAATACTAATGGAGGCTAAGAATCGCCGTTAAGAGTGGCGCCGATCGAGTTCGTCGAAAAATCGCCTGTTAATGTCGCCGCTGGAGAGAGAAAAGCTAGGGTTTGAATTGCAGATGAAAAAATGGGCCGCAGCGGAGGAGGAATTATATGGGCCTATTGGTACAGGATTTCCACTACCGTGCGCGCAACTCTCGAGGAGAAGTTCAAGCGGTGTGGGTAATCATGACCTGGAGGAAATTTCGGTGCATAAAGTATTTTATACTCCGAAATTGGGGGGCATGTGTTGACACCATTTTTTGGCACGTGTCAATAAGGATCGGGAGACCAAACTAAATCGGCAAAAGGTTGGTTGTTCTTTAGCATTGCTTCTAACCTGCCGATAGATGGTTGCCAATGAAGAGCATGTTGATCTGGATTATTGCCAATTGGGTTGAAAAGCTGTTAAAGATCATTGCCGATGAGACGGAAGAGCTGTTGCCAATGAGATAGGCAGGAAGGTTAGAAGGTTGTTACCGATGCCAGGGATATGCCGATGAAGAGATAACTTCATCATAACGGAAGCGGACAAAGGATCGGTGACACAGAGCTTACAATTTTCGTGTTATAGTATAAGTCCAACTCCTATACAAGTTTTATTTCTTTTTCAAGAAATAGAGTTCGTATAAGGAATTAGTTTATTTCTTCTATATTTGAGCTTTACGTATTAAATTAGAACTCTTTGATTAACAGAGTATAAATATATGCCAAAGGGCATTCTAATGGATATCCAAGTATCAATAAACAAATCTACTTTTTATTTACCTTTAACAGTACTTTACTTTTCGGCAACTTCGCCAAGTACCTTTTCTTTTTCAACGAGTTCTTTCAAGAATCGACGGGCTGCATCAACTTGATCTCCGGCGACCTTGCAGGTTCCGCGTCTACCGAGCACGATTCAGGCTTTGACTTCCGGGCGTATCGCTGTCGTCTCGTCTGATCAGTTCAATAGTTATTGAATACCTTCTGAGCTTTGACGTCCGGGCGTATCGTTGTCGTCTCGTTCGGATTTTATTCAAATTTATCATCCTTGTCGATTAACAGGTCAAATCGACTGACACGCTTCGGATATCGATTTTGGGTATTGGCCCGGTGTGTTTGCAGATAGAATTTTGCATCAACAATTCCTGATGCAAAATGTCCAAAGCTGAGTGAGTCTTGCAAAATTCACCAAAAATCATAGAAAAATCATAAAAATTTCAAATCAGTTTTTTTAGTTTTATAAAACAGTGATCTATCCATAGGTGTTATAAATTTTTTCATGTTGTGATTTTTCTATAGATATATTAAAAATCATCCTTGCATATGTTGCATGCATATAAGATCGGCGATGACAAGATAGAAATACATACAATAATTCCGCTACCATATAATAAAAACAAATAATATTGTAGGGAGCATAAAAGACTAGAACAAAAAAACCAAGCATTTACATGGTAAGAAAAACACTCCTCCAATTTTCCATAACAACTATAATACACAAAAAGAAATCAACATCACGGATATATCAACATTGATGCCAATATTCTACAAAATGAAGATGTCAGGATTGATGCCCGTCAAGATGTATATTAGGCAGACAATCCACTAAGGTCAAAATATCTTATCATGGATGCGAAGGAAAAAAAGAAAAGAGAGAGTGAGTATACATAAAATACCAACTTAATATTATTGTGCCTAGAGATATTGTTTTCTTCCGTTACAACGTACAGGTATTTTTGCTAGTATATATTAAATTATATTAATATTTATGCTAAATAATTAGTATCATTGGAAAGATTTTTAAATCTAATTTTTTAATAAAATTATTTAGAGATATAAATATTATACATATTTTCTATAAATTGAGTCAAACTTATGGCACAAAAATCTAAAACATTACTTATTTTAGGAAGGACGGAGTATGTCAAGAAGGTGTCTAAAATTATAAAAGAAAAGTATAAAGTTGACATGTGATATCTATGGGCTTGTGAGTTTGAAAGTCTATAAGGAGCTAAAGTGACATAGAGAGGACGACTTTTTTCTTGAGTGGAAAACATCAACAATTTTTTTTACTGGTTTCAAATTAAAGTTGCGTTTTATACTTCTTAACAACATTTTAGTCTTATCATGTAGTCATGATGAAAAGGAGCCTTACCCACGGAGTACTTCAGATGGAGACTACTTCAGATGGAGACTAGGGGCCTATTTGTACTGCTCACCGACACTAGCGTGAAGCAGTTGAAACTGAAAATTTTTGCGGACGCGCACGTAGCGCAGCGGTGACGCATCCCGTCGTGCAGCATATCCGCTCGCGTTAGATTTCCTGTTGGGTTTTAAATAATTCTAGGTATAGCCTCTAGCCCTCTGTGTCATAAAAGGATGACGTGCTCGTTACTCGCGGCTGCTGTAGTCGTGACTCTGTAGGGCTTTAAATGGGTATGAGTTATAGATCTAGACTTGCGTCTGGTGTATGAGTGTGTGGTGTGCGTGTGATGTGTGTCCAGATGTATGTTCAGATACTATAGTTTGTACTCAGTGGAGGCTAGTAAAAAAAAAACTGAAAATTTTAGCTTTTCCTAGCTTGCCACAGTGTCGCTACGTTGCATAAAACTCTAAATAACAAGAGAGTTGAATAATTGATGCATCATGCATGATCGATCAACAGGTCAGTCTGTCACCATTGAACTACATACCGTGTACCTCAGGTATCTAGTGCAGCACAGGAAGCAACCAACAGCAAAGAACCGATGTGAAAATAATTTACGTTTTTGACTTGATTTTTCGTCTTATTCAAAATTTGTGTATAAGTACCAGCTATTTTGTTATGACTTATTTCATCATTAGAGATACATTAATAATAATTTATTTATTTTATAATTTATTTAAAAATATTAATAAGACGAAGGTCAAACATGCACTACCGGAGTTGCCTTCTTTGCCGACGGCTCGACGCCATCGGCAAAGGTCCTTTTACCGTCGGCAAAACCTTTGCCGATGGCTTGCCACGTTGGCCGTCGACGAAGGGCCGTCGGCAAAGAAAGTGTCGGCAAATGTACCTTTGCCGACGGCCACATGGCAGACCGTCGGCAAAGCTTTGGCGATGGCCACGTCAGCCGTCGGCAAAGACGCCACGTCAGCCGTTGCGGCGGCATGCTGACGGCGGCCTTTGCCGACGGCTGACGTGTCCGACCGTCGGCAAAGTAGGTGACGTGGAGAATTTTTTTATTTTTTATAAAAAATGTTTAAAAAAGGCTTTGCCGACAACCGACCGTCGATAAATATTTGGTCACTTTGCCGACGACCAGGCCCAGCCGTCGGCAAAGCTGGGCCGAGCTGGGAAAATGGACCAGGTTTGCCGACGGCTAGCCATCGGCAAAGCTGGGAAAAAAGTTTTTTTCTGTTTTCTTGTATTTATATATCATATAACCCACATTTCATCACATATAAACTATATTTGAGCAACAAATTCAGTTTCAACATGAATCCATACATGAAGGTCCTCAAATCCATCGATACAAATCCACAGTACACATAACATGGCCGTAAGAATGCATACAAGTCCAACATACGCTAAACATGTCCAACGTGCAACAACCTCATCGATGAAGGTCCAAAAGCAAGAAGTAAAGGCATCTAGCTATGTGCGTCATCCACAGGGGTCCCAGAGCCCCCAGCTTGCTCGTACGGAGGCCAACTCGATTGCGGGGACGTACTGTAGTGCCACTGCTGCTGCGTAGGTCTAAAAACGCTTGCCTGCCCGGAGTGCCCCTGCTGCGTCGGCGCCTGCGGCCACGAGGAGTACCCCTGCCCTGACGCTGGAGGAGGCCACAGGTACTGCTTTATAGGGTAGTAGGTCGGGTAGCCATGCGGTGGAGAAGGACCCAGTGGAGGGCTACCACCTGGAGTCGGGTTCGAACCCGCCGACGGTGCCTGCACAAAGGCCAAGTGATGTAATTAGTACCTACAGGATGCCCGCACAAGCTAAAGCAATAGGCAATATACTCACCGGAACATGTACAGGAGCAGCCACTAGAACTGGAACTGGAAGTGGTGGTGGAGCGAAGATCGAGGGAGGAGGCTCCTGCGTTCTCGGGATCTGGGACCGAAAGTAGCCAGTCAGGTCCGATAGAGCACGCTGGTAGTGCTGCGAAAGTGCCGCCAACTGCTGCTGATGGGCCTCCTCCTGCTGCTGACGTAACATCTCCTAGGTGACCTGGTTGGCCTGCAGCCTTTCGACCGTGGCCTGCAATATTACACCTGCAAGGTTGATGGTATGTGAAGGCAAGGTACATCATGTGTGAAACGAGTGAATGACGAATGAAACTGCACTTACCTGAAGTGTCGTCATCATCTGCGTGTTGCTCGGCTACCGAGGCGCTATGGGGATTTGTGATCCGCCCCTTTCCACGTCGCCTCTTCGGATCTGGCTCAGTGTCTGAACAGAGGACGGGTGGATGGCGCTGTCAGCAATAGCGTACCGGCAGTGCTGCTTCCCTCCTCCCGTCCTCATCACAAGGTCAGTGTCCAGGTCGGCTCTGGTGGGGTCGAACGTCGGCCCATGGTGCTCGAGACCTACGACGGTGTACTTGGTGAGCTTGTTGTAGACGTTCGGGTTGGTGTAGGCCTCGGGCCTGTCCTCCGAGCTGTAGACAGTGGATGCCGCTGACGCTTTGCCCTTGTGAGCAAGGGCGTACCCCGTGAACTCGTTGATTTCCTGCCCATCATGCGTCTCCCTTTGCGAGGAAAACACAAACATGGTTACAAGTAGTGACAATTGAGAGCTATAATAAATGGATCAACAGAAGCATACCCATGTGTCCATGTACCCATGGAGGCACTGGTTCTCTTGGTGGTGTGATACTGGAGGATTTTCCAGGCGAAGTTTTCAACGCTCTTTGCGCTTCTCGTACGCCCTGTCAGTATGCCACCCACGCACAATTTGGCGCCAGCATTCCTCGTACCTATCGCACCAGCTTCGACACCACTGCATGACATTCAAGTATTTGATATTCCATAAGATGAATTGAATGTGTCATGTAAGGAATCATAACGGATGTTTCCTACTTAATTACCTGCATGTACTGCTCCTCGGTGAGGTCGGTCTCCTTGTCCAGTATCATCTCCCTGACTCGCTCCTTCTTCACCACCTTGAGCTCCACGTTGGCGTAGTAGCTAATGATGGCCTGGAGACATGCCTCATGGTACATGTCCTTGAGACGGTTGTGGCAGACCGCCTCCTGCCACCGCGCTGCCCGCTGCTCGTCCTGCCCCTCCTCCAACTTGAAGTGCAACTGCACACAGATATCAAACATCATTTCATTGTGAAGAAAGTCCAATGAATGCGTAGTATTGAGATATGCGGTGCGATGCAAAGACTCACCCAGAACTCCCTCTTGATCTTGTGAGCAAGGACTTCGCCATGCTCATCCTTGACCTTGTAGAAGTGGTCCCATTTGTCGGGCATGATCCGCTTACCCTCGATGGTGACCAAGCCAGGGTAGTGCTTTCTAATCAGGAGGCCCTAGATGCCATTGACATGGCGTGAGCTCCTCCTATCAATCACCTTTTCCCAGCCCCTGCATGAGTCATTAACAATAATTGTTAGTCTGCAGTTTGAATTTCAACATGTCATATGAACAACAAGTGAAATCAACAATGGTTACTTATATCTTGCCCACGGGTCGAATCACCGAGCGACGGCTGAGGAGCGGTGGGTCAGGGAGCGACGAGGCCCCGTGCACGTAGGGCTTGCTCGAAGCTGAGGAAGTCGAGGTGTCTGGTGTATGCTCGTCGCCCCTATCGTCTCTGCAAAGGTCGTCGTCATCACCGTCACCGTCACCGGTCGTCGTCGTCGTCATCCCCTGCTGGGCGTCCTAGAACAACCTCCTCGACGACGTGCGATGACGGGTGCTCCTCTCCACATCAAGCTCCTCGCCGACGACCGCCTCGTCCTCGGCGACGGCGGCCACGGGCTTCGCGTTGGTGACTATGTACCGCGAGTGGATCCCTATTCGCTGCGGCCGCCTTCGGCCCGGCATCATGTCGAGTGCCTGCAATGACAAAGATTAAAGTAGTTAGCATAAATAAATGACAAGTACTTGTAAAGAAACATAATTGCAAGGTAATAATATTAACATTATAGTATTACATGAATTAGAAATTATCTCCACAAACGGCAATATGGCTGGCGTGTACTCGTCATCACTACTGTCGTCATCACTATCAATATTGTCGAGCTCTCTTAAATGTCGGGCTTCATCTCCATCGTCATCATCATCTCCATCGCCATCAGGCTCTCCATCGTCATCAGGCTCTCCATCGTCCTCAACAACTCTATTGCGCTTCATCTGCCACTCATCAAGGATTCGTAAGTCCTCGGCATCGTGCACCTCATCACCCTTGTCCTCATCAATGTCGTTGTTTACTTCCATACCCATCAGTGACAGAATGTCTATCTCCAAACTACCTTCTAGCCCCTCAAGTTGATAGAACTCATCTGTCATTGGGTCAAAGTTGTAGTCATCCTCGTTTGGGACAGCCGCTTTACCGTGCCGCGATACCAACTGCACAAGGCTCCAACCCACAAGATTCTTGTCTTTTTGGCACGCCCATGGGAGGTAATAAACTTGCGTGGCATCTCAGTTAGCCACAATATAGACATCGTCTTCTTCATATTTGGAATCGTGTCAAATTTTGACTTGCCCAATCGTAAGGTCCTTTTTCATGACATTAGGATCAAACCAATGGCATTTGAATACCACTGGCTTACAACCTTGGTCTGGTCCAAAGTCAAGCTCCAATATCTCTTCGACTATGCCATAATAGTCCTTCCCATCCAAGTCGGGCGTATGAACTCCACTGCATGTGGTTTTTAGGTTGCCCTGTTTCTCTTCGTAGCTTCTCGTGTGAAAGCGATAGCCATTCACATCATAAACATTGAATGACCTGACCCTTCAGTTGAAGCCTGTGTGAATGTTGACACCTCCTCCAGAATGAAAGCCTCTGCCATGGAAGCCTCAATTTTGGCTTTATTTCTACACTTTTTCCGAAGAAGCTTTAGACACCTCTCGATTGGATAGCACCAACGGTGCTGCACGGCCCCCCAAACATGCCTCGCTCGGTAGGTGCAAAATCAGATGCTGCATGGACAGGAAGAAGCCGAGTGGAAACATCATCTCCAACTTACAGAGCAACAGAGGTGCAGCCTTCTCCAGTTCAAGACAAACGTCCCGAGATAACTCCTTGACACAAAGCTGGCGGAAGAAAAATCTCAACTCTGCCAGGATGCGCCACACTGGCTTGAGGAGGTATCCCCGTGTCATCGCAGGAAGGATCTACTCAATCCATATGTGGAAGTCATGACTCTTCATCCCTAAGACCTTCATAGTCAGCAAGTTCACTCCCCTACTCAGATTCACCGCATACCCATCAGGGAACTTTAACGTCTTGATCCACTTCAGTACTTCCTTCCTATCTCCCCTTTTCAGGATGTAATCGGTCGGCCCCTTTTCCATTTCTTGCCATGGCAGGGGTCTTCATCACTAGATTTGGTCTATCTCAAATCATTTCAATGTCGAGTCTAGCCTTAATGTTATCCTTTGACTTCTTGCCAATGTCCATGAGTGTTGCCCAAAGTGCCTCGGCGACATTCTTTTCTGTGTGCATTACATCGATGTTGTGTGGAAAAAGAAGATGCTTGTAGTAGGGGAGCCTAGTCAAGCCCGATATATGAGTCCACATGTGATTGGTACCATATCCTTTAAAACCACCCTTCTTTTCATCAATTTGGAGAGCCTCTATCTGGGCAAGGACGTCGGCAGGGCTCTTATCCCGAGGGATGGGGTTGGTGACTTGAACACCTTTCATGAAGTGCTTTTCATCTCGTCTTAGTTCATGGTCCTTAGGAAGGAATTGACGATGTTTGTCGAAAGAAGAATACTTGCCACCCTCGGCCAACCAGGTGAACATCACATCTACCTTGCATGTTGGGCAAGGGAACTTCCCATGAATAGACCATGCGCTAAATAAGCCATACGCCAAGAAGTCATGCATTGAATACTGGTACCACACATGCATTGTGAATTTTGTCTTTGTAGCTTGGTCGTACGTCAGTACCCCCTCTTCCCAAGCACGTTGCAATTCATCCCACACTGGCTGCATGAACACACCCACATTATTGCCCGGGTGTCCAGGTATTATCAGCATCAAGAACATCTTCTTGGGTTCGAACATGACACCGGGGGGAAGATTGAGGGGGATCATGAACATGGGCCAACAAGTGTACGGGGCCACCATCATTCCGAACGGGTTGAACCCATCTGTTGCCATCGCTACGCATACATTTCGAGCCTCCGCAGCCTTGTCAGGATTCATATCATCGAAGTGCTTCCATGCATCACCATCCGCTGGGTGCTGCATCTTGTCACTGTATCGTTTTCCCTTCTTGTGCCACGTCATTTGTTTCATGGACTCCTCTGTCATGTACAGCCGTTGGAGCCTCGGTATGACAGGAAGGTACCGTATGACCATCTCGGGGATCTTAGACTGCTTCTTACTGCCATCACTACCTTCTACCTCCATGTACCTAGAGGCTTTGCACTTTGGACAGTGTGTTGCTATCTCGTGGTCTCCCCTGAACAGGACGCACCCGTTCTTACAAGCTTCGATCGTGTCATACGGCATCTTGAGTGCATGAAGGAGCTTCTGTGACTCGTACGTGTTCTTTGGCAGGAAGTGAACATTCAGAAGCAGTGTCCCAACAGTTGCCAACACGAGATCAAAACCTTCTCGACTAATGCCCAGTTGTGACTTCAACGCTATTAAGCATGAAATGGCATCCAGTTGCGACACCATAGTGTTCTCGTGAAGGGGCTCCTTTTCCGCCTCCATCATGGTGTAGTATGCCTTTGCGGTCTCCTCTGGATCTTCTTCGTCCACCTCCATTCCTTGAGCGAACCACTCTTCGTGTACGTCTGCCAGCAACTCTGCCATCCTAGCATCTGCATCAAACCCCTTGAGGAGGGGTCTCACCTCCTCCCCCCTAATACGATGGTGTTCACCATGGTAGATCCAACGGGTATAGTTTGGAATGTATCCGTTGTTGAAAATATCTTTGTACATGTGACCGTAGTCTTTCTTTTTCTGGTTCTTGCACTTGGTGCAGGGACGTGGCATCCGAACTGACCCTTTAGCAACAGCTGGGCCAAATGCTTCCTTCAGGAAGTTATCCATCCCCCTAACCCATTTTGGGCTCTTACTTGCAAAGCCCGTGTACATCCACTCACGGTCAGCCATCCTCTGTCATGCGCCAATGTAAGCGAGTAATAAAAGCAACATCTGCATCTACAAGGCATTCCTACCATATAATAGGTGAAGGATAGGTCCTAATCCCACCCGAGGATGCATAGATGAGGTTAGCTTCCATGCTCCGCAACCGTCCGAGACGGAGTTTCGGCAGCACCTCCCCGCTATTCTCCCGATACACGTCCCGACAGGGAGAGTGTGTATCCGGAAAACAACGGGGAGGTGCTACCAAAACTCTGACTCGGACGGGGGTAGAACATTGAAGCTAACCCATCTATGCATCCTCGGGCTGTCCAAAAAACATGGACAATCCAAAAGAGATACCATCGCAGATATGCACTGATCCGCATACCAACGACCGCGTATCCCTTTCGGACGGGAGACGCCTAACTCGGTTACGCGATCTACTTACAACAACTATAAGGTAGAGAGGTGATTCATACCTAGGGTGGCCGCGCAGAGGTGCTCCAGGTCCCCTCCGACACATCCTGCTCTGCAAAACAACAAAGACATCGCTAGTAGTAAAAAATTTTGGCAGAACCTCCCCTACATGGGGAGGTTTCCAAAACCTGCAAGAAAAAGCCGGCACGATGGGCGACGTCCACATTTGGGGCGCGAAAGCCCACACAACCATAATTCTGGCATGAAGGCCATCAACGACACATTGACACAAAGGCCGACAACCCAGGGGCTTTACCTTCTCCTCCAGCGACGCGCGAGGACGACGGTGTGGAGGAACGAAATGGAAGGTCGTCGGTCCGAGGTTCTTCCTCCTCCTCCCCCCTTTTCCTCCTTCTTGTTCCTCCTTCCTTCCTTCTCCTTCTCCTTCTCCTCTTCCTTCCTCTTTCCCTTCTCCCTTCTCCTTCTCCTTCTCCTTCTCCTTCTCCTTCTCCTTCTCTTCCCTTCTCCTTCTCCTTCTCCTCTTCTCCTTCTTGTTCCCCTCTTCCCCTCTTCTCTTCTCTTTCTCTCTGCAGGGAAAGGGCCAAAGGTAGGGAGGGAGAGCGGTGGCAGCGCGTGCTTGGTGGAGCGGGACGGAGCGGCGGCAGCGCGCGGTCCGCCGGGAGAGCGGCGGTGGCGCGCGCGCAGGGCGAGGAGCGGCGGCGCCGCGCGCACTGGGCGGAGAGCGGCGGCGGCACGCGCGCTGGGCGGGGGGTGGCGCCAGCGTGTGCGTGGTTGGGAGTGGCGGCGCGCACAGGGATGGGCGAGCGACGGCGTGCGCGCGGGTAGGGGAGCGGCAGCACGCGCGGGCAGGGCGAGCGGCGCCAGCGCTTGCGGGGTGGGGTGCGGCGGAGGTGATGGGGACGTGATTCCCTGATCTTCCGTCAGATTGAGATAACTATCGTTGTGGTGGAGCACGACACACCGATCCAGCTTCAGATCCAAAGACCCGAACCCTGCAATCTTAGCACCACGACTC
>CM041636.1:49153008-49224930 GCA_023333625.1 Bothriochloa decipiens
GAAACGAAGAACACAAGCAAGAACTCGAAAGAACGCAGCTCAATTAATGGGACAGTCTGCAAATGAATGATTAAGCACTCGAGTTGGGGTTCCACAAACCGATGAACGGCGGCTGTCGATGGACAGAATAATCTAAGCAAAACCCAAAACCTAACGACGGCGGCGGCGTATGTTTATAAAGGACTTAGGGTCGTCGCCTACCCTGGACGCGCCCACTAACAGGCTCATAAACGATACACGGCCCATTGGACCAAAATAAGGTGACGCAGCACCAAGACAGATTCGGAATGCTGACTTGCTTCGACAATTCCCGTGGACTCCGAAGAGGTTTTGACGTGAGACCACTTCTATTGGCTTCCTTATGAAGTTAGCTTTCCAACCATATGTAGAACGTCGAAAACGGAGTCCGTATGAGTCCGTATGACCAGTTCTAGTCCAGGCTGGTCTGGCAGTCCGAAACAGACGCGAAATCAGCTTGTGTTGCACGCCCTTGCTGGCCCAGCTCGTCTCCAACTCCTCGCCCAAGTTCTTCAGAAGCCTCTCCATTGTTTCTAAGCAATATTAAATCATTAGGTAGTAATCTATTCTCAAAAGTATGAAAAGTATCGCTTAAAAACGAGCTCACCTGTAAATGTAGTTGACGCATTCGAGCTCGGGTCATTGGGCCTTGGAGAGGATCAGCAGGTGCACAAGAAGAAGCGATGTCCTCATCAGGAGGCGCGGGCAGGGGGTGGGGTGCGGCAGCGGCTGGACCGACGGGGAGCGGCGTCGGCGCGAGCGGGGGGTGGGGTGCAGCGGCGGCTGCCTGGCTGGGTATGGTGGGCGGGATGGATAGGGTTTGGGTGTGGTGGGCGGGATGGGCTCATGTTTCAACATTTTTTTAAAAAAATTGCCTTTGCTGATGGTGATGGCAGTCGGCAAAGCGCCGCCATGTGGTGGCCGCACAGCCTGCCACAGCCACCGCCTTTGCCGACGGCCACGTGGCCAGGCCGTCGGCAAAGGGGCTTTGCCGAGGGCCATCCCTAGGCCCTCGGCAAAGAATTTTTTTTGGTTTTTTCTTCCCAATTTTTTTCTAGTGCCTTCCTACACCAAATACAACCCAACTTCAAAAGTTGGGCAAATTTTGAGTTTTTTGTTATATTTTGTTACTTATTTTTGTTTCTTTGAATTTTTCGGCAGCTCCAAGTTTGAACACGTTTGCTATATAACATGATACCTCATTAAATTTCATAATTTTCGGACTTCGTTTGGATTTTATATAATAAAAAAATAATTTTCACGCACGTAACTCGTCATGTTACGATACCAACATGGTCATAATTTGATGCAAGGCCCTGGATACGGCCTCAACATGCTCCGAACATCATGAATATACTTTTTTGAATCAACAAATTTCATTATTTCATGTATCTGTAGTTCAAACTTGGAGTTGCCTGAAAAATTCAAAGAAACAAAAATAAGTAACGAAATATAGAAAAAACTCAAAATTTGCCCAACTTTTGAAGTTGGGTTGTATTTGGTGTAGGAAGGCACCAAGAAAAAATTAGGAAGAAAAAAACCAAAAAAATTCTTTGCCGAGGGCCTAGGGATGGCCCTCGGCAAAGCCCCTTTGCCAACAGCCTGGCCACATGGCCGTCGGCAAAGGCGGTGGCCATGGTAGGCTGTGCGGCCGCCACGTGGCAGCGCTTTGCCGACGGCGGGGCCTTTGCCGATAGCCTGAAGGTACAGCTCTCGGCAAAGTGGACGGCGTCGGCTACCGTTTGGCCTAGGCCACCTTTGCCGACGGCTGTGTTTTGCCGACGGCCCGGCTGTCGGCAAAGGTTTCCTTTGCCGATGGCTAAGTTTTGCCGACGGCCCGGCTATCGGCAAAGATTGCCTTTGCCGACGGCACGGCCGTGGCAAAGATTTCTTTGCCGACGGCGTGACCTGGCCGTCGGCAAAGAGGTGTCTTTCTCAACGGCTTATTCCTTGGCCGTCGGCAAAGGTTTAAGCCGTCGGCAAAGTTGGCGTTTCCGGTAGTGATGATTTCTGAAAATAAACGTCACTTATTTTTTAATAGAGGGAGTAGCAAATCATTTGTTTACTTCTGCCTCCAAGTGACGGTTGCAACGAATTACTTACCAAACATGCAGCAGTATCACAAACCGGAATTTCTCCGACCGACATATATATGTAAACAAGTGACTGGGGCACTGGGATTATTTTCTAGGCCTGTTTGGTCTGGTCCAAAAGCTTCGTTGCTAGGGAAATTTAATCATTTCCCATATTTATTTTTCTTCTAAAAAACAATCAGACAAGCAACTCACCGGTGGTAGCGAAAGTACAAACATGTAAGCTATCCCTGAAACTCTGCAATGATCAAGTTTTATCTTTTCTTTTTTAATAACTTACAGCCGAATTTGGTCTTTATGAATCTCGGTATCTGGTAACTGAACGTGCTTGAGTATTTATATGTTTCTGAACCTAGAGCTCTGCAAAATTTCAAATTTCTGAAAGCTCAATATATGCATATGTTTTTTATTTGAAGAAATAACAAAATTTTCAATTTGATGATTATGATGCTTTCACCTAATACGCACCCTGAACTCCCATCTCTCTAGCTAATTTCGAATTAATCCAACTAATGCAATCTGCTACAAAGGGACCGTACGAATCGTTCAGGTCCAGTTTGCTATTCGAAACGAACCGAGCAATTTTCAACTAAACCGCTGCACAATCCTGTTTCAGGGAGAACAGAGATTTTCATTGTTGATGATACATCCATATATCAGCTGGAACCTGCCCTCGTATTTTCGTAGATTTATTCCAGGATTCACCGGTGCCATGTTTTCAATGGTAGGCGATGTTCCCGTCGATAGCGATGTGTCTTTGGTGACTTTGTAAATCTCGAGGTCCAGCCTGCTCAGTCTCTTAACGTCATTTATAGGATAGGTTTATGTACATATGTTTGTCGGGACTAGCGTGCATGCATTGTGAGCGTCTAAGTCTGTACTGGTGTTTCACAAAAAAATACATCCCTATATCATTATATATGGCACCAAGAGTTTCATGCAACTTGCTATCAAGAAATTTAATTCATTAATGCACGCCAAGTCGGGAGAGGTTTTTCATCCCTTACGGTTCTTGAACATAGGTGTTGGGATACTATAATCAAATAGATAGCTGTAATATGCGAGCTCTACACGGTCGAAAGCCCATAGACAATTTTAAAATATCCTAGAGAGAGGGCAACTTTTCCGAGAGAAAATTTTGTTTGATTACATTAAATCAGTGTTACTTGCATAACTTTTCATGCTATGCTTCTGATAGATCTAACCTTCATCATCATTCATGAAAAAGGAGCCTTATTTCTACGAAGCTTGATATTCATGTAGTACCACGGGGGCTAATAGACTACTAATTCTCGGATCCTGCTCAGCAGCCAATCATAGTCTTGTTAGCTTGTTGGAATTCACTCTGTTTTCATTTCCAGACTGCTAATTGCATGCTATATTAGCAATTCAATTCGAGCTGATATAATTTGTTTGACAAACTAAATTTGTATTCTCACTTCTATTTTCTGGCGGAGTTCGAGGGACACTTCTCAGGAACAATCTGGCAACCAAGTCATGAAAAATGAAAAATTTATGGTGGTTGTAAAGCAAGCCATCCATCGGTAAGCATCCAACGGTGGAAAAATAAAAGGTACCCATAACAAGGTACCAAGTAATACCAAACTAGTGGGACCGATATAAAGTACACGACGGACCAGTACTCATTTTAATTTTTTTCTTAGTCAGCAAAGTACCCTTACCCCATAATTTAATTGTTCATAAATTGTTTTGATTGAAATTATCAGATCAATAGTCAAAAAAATTAGAGGGGTAAAAGAACCTGAAAGTAACCACCGGTAACTTCCCACCACAGTAATAGAGCTCCACGAGAAGTAGCAAACATGCTATATTTATTGGCACTGTTGGGGACTGATTTACCCAACTCCACTTTACCATATTCACCATGGAGCAGCTCCATAATAAAGTTATTTCATCATGAAGCAGTTCCACATGTTTGGCTTGCAGTCTAGCTTCAGCTCCAAGAGCATGAGGTGGACATCATAATGGTCCAATTTGCCCCTGAGCTATGGGACCCACATGTCAGTCATATGCTTTATTCCATCCCCACCCCTCACCTCTGCACTGCTGTCGTCGCTTGCTGCCTGGGGCTGCCCACGTTGCTCACCGCTCGCCGTTTTAGCTAGATTGCCATGACACTCGCCACCTTGGGCCGCCAACGTCGCTTGGATCGGCCGTTAACCACGGCCGCTTGCGTGCCACCTCGGGCTATCGACGTCACTTGGGTTGGCCAAGACAACAACGGCCGCTTGCGCGCCTTGGTCAGCAGACGTGGAGAGCCTGTGGCCGCTGGCGGCCAGCAGCGACGACCAATGTTAAAAAAGTGCTAGGCGGTATTTAGGGGGTAAGCTCCCGCCTAGAGCTTAGTCGCAGCTAGGTGTTCTCTAGGCGTTTCCCTAGGCGGTGCAATGGAGACCAAAACAGAGGAGTAGAGGAGATATTGAGCAGAGTTGCAAAGGAGACATGAAGCAGAGGAGACAGTGAGATAGCCAGACACAGCAAGACAGGTAGCAGAGGAGAGCCGAGGGGAGAAAGCACCGAAGTAGCACACAAGCCTGCCCTTTATCCTTCCCACGCGAGCCGCTTTCTAGTTTTCTTGTGCGTGCCTATAAAATCTTGCGCTTTTCCCTCCTGCGTCTGCATCTACCTGCCAATCCCACGTTTCCCTCCGTGTGCGCGCATTCGCCCACCAAAAATTGGTTGTCCACGTGGCTCCCACGTCACCTGATCTGCCTAGGGGTCCGCCTAGCCCCTAGTCACCGCGGTCTGCTTCCACCTCGCGCCTACTCGTGCCTGGGCGAGCACAGAATTCTGCCTTGTGGAACCATGGCGATGGCCCAAGCCTTGGGGCCCAACCCTGGGTGCCAGCGGTGAGGTCCCAGGATAGAGCGAAGCCGGTGTTGGGGACTCCAAAAGCTGAGTCGGGCAATGGTGGGGCCCATGATTCCTCCATTCCGGCGGTTCCCTCGCTGGCGGGGAAGGGGAGGAGTCCGGGAGAGCGAATGGATGGGGGCCCAGCGGAAGAGATGAGAACTCAAAATGAATCAATACGTTGAGATTAGTGGCATTGGGGGTAATTTCACCTCACCTGTGTGAGAACCGTGGAAACTTCAATTCTTGGAGCACCTCTTGAGGAGCTCCACAAAACACATGGAGCTGGCTCGCATATTCGATTTTTTTTTCTAGAGCTGCAAAATCTGGAGTTCACGTGTTTGGATTGGACTTGGTGGAGAAGAGCTGAAAATTGTGGAGTGAAGTGGTCCCAAACATCCTATTGTAGTCACTGGAACGATCCAATTCTTTTTCTGATGGTTCAGCGCCGCTAGGGAATACTAAAACCATGAGTGGGCTCTAGGGTAGCTTTTCCCTAATCGAGTGAAAATGTTCTCCAAAATAGTGCTCTGCTATTAAGAAAAGAAATGACCAATTCACTTATCTGCGGTTACACGGTTGGATAGTTTGGCTACTTCTTGTTTGTCATGCTTAACATTTGTCCAAACTCCAGTTTTACAATTCACGTAACCATGGACCACAGTTTTAAAAAATCGATTTAGTAGTGTACAGCTTGACATGGAATTGCCCCATGGTCGATCAGCGTTATCACCCGGTCTACAGGCCGTTCATATAAGAAATAGCTTGCAAAAATCACCATTTTCATATGTGGTTCTCGGTGGTCGGATTATGTAACCGCCTATGGAAATGAATCGAAGGTGTTTTTTTTAAAAAAAATGAGGTGACACGGACATGTAAGCAGAAAGCACACACAGATGCACAAATAATCGTGAAGTACTAGTCCACATCTTCCTGTTCGAGCTCTAGTGCTCTACCTTCAATTCCAATTCCCCATCTCTATGTCCACAGAGAGATCACCCATATATGGCGTGCACATGTCGAGCTCAAAGAGATCTACCTCTGGGTACTCCCTGCAGTTAGTGTCAAAATGTGCTACGAGATGAAGCTTTGACCAACAACTTCAATGAAATGTATTTAAATAAAATAAATCGTTTGAAAGTGCCTTTGATATTAAATTGAACCACATTTATCTTACATTGTCAATCTATATACCTTGTTATATAACGATGGTCAAAGTTATGAAAAACATTTGACAACCAATAGTAGTTTTAAACCTAACTACATGTATTTTGAAACGGGAAAATTTTGGGCAAGATTGAAGTTAATTATAGGGTGAAAGACCCGAAGTTCAAAGGACAATATCATAAACTCCTATAAAGCAAATGCCCATTAGCCTATTTCTCTAACTCCTCCTTCCTACACGTCATCCGCTTACATCATCCTGCCCAGCCAGCTCCACTTTCCAGCACGCCTCATCAATTTCCATCGATAACACCCATCTACACGCCTCATCAATACGTGTGCATGTTGCCGAAGCGTCCATCTCCTATTGTAAGTGTTGATCGGTTTCTGGAAGTCCAAGAGACTGCCAACGTCGACCGCATGATCGACTGGACGAGCCACTCAGAATATACAACGACATTGCATTAATGTGCTAGCAACATGTGTGTGTGTATAAAAGCACCTCAAGCCTTTCGTTTCTTCACAATGAATACCTCGGCAATTATGTGCCACCTACACAATCCGCTCGGGCATGCCGCAAGAGGGGCATATACCCGTGTCGCTCCTCATGGCCGAGAACCCGTCGCCACCGGAGCCGAAGCGGATACCAGCCGAAACAATTGCATGAAAAAAGTGCCGCATCGGCATGGCGGAAGCGCACCGCGCTCGACTTCCTTGCCCGAGAGCTGCTGCAAGCCTGCAACTGCAATCCGTATGTTCCCTATCATAAGTCATAATGCTCTTTTTTTCATTGTTTTCCTATCGCTGCCAATGCCGTTTCGCCGGAGCCGCTCCGTCTCTTCCAGACTTCGACGCACGCCGAGCCGACGATGCTGTTTCACTGCAGCTGCATGATCCGCCTCGCCCGCTTCCATGCGTCGGCATGCCGTTCGAGTCCTGCGCGTGCTGGCATTGGTCCTCGACCTGCGAAATGCCACGACACAAGGAGGTCCTTCCTGCACAGCCCACGGCAGGAACCAAGAGGCGGCATCACCGCATCACATTGGCAAAAATTGAGTAGTTTTCTTATAACACTCATCTTGCATTGTGTCTTCGCCGGCCATGTGAAGTATACATGCTTTATAATTATGCTGTTTTTGTTTTGCCAAATCTTTCAGGATATGGTCAACAATGCGTGCTACCTCCCCATGCACGGTGCTATCTAAAATTAGAAATATAGTTTATAACTACAATAAGATATCTCATTAGTACACCTATATCATGTTCATCCAAAATGAGGATTTTTATGAAATATGACTTATTCCTTTTTTGATGATTCCATTTAATTTATGGTCATACCATACAATAGAGTTTAATTGAATCTTAATTATATTTGTTTCGGGTTTCAAACTTTATGTCATGGTCTCTATATGTGGTTAACTATCATTCTCAAATGGATAAAACTATTTTCCACAACAGTTATGCATTTTCACATCTTTTATAATAGACTATAATGATTCCCAAGAGACCATTTCAACAAATTTCCACAACAACGCGCGGAGAATTCACCTAGTTAGTAATGATGTTAAGTACACCAAACGCGGGTAGAATCCAAACGCGGTCTCAGAGTTATGGGCCGACATGGTAACGGTTTTGAGCCTTTTGGCAAAAGAGTAGGATTGAAGAAATTTTGTATCAGATCAGTGAAGAAAAGTGCAATAATGAAATTTCTGCTGGATGTTAAGCGCCCAACCGCGTACTCCGTTCGGTTGCATTCGCGATTCCGCGCCATTGTGCCAACCAAAGTGTCTCAATCAACTTGCTGCCCAAGACATTATTTTCATTTGTCCAGGTGAAGCTGGTGAGCTCTGTTTTCAGCCCTAAGGCACGGTTCAACTTACGTCAGTCGTTGCCCAGTTATATACTCTTACAACTACTATACATTCCATTCATGATGGTTAATCGAACCGGCCGGTTATGGATTTGCTGTCTTTTGGGGGCCTAGCCCGTCAGCGAAAACGAGATCATTTAGACTAGAAGATAGAAACTCGTTCTGCGTTAACTTGTGAGCCAACTAACAATAGTCAAATTACTGTCACGACCTTGTCGCATAAAGTGAAACTTCACCATTATTTGCTCCCTCCATTCCAAAGTAAAAATCGTATAAATCGCTTTGATTTTTCTGGTTAATCCATTATGCTATGCATCTATATTTATTATGATATCTAGATATATTATAAAATAGATATATATCAAAAAGTTAAAGCGACTTATAATTTTAAACGGAGGGAGTATTTACAAATTGCAAGATTTGTAGATGCGGTTTGTGCGACTATGGGGCTGATTGGTAGCCCGCAGGGCAACCTGTCCCTGCATCATTTACCTGAATGGCCTCATTCCAGCAGCGTGTTTGGTTTCCCTCCTTGCACCTTTTGCTTGCGCCCTGCCATACCTCTGCCACCCTCCGTCCCGGACGACTCCATCATCTCAGTTTGGCCTTCCCTCTCGGTGCAGGACGACTTGATTCACACAGGGTGCAGGGGCCTATGCGTCAGAGACTTAAAACTTTGATACATGCATACAACCAAACACGATCTCATCTCGTATGGGACCAACAGCAAATACAACCAATCACGACTAGATGCACGGTTTGAGCATGCATTCCACTGTCCTGAAGCGGCCCTCCATATCCTGGACCGCGAGCACAAGAGCAACAACCAACCACGCCCTATATATACGAGCCGATAAGTATAGCAGCTAGCTAGTCAAATGTCATGCCGAATAATAACTCTGCTTCACGTGTTGACGTACGTATCCAATTCATTGAGACACCAAACTCAAACAATCATATATATCCATGACTCGACTTTTTACATATAAAAATGCGTGTGCTCCCTACGCATGCCAGTAGAACAATAATCTTGTAACGGACAAACAATAATTAAGAATCACAACATAGCTAGTAGACAAAGCTTGTACAATTTTTCTGTTGACAAATCCATCACCCAATTCAAAGACAACGATTTTAGCACTGAGGTAGGTCCAATGGCGGCGGCGGCACCGATGTATCCGGCGTCGGCCCGTCCTGAACCTTGAACACCATTCCCAGCCCCAGATCAAGGTGGGCGTCGTAGTGGCAGTGCATGAACCACATCCCTGCAAAAATAATAGACACAATTTGATTTGATCCTTATTAGTTATTAGTACATTTCAATCGATGCAAATAAATAAATAATTATGATTTATGAAAAATAATGTAGAGTAGAGATTCTTTACCAGGGTTGTTTGCGACGAAGCGAATGACGGCCCAGCCGCCGGTGGGGACGGCGACGGTGTTGCGCTCCTGCGGGTTGACGAGGTTGAACCGTGGCGCCTCAGCGGCCTTGTCGTAATTGCCGAATCCCTGGGCGAGCACGAAGAAGTTGAAGCCTTGGAGGTGCATGGGGTGGCTCTCCTTGGCAATCAGCCGCGTGTTTTGCAGCACCATCTCCACCGTCTCGTTGTACACCAGCGTCCTCACCTTGGTGGACTTGGTCGTGTACTTGAGCGTGTCGTTGTTGCTGGCCTCCGCGGTGTAGTCGAAGACGACCGGCGGCCGGTAGGGGAAGTCGCGGGTGTAGACTCCGGAGGCCGACGCGTTCCCGTCGTAGTGCGCCTGGAGCATGGTGACGGGGCCGTCGGGGAGAAGGAAGGACGCGTTGTTCATGCTCGCCGAGAAGATGCGGGCACGCGTCCCCGTAGTGTTGCACATCGTCCGCTTTGGCTGGCAGTCGCCGTTGCCGAGCCCGACGGTGACGAACATGCGGGTGTCCACGGACAGCGGCACCGTCGGTTTGCCGGGGAGCACCAGCGCCGTCAGGTTGGAGAGGAACCGGAAGGCCGTGTCCGTGGCGTTGTACTCCGTCCGCGGCGGCATCTGCGGCGGCTTCTCCTCCCCAGCCGTCGCCGAGCCAGCGTACTCGACGATGGCTGTGGCGTTGGCCATGGTGAAGGCAGCGGCGGGATGGCGCTGTCGTACGGGGATGCCGCCATGTAGTAGCGCCCGACGGCGGCGCCCACGACCATGAGCGCGTCCACGGTCTGCCCGGGCGCGACCACCACCACGTCGGTCTCGTACGGCGTGGTGTAGGCGGCGTCCGCGCCGACGACGGTGAAGCTGTGGTTCGCCACCTTGAAGAACATGGGCGTGTTGAGCGCGGCGTTGATGATCCGGAGCAGGTACGTCTCGTTACTCCGCACCCGGAACTTGTAAGTCTCTGCATCATCAGCTTCAGACATCAGTTAATGGCATGAGCTTTAATTAATTATACTCCTTATTAAACATCAGTGATCTAGCCACGAATTAACATACGGTTAGCGGCGGAGCAGTTGTCATAGTCTCCCGGCTTGCCGTTGATGGTGTAGGCGTCGGCGGGTGGCATCTTCCTCGTGTCCCCCGTGAGGAACACCTCCTGCTGCCGATCGTAGACGTTGGCGTTCCACCACTCGCCAAGGATGACGGTCTCCTCCCTGTGGGGATTGGGGGAGAAGGGGTAGGCACCGGCGCCGCCGCGGGGGCGGATGACGAGCGCGCCGTAGACGGTGGCGCGGAGGAAGGAGATGTGGGCGTGCCACCACAGCGTGCCCTCCTGGTCCTGCTCCGTACCCTCTATATGACAGGATATTGGTTTTCCTGGTAAGTTCGACTGGGATGGACGGCTGCAGCTGCACATACACGTAGATTCCAGCCCGCTGCTTCATCATGATGGGAAAAGTCTGCAGAGTTCTTCGTTGTTGTATGCGTTGGAACACCTCCTTCGTGCCTGATTAGTCAAAATAAAGTCATCTGCTGCCACGGGAAAAGCTAGCCTGCCACGTTTTGCTTCTGCGTGCGCGCTGTCGTGGTGCAGGTACAGTACGTAACGGGCTAACGGCTGACACTGCCTGCCGACATGTAATGTATGATGTATGGTGCTCTTTTAGTTATTTATTTAGGCTTTTTAGTTCCACGACGTAAAGTTTTTTTTTATCTCACATCGGATATTACTTGAGGTGTCGTGTAGGTTGTTCGGATACTAATAAAAAAAAATTAAAGTCTAAAGTTTTGGGAGAGGAACTAAATAAGCCTTATTTTGCTACCGGAAAACTATTGAGGAAAAATGCAAGTTTTGAGATTCGAGGTAGCCCTTTACATGGTCCAGTTGCAACCCGGGCCAACCCGTAAACCAGCCCACGTTCGTCAAACCGTATCTGGAGGGCACAACCGGGCAGGTTAGCGTCGGGTTCCAAACCCATGCGTGGGGCAGGGCCGCCGGTACGGTGCTATCGCGTCGATCTCTTCTACATCTTCGCTCTGCGGCCACTTCCTTCTCCGCACTCTGATGACTGACCGCCAACCCGACTGCCGGGAGTCAACCTGCGACTTGGCGCCGCTGCCACTGACATCTTGGCGAGATCTGCGATGGCCGGGCGGCCAGGGAGCCACTCGATTTTGTGTTGCAATCCACCCGAACTACTGGCACCGGATCTGTCTACCAAATATTCGGCTGTTTTAGCCCTTGCAAACAACCAGATTTTCCATATTCACTTACACTGTCTTTTAGGTAAATTTACACCATCCTATTACTATATTTACAACGATTTCTTCATTGTAATTTGTTGAACACAGTGATGTAATATAGGTATTTCTACAGAGTGCAAACAAATATATCAAACTTTTCAGACAAATTTACATATTATTTCTATGGAAGGTAGATATCAAAGAAATATATCACAAATTCTCTAGAAATTTGAGAACAAAATGCAAATATCAGAGAAAAGAGGAGAACCGAGCGGAGTAGAGGCCGTGCTAGGGACAAGGCCGTGCTGGGGATGGACACACCCGCACCCGCGCTGGGGTTGGCGGCAGAGGCAGCGGGTGCAGTACCCGGGGGTGCGGCGAACGGCCAGCCCAGGGCGCGACGGCAGAGGTAGGCCGGTGCTGGGGAAGACAGCGGGCAACCGGCCTGGAGGGGCAGCGGAGGGAGGGTTGTGCTGCAAGGGAGAGGGGCGGCGGCAGAGGAAAGGTCAGTGCCAGTGGAGACATGGTGGCGGCAGAGGAAGCACGCGGGCGCCGAGGAAGCCCTGAGCTAACGCAAGAGCGATGGGAGCGGCGGTGATGGCCACCAGGCCGTATGCCCCCTTTGGGCATGCCGCATTAGCCAAGGCCCATTAGGCATGTTACATCACTCCCCCTTTTCCACATAGCGCGTCCTCACGTTGCAACCTTGGTGGCTCATCTACATTGATGATGATGACGTTGGCTGGAAGTGCTGTGGCGCCAGGGCCATATCTGATAGGGTCGGGGACGATAGTGTCCCTTCTCATGTGGGCTAGCGTAGACCTATGTCATAGAGAAGGTTGTTGTTGTAGCCGTAGATGTGGTGGTCATTTGGGCCCATGTTGTTGCAAGTGCTGGCTGTTCAACGGCTTACCACGAAGGGCGATCGAGGTACGGTGGACTCCTTGGTGAAGTGAAGCATCGATCGAGGCCAGGAGATGTGGTCCTTGATGATTATTGCTAGCGACGATGATGGAAGTGTTGTCAATGCAGATGAGCTGGCCACCCAAGTTGTTGGTGAAGATCATGACGATGGTATACACCATGCCACTCCCGAGGAGGATGCTCAGTGGTGCATCATTGCTGTGTGCCATAGATGGAGGTGGGTGCAAGCTAATCATCAATAGCTTCATGCACCATGGTCTAACTTGTAGCAGCGCCTGCATTATGTTAGCTAGAATGGATGGTGCAGCAGGTATGCGGAGATGACAATTGGTGAAGATCAGCCCTTGGTCCATAGACTCGGCTGGCACTGTCATGTCATCTGCTATGGTGGCTTGACGGATGCTGCTGCTGCTGATGCGGCCAAAGACTGACCGGGCTCTGGGCACCCATTTGTCATGTGGCGCTACTCCCTCCTTCTCCAATCAGTGTGCCCCCGCGCTGAACTAAGTTGTTGATGTAGTTCTTCACATTGTCGTTGTCGAGAAGGTTGGTGCCAATGCGGTGCTTCTCCCTAGTCATGAAGTAGTAGGAGCTAAAGCAGCCAAAGATGTGGAAGTTTAGGGTTCCAGTGCCTCCCATGCTGGTGTCGATGTAGAGCTGAGACATGGTTCTTGTTGTAGATACGAAGTCACGTAGACGATTGTAGATGTTGTGGAGTATGTAGTCCAAAGAGGGTAGTACATGTTCGCTGATGCTCAAGTCGTTGAGGATAAACTCACCATTAGGGATGGCGTTCCATGGGAGGTAAGGTTCGTAATAGTGTTGTCCAATGTGGACGTTCATTGGCCATGTGCTGTCCTATAGCCATGGACGCCAGAGGAGCACGACCAATGTAGAATCATTGTGGTCTAGTGTTGTTGGCATGGATGTCGGTGTGGGAAGAACGATTGCTGTTGGTTGTGGAGCTGTTGTCCTCAAGAATTCCTATAAGTTGTATGTAGTTGCTTGACAAAGAGCGTTCAACGTGGAAAGGTTAGTGATGTCGTTGAGGTAGTCATGTAGGGCATCATCGCATCGAGGATGACCAAGGTCGTCGATGCCAAATATGGCGCCTGACAGGCACATGGCATGCTAGTCAAGAGCAGCATACTACGAAATGACCATCATCAAGAAGGGGCCATTGTCGATGTCGTCGGCATTGTCGATGAGCGTGATGTGGATGCGAATCTGTAGCTGGGCATCATGCAAATCACCTTGATTTGGGAGTGTGATGTAGTTGTTGACGTAGATGGCAGAGTGTTTCCAATACATTTCCTCTGTTTTCTCTGTCAAGTGCATGTGTGGTGGCTCTGCTATTTCAATTAGATGAAGGATTTCATACCCAATTTTCATATGTTGGGGCTAAGTTGCTTTTTGGAGGTGAATGCGTAGACATTGAGGCATGATGAAGGATGTGTCACATCATCATTAGTGAGGACGGACAACTTGATCTTCGGGATTCGTCGAAGGTTCTTTAGCCACCAATTGTAGTAACTGGTGCCAAGTTGTGGCTGTTGTTGATGGGGAGGTTGGGCACTCTTGGATTGGTGGTGGGGGCACCTGCTATATTAGCAACTAGACATCTGCTGAATAGGATAGCAGCCTGCCTGTGGTGGTTGTGTGGGTGCCAGGCTGATCAGGGGATGGCCTGCTGCACCAGAAGCTGGTGGCATGGATAGCTGCGGTGCTGCATCTAAGGGAACTATAGGATCTATTGTCAGAGGAGGTTACAAAATTTTAGTAGTGACACAGATGTTAGCTCTTATCTGAGTTCTCTGATCATGCAGATGTTTAGGATTTCCTTGGGACATTCATCCAAGCTGTTGTCGCAAACGTCGCGTGGCAGTGTGTTGATGTTGATATCGCTGTCATTGGTGGTTGGCTCGAAGATGATGACCGGAGGATAGCCATTGTTGTGGATCTGATTTGGGCACAATGACATGGACAGCTGCTGTGCTGCTGGTGGTGTGAACAACTTGTTCGACTCCTCGTTGGTAATCTCCGTGATGCCAGATGAGAGGGATTTCTCCATGGATGTATTAACGAAGATTTTATTGGAGTTGATTCTAACCTTCTATTCTAGAACAGGGTTGTCGTTGGTGGTGTCCATATCTGATCTGGCTTGGCCCTTGGTGATGGTGGCGCCTCCTTGGGAGTGTGCTAGCTTCTCCTTGTGGGCGATCAGGTTGATGTCCTTTGTGACATGTGCTGATCTGGTGCTGACAGAGTTTTTGGTGCCTGGATGGTTGGTTCCAGCAGCAGTGGTATTGGTATAATTGGTTGGTTCATTGGTGGCACATACTTCTATTTGTTGTTCTAGTATTGAAGAAGAAAATCAGCGATTCTCTTCTCCCAATAAGCGGTGAAGATGCACGGATCCACCACGGAGTTGGTGGTGGTGGAGGAGGCCATTGATGTCCAAGGATCAGATCAGTCTCCAGATACCAATTTTCAGAGTTTTTGCCTGGGGACTCCCTAACGGCAGCGGCGCTAGGGCAAGGCACGATGGTGGTGGCTGTGTGGGCGGTCGGCAGCGAGGCCATGGGCGGCCATGGTGGCTTAGGGGTGGTGCCCTAGGGTTAGGGCTAGGGCAGCGATGGCACGTGCATAAGAGAGAGAGCGACAACGGCTTGAGAGCTAGGGTAAAAGCCATACAACTATTCCTTTCTTAAGATTCAGCGGTTACTCGGTCCCTTGTATTTATAGTCTTGGTGGCTGCATGGCCCCTTTATGCATGCTGCATGGGCCAAGGCCCATTAGGCTTGTTACACTTTTACCTATATGCCATTATAAAAAATGGTCCTTACCTATATGCCACTAAAAAGTTTGAATACTGACAGGTGCCATTTTTTGAAACTTTTTTATCGTCCATGCCATTTCGTCTACATTCGCGGGTAACGGTGTCAAACAGGTGGATGAAATGACCATTTTGTCATCAAGTCAGTTGGCTTTCTAATTTTGTTTAGTTTCCTTCTATACCACTTAGCTCGTCCTATGACACTAGCCTCAGGGTGAACAAATCTACACCATGCCCCTTCAAGACAAAGAACATCATGGAGGAATTCCCAACACAATGAGGGAGCATAAGGACTGACAAGAATATCAAAATCAAAGAGGAAAAAGATGGTGTGATAAAAGGATGAGAAAGAAGGAGTGCAACAAGGAGACAAAAGTGTACATGAACAAGCTGCACAACCACCAAGCAACGAAGCCTTCCACGAGATGTTTTAGTGTCATCATTCTCCAATGATAAGGTAACATCTCAAGACAAGTGACCATTACTTCAAAAGTTTTTTCCTTTATTCTGGTAGGCACATAAATGAAGAACCAGCCATGTTTAAGTTGCAACCTTACTTAAACCAAAATGATTAGCTCAATATGTGTTGTTCTTTAATCTTTGTTCTTAGCACCACTTTCTTAATATCACAGTCTTAACCATATGAGCTAAAACATTGCACATCCAATCTTTGGAAGATGGGCTAAGCAAGATCCTTCCTATTAAATTGGTTTTAAGGCTACATTCATGCTCATCTTCTTATTCTATCACCCATTTCATGACTGAACAAAACACACAAACATCAGTTTTATCTTGTTTAATATGCCTAATGATAGAGAAGAATGAACAAAGTTTTGGTTTCATTGGTGCCCATGCACTTGATCTCTGTCTTGTCTTTATGATCATGGCACACTAAGAAAAATAGGGAGTTAATCCACCAAATTCTATAACTGAAAGTCCCAAACCTATGAATATGCACACAGAACAAGCCAGCTTCCACTACTAATGCTTCACTTCAAACTGCTAGACGAACGAAGAACATGAGTGACACCATATCAAGAGGTGTAGTTATCAAGGTTTCCACCTTTGGGATCAGATGATGCACCTAAGGAATGAACATAGTAAGAAGTCCTGGTTAGAGGACTTAAAACACTAAACCCTCACCACAAGATAAAATTGGTAGTTAACCATATTTATCTTTTTAACATTGCATGCATTAGTTTCCTTTTTGCATAGTTACCTTTAGCATTGCATTAGAAAAGAAAATAAAAATATTAGTTTGCTTTGTTGCATCATAAATCCTAAGCCCATGTGAATAATTTTGTGGTGTGTAAAAACACACAGGAATATTCACTATGGTGGCATAAAATAAAGTAAATATGCATTCATCATGTTAGACTTTCTTTGCATCATAAAAAATACAAAAATATTAAGAAAGAGATCCTGCTGAAGCTCTGCTTAGAAGAAAAATAAAAAACAATCTCAAAAGCTTGGAACAACTGAGACTTAAGTGGCCAAACCATTGACGCTTAATCTATTCTACAAGTTTTGTTGTCTATTTGAGTTTCACAGGATTTGAAGTACCAAGAAGAGCTGACAAGCAAGTGTATGTTCTATCCATTGGTGGAGCACTATTTCAACAGTCATCAACATCAATTAATGCTCTGGTAGAGAAAGTACATCTCCACTGCTAGTCTACTACACCGCAAGATTGATCGATTATGTCAACATCCAGCTTGGGGGAGAACAACCCCACGTATCTAGCTAAATAGTCTCTTCCCTCAGTTTTACTTTATTTCTTAAGAGTTTTCTTAATTAGTAATAATGATAGTACAAAAATAATGAAAACAAAAGAAAAAGGGTGTGTCCACGTTGCTTGATTTTGGTTTTAAAGAAGTTGCTAATAAAAAGAGGACTCTCTGAATAATATCTTGCATAGAAATAATGAATAGTTGCTTTGCTGTAATTTCTTTCAAGTATCTAGTTTTCAGGCTCGCATTCTCTTGAGTTTTGGATAAGATTATTTTGACCTAAAATTTACTATGAACTTGAAACATGTGGGTAGCGAATGCTTGATCTAAGCCTAGGTAATCAACGGATATGATATAAAAAGGTCTGAGCTGTTGTTTATCTTAGTCCTAGTGACACTACAGTTCTAAAGATTTATCTTTTAAAAAAATTAAAAATACTATATGATGAGTTCATGTATGACAGAGTTTAAATTCCTACCACAGCCATATATACATGCTACTTGGACTAGAAAAACCCACACATAGATTTACTACTTGTATACGGATTGAGTGTGGCCAAGCTTTGTTGTCACTTAGAGGCTTGTCATGCGATTAAAATCAGGATCATGTACACTCCACCCAAATATGCTGCTTGTACCCTAGAAGTACGCAACAACATGCTTTTCATTTAGATACACCCAAAAATCTCAACTCTTACGCTAGGAGTGAACATCAAAAACATGCTTGATAGGTTTCCATCTATCCAATCATCCCAATGCCACTAAATAAAGCTCCAATGTTTGTGTTGCTATATCTTAAAGTTCTATTTTAGAACGTGGGCTATCTCGAAAAAAAAGAAGAAAGAAAAAGACAAAGGACAAGTGTCCAATTAAAAAAAAGTGCAGCGCAGGTTCTCTTGAAAATTATTAAGTTCCAAAAAGGGAGATATGTTTCTCCCAGGAGCAAAGTAGATTTAGGTTTAAACCATGTTTTCACTCTTACCACCATTTACCATTTCATATCCACTTCCACTACATATATCCATTCCATATATATTCATGCACACGCAGATCTTGATTTGATTGTATGTCAAGTTTCTCTGGATCCATAGTTTGAGTATACAATATATGCTATGCAAGTATGTATGCACTTTGTCCCCACCTATGAGCTCCACATAAGCCTATTAGTTATAGGGTGAGAGAGAGAAAGCACGATGATATTTTACCTTAGTTTAAAAATACCACATATTCTGAGTGAAGAGACAAGGTAAAACACCATTGTTGCCTTGGTGAGGATCCACAAATATCACATATGAAAGACTTAAGAGGGTCATACAAAGGAATCTCTATGTTTCATTTTGAAAATCCATAAAACTTTGGAATGAAGGATGATCAAGAACTTGAGACATAATGCTTCACTTGATCGTTCGGTCTTTCAATTGTTCAAGACCCAAGTGAAGGCTAAGAAGCTCCATGGTTAAAGGTAATATGTGTTAGTTTGAAGGTTAGGATAATTTACTCTAATCCTGAGGAGAATTCTTGTTTGAATGCATATGTACTTTTGAGGAGTGAAAGTATTGTAGAAACTCCTTTCATTATTGAGTTTAGTCTTTGCTAATGAACTAGCAAAGGGTAAGCTTGGGGATCTTTGTTGACGGTCATTAACGTCGCCCCTAAACCATCAACTATTGCATAATCTGGCATAAAATGAATCACATAGCATAGTTGTAGGGTTTGATTCTAACGAGTTCTGGTGTTCTTACTTATTTTGCAGGATATTCAAGATTTCACCATATAAAAATACTTCAAGTGATGAATTAGAGTGCACTACTATGAAGAGCTCATCGAGAAGATCAAAATGGACATATCATTTGCTATATTTCGAGCCCCGTGAGAAAGCCATCAATCCATGACAGAATCCATGACAGACTCTAGAACACACTAGAACCATCACCAACATAAGTTTAAGGGTTAAACTGATAGAATTCCATAAGCTTTGGTGAATCTATGTTTTCCAGGGACTAAATAGGAATTGGAGCGAAGGGATAACCACCACGACATGATTTCTTGTGCAAACTGAATGGGCACTAGCACTAGAAGGACCTGGAAGACATGAGAAGATGCCAGAATGAAACGCGAGGCGAGGCGGCGACAAGTGGGGCTGACCGGTCTCACCTCTAGAATGGCCGGTGTGGCCCACAAGCCAGTGTCCTTCGTGTTGCAGCGCTCCACCAACCTAAAGTTCGCATCCTGACCTTTGACAAAGGTCGGTTTGATTAGATGGCCACGGTGCATCCCACCGGCCTATATAAACAGGCCAAGACCCCCAGGGGCCAGGCATCACCTAAAACCATAATTCATATCTCCCAGTTGGGATCAGCTAATAGGTGTCCCATGAAAGCATTACCTCTCAAGAGTTAGCATTCAGGAGAAGATGTAGTCCTCATTAGGATCTAGTCTTTACAATAAGAGAGGTAGAGAGAGGGAAGAGTTTGAAGGAGGTGTCGGCCTGTCAGTGCTCCCTCTACACCTTATACCTTGGGGAAAGTTAACCTACGCCTGTGATTTCTCTGGTAATCAACTTCCTATTTCATTTAGCAAAACATTGTTTACATTGTTCTTCTGATTCATGACTCTTTGAGTGCTTTAATCTATAGGATGATGTAGGTTAAAAGTAGTAGTGTTAGGTGTAAATGTGGCATTTAGACCTAGTTACTTGTGGATGTACCCTATATTCTAGATCAGTGGTAGATCATGTGTGTGATAGACCTGCTTTGATATTAAACTAGGCTAGGCTATTAATTCATAGGTCTAGACCCCTATTTATCTTAGTTTGCTGAATCCTTTGTAGTCCACCTCCCATTTGTAGGACAATCAGGACCTGGTTGTTAGGGGGAAGCATCCTTTGTTGGTGTCTTTTCCCTAAGTAATGTCCCCTGATAGAACAGTAGAAGGCATAGCTTTCTAAGATTAGAATGCGAAGACCTTAGTATCCTCTCTACACTCTCGACCTTCTTCAGTCTTGTGCTACTCTAGGTTAAGAGGCCGTACACATGTTTCCCTATGCATATGATATTTCAAACCCTCTGGGTAAAAGCTATAACGGTATATGTGCGCTTGTGGATCTGATCTGTGTGTCTTAGATTTACCAATAGCCAACAACGGCGGTGGCCATGGTGAGATATTCTCACCACACTTCTGGATATTTCTCCCTCTGTGCACGTGCTCTACTCAGGTGGTGCACTGCACACTGTGGTGGCGCGCTAGGTTCCAAACTTGGGCACTTCAAAAGACGGCAATGGCAGTGGCAACAGTCCGCTGCGCTGGTGCTGCCGCGTGGCAAGCAAAGAAGAGGGAGAAGGAGAGCAGCAGGGTGCCTAGAAGTTTCGGGGAGGGACAGGTGGCACCCTCGCCCTTATCCTCTCCAACGCCAGGGAGGAGTGATGGCGGCGAGGTCGAGGCGCTGGTAAACGACGCGTGAATCGCGTCGCTGCGGCCTAGTGGCGGCGAAGCTGATAGATGGGCCCCGCATGTCGGTGAGAGGAGAGGGGAGTGAAGCGGTTGACGGCTGGGACCGTGGTGTCAGTGAACAGGGGAGGGGAGCGGGCTGCGTGCGCATGCCGTGCGGGCGGCCGGGGCTGGCCTAGGCGGAAAAGAGAGGATCCGAGAGAGATGGGCCACGCCTACGGGCCGGAGAGAGGGCGAGTAAGGGATTGAACCCGGGAACCATTCTCCATTTAAGAAATGGTTTTTCTTTTTCCTAGAATTATTCAAACCCTTTTTGATATGATTTTCAAATTGAATTCAAAGATGATTTTCTAGGGAACGATCAAGGATAATATTTTGGTGCCACAAGCAGATTCTAGAAGATATACAAAACAAAAAATGCATATGGTGAATTTTAATGCAAGGTTTTTGGAAAAAGGTTTTATAAAACAGTTTTTCGGAAAACAAACTACTCAAGTCTCAATTTGTTGCAAAATTTTGAAAAGTTCCAAATTTTAGTGAATTTTAATATGAGCAAAACATAGGTGTTACACACTTGCTGCCTGGGTTGAGTAGGTTGCGGCTCGTCCTTGTTGTCGGAGTACTTATTCATTGTACTGCATCGGCGCCTATGTCCTCTGGCGAGGAATCGCCTGTGCCTCATGTAATCCATCTTATTAGATCCCTTAAGGTAAGCGTAGCAGGCACCGTCCAAGGCAAACTGCACAGCCAGTCTTCCCTTTGATCTGCTCTGACAATGAAAATAGAATAGGGTAATCAGTGATGGTGACAAAGATGACGGTTTTCAGAGTGAACTTCTCGTTTAGGGACACATCCATTATGTTGACCCCTTCGTCCCATAGTTTCTTCATGTCCCCTATGAGTAGCTCTAGAAACACATCTATATCAAAGCCAGACTGCTTCGATCCGGAAATAAGGATTGTCAGCAGAAGGAACCTTCGCTTCTTACATAGCCAGGGAGGTAGCTTATAGATAGTAAGGACGACGGGCCAAGTGCTGTGCGAGATGTTGAGGTCACCAAACGGATTCGTCCCGTCAGTACTAACGTTCCTTGGCTCATCACGAAACTCCGGGAAACTCCGGCGAATGTGGCGTTGAAATGCTTTCGCTGTTGTGCATCGGTAGGGTATCGCAGCTTGCCGTCATCCTTCGTGCGATCACCAGATGCATGCCAGGACATCTGCTTGGCATCCTCGCTGTTCTCGAATATACAATGCAGGTGATCAATCACGGACACATACCACATCGACAGGGCAGTACATCGCAGGCGGCCAGCATTGAGCCCCTGCCCGTATAGGTGGTGACTCCTGCAATGCCTGCAGCTGAACTAGTTGCAGGCCTTGTAGGTGCAGGCTGTTGAGCCCTCCAGATGGTCTACGTCAAGACCCTAGGCTGCTGGCGTCGAGGTTCTTCATTGAAGCGGCCAGCGGTGACTCCGGTGCATGCGTTGGTGCGATAGGAAATATAAGGAAGATGCTGGTCAAAGTTTATGTGCGCATTAAAATTACTAAACTAGCCTTAATTACATTTAAGTAATTTATTTCACATCAGGTAACTGCAAAAATTTACGTTGAGAGGAACTACCAGTTCCTCCCGAGCACCGTAACAAACCTCTTAAAATAATTATTGATATTAGTTTTTGTAAACTTGATCACACTCAAGAAATTTTAATTTATTCGAAACCTAAAGCTGTCTTTTTGGAAAGACGAAAGCAGTAAGCATATATTCTCGCTGCCCTCAGTGCAGTAGGCATATATTCTAGCTGCCCTCCGTGTCGCATAGAGCACATCGCGCACTTGTTGCGAGCAAAAAAAACTTCAAAAGAGGAGCCAGGACTGGATGCATAAACAAAGCTAACTACTAGAGTCCAGTGCACTCGTGACTCATCTGCAAAGAGAAATCACGCAATCTCTGCCATTTGTATTACCACCCACACCCACACCTCCGCCCAAGAATGACCTGCGGAAATGATGCCTGGCATCGTCACTGTTGCCGCCGTGGTCGGGGGTGCCGTCGTCGCCTACTTCCTCTGGCCCACGGCTGCCGTCCCCGCGGCTGCGGCCGCTACCATGAAGGCGCCAGGCGCCATGGGTTTCGTCATCTCCCGCGCCACCTTCCTGGCCAACCCGCGGCTTTACTTCCAGATCCTCCGCACCGCCGGCGCCGCCGCGGCTGCTGCAGCTTTCGCCTAGATCCTCCACTTCCAGCTCCTGAAGGAGCTGCTTAGGTATTGTATGGATCCATATATATGTATCTGGTACTACTGCAGATCGAGCGCCCTGTAGTAGGATCTGTCTGCTGCTTGGTGTGAATAAGCGCTCCTTGTACGTACTGGTTGCTACTCCTGATTCTCACTAAATGGATCAGGCTTTGTTGTGTATATTAGTATGCTGGAAGCGACTTCTTCTACTCTTGTTCTTACTCCTCGGATGCTTGTTCTTACGATAATCCATGTACAAATGCGGTTTTGTTATAAACTCCTCCGGCCATGTATACTAAATTATAGGAAATTGTTATACTGCGTGTGCATGTTTTTTCTTTCAGGCAGTGATCAGGAGCCATCGGATCTTAAGCCAGCCGTTCCCAGTCCATGCGTATTGTTCTTCAACTTCCATTTCTTTTTCGTTAACGTGCGTGACCTCGCAATTCCTGCTTCCCAGCCTATATCCGGCTGCCTCCCATCCCATGCGACGTACCTGCAGCCAAGGCTGCCTCCACTGCCCCCCAGCCATGCTAACCCGGCGTTGCCGGACCATCCTCGTGGCTCCCACGTTCTTCCCTGGCTTAACTGCTATCCTCCTTCGCCCGCGGCCGGCAACGGCCCCACCGCCTCACTGCTCCGCCCCTACACCTGCCTCCCTCACCTAGCCAGCCTACCTTGTCTAAACCCTTTTAGGCCACACGAGAAACAGAACCCGAACTTTTGCGAGGAGAGTAGCGCCTGAAATCAATCTCAATTTCAGCGCATGTAGTAGAGATGCAGAAGTTATAGCACACAGCATAAACACTAATCATTTATAAGGTTCGCACCTATCTTTTGCTCTTCTACATATACTAAACCACAAAATCGAAGTGCCCTTTGAATTCCTAAAGCTACGAGATTTAGGCTTCCTTTGTAACACAGCAATTTCATAGGAATCATGTAGTAATTTTACATTACAATAAACTGAAAAAAAAATCTCACAATCTAAAGGGGACATTAATGTCTCTGTTGATTTTCTTTAGGGAAACCACCAAAGCAAGAAATGTTTCTGAAACACTAAAAGCAGCACAAACATATATTTCATCATGAAGAAGAAATTCAGGAACTTGGTCATTTTTCAGAAAACTCCCCAAAGGTGGATTTGCAGAGAACCTCATCCCGTCCCCAAACCCTAGCTCCCCTCTGATTGGTCTCCCACATACCCGCCCCCACCGCCTCGCCACCGCCCTTCACATCCCTGCTGCCACTCTTCACTGCTGCTCACTACACGTGATTCTGTTGGGAATATGTCCTACAGCTAATCATGTAGATGATGATATTCCGATTGTATCCATGATTAATAAAATGTTCATTGAATATTCATTAAAGACAACTTGTATTGATTAGCAATTATGTAAATTATTTTGTGAAACTCTTTACTTGTATGGTTATTCTAAAGTTGTCCCTGATCGGCGTTCTTGTGGGAATACACTTGAATATTAGACCAGCACATGTATTAGTTGATGGCTATGTTTCACAAGTCATGGACATGAAGATGTCAAACTAATAATGTGGGCACATGTGAGAGATGTAGGCTAGACTGACCCGACATGAGAAAGTCTCTATTCACATCATGTATGTTATGTCCTTGGACCTAAGATTGTGGTATGTACTCAAGATGTGAAACAACCTACTTAGGGACTATCAAACGCTGCTCCGTAACTGGGTAGTTATAAAGGTGGTCTTCGGGTGGTCGAAAAGTATGCTATGAGACATAGATAATCAAGATGGAATTTGTCCCTCTCTACGCGAGAGAGATATCACTGGATCACTCAAGTGATTGGATCAACAAATGCATGGCCGTGCTTGGGTTAAGCGCTAACCCACGAGTTGAACCATATATCGAGTGGCAAAGGGAATAACTTGTATGTGATCGTAGTGGTTCGTCTGATATGATCTTTGCGTATGCATAGGAGTTATCACGCCTTGCTAGAGGCCGCTGTTAACTATTGGGCGAGTAGGAGTACTCGGCCCATGTCAATGTGTGCGTGAACCCATAGGGTCGCACGCTTAAGGGGCTGGAAGCCTAATTCGGGTTGGACCCGAATTAGACAAGGCTTAGGGTTACTATTGGGCCTCTAACTCGTGAGCTCATTGGGGATGCTTATATAAGCAAGGGGTAGGGGCGCGGTCAGGGAGATACACACCTTTGATAGCCGCCGTCGCCCTCCCCACGCTCGCGTCTTCTGCTCCTCGCGGACCTAGCAATCCGAAGGCGCATCGCTTCTTCCCTGCACGTGTGGGATTCCTCGAAGGTGCTGCATCTGGAGCGCTGGGACGAACCACGCGAGGAGATTGATGTGATGGACGACCGCGCAACTGCACTACCTGCTACGACGCGTACGACTACATCAAGTCGTCTTCCGCTTCACCTGCGCATCTAGTGGTAATCCCGTAACCTGTAACTAGCAGTAGATCCTGGTTTATGAGGTCAAAAAGTTTTGTTTTCTAGCTACTGTAGCACCCTCATAACCCATCAGTGGTATCAAAGCCGTTACTTCCACGTTATAGGTTTGGTTTTGTGCATATGATAATATGCGTGGTTGTAGATGAGTCTCTAACCTTGGTTCGTCATCTTGCCGTGTTGGTCTTGAAACGATCTACTCGTACCGGTCGGAATTCCTCCATCCGAGTTAAGTGATTCATGTAAATCCAGTCATGGCGAGTTAGAGATCAATTAGATTGATCGAATTAAACCCTAGGTCAAGTGCCAAGCGCATATGATGCACGGCGTTGGTAGATGGAATTTACTGCCGGGGCAGGTTTGCCGAGAAAAGTGTTGTGCGGTAAAATAGCCATAACTTTTGAACCGTAACTCGGATTGAGACAAACTCTAAACGAAAATTGTAGAAAACAAAATTTTACATCTGGTTCTCCACCGCTTCACTGCATTCGACGAAATTAGGATTGTGAAATAAGGCTTGGAAAATAGAGTTTTCTGCGTTGCAAGATTAGACATCGGATTCGGATAACTCTGTTTTGCAGGTATTGATGAGTGGTATAGCCCTTATGTGTATGTGATGCATGTATGTATTTAATTCATAGCTTGCATGTCATGAGGACAATATGGGCAGGAGCCACATACATATTGTCAAAATTAATGTAATGGCCTGTGTGCTAATCTGTGATGATCTATCCGCGACTATGTAATTTCATTTTACTTGCACTAGTAGTAGCTAGTCTTGGCGGAATCATCACTGAAGGATGGCATACTCAAATCATGGAGATGGAGATCACCATGATGCACAGATTGATAGAGATGAAGATCCCCAAAGGAATAATGGGCTATACCAAGTCATGTCTGTGTTATGCCGTTCTTACTATGTTCTACTTTCACATGCTATTATGTTTTTGTCTACATGAGTGCGGTAGTGAAGTAGAACGATCCCTCAGCAATGTTTAAGTTAAATGCTTCCCCAAACCTTGCACTTTCATAAGTCTTGTACAATCGGTGGTGGATCTATGAAATTAGGGTGCCACTGGTTTTCCTCGACTAGGCAGGTTCATATCGGATACTTACTGCAAGAAGGTTTGATTACTTAAACAAGGTCATCCTAACGGTTAGGGACCTTGGAGCATGGGTAGGTTGAGCGTAGCATAGAGATGCTCCCCAACAACGAGAGTCATATGTGATATGATTAGCAAAGTGTTGCTTACCGATCTACCATGTCTTCTAGCGGTGATGCTAAAGCTCACTAGTTGACTTGTTAGTTGTGGGTCTTGAATCACTAAGTATCAATTGAGGGATATTGATTTTAGTGGGAGTAAATTTTATTTTGATATAATTTACTCTTCTATGGATACATTGTCTTAATATTTTATGTTACTTTTGTTGTAGATGGCCGCTCGCAATCAACCATTTTCTTTGCGTACAATTCTTGAGAAAGATAAGTTGAATGAAACAAATTACGCGGATTGGATCCGCAACCTGAGAATTGTTCTCAGGGCTGAGAAAAAAGAAGATATTCTAGACACCCCATTACCTGATGAGCCTGAGGAGAGTGCTCCTGCTGCTGAGAAAAACGCTTACAAGAAAGCATGTGATGCGGATCTCGAAGTGAGTTGCCTCATGCTTGCTTGTATAGAACCTGATCTGCAGATGCAGTTCAACAACAATCATTCATCGAATGATATGATCATGGCACTTGAAGATATATTCTAAATTCAAGCACGGATTGAAAGGTTCAATGTCTCTAAGGCGCTTGCAGAAACCAAGCTAGCAGAGGGCGCAGCTGTTAGTCCACATGTAATCAAGATGGTTGGTTACACTCAGAGGTTGGAGAAGCTAGGCTTCCCAATTGGCCAAGAGTTGGCAACTGATTTCATTCTTTTGTCTCTTCCACCCAGTTATGGAAACTTCATCTCAAACTATCATATGCATGGGGTGGAGAAGGGCTTGAATGAACTATGTGGCATGCTAAAAATAGCAGAGGCTGACATTAAGAAAGCAGGAGGTGGCCAAGTGTTGGCAGTTCAAAACAGGCCTAACTTTACGAGAAGGAAGGGCAATTGGAAGAAGAAGGGCAAGGGTAAAGATGAGATCTCTAAGCCAAACCAATCGTCTTCCAAGGATGAACCACCTGCAAAGAATGATGAATGCTTTCATTGTAAGGGAAAAGGTCACTGGAAGAGGAACTGCAAGGTGTACTTGGCGTCCTTGAAGAAGGATGGCGGTAGTAAAGCTACTCCCGCTCATACACTTGTTGTTCATGTTACAGACATTTTCCTCGCTAACTCTTATATCAATTCTTGGGTATTTGATGCTAGGTCAGTTGCATATTTGCAATACGATGCAGGGAATGATAAGAAGTAGAAGCGTGGAGAAAGGAGAAATTGATTTTCGTGTGGGCAATAATGCAAGAGTTGCTGCATTGAACGTCGGGACGATGCAACTTCCCTTGTCGTCCGGATTTATTTTGGAATTAAATAATTGTTATTTTGTTCCTAGTTTAAGTCAAAATATTGTGTCACCTTCATGTTTGATGAAGGATGGTTATTCATTTGCGAGTAAAGACAATGGTTGTGTGATCTCAAAGAATAATGTGTTTGTGGCTTTTGCATCCATTGTGAATGGGTTATTTATTTTAAATCTTGATGTTGCACCTGTCTGTAATGTTAGTGCTAAACGACCTCGGTTTAATGAGTTAAGTCCTACCTCTATGTGGTAATGTCGCTTGAGTCATATAAGAGAGAATCACATGAAGAGGCTCCATGATGATGGTCTTCTAACTTCGTTTGATTTTGAATCATACGAGACATGTGAGGCTTGCATGCTAGGCAAGATGACCAAGGCGCCATTCAAAGGATTTCCTGACAGGGCATCTGACTTGTTGGAACTTGTACATACTGATGTATGTGGACCGATGAGCACGACAGCTAGAGACGGATTTCAATACTTCATAACTTTTACTGATGACTTTAGTAGATATGGATATGTCTACCTAATGAAGCATAAGTCTGAAACTTTTGAAAAGTTCAAAGAATTTCATAATGAAGTAGAGAATCAGCGTGGCAAGAAGATCAAGGCCTTGTGATCTGATCGTGGAGGTGAATATCTAAGTCACGAGTTTAGCAATCATCTTAAGAGTTGTGAAATTGTTCCACAGCTTACGCCACCTGGAACACCTTAGAGAAACGGTGTGTCTGAGCGATGTAATCGGACCTTGTTGGACATGGTTCGGTCTATGATGAGCCAGTCGAACCTACCTTTATCATTTTTGGGGATACGCTCTAGAAACAGCCGCTTTCGCATTGAATACGGTACCATCTAAGTTCGTATTTAAGACACCATATGAGATGTGGACTGGTAAGAGTCTCAGTTTGTCTTTTTTGAAAATTTGGGGTTGTGAAGTTTATGTCAAATGACTTATAACAGATAAACTAACGCCCAAATCGGACAAGTGCTTTTTCGTGGGATATCCGAAGAAAACTTTAGGGTATTATGTCTATAACCGGTCACAGGGCAAAGTGTTTGTTACTCGAAATGGTGTTTTCTTAGAGAAAGAGTTTCTCAAAAGAGAAAATAATGGACAAAAGGTGTATCTTGAAGAAGTTCAAGATGAGCCAGTAGGGACTGACTCTATGAATGATGCTAATGTAGCAGATCAAGTTGAGACACCCGTAGCAGTGGAGACACTACCACAACCACGAAGATCAGCAAGACTTTGCGCATTGCATGGGGATTTATTATTGTTAGATGATGATAAACCTGTGGATTATGCGGAAGCTATGATGGATCCAGATTCCGAGAAATGGCAAAGTGCCATGAGATCCAAGATAGATTCCATGGGAGACAATCAAGTTTGGAACATGGTTGACCCGCCTGATGGGGTTAGACCCATAGAGAGCAAATGGATCTTTAAGAAGAAGAAGAATATGGATGGAAACGTTCACGTCTATAAAGCTCGACTTGTCACAAAAGGTTTTCGGCAAGTTCAAGGAATTGACTACGACGAGATATTCTCGCCGGTAGCGATGCTTAAATCTATTCGGATTATTCTAGCAATTGCTGCATATTTTTATTATGAGATATGGCAGATGGATGTTAAAACATCCTTTCTAAATGGGTATTTAGAAGAGGACGTGTATATGATACAGCCCAAAGATTTTGTTGATCCTAATAATGCTGAAAAGATATGCAAGCTTAAAAAATCTATTTATGGGTTAAAGCAAGCATCTCAGAGTTGGAATATTCGTTTTGATGAGGTAGTCAAAGGGTTTGGCTTTCGTTAGAATGAAGAAGAACCTTGTGTTTACCAGAAGGTAAGTGGGAGCACTGCTGTGTTTCTGATCTTGTATGTGGATGACGTACTATTGATTGGGAATGATATTCCTATGTTGCAATCTATAAAGACTTTACTGAATAATAGTTTTTCTATGAAGGATTTAGGTGAAGCAGCATACATCTTGGGAATTAAGATCTATATAGATAGGTCAAGAAGCCTAATAGGATTAAGCTAAGACACGTACATTGACAAGGTGTAGAAACGGTACAACATGGAACAGTCCAAGAAAGGGTTCTTGCCTATGTCACATGGTATGCGCTTTAGTGACAAGCAGTGTCCTTCATCAGATGAAGAGCGCAACCGCATGAGTAAGGTTCTATATGCTTCGGCCGTTGGTTTCATCATGTATGCCATGATATGTACTCGCCCAGATGCCTTATATGCTCTAAGTGTTGCGAGCAGGTACCAAGCTAATCCGGATGAACCTCACTAGATGCTTGTTAAGAACATCCTAAAGTACTTATTAAGGACTAAGGATGTGTTCCTAATCTATGAAGGTGAGGAGAAGCTCGTTGTAAACGGTTAAACCAATGCTAGCTTCCAAACCGACGGAGATGATTCACTATCTCAATCAGGTTTGTGTTCACAATAAATGGTGGTACGGTTAGCTAGAAAAGTTCCAAGCAGGAGACGGTGTCTGATTCTACAGCAGAAGCCGAGTACATTGCAGCTTCTGGCGCTGCAAAGGAAGGTGTTGGGTTGAGGAGGTTCCTCATTGAGCTTGGTGTGTTTCCGAATGCGTCGGGCCCATTGAATTTACATTGTGATAACAATGGGGCAATTGCACAGGCTAAGCAGCCTAGGGATCACCAGAAGAACAAACATGTACTCCGAAAGTTTCATCTCATTCGAGAGTTTTTAAAACGAGAAGAGATCAAATTGTGCAAAATACATACGGATTTGAATGTAGCAGATCCTTTGACAAAGGCTGTTCCACAGCCTAAGCATGAGGCGCACATGAGGTCTATGGGGATTAGACATCTAAGAGATTAACTCTAGTGCAAGTGGGAGACTATTGGGAATATGCCCTAGAGCTAATCATGTAGATGATGATATTCCAATTGTATCCATGATTAATAAAATGTTCATTGAATATCCATTAAAGACAACTTGTATTGATTAGCAATTATGTGAATTATTTTGTGAAACTCTTTACTTGCATGGTTATTCTAAAGTTGTCCCTGGTCGACGTTCTTATGAGAACACACTTGAATATTAGACACACTTGAATAAGTAATAAGGGCTACCCCGTGAAGCACAATGTACTAGGATTTTTTTTGGAGTGGTGGGGGGGACTATTCACCTTGTTCTGTCAACATGCACCAGCTTGAAAGCCAAATATCCTGTCTTGGATATCATAAACAACCCTAAATGATCTCATTGCTCTGTTCCCCAAAATTTGAACCCCCTTTATATTGGCATCAGCTGGCTGAAATGTCAAGCAAATATCATCGTCTGAGTTCACATAGAACACATTCTCCATTCGTAGCACCACAGCATACATTTCAAACAACTACACCGTTGATGGAATTTCTTTTCTTCTTTTTATTTTGGGTGCGGTGCAGATAACCTATTAAACTGAGTTACAGCTATAATCTTCATTGTAACTGAACTGGAATACTAATTCAGAAATTTTTTTTTTCGCGAACATGTCACTCCATGTATTTCATTGAGAGGTGAATTCAGAAGTGAATGTGCCACTTTTACGTGGGCACAACACCTGAATGCCACCAATGAGCACTTGACTCCTAAGCAGACTTGTATAATTTCACTAGTTCCCAATCAGTGATACGGTCCCGCAATGTACTTAATTCCGATAGCATATAACGGCCAAATAGTGACAGATTGTATAGCATTTTAGCAAATTCTAGAGACTGGTCACCACAGAACCTCCACTAAACACCAACTGGCTTCAGGAATCGACACCTAGGTCAAAGAAGACTTACCACGGCTCGGGAGTCCACTGGACGGTGGAGACAGCACGCCGCCGCCGGTGTTTGGCACCGAGCCCCCAGCCAGTGGCCACGCTTGGGAGCAGTGAAGGGTAGGCGCTGGCCATGGCCTGCCATCTCCTAGACGACAGATACGGATAGCGCGCTAGGCAGCGCCGGCGAGGAGCCCAGGAGAGGACGCCGGAGGGCCGTCGCCGGCGGCGGGGCGGCTGGTATCTATGGTTGGGGGTCAGGTGCCAGTCAAGACTCAAAAAATGCAAGCGGGGCGGGACAGCTCAACCGCACTGGGGGAATGTTAATGGGCTGACATGGGCCCAGATGTAGTCAAGGTAGGAATCTCTGGGCCCTTCGGCCCACGGATGCTCATCAATTTTTCATCTTATATATGCTAAAAAATCAATTTTTCATCACATTACCTGAACGATAAAATATTAGGGGTGACGATAAAGGTTTTTTTTGTTATTATAAATTTGAGCCGACAGTTAGGTAGAAGTGACACTACATGTCATTTGTTCTTTCATCTATTTTAAATGATAGGGAGGCATTGACTTCTATGTTCTAGAAGACCTGAAATACTATAACTGTAGTGGAATGTGAAGTCCGAAAGTCTAAACTGCAATCCCGACATTACCTGCTACTAATCCGTTTCAAATGTAGTTCATTTAACTTTTTTACTCTAACTTTGACTACTTGTCTTATTGAAAAAAATTATACAAATATGGTTAAATTTAAGTCATTTTTGTAGATTTTTGTAGTAAAGCAAACCATAATAAAAAAATAATATTTGACACAAATTTTTGAATAAGATGAGTGGTTAAAGTTGAGGTAAAAAATTTTAAACGAACTATAATTTGAAACAGATAAAATACTATATAAAAATATCCTCTGAACAAATAGAAAATCCGAGGTTTTCTATCGCTTAGAAGCTTCTATGCTTTTTGGCTTCCATTTGTCGCGCGCACCGAAGGAGTCGTTTTTTAAGTGATGCTGAGCTGATGCATGATGATACTCTGAGATTCTCTTTTGCAGTGATTCTTCATGCGCGTCGAAAATTTGGCCTTTGTCGGTGTGTTTTCTTTATATAGGGGCGGCAGGCGGCTTGCTGCTATAAAGGCCAAAAGGAAAAGGACGACCGACCCGTTGACGACCATAGCAAAACCAAACCAGCTAGCAGCTGGGTAGGAAGGAGGATCTATCTCTAATCGCCAATGGAATGGAAATTCAGTTTACTTTTTCAAATCAAGGGTCTGTGTGCTGCTGTCATGTGACTCATGTCTTATGCACTACTCATGCATTCTAGTAGCCGTATCTTTGATTTTTCCCTCCAAATCTCAAACTTTCAAATATCGGATTAACAATTGCAGCTTGTCGTCTCTGAAAATTGAAGGATACGAACGGGAAAAATCATGAGAAACCGAGTTACAGAGAGCGACCGACAGGAGACGAATCCGTGAATGTGATGACCCCAAATAAAAGTCAAACTAGGCAGTGTGGCTGCATTACCCTGTGGTGTGGAATCTTCACACGTTCCTGTTCCCAGTCAGTGCAGCCCGGGACTGATGAAGTGATGAGAGCCAGCGCGCTAGGCCGTCGCCGGCGGCTGTATATACGGTTGGGGGTCAGTTAATTAGTGGGCTGATATGGGCCCAGATGTGACCAAGGTAAGAATCTCTGGGCCCTTCGGCCCACGGCTGCGCTCATCAATTTTTCATCACGTTTTGCTAAAAAAAATCATTTTTTCATCACATTATCTGGATGATAAAAAATAATTTTTCGTGTGAACAAATACACATGGAAAAAATAGCGTAATTTCCTGGTTTTCATATCAATGATATTTAGGATAAATTATTTTTTTATTTCGTTAGTATAAAGTTGAGCACACAGTTAGGTAGAAGTGATACTACATTTCATTTGTTTTTTTCATCTATTTGAATAATAAGGAGGCATTAACTTCTATGTTCTAGAAGACCTGAAATATCTGTAGTGGAATTTTGAAGTCGAAAGTCTAAACTACAATCCCGTGATCCCCTGCTGCTATATAAAAAAAATCCTGCGAACAAATAGAAACTAGGAGAAAACCCCATATGTAGAAATCGCCAGTAAAATTATACTACTTATGTTTACTAATATGCTTAAACAAATATCATAATACATGTTAGTGAATGATTTATAATGACATGTATTAGTTAGATTTGTTGTGAGTGATGACATGGACACTTTGTATGGCAAGATAGAATGTGTTAGTGAGATATTAAGTGGATGCTGACGTGGATACTTAGCATGGCAAGAGAAATAAATAATAGGGTTTATCTCAAAGGCGGACCCATAGGGCAGCTAGGTGGGCCACTCCATACCCTGTGGGGGCAGCTCTTTGCTAATAATATTGAATTATTGATGTTAGATAGCAAAATAAACGACATGTCCTAGTGGTAAGCCTCTTCCTTTATATATATCTCAAATGTTGTGGGTTCATACTTGGTAGCCTCAACTTTTGCTTTTGTTTTCCATTTTGCATTCCTTTGCAGCTATAATTGCATTAGGAAAACTAGTCCGTCAACCTGTGCTTACGCACGGGCTACAATCTCATGAGACATAATAATAATTATTTCTATTTCATATTTCTAACTGATATAAAAAAACATGTATTAAATTACACGTTTTTCACTTTGTTCATTTTCCAACACAAAAGACACGATAGATACAATATGCGGTCTTTATCTAGTTGTGATAAACGTATCAATTGCCTATTTTCATCAATTTGGTTCAAACATTAACATAAACACGTAGTTGTTTTGAATATTGGTGGCAGCGGTAAGTCATATGTATATTTAAGGTGTATTATCTATTATAATAGTATGATAATTAGACATTCAGGTTCACTTTACATAGGTGGCTTGGTTAAATTTTATGTTGTTTTACACAATAGCAAAAATAGGTAATATATAAGATGGATTTACACAATAGCATATGTTGGTAAGTTGAACATAAACTTAGGGAGAGTAGAGGTGGGTAACTTGGAATTAGTATGTTATTTTGAATCAACTTTTTGTAACAGGCAAGGTTTATATTCTTGTTACAAATTTGGACAGTTGTTTTGAATTGTGATTCACAGTAGCGAAGAAGGTTAAGTTAGGGAAAATTTAGGGGGTAATTTTGAATTATGTTTCAAAATTACAAACACTTTTGATTCAAAACAAATTTAGGGTGTTACATTTGAATCATCTTTGCTAATGATAATCATGACTAATTAGAAAATATTAATAGGTTATATTCTAGATACAAATTTTAGAGGGTTATAACATTTTTCATTCAAAATTACAAATATGGTTAATTTAAAGAAATTTAGGGGTTTATTTTGAATTGTCTTTTATAATAACAATATTTGTAATTTAGATACAAATTTAGGAGTTACTTTGAATCACTTTCCATCAATTGATTTCTTAATCTGATTCTTTCATTTTACAATATTTATAATTTTGGTTATAATGAAACTTGAGATCTTTTAGTATTTAGTAATAGCACCGATGGATATGTATTCATTTTTAATCTTATTAAAAATAATGTTACATTATATTCATAGATTATTAAGCTTGTAGTTGATTATTTTGTTAAAAACTATTGATCAAAAGTGTATTTATAGTATGTAGTAATTACGGATGGATATAAATTTTTTTTGAAATCTTATTATCAGTAATGTTATATTCATGCATTATTAAGCTTGTACGTGATTTTTTATTAAAAAAATATTAACATAGTAGTGAACGCTATGGACAGCCAATATTATTACTAAGCTTCTAGTGGATTTTTTAAAATAAAAGTTTATTAACCAATAATTAACGTGATGGACAGCCAATCTGCTTCTATTTAAGTAATAACTAATGGTAGAGGTGGGTAATTTAGCTAGAAATTTAGGGGGTTACTTTATGTATTTTCATAATGGCACATGTGGGTAATTTTTTTATAAATTAGGATAGATCTAATGGCTATTATCGGAGATGATGACTAAAGTTAATAAAATTAAAGGCTAGATGTTTCTAATTATTGTGAGAATTTTTAGGATTTATCTTTTTTTTAGCATGTCTGGTGAGAGTTAATATGGTGTCTCTGTTAGAGCCTCTAATTAGTAATAATAAGAGCATCTCTAAGAGTTTGCTAAATGAGGTTGTCATCTTTAAAAATTTAGCAAAATAAAAAAATTTGCTCTACAACAGTTTGCCAAATATGGTTGCCATCTTTATCAGATTGCCATCGGACTCCTCCGCGCGCGTATCTTTACACGCGCGTATCCGACTTCTCATCTGTTGTATATTGAAGTGGAAAGACCATCTAGTAAACAGAAATTCTTTCCTATGTTCATTTTGCAAATGTATCAGAGAGAAGAATTTACGAATCTGGGCTTATTTAATTTTGAGAAGTTCAGGCATCCCCTCCTCTTGTTCCCGTCCGGCACTCAAAATAGGGGTGGTTCAACCATGGATCGAACCGTAACTGATCCACTGATCCATTTGGTTTCAACTGGAGCACCGGTCACTCCATTTAATTAAGTTTCTGTCCCACGGTGCACCGATGGTTCTCTTGGCTCGACTCACCCCACGTGCATGCATAGACCAAGCAAGCGTGTCAGTACGTACAGACCAAGCAATGTTTCGCTTCAGCAAGGCATACAATCTCAGTGTGCCAACGTTTCACATGAAGCAAGTGTACAGACCACGTGTATGTATAGACCAAGCAACGTGTCAGTACGTGATCTGAGCACAGATTGAAGCAAGTGCTTCATTTTTAGAACTTTTACATACATTCACATGACTTGTACATGAACCATAGGCACAAGACAAACTCCATGGTAAGTATTCTAGCATGAGCATGAACGGACTTATATATATTAGAAAGTACACTAAAACTAGTAAGATGCTAATATAATAAAGACTGTTGATTCAAGTTGAATCATTCAACTAATGAACAACACTTGGACTGATCGCTTTCCCCAAGTGTTTCAGGCCTGTTTGAAAGCCACAAGCCAGTATCTTCTATGGCCTCATCTGAAAAAAAGGAAAATGTTGGAAATAAGACATCCAGTGAATAATGAAGAGAAATTCAGAACAACATGCATGAGCTGCCAGCAATTAAAAAAAAGGGACGTACCCTCGCACTGCGGGGTCTGGGGAAAGAAAAATAGCCAGCAGCCATCCCTGCACAAATGTGTAAAGGCTAGGGCTTGAACCCTGGACCTCTTGGTTACAGGCGGTAAAGCTCTACCAGCTGCCAGCAATTGAGATTCATTTATTATATTTATGGAAGATTGATGCAAAAATAGCTCTAGAATGGAAGTATTATTTACTATACTATGTACAAATCTGAATTGCAGAAGACCAGATTAACAATTCAACAGTGCTAAGCCCTATCAATATCTCAACTGATGCAAAGCAAAAAGAAAAAAAGATACATAAAAATGTATCTTTTTTTCTTTTTGCTTTGCATCAGTTGAGATATTGATAGTGACGAGATATTCATAATCAGTGCATTAATTCATGATTCATGGACAGTCTAGAAAAGCAGTAACTTTCCACAAAACAACAAGTTTCATGCAAGGCACAATACAACTAGAGTACAGGGATTAAGCTAGTACAGGAATTGCAAGGGAACTGCAGGACATGTAACACTTACTCCTCTTTCTTTTTCACACATACTCATTGCTTTCATCAAGGAGACAACGATCAATAGACTCCATACTGAATTTGGTTGAACCAGCAGCACGGAACCAATCCTGTGAGCACATTAACACTTCCACTGTCTTAGGAGCTAAGCGGCTTTGGAAGTCTGAGATTAGTCTTCTCGCAAGGCTGAATGCAGATTCGGATGGAACAGAAGAAGCGGGGGCCACCAAAATATCTCTAGCCATGCGTGATAGAGTTGGATACTCTAGTGCATTATTCTTCCACCAACCCAAAATATCGAATTCCTCACTTCGAAGTATCGCTTGCTTGGATAAGTAAGCTTCAAGTTCAGAAGGTACCTCATTGGTTGGTTGGGTATCAAGATTCATGTGGTTATCCCAATCTGCGTACCTTCCACTTGTATTTGTTTGTACTGTAACAGAATGAGCTTATATTGTTTTCTGACCAACTGAATAATCCTTAAATAGCTTCAGCAAAGTATTCTTCACAATACCAATTTTGGACTCAGCTTGACTCCCAAATGCTTGCTTCAAGCGGAAATCAATGAACTTAAGTTTGAACCATGGATCAAAAATTACAAGAAATGATATTTGCAGCCACGTCAACTTCCAGTATCTTTTGAACTTCCTTTTCATATATTCAATTGTCTCAGCAAGTTGTGGATCTTGAATTGTCTCAGAAACTTGTTTATCCAAAATCAGCTTGATTTCCCAAATCTCGTGGAAATGCAAATTTGATGTTGGATAAAGTGATCCTGAGATAACTTTGGTTGCATCAAAGAAGACCTTCAATAACTCACATACTTTTCCTGCTTTTTCCACTCTTCCGGTGTGGGTGCAAAGGTATATTCTGAATCTTGTTGTCCTAATGACTCAAAAGCTCTCTTCAACTCAATAGAATTCTTCAACATGAGGTAAGTTGAGTTCCAACCTGTACATATATCAACCTTTGGAAGCTTTGGCGAATGATCTACTGGATAGAGTTGCTAAATGATTTCCTCAAATTTCTCTTTCCGTGAAGTGGACCCATCAATATACTTCACACTTTCCCTTGCCTTGTGCACAATTGGATTGACAATTTGAAATCCTGCTTTGCATATCAAGTTCAACACATGTGTTGCACATCGCTGATGAACCAACTTTCCTTCTCCCAATATCATTTTCTTCTCCAATAGATTAGCCTTTAACAGCTTCATCATAGATTTGTTATTGCTTGCATTGTCCAAAGTGATTGCATACAACTTATCCTCAATGTTCCATTCCTGAAGAAACTTCAAGACTGCATTGAACATGGCAACTCCCTTGTGTGGGGTCTTCATGAAAGAGAACTTTAATATCCTCTTATGCATATTCCAATCATCATCAGTGAAATGGCACGTGATGCACATATATCCCAAAGTTCGGTTGGATCTCCACATGTCCATTGTCAGTGAAACTCTGCCCTTAACATTTTTGAGAAAATCTTGCAGAACTTGTTTTTCCTCTTGATATCTTTTTGTACAATCATCAGTGATTGTCCTCCTTGCGACCATCTTGAACACAGGGTTTAAGCTGGACACAAACCTTCTAAAACCATCATAATCAAGAATAGATAGAGGGAATCCATGAAGAGATATCATTCGAATTAGTTCTTTCCTAGAGATATCTTGCTTAAATCTCTAATCCTTCAAAGCGATTCCCTCTGGAGACATGACTGTGGACTTCAGTTGGTTTGTAACTTGTGTCACGCTCATCCTTGCTTGACATTGCTTCAAGTGTATGAGCATAGCACTTGTTCCCGATCCACGCTTGGCATTAATCTTGGCATTGCAATGCACACATTGCCCTTGTGTGACTACACCAGCAACTCGGATTTTAGTGAATTCTTCCCAAACCTTTGATCTGAATTTTCTATCTTCTTCACCACGTAGAGAGCCATCAATCATATGTGGCTCGATTACCCCCTCGACAGTTGTCGGTGTTCTGACCCTCGAGGGGTTAACACCAACGAGTAATATTTGTAATTGCGTGCTCCCTTAATCCGGTGGGTGATGCAAGAAGGACACGGCGATTTATCCTGGTTCGGGCAAAGAAGGCCCTACGTCCAGCGGGGGGAGGATAGTTTGTGTTATCTTGCACCGAAGTGCTAGTACAGGGGAAAATACAAGCAGGTGTGAGGAGCGTGAGTTGGAGCTTGGGCGTTTCGGACGCCTGGCTCTCGACCTTACACTGTCTTACGGTATTGTTCTGTGATCTAAAGACAGCGTTTCTACGCTCTGGATCCTGTCGTTCGGGGTCCTTCTTTCTAACGCCCTGGCGCCTCCTTTTATAGGTGAAGGAGGGGCACAGGAGTACATATATTTAGCATTCGCATGGCCGGCGACGCATGGCATTGAGGCCGATCACGTCGGCGCTGCTGTAGTGATGTACGTCGGTATGGAGGCCCTGCAGCCGTCGCGTCGGGAGTTGTTGAAGTGCAGCCCGGAGTTGTCCGACGGAGTCGAGGGGCGGCGGTCGAGGACTTGGCTTGAGTCGAGGGGGTCGAGTCAAAGGGGTCGAGCCTCACCGGATAAGGTCGAATCCCGGGAAATACGGGAAACGCGCTGATTCATACGTCTCGAGGGGGTGCTGGACGGGGCACAGTGCTCGGCATGGTGCAACAGCGAAGTACGATCCGCGGGATTCTGGGGCATGGGCAGTAAAAGCAAGATTTGACCGCCACTCCCACAACTGTTACCGTAACTGTGGCCATATGGTTAGGCGGGAGTAGGTAAAACGCATTAAATGTGCCCGGATCTGTACGGGAGAGCCGGTAGCCGAGGGGTGCACTATCCTCGAGGGCCGCCCATTCGTGCGAACGAAGTTCCGTCCTCGAGGGCAGGCTCGTTCGCAGGGCGAAGTTCCGTCCTCGAGGGCAGGCTCGTTCGCCGGGCGAAGTTCCATCCTCGAGGGGTCGCCCGAATTGTACCCTCGAGTGTACAGTCCTAGTCCGTTCGATAGATTCTCGAGCAGGCTTTGGTTTTGGGCCGTCGTAGTCCATTCGCGGGTCAACCCAATACGCTTCAGCCTGCGGGCCTTTGAACGTTGACATGGGAGGTTACTGGAGGTTTTATGTTGCTGATTTTGTGGGGTTTAGCCCGGTAAACCAAGGGTTTGGGGTACCCATTTCCTGGGTAACGACAGTAGCCCCCGAGCCCCTGCATGAGTGATGGCACTCGGGCAGGGGGTTAAGAATTGGAAACGGGACGTGATTCGGATCTTTCCGTGGGGGGCGCGTGAGTGACCCCCGCGGGGGTAGCCCCCGAGGCCTCGTAGGAGTCGAAAGACTCCTGTGAGGGCTTCATTTGTCTTTGGTCGAAGGGTGCTTGTCTAGTCGGGTACGGGCCTGAACTAGAGTCACAGCGTTTTATCGAGGGGTGCGTCGGGACGCCGATCCCCTGGGGGATTTTTTGACCCTCTTTCATCGAGGGGTGCCGGGCACAGTCGAGCTCCCGAGCCTCGTGCGGCTGGGGCGTTGCTGGCCTCGGCATTCATCTCACGAGTCCTTTCGATCGGTCGTGAGGCGAGAAGCATCGGACTACCCTCGATAGGGCGAGCCTCGAAGTCCTCAGTGAGCTGATAACGGGAAAATCCAAGTGAGAGCCCGTTCCTCGTTCGATAGAGGTCGACAAGCGGCCCGGAGGCGGTCTCATTAAAGCAAAACGCAATGGACCTACGGATACCGATTCCATTCGATAGGTCTCGGAGCTCGATGCCTCCCTTCAGGGGGATTCCATAAAGTCCGTAGCACTTCACCTTGGATGTGTCCAAAGGGGTCTCGAGGGTTCATTCTCGAGCGGGGCCTCGTGTTGGCTCCCCCTTGGTCACCCCTGACTCGGGTGCTCGAGGGCGGCTGTCGAACCCTGATCGTGGGGCCAGCCTTCGCTCCCTTGAGGCTTAGGGCCAGAGCCCAATTTTTCTGGTGCTCAAAGGCGGCCATTGAGCCCTCACTCAAGGACCGGCCTTCGCTCCTTTGAGACTTTGAGGTAGGGCCAGAGCCCGTATTTTTCTTTGGTGCTCAAGGGTGGCCGTTGAGCCCTCACTCGAGGACCGGCCTTCGCTCCCTCGAGACTTCGAGGTGGGGCCAGAGCCCGTTTACCTTCTCCTGGAAGAATCCGCCGATAAGCGACGCTTATTTTTCTTACCGTTAGACGCGCCTTTTGAGGAGGAAGCTAAAACGATGCGGTAGTGGAGATCGTGGTGGGCCCGAGCAACGGCTCTTGCCAGAGGTGTGACGCGTGTGTCCGGTCGAGGATCGAGGGGGGTGAACGGTCAGGTAAGCGCATTAATTGCGGGAAGTTACCATTTCCCTGTCGCCGGACTCCGCCCGTCGTTCTTCCCGGGTATAAAAACGAAGGGGGACAGGCGTTGTTTGCCCCCACCTTTGCCATCCTCCCGAATTCCTGCTTTCCTGCGCGCGTGAGGGTAAAAACTTAGAGCGAGAAGTCACGATTGGGAACCTTCTCGATCATCCGTCCGCCGAGGAGATTCGTGTTGTTGTTGCCGCCGCCGCGTCCACCGAGCAGATCTGTGCTGCCGCTGCTGCCATGGCCCCCATCCTCCAGCCTGCTAAACCCTGGCGCCCGTCGACCATGACGCGGCAAAGGCTGAACGAGCTGGTGGGGGAAGGGCTTCTCCTCCCCGTTACCGATCCGAATCGGCCGGAGTGGATTGCGCCGCCGAGGAATCACCAAGAGCCAAACCCGCCGGAGGGCTACGTGGTGAGCTTCCTCAAGTATCATCGGCATGGGTTCGGTGTACCCCCGAGCGAGTTCATGCGGGGGTTGACGAACTTCTACGGCGTCGAGCTCCAGCATTTCTCCCCCAATGCCATCTCCAACGCCGCCATCTTCACGGCCGTCTGCGAGGACTACCTCTGGATGTCGCCACATTGGGAGCTGTGGCTCCACCTTTACAATGGGGAGTGGTTCACCTCCCCGGTGGCGCCAGGAGTAAGGCGAATCGTCAGAGCGGGGTGCCTCAACTTCGTGTTGAAGACCGGGAGGTCAGAGGAGCCATGCGAGTATATTCCCACCGGGTTGATGTCCAACCACTCCCGGTGGGACGAGCAATGGTTCTACCTTCGTAATGACAGAGGCTATCTCCCGCCATACACCGGGCGGCTTATCACCGAGCGTCCATACAACTGGCCGCACGGTGTCACGGGAGATCTTCAGCGTCGACTTCGTCCCCTTCGTCGCCGCGATGAAGACCCTTCGAGAGGCGGGCCTGACGGCGGGTGTGGTGGTCTCGGCCTTCCACAGTCGACGGGTGCTCCCTCTGATGGAGCGCCCGCTGTGGTTGGACGAGATGCTCCCCTCGGCGGCGCCCGAGGTTCTCGAGAGGTGCCGGATGTCCGGCAAGAAGCCATCCGCCACGGAAGTCGTTGCGCGGGTAAAGGGGATGGTCGCGGGCTCGTTCAGGGCGGAAGACATCAACCGTCTCCCCATGCTGCCGGAGGTTGGTTGCCTCGACCTGGTGAGTGCCCCGACCTGCGCCTTCCGCGTTTTCATTCCGCCCCTTCTCTCATTCCTGTGACTAAACATTTTTGTGTATGGGAGAATCGACTACCGGAGATCGAGGCCCCCGCTGAGGGAGACGCTCCCGACTGTCAGGTAAGACGCTTCACCGCCTAGCAAGAAAAGCGGTGTAAGGACGAAGAGGAGAAGAAGAAGGCCAAGAAGCTCCGGGAGCGCGAAAGGCTTGCGAGGTGCCGCGCTGAGTAGAGGCGCGACGGGCTCCCGGAGGAGGAGTCTCCCTCATCCGAGGGAGATGAAGATGATGCTGACGATGACAACGATGACGTCGAGGGGGTGGCGGGGAGTCTTGACCGCATCTTATCAGGTTCCACCCATGCTGATTGCCCCTTCGTGCAGGAGGAGGCGGTGGAGGAGCGCGCCCCCCAGCCGGTGGCATCGGCCTCGGAGCGCCGGCGTGGGAAAAGGGGGCCGAGGCCTCGCCTCGAGGGGGTTCACCCCCCTCCCGTCGTACTCGAGGCGGGACCCCACCCACTTCGATCCGGGAAACCCGGTCCCGGTCGTCGGCGCGGGCGGAGCAGAGCCGTGCTCAGGAGGCCCCGTTGGAGCGGGGAGGTGCGGCGACCCCACCGATGGCCCCGAGTAGCCTCAGCCCCGCTCGGCCTCGGGAGGGGTCTCGAGATCCGCTGGTGGTTCGAGGGGGACCCGAAAGGCCTCTATCCCCTTCGGGTAAGTGTTGCTGATTCAATTATTTTTCGTTGCATCTTCCTTGCGTAGTTTAATAAACTTTTTGTCGTCCTCTTCTCATCTAGGCCCAAGCGCCGAATCGAGGAGGCGTCTCTTGCGCCGGCTAAGCGGCTCAAGGTGGACGCAGCCATGAAGATGGAGGCCCCGGTCACAGGTGTGACGTCGAGGCCCTTGGCTCCGTGGGAAGCCAAGTGGTTGTCCTCAGCCCTCGGTGCTATGGCGCACGGTAGGCTGACGGGTTCCGCTCTTGCTGCAGGGTCGAGCGTCTCGGGGGCTGCGACGGGCGACGACTCCGAGCCAGGGAGGACGCAAGAGGGAGGGAGCGCCTCCTTGACGTCGTCGTCCGCGGCCCTCGAGCTCGGCCCGGCGCCAGGGGGCGGAGCCCCGACATCGGGAGCTTCCGCTCGTGGCCGACCGGAGGCCTCGATCCCCGCACCCCAGGCGGGAGCCCCCGAGGGCCACGAGCCGGGAGAGGAGGTAGTCATTGTCGACCTCGAGGGTGTGGAGACCACACCTCTTCCCCCCTCGACAGGAGAGCGAAGACCTTGGCCGGCGGGGCTACGCAAGCTCGAGGCCCAGAGGAAGCAGGAGCAGGGGGGCCTGCAAGAAGCGGAGCTGCCGCGGCCGCAGCAGGAGGGGGAGAAGGAGCCGCTAGAGTGGCGGGAAGAGGAGGAGGAAACTGGGGGCCAGCCCCAGCATCAGCAGGCGCAGCAGACGCCGCCGGGGGGCATGGCGCCGCTGGACCCGCCGGCGCAGCAGCCGCCTGAGACGTCGGAGGCAGAGGGGACATCGGGACTGCCCAAGCAATGGGTGTCCGTGATCACCCTGGACGAGCTGCTGGCCGAAGAAGAAACGGCGTCGAAGGCGTCGATGGTCCCGCGACTGCCGAGGGTGCAACTGGAGGAGGCCTCGGTACCGAACCCGGCGGAAGACGCGTCGATGGTGGTCCTGCCGGCGCCACAAGTCGTGGTGTTGGGGGAAGCAACGGCCTCGACACCTCCGCTGCCTCCGAAGGCGCCAGAAGCAGCATCGAGCCAGCCGCCGCAACCATCGACGGAGCAGCCGGAGAAGACAGCGGCTTCTGGCGTGCTGAGGAGGTCGACTTCCGACCCCGGGCCGAGGGATGCCAGCGCCGCGTCGGAGTTCCGCACCCCGGCAGAGTTGGCCATGCGCTACGGCGTCCCACGCGATGTGGTGGACGAGATCGAGTCCTTGGCGCGAGCCAAGGTCAAGACGGTCCTTCCACATTGGGGCAAGGAGCGCATCGTACTCCGGGAACTCGGTGACTCCAGCGCTCCAGGGATCGAGATGGACGACCCGGCGGAAGTCAAGTGCTGGGAGGACGCCGAGCGGTCCTGGGCGTGGCTGCAGCACTTGCTGAAGCTGGGCGTTGAGCTCGCCAAAGGCCTCGACCGGAACCTCGCGGTGAGTCCCTGTGTAGACCATATGCAGTTTTTTGAGTTCTTTCGTATGAAATGCCTTAACCCTCGATTTCCTGTCCCCAGGAGGTGCGGAGGCGTTCCTACTCCAAGTCAGACTTCCTCCATGAAACGCACAACAGCCGAGAGAAAGTGCTTCACCAACTCGAAGCCGGTCGCTCTGCGCAGGGCAGGGTGGCCGGGATCGAGAAGGAGCTGAAGCGGACCAGGGAGGAGGCCGCCAAAGCCAAGGAGGAGGCCGCCCGGGCGAAGGAAGATGCCGAGGCCGCTCGAGGGAAGCCACCCACCTCAAGGAGGAGCTCAAGCATGCCAGGGAGGAGGCTGACGCGGCCAAGGCTAAAGTGGGGAGGGCCAAGGGCGAGAGCATCCGAGCCTAGGAGCGCGTCGAGCTACTCATGGGGAGGCTCAAAGCTCCGTGGAGCGCATCCGCTCGCTCGAGGCCAGTTTCGCTGAAGTCTCCACGGCGCACAACACCCTCTCCACCTTGGCTCAGGAGGAGAAGAACCGGGCCGCTAGCCTAGAAACCCAGCTCGGGGTGATGAAGGCTACCCTCCAAGAGAAGGAGCAAGCCATCATCTTGGCTGGCGGCGCCCTCGAGACCCTCCGCTGCGAGAAGACGAAGGTGACCCGGGCCTTTAAGGAGGCCCAGCGGGAGCGGGACGAGGCCCGGGGGGAGCGCGACGCCTTGCTGGGGGATCGCCGCGCCCTCGAGACTCGCTGTGCCAGTGAGTTCCTTGAAGAGCCTTTGTTCTTTTTTCTTCCCGTATGGTTTGTCTAACTCTTGTTTTGTGTTTCAGGCCACGAGTCCGAGCTGCTCGCTACCCAAACCGCATGCAGGAGGCGCTTCACACCGGCGTGAAGTGGGCGCTAGCAGTGGTCTCCTCCGGCTTCATCTTCGACATGAACGTGGTCGCCCAAGGCTTATTTCCTGATATCTCGAAGACCGATGCCGAGAACAAGGAGCGATGCCGAGGGCTCATCAATGACGCCGAGAGGCCAGGGGGAGCGCTGGCGAAGTTATTCGAGGATGAAGTCCTCCCCCCCACGGATGAAGGGTACAGCGTCGAGGAGGGCGGCGACGGAGCGGGCCTGTAGGGCAAGGCTGGGCGAAGTTGCCCATGTAATAAGTTAGTTTTTTGTAACTTGTATTCAATGTGGCTTCGAAAGCCTTTTTGAACATTAATGCATCTATCGTAATGCAATTTGTTGTTTTACTTTCGACCCTTCTCTGTTTTCTTTCACCTAGACTTTGCTTTTTTGACTAAGTTTTCGACGCATGCTCGTATCCTTCGAGGGGAGAGCGAGTGCAGGTACCGTAGCCCGGAGGCGTAGGAGAGCTCCCGGCTCGACAGCCCTCGACCCTCTAGGGAGTTCGAGGCGTTTTCTACTTAATCACGAAGCGTATCGAGGCGTGAGAAAGAAGAGGCGCTCGAGTTCTGATCGCCTGACTTTTGCTTTTTGACTAAGTGTTCGACGCAGGCTCGTATCCCTCGAGGGGGGAGCGAGTAGAGGTACCATAGCCCGGAGGCGTAGGAGAGCTCCGGCTCGACAGCCCTCGACCCCTAGGGAGTTCGAGGCGTTTTCAACTTAGTTGCAAAGTGAGAGGAGACGCTTGAAAAAATCGTTCGCATTTTTAGGAACTTAGGGGGTTACCCCCCCGTTAGCCCCCGAGGGAGGCTCGACTCTGGCGAGACAGGGTCGAGGCTACCTCTTGCATGTACAATAACAAGTTTGAACTTATAATCGAAAGTACTCCTTATATTTGTCATGCGAAAATGTACAAAATATGTGAGAATGTACGAGGGCATCGGTGCCCTAAGGGTAGAAACGACGTAGCTGCTCGATGTTCCATGCGTTGGTGAGGATTTTGCTTTTGTCGTTAGCGAGCTTGTACGTCCCGGGCTTTAGCACCTCAGCTACGGCGTATGGGCCTTCCCATGGCGGGGTCAGCTTGTGACGTCCTTTGTTGCTCTGTCGTCGACATAGGACGAGGTCTCCAACTTGGAAGCCCCTCGGGCGCACGTGCTTGTCGTGGTAGCGTTGAAGTTTTTGCTGATACCTCGCGGAGTGAATTAGCGCCATGTCTCGAGCCTCCTCGAGCTGGTCGACGGCGTTTGTGAGGGCTTCTTCGTTGCTTTGCTCGTTGTACGCCTTTAGTCGAGGGGAACCATACTCGAGGTCAGTGGGGAGGACGGCCTCGGACCCATAGACCAAGAAGAATGGGGTGAACCCCGTGGCTCGACTAGGTGTTGTCCTTAAGATCCATAGGACCGAAGGCAGCTCCGCGGCCCATTTTTTTCCGTGCTTGCTGAGGCAGTTGAGGATCCTTGGCTTGAGGCCCTGCAAAATCATGCCGTTGGCGCGCTCGACCTGGCCGTTAGTTCGAGGATGTGCAACCGCGGACCAATTCACACGGATGTGATGGCGATCGCAGAAATCCAAGAACTTCTTGCCGGTGAACTGTGTGCCGTTGTCAGTGATGATGACGTTCGGGACCCCGAAGCGATAGATGATATCGGTGAAGAACTCGACCGCCCGTTCGGAGCGGATGTTGCCGATAGGCCAGGCCTCGATCCACTTGGTAAACTTGTCGATGGCAACGAGCAGGTGCGTGTACCCTTTGGTCATCCTCTTGAGAGGCCCCACAAGATCGAGCCCCCAGACAGCGAACGGCCAGGTGATGGGGATCATTTGTAGGGCGTGAGCTGGGAGATGCGTCTGCTTGGCGTAAAATTGACATCCTTTGCACGAGCGGACAATGTTTGCGGCGTCAAAAATGGCGGTCGGCCAGTAGAAACCCTATTGAAAGGCATTGCCTACGAGGGTCCTTGGCGCTGCGTGATGGCCGCAGGCCCCCGAGTGTATGTCTTCGAGGAGCCTCCTGCCTTCTTCGATAGTAATGCAGCGCTGAAGAATGCCTGAGGGGCTTCGCCTGTAGAGTTCCTTGCCATCACCGTAAATGACGTAGGACTTGGCCCGTCGCGCGATCCGGCGAGCTTCGGTCCGGTCCTCCGGGAGCTCTCCCCGAATGAGGCAGTCAAGGAAAGGGGCTCGCCAATCCAGTGGCGGGCTCGACGGAGGAGGAGTCCCCTGGATCTCCATAACCTGTGCCCCGGTCAAGGGGGCCCTAGTCGAGGTCGTGGGGTGGAGCTTCGAGGGTGTAGTGCAAGCCCCCGAGCCCAGGTCGATGGAGGGCTCGAAGAGGTCCCTCGAGAATACGTCCGGAGGGACTGTACCTCGAGTCGATGCGATTTTTGCAAGCTCATCCGCGGCTTCGTTGTATCGTCGAGCAACATGAATAAGCTCGAGGCCATGGAACTTGTCTTCCAACTTGCGCACTTCGTTGCAGTAGGCTTCCATCTTGGCGTCGTGGCAGCTCGAGGCCTTCATCACTTGGTCGACAATCAGTTACGAGTCACCTCGAACGTCAAGGCGTCGGACCCCGAGTTTGAGGGCGATTCGTAATCCAGTGACAAGTGCTTCGTACTCCGCGACGTTATTAGAAGCGGCAAAGTGGATGCGAATGACGTAACGCATGTGGACTCCGAGGGGTGAGATGAAGAGCAAGCCCACGCCTGCTCCTGTCTTCATGAGCGACCCGTCGAAGTACATTGTCCACAGCTCGGCTTGGATTTGGACTGGCGGCAACTGCGTGTCGGTCCACTCAGCGACGAAATCCGCTAGCACTTGAGACTTGATGGCCTTCCGCGGTGCGTAGGTGATGGTCTTGCCCATGAGCTCGACCGACCACTTGGCAATCCTTCCAGCGGCCTCCCGGTTATGGATGATCTCCCCCAAGGGGAACGAAGATACCACGGTAACTGGGTGGCTGAGGAAATAGTGCTGGAGCTTGCGACGTGTAAGGACGATGGCGTAGAGTAGCTTCTGCACCTGTGGGTAGCGGATTTTTGTTTCCGAAAGCACTTCGCTGACGAAGTAAATCGGCCGCTAGACGGGCAAGGCGCGCCCTTTCTCCTGCCTCTCAACCACTATGGCCGCGCTGACCACCTGAGTGGTTGCGGCGACATAGAGGAGGAGGGGCTCGGGCGGTTCAGTCGACGTCGCTGGTCGAGGAGGGACGAGAATCGGGGTGGATGTCAGCATGCTTTTGAGTTCGTAGAGAGCCTCCTCGGCCTCTGTGGTCCATGTGAATCGCTCAGATTTTTTTAAGAGGCAGTACAGAGGCATGGCCTTCTCCCCTAAACGTGAGATGAAACGGCCGAGGGCCGCGAGGCAGCCCGTGACCTTCTGCACGCCCTTGAGATCCCGAATCGGCCCCATTCGCATGACGGCCGCCACCTTCTCGGGGTTGGCCTCGATTCCGCGCTGGGAGACGATGTATCCGAGGAGCATGCCCCGAGGCACTCCGAAGACACATTTCTCAGGGTTGAGTTTTATGTTTTTGGCTCGAAGGCACCCGAACGCGAATTCGAGGTCATGGATGAGGTCGTTCACTTTTCTAGACTTGACCACGATGTCATCGACATAGGCCTCGACCGTGTTGCCTATGTGTTCGCCGAAGACGTGGAGCATGCACCGCTGATACGTCGCCCCGGCGTTCCGAAGGCCGAAGGGCATGGTGACGTAGCAGTACATGCCAAAAGGTGTGATGAAGGAAGTCGCGAGCTGGTCAGACTCTTTCATCTTGATTTGGTGGTAGCCGGAATAAGCATCGAGGAACGAGAGGGTTTCACATCCCACGGTAGAGTCAACAATTTGATCAATGCGTGGTAAAGGAAACGGAACTTTGGGACATGCTTTGTTTAAACTAGTATAGTCAATACACATCCACATTTTTCCATTCTTTTTCTTAACTGACACGGGATTAGCTAACCACTCGGGGTGATGGACCTCCTTAATGAATCCAGCCGCCAAAAGCTTGTGAACCTCCTCGCCGATGATCCTGCGCTTCTCCTCGTCGAAGCGACGCAGGCGTTGCTTCACCGGTCTGGACCCGGCCCAGATTTCCAAGGCGTGCTCGGCGACTTCCCTCGGTATGCCCGGCATATCCGAAGGACTCCACGCAAACATATCGGCGTTCGCGCGGAGAAAGTCGATGAGCACGGCTTCCTATTTGCCCTCGAGGTCGGCACTGATCGTTAGCACCTTCTCGCCAGGGCAGCTCGGGTCGAGGGGGAGTTTCTTGGTGTCTTGTGCTGGCTCAAAGTTGCCGGCGTGTCGCTTAGGATCTGGCACCTCGTCGGCGAGGTGCTCGAGGGTCGCGGCTATCATGGCATTTTGCTCGACAGCCTCTCCATACTCGACGCATTCGACGTCGCAGTCGTAAGCGTGCTCGTAGGAGGAGGCGAGGGTGATGACGCCCTTGGGTCCTGGCATCTTGAGCTTGAGGTAGGTGTAGTTCGGGATCGCCATGCACTGCGCGTAGCCCGGTCGGCCGATGATAACGTGATACGTTCCGTGAAACCCGACCACCTCGAAGGTGAGGGTCTCTTTCCTGAAGTTGGCAGGGGTGCCAAAGCAGACAGGAAGGTCGATACGGCCGACGGGAAGGGCCTTCTTCCCAGGCATGACGCCATGGAATCCACTGGCGCTGGGTTAGAGTTGGCACCTCTTGACTCCCAGGAGGTCGAGGGTCTCGAGGTAGATGACGTTCAGGCTACTGCCGCCGTCCATGAGGACCTTCGAGAGGCGGGTGTTTATGATGATTGGGTTGACGACGAGCGGATAGGCCCCGGGGTTGGGGACTCGATCCGGATGGTCATCGCGGTCGAACGTGATGGGCGCGTCAGACCAGTCGAGGTAGTGAGGTGTCGCGACTCGGACGAAGAAAACTTCTCGACGCTCCCGCTTACGCTGTCGAGGCGTGAGCTTGGTCGAGGGGCCCCCGTAGATCATGTAGCAGTCAGACTTCGAGGAATTTTCCGTCTTCCCAGTTGTCTCCCTCACCGCCGCCTTGGTCTTTCTTGTCGTCACCTTTCTTCACGCCCACTTGCTCGAAGTGCTTTCGAAGCATGCGGCAGTCCTTGAGCTTGTGCTTCGCCCCGTCCTTGTGATAAAGGCAGGGCTCCTCGAGCATTTTGTTGAAGATGGCGCCCCAACTCGCGAACTAGGTCCTTGCAGGTTGTACCCGCAACGAACGCTAGAATGACGTCGAGATCGGAGATGTGGGGTAGTTCGGTGCGGAGCTTGGAGAATCGTCGAGCAAAGTCGCGGAGAGACTCCCCTAGTTTCTGCTTGCAGTTGCGCAGTTCCCAGGAGTTCCTAGGACGCACGTAGGTACCTTTGAAGTTCCCCTCGAAGATCCGGACAAGGTCGATCCAGCCGTGAATCTGGTCAGGGGGAAGCTCCTCGAGCCACCTACGCGCGGTGTCGGACAGGAACAGGGGAAGGTGACGTATGATGGCGTGATCGTCACACGCCCCGCCCGCCTGACAAGCCAGCCGAAAGTCGGCTAGCCAGAGCTCGGGATTGGTTTCGCCGTTGTATTTGACGATGCTCGTGGGGGGTCGAAACTTGTCAGGCAGCTGGGCGCAGCAGATCGTCCTACTGAAGACTCCGGGACCCGGTGGCTCCGGGGCCCGTCGGTCTTCGTCGCTGTCGTAACGCCCTCCACGATGGCGGTTGTACCCTCGATCCTCGGCATCCCCGTGCTTGCGCCTGCGGTTCTCGACAATGTCAAGGCGCGCGTCGCGGGGAGTGCGGTCGTCGTTGACACGTTCTCGGGCCGGCTTTCTCTTCGGTCGGGGGGCCGCCCCCTGATCGACCGAGCTCTCCCTTTCGGGCCAGGAGGGCTCGACCTGAGGTTCAGAGGCTGCCCCTCGACGCCTCGAGGCTGAGCCCTCGGCTTGCTGAACAGCAGCTACTTGGAGGAGGTCCTCGACCTCGCGTTGTATCCGCCGAGCTTGCGAGTTGGATGGCGCGGGCATATTGCGAAGGAGCATAGTCACCGCGACAATGTTTTGGCTCGCTCGGGGGTAACGGTTGGCGGGTTGCTCGGGTGCCCCTGCCTCGTTGATCTGCCGGTTGACCTCTCGGGCCCTGGCTCGGGCTCTACCGCCGGGCGGTCGCCGCTCTTGCTCGAGGGTTAGCTCGAGCAGGCGCAATCGTTCCTGCTCGTCGGCGAGCTTCGCCTGCAACTCCCGAATTTGTGCCAACTGTGCGTCCTGCTCGCCAGGACGGGGGCACGCCTCTCGGGGTGCGTCTGGTTGTTGGTGCTCTGCTCTGGGGAGAGCACCTCCCGTCGCAGCGGTAGCTGCCGCGGCCACTGGATCGATGGTGTCCTGATCGGAGTCGACATCACCATCGATGTGGAGGCACTCGCGGGTAGGATCCCCATGATCAGAGTCAGAGTCGGGGTCGCCGCAGCAGAAAACGGGGAACTGTCCCCGCGCCTCCTCCTGCAGCTGCCGTCGAAGTGTGCCGACGGTGTACCTCCGGGGGCCGGGCGCTCTTGTGAAGGCCAAACCCTCGGAGGCTGGTGTGACAGTCCCCACGTCCGTCATTGCACGGAGAAGGGCGCCTGGGCGGTCCTCTAACGTGCTCATGTTGGAGCGGGTCGCTGTCGAGATCGTCGTCGTGGCATCGTTGGAGTCAAACGAAGGCCGCTGATGACGCTCGAACAGCTCGTGCGGGAGCGGGCTCGATCGAGCGGGGACTTCGTCGCGCTTCCTCGATGAGCGTACTGCGAAGGTGGAGTCGGGGTTGTGGTAGGGTCCTGCCGGTTTGCCCTCTACCTCTGAACTTGGATCAGACAATCCCTCAACAAGGGGTTCCTCATCACCGGTCAGGGGCAAGGAGAAAGCAGCGGGAACCATCCTCGACTCAGGTTGATGGCGATGACGGTGTCGATCGTGCCTCCTTCTGGATGTGGAAGCATGGTGGTGAGACCGGCGAGCGGCCCCCCATGAGCGTGGGGGCGTACCGCGACCTCCATTCGGGTCACTGATCGAGAGCAGGGTCATGTCATAGCCCTGGCCGAGGGTCATGAACTCCAGGCTCCCAAACCAGATCACCGTAGCGCACGGAAGTGGTGAAACAAAGTCGCCCATCCGGAAAAATGGCGGGAAATCGTTAGTGACACGCGGCTCCCCTACCTGGCGCGCCAACTGTCGGTGTTCTGACCCTCGAGAGTTTAACACCAACGAGTAATATTTGTAATTGCGTGCTCCCTTAATCCGGTGGGTGATGCAAGAAGGACACGGCGATTTATCCTGGTTCGGGCAAAGAAGGCCCTACGTCCAGCGGGGGGAGGATAGTTCGTGTTATCTTGCATCGAAGTGCTAGTACAGGGGAAAATACAAGCAGGTGTGAGGAGCGTGAGTTGGAGCTTGGGCGTTTCGGACGCCTGGCTCTCAACCTTACACTGTCTCACGGTATTATTCTGTGATCTAAAGACTTAGCGTTTCTACGCTCTGGATCCTGTCGTTCGGGGTCCTTTCTAACGCCCTGGCGCCTCCTTTTATAGGTGAAGGAGGGGCACAGGAGTACATATATTTAGCGTTCGCATGGCCGGTGACGCATGGCGTTGAGGCCGATCACGTCGGTGCTGCTGTAGTGATGTACGTCGGTATCGAGGCCCTGCAGCCGTCGCGTCGGGAGTTGTTGAAGTGCAGCCCGGAGTTGTCCGACGGAGTCGAGGGGCGGCGGTCGAGGACTTGGCTTGAGTCGAGGGGGTCGAGTCGAAGGGGTCGAGCCTCACCGGAAAAGGTCGAATCCCGGGAAATGCGGGAAACGCGCTGATTCATACGTCTCGAGGGGGTGCTGGACGGGGCACAGTGCTCGGCATGGTGCAACAGCGAAGTACGATCCGCGGGATTCTGGGCATGGGCGGTAAAAGCAAGATTTGACCGCCACTCCCACAACTGTTACGGTAACTGTGGCCATACGGTTAGGCGGGAGTAGGTAAAATGCATTAAATGTGTCCGGATCCGTACGGGAGAGCCGATAGCCGAGGGGTGCACTGTCCTCGAGGGCCGCCCATTCGTGCGAACAAAGTTCCGTCCTCGAGGGCAGGCTCGTTCGCAGGGCGAAGTTCCGTCCTCGAGGACAGGCTCGTTCGCCGGGCGAAGTTCCGTCCTCGAGGGGTCGCCCGAATTGTACCCTCGAGTGTACAGTCCCAGTCCGTTCGGTAGCTTCTCGAGCAGGCTTTGGTTTTGGGCCGTCGTAGTCCGTTCGCGGGTCAACCCAATACGCTTCAGCCTGCGGGCCTTTGAACGTTGACGTGGGAGGTTACTGGAGGTTTTATGTTGCTGATTTTGCGGGGTTTAGTCCGGTAAACCAAGAGTTTGGGGTACCCATTTCCTGGGTAACGACAACAGTGTACCCTCTATCAAAATCATTTGAGTCTTCACCTCCATAACCTTGTTCTGACCAACTATCACCCATTTCACCATCCAAACCAGCATTTAGCTCCTCACTGGCACGACGATCGCCCACATCCTCCTCAACCTCATCATTTGCAAACGCTTGTTCTGCTCAAGGCATCCTCTTTCTCTTTGATCCACTGCATATTAGAATCCAAACTAAACATATTAGATTCAATGTTCTATAATTATGTTTAGTCCAAACTAAACATATTAGAATTCAGAAAATGACTGTAATCACCTAGATAGGAACTGCAACAGCGTGGGTGTTGAAGTGACATCAGGGTGTTGGATGCCTGGTGGTAGAGTCTCACCCCCAAAGGTAGGGCACCGCTCCTGCTCCACTTCAGTCCTGCTTCGCGTGAGTGTTGCTTGCTCTCTGGCCGGTGGCTCCATACAAGTATGAAACTGCAGAGGCATACAAAATATTAAGATGTTATTCAGTGCTATATGCTTACTACATAAGTTGCTACACGCTTACTACATAAGTTGCTACATGCTTACTACATAAGTTGCTAAAAGACTATAGCTATGACAGACTGAATAAGTTGCTACATGACTAAAATTAAGACTGAAACTAATATAAGTTGCTACACGCTTAAAACATAAGTTGCTATACGGAAAGGTGGGGGATGGTACCTTGGAAAGAGGGAGAGTAGCAGATGGCGTCAGTCGTCCTGTGCCCCTGTCCACGGCGGCCTTCGTCCTGGCTGCTGCTGTGGATGGCTCCGACAAGCAGGAGCAGCGGACGTCGCCGGTGGGAGTAGCAGATGGTGCTGGCAGTCCTGTGCCCCCGTCCACGGCGGCCTTCTTCTTTACTGATGGTGTGGATGGCTGCTCTCTTGCTGGTGACTCCATAGATATATGACACTACAGAAAGGCATATATTACTACTTCACTACCACTGAATGAGCAAAATGCAGTGTAAACTAACATGAATTGCAAAGAGAAAATTATCTTTCATGGTATGTTTGTAGACTAAAGCAAGATGCTAAAATGCAGCTGAAAATTATCTTTCCAGCCAGTAGTTGACCACCACTATAGAGCTAACATTTTATTCTCTAAACTACAAATTACAATCCAGTCATTAATTGAAAACACATGTTTATATGCCATAATCCTTGTTTTCTTCAACTAATCTGTATTTGCGACAGTAGAAGTAAGAAACAAACAAACTAAACCAAAATTGGCTTAGCAACTAGTAAGAGACGCAATATTAACCACAGATCATGACAGCATGCAGGTCCTTGCTCCTCTAAAATTAGCAACACCAAAGACTAAAATAGACCAACAAAAGTGACTGGAGTTGGTAGTCATCAGCTGAAGGGTAGGGGAAACAGCTTGGAGTTTCCCCATGCCACCCAGGTGCCAAATGTGCCAAAAGACCACCACACCCAACAACACGAAATTCAGATGATGGAATGGAACCTGCAGGTTGTGGTCCTCCCAAACAAAGCAGCGGCAAAGCAGATAGTGGGCAGGATACATTCAGAATGAAATGATCTAGTGGTAACCCACCTAGCAAAAGGAATATTCAGATGCATGAACACAAAATTAATCGTGCTATAATTAGTATTAGGGAGTTTCCACATGTCAATGGAATGGGTTACATGCATGGAAAATTCAATCATGATATAAATAGACTGAAACAAACAAATTCTGACAATTGAACGAAACAAACTGCTAACATCAATTCCCAATGAGCACAATTCTGAATGAGCACACCAACGGCCTCATCTGTCTCCACCCCCGTCACACTCCGCTCCTCAACTATCCCAAGCGGACGCCGCGGCCAACCATCTCACCTCGCACATGCACCTCGGCTCCGCGCGCAAAAGCTACCTTGGGAGAAGGAGGAAGGTGGAGGATGGTACCTTGGGAGGAGGAGGAAGGAGAGTAGTGGATGGCGCCGCCGGTCGTCCCGCGCCCTTGCCCACGGCGGCCTTCTTGGCTGCTGTTGTGGATGGCGTCGGCGAGCGGGAGCACCGGACGTCGGGAGTAGCGGAGGTCGCGGATGGGGCCGGGATGTCGCGGGTAGGAGGAAGGAGGGAGGAGCGGCCGCCGCGATCCGCCGCCGCCGCCGCTGCCTCTGTCGGATAGACGTGAAGCATGGTTTGGCTGGCGGCGGGCAAGATGTTGGAGGAGCTGCTCATCTTCACGCGCGGCGGCCTGATCCTGTGGGCGCTCAGCAGCGGCGGCGGCAAGGGCTCGCCGGTGGATGCGCTCATCCGGACCTGCCTCCTCGAGGAGCGGTCCGGCGGGGGCAACAGGGCCGGCTTCTCCCAGGACGGGTGCGTCGAACCAATGGATCGTATGGTTTGTCTGATTTCGAGCCACCAAACCTAACTCACTTTGTGGATCAGAAATGGAGCCCATATGAGTCCAGTTTTTGGGCCGGTTTTTGGACCCTTTGGGTCGAACCGAACCACGCGCATTTTGATCGGTGCTAGCTGTTGCCTCCTCAACGATGGCGGCCACCGCTCGGCAGCAAGGTCATCTCCTACAATTGCCTCGACTCGTTTCTGTACGGCCAGATTGCATCAATCCCTCCTGTCTTTGTAGACAAAAGAAGAAGGATGAGAATGCAATTTAGTTTCTCTCTCAGGGTTCTTGATGCAAGTCTGCCAGGTTTTAGTAAGTGAATTACGTTAAACTATTGGAGACATACTCTTTTTTTTTACTTCCTATATTGTTTTGCGAGTTCGTAAATCATAAAATTTACCAAGTAAAAAATAGCAAATTCTTAGGGATGCTGTAAGATTTTGAAACGGTATACTGCATACCCTGTGGTAAAATCTTAGGTTTGCCACTAGTTTATCTCTACATCTCTAGTCCCTCCGTTCTAAATTATAGTTCACTTTAACTTTTTTGATACATACATTTTATTATTTATCTAGACATGTTATTCCCCTGCACCTGATAAATGATTCCCCGGCGCCTGCCGTTCTTTTCTCCATCGCGCACTCCCTCCGATTTTGCATGTGTTGCATGCAAGGAAAGCCAATGGCAAACAAGGAAGCTCCGTTTTGCACGGGTTGCATGCAAGGAAAACCACACGGCACAAACAAATGAAAGTCATGGAATCGTCTTTTTTTCCTTTTTTTTTTGACTCACGGCATCGTCTAGCTGTACCCATGTACTGCAATTTGCATTAGTAATTTAATCACTGTACATATATGTAATATATAGTATTGCTGTAAAAATTGTATTTGTAACTGCGCTGGATGCCTCAGTGGCTTGGAGATGACGCTCAACCTGCTAGGAATATGGAAAAATTGCATTTTTAGAAATTGCAATACGATGGGTGAATGAAGGGAATTAAACCTGCACACGGTGGATTCACAATCCATGGTACCCAGGGAAAGCTCGGTGCTCAGCAGGACGACATGGTGACCAGGGTAGCGTAAATGTTGAATTTGACGCCTCTGATTCCCGTCCAAGATACGAGAACAAAGCATAGGCACAACCTCAAGATATGAGAACAAAGCAGAAGCGCAGTCTCTATTATCTTATCAGTGTAAAGTTAATGTTCACAATCATATTTGGATACATTATACCATATATATAGTTTTTGCATTCAATCCAACTCGAGGTAAGTGCCATGATCTTCACATATTGACAAATAATCTCTAATATATTTCTTGAATATATTTTAATGGCTATGTAAAAAAATATAAACATGTAGCAGAAATTCACCAAAGTAGTCGTGGATGTTGGTTTCGTCAATCCATTTATGCACAATGGTGGTGTACTTATGTGATTATGTTAGATCAATGATTATATTATACTATAGTTTTACATTGTATTGTAAATAAAAACCAATGTGTTTTGTTTATCTTTGTTCACATCACAACATAAATGGCATTTTAATTGTTCATCCTTTGTGAAAACTAATGTAATATCGATGATTGATTGCAATAGTGTTGCCAAAAGCATTGTTTTTTGTAATGAAAAAACACATTCAAACACGAATTATCATGGTACATTAGTTTTTCCCGTTGCAAGCCTTTGCCGTGTTCTAGAACTCCAGAGAGATCGTAGCGTACTTATTTTGTATTGTAGCGTGAAGAAGCTTCTATGCTTTTTGGATTCCATTTGTCGCGCCTAGCGATGGAGTCATTTTTTAAAGTGATGCTGATGCATGAAGCATGATGATACTGTGAGATTCTCTTTTGTTCTGATTCTTCGTGCGTGTAGAAAATTTGGACTTCGTCTGTGTGTTTTCTTTATAATAATAGGGTCGGGCAGACTGCTGCTAAAGTCCAAACGAAAAAGGCCGCCCGACCCGTTGACGACCGTACCAAAACCAAGGTCTCTTGTTTAGATAATCTAAAATAGTTTTTTTACTCTCTCTTTATCACATTAAATATTATGTCATATCCATGGAGCATTAAATATTGGTAAAATAAATAACTAATTACATAGATTAGTTGTACATCACGAGTTGAATCTTTTAAGCCTAGTTAGCCCATAATTAGACAATATTTGTCAAATATGAACGAAATGCTACAGTACTTCGCAGGCTAGAAATTTCATCATCTAAACGAGGCCCAAACCAAGTAGCTGCTGGGTAGGAAGGAGGATCTATCTGCTTTGTTCGAATCGCCAATGGAATGTTCAAATCATGAGAAATCGAGTTGCAGACAGAGCGACCGACAGTTAGGTGAATCCGTGAATGTGACGACCTTGGGCAAGCTTTCACTTTCTGGTTCAGACTACCCGCACCGGAGTCCGCTACGCGTCCTGCAGGACCGCGATAGCGGAAATAGCGCCGCAGCGGATGCTATCCCATACGGGACAAGCGCGACGTCTGCCATATTTGGCGCGGTAGCGAGCGTGCGCTATCCGCGCCTGGGGCCCGCTGCCCACCACCGTGAGGAGGGAGGGAAGGAGAATGAGAGGGAGCAAGGCAGGAAGGAGGCGCCGGGCGTCGGCAACATGGCCGAGTGGGGAGGAGGTGGCGCGACGGCGGCGTCTTCTTCTCGGTCGCGGCTGTGGCCTTGCCCTTCTTCCTCCGTCCGCCCCGCAGCTCGCCCTCGCAGCTCGCTCGCCGGCCTCCACAGCTCGCTGTCGCAGCTCGCCCCGTAGATCGAGGAGGCCGCCGTCGCAGCTCGGCCGTCGAGAGGAGGAAGGTGGGGAGAGAGACTGGGAGCAGCTGTGTGGAGAGTGGGGAGGCCGGGAGGAGAGAGACCATATGGGGAGAAGGGAGGAGAGAGAGACCATGTGTATGACGTGTGGACCCGTTTGATGGGTAGTTGGGATAGAGGGAGAATATAGAGTATGGATAGGTGTCGAAAAACTGAATATAAAAGAGAATCTTGATGACTAGACTAGAATATTATTTTTAGAGGACGAATACAGAGGACTACGGATCACAGATAGTCTCCGGCACAAGTCACGGAAGCGTGCTGGCAAATCTGTGTTCCTTCGTTCAGAGTTCAGACGTACAGTACAGAAGGACGTCAAGAACAGGAGATGCGATGATGTGACAGAGAGATTACAAAAGGCTATAAGAATGCTACTCTACTCCGTATGTCAAAACATTTATAAATGTTATCTATTGATATTTATTTGTGTATATTAGTACAGCTAGTTATCTCTTTAAATTACTCCTATGCAAAAAAGGTGCACTTCAAGCAGCAGAGCATCCAGCGCAGGCGAGACAGCGTAATGTATTTGCATTGCGATTCATAGGCCTCGTTTATAGGCCTCGTTTAGTTCCATCCCAAATCCAGAATTTGGCACTATATAAATAGAAGATTTTCTGTCATATTAAAATTCTGATATATACATAAAATACTAAATATAGATGAAATAAAAAACTAATTATACAGTTTGGTTGTATTTTAGTAGACGAATTTTTTAAGCCTAATTAATTAATATTCGAATAATAATTTATAAATACAAACAAAATGTTACTGTACGCTACAAAAATTATGGCTTCTCTAAATTTATGGAACTAAATAAGGCCATGGTCTTCACACGTTCCTGTTCAGTCACTGCAGCCAGGGCAGTACTGATGAAGTAATGAGAGCCGCAGAGCAGTCAGCAGTCGTCAGTCCAAGGTAATCTTATTTTTCGTTTGCTACGACAGTCGAGACCTTCAAAGGCGCTCCTCATAAGGGTGTCAATTGTACCGTTAGCCTCTTCTTCTTAATGCAATGGAGAGGAAAAAAAATCAGGCCAAACCGTGACCAACTCAGTGTCGCCGTGTCTGCTTGCTGTTAGCTTCAGATTAGTAGCGCTTACAGTTTTATAGTCCAATCTACGGTGTTTCCTAGTATATAAAAATCATGTGCTCGTTTCTATATGCCAAAACAAGGTACTCTTCCTAAGCTAATTTATTGAGGACGTAATATAAGAGATATCAGAAAGTAGCTGATATAATCATAAAATAAAATCAAGGGATCTAAACCTACACGTTTTTGTTTTTTTATCCATAATACATGATCTATAATCCCTAGCCACTAGCCAGAACCGAGATTCCTACAATCCCTAACAAATCCTAACATGTCCTTTGTTTGGAAAGGATGTGTGTCGACGTTCAATTCTCATAGCCTTATGCATCATCGATCTACAAGGCTTCTAGATGATTCTTAAAAATCAGACTTGTAGGAGTGGTCCTTGGTGGTCCATGGTTAATTAATTTTATTGTCAACCCTTCAACTATAGTCAACTAGCTACCTGTACCCAACTAATCCAAGCAAATATTTACTCCTAGTTTATTTAAGACAACTTTGGGAGATGAAAATCGATCTCTATCTACATTTCATTCCATGTATACCCGAGACTAGCCCGGTTGGTTGAAGACGGAGCCTGGCACTGTCTTACGACATCGTATTACATAAAAAATCGAGTATGAAAAAGGCCTGATTACATAGAAAGAGCTTGTCTCCAGTACTGGCTAATGCCACGTCCTTCCTAGGAAGACGACAGCTCCAGTCGTCGATGGCTCTATTGCCTTTGCTAATGTGAATCTAAGTGCGGTCAAGGTCGAATTAATTCATGTTGGATTGAATCCGTAGAAAAATATTGGTTGTCTGACAGGCCTTGTGGTTCTAGAAACTCTGGACAGTACCGCAGGCTCGTAGCGTATAGCGATTAAAAGATTATTAAAAAATAAAGTACAGGTCGAGTACGCGTACATATTTTGTATGGAGAAGAAGCTTTTCTATGCATGCTTCTTGGCTTCCATTTGTCCTGCGTACCGAAGCAGTCATTTTTTAATGATGACGATGATACTCTGATTCTCTTTTGCCTTGCGTTGATTCTTCATGCATGCGTGTAGTAGAAAATTTGGCCTTTGCCTGTGTCTGTTCTTTATATATAGGGTCGACAGGCGGCTGCTGCTATAAAGGCCAAAAAAAAAAAAAGGACGACCGACCCGTTGACGACCGTATCAAACATTCATTCAAACCAGCAAGTAGCTGGGTAGGAACCGCGCGAAGGAGGATATGCTTTGTTTGAATCGCCAGTGGAATGGGATTATTCAGTTTACTTTTTCAAATCAGGCTTGCTGTGTGCTGAATTGCAGCTTGTGGTTGAAGAGGGATACGGACGGGAAGATCAGTGTCAGCGAATGTTCAAATCATGATATATACACTGCGTTGCAGAGCAGCGACCAGCCCAGCAATGGGAGCCCAAAATTCAAAGGTACTCCTAGGTAGGGCCTTGTTTAGTTTTCTAATTTTTGAGTGGCAAAATTCTTATTCTGGCACTGCAGTGCACTGTAGTATTTCGTTTATATTTAGTAAAAATTGTCCAAACATTGACTAATTAGGCTCAAAACATTTGTCTACAAAAGTATAACCAAACTGTGCAATTAGTTTTTGATTTTATCTACATTTAGTACTATATGCATGTGCCGGTATTTTGATATGATAGAAAATCTTTTTTTACAGTAAAATTAGGTGCCAAATTAGGGAACTAAATAAGGCCTAGAGTAAAAGCTTTCGCTTTCAGGTTCAGGAACTGGTCAATGGGAGCCTGCTGTGCACTTCACATTCAAGATCGCAGTGGTACTGTGCTGACATGATCCAGGATTGGTACGGTGATTTCTGTGTGTGTTTCTTGAGGCACAACCGAGGGTGATGTGAGAGTGAGATTAAATTACTGTTGTCTAATGGAATGACAACAGTGGTAATAAGAATCCAGCGCAGCCGCAGGCGATGGCGTACTATTCGCATTGCCGTTCTTCCTGTGAGCTTTGGTGGGCCAAGTCCAGAGATGGTGCGAGGAATGGCCATGCATAATACAGTAATTCTCCTTTAGACAAAATATGGAAGATCATTTGACATTGTCATTGTCCAAAATCTGGTACAGAGGCTGAGACCACGAAGACACTCGGTCAGCTGTGGCTGTCAAACTGTAGTAGCTGCTGGAGACGGACAATCTTCACATGTTCCTGTTCAGTCAGTGCAAGCGAGCGACGGCCGGAGCCGGAGCAGGTAGGTAGCCAGCCAGTATCGTGTTCCTGCCAGTCAGTACTCCGGTCAGTCCAATGCAAGGTCAAAAGGTGACCTGAAACCGATGGCGAATTTCAGTGTCCGCGCTGGCCGCCGGTCGCTCCAAACGGCGAAACGGAAACGGCTGCTGCACTGCGCCCCACGCTCCAGCACGAGCCGTCATCGATTTCAATCTTTCTTTTGTAATCAATTAATAAAAAATCTGTCGTTAATCTCAAAGCTGTTCATTCAGCGCTAGCACCAACACCCCCGAGGCCCCTTTGAATCCGCTGCACTGTCCGTCCCAGACTTTTCTTCTGTGCGTACGTACGCCTGGGGCCCACCCACCACTTTGTGAGCTTTTTTTTTTAAGTATCTCATTCGAGCACGGTTATAGTATCCGTTCATACACACACGCACACCCCATCCACCACGCGTGTATAAATAAGACCTACAACTACACACCGCGTCCTTCTTGAGATTATCGGAACCATCCATGGCTTTATAGACAACGGGCACGTCGCATTCCCTTTGTGGCTTCACGCGAGAGATGCTGCAGATTAAACGGAAATAAATCCTATGGTGAGAGACGGGAGTCGATTTGGTGAATCGAACCCTCGTCGACGGCCTACACACCTGGCTGGCTAGCCATCCTAGACAAGCTCGTTCTCCACCACTTTGTGAGCTTGCTGAGTTGCAGCAGCAGTCAAGAGCTAGCTAGAAAGACATGTGAGAGCTCCACTATTCTTGGCAAGGTGGAGATCTCTATCCTAACAAGAGTCCTTCCATTGTGGACGAATCGAATCCTACTACTACTAAAACGAACCACCTAAGGGCGCGTGTGAAGTGCGCTCTTGCTAATTCTTCGAGAAAACGACATGTTGTAGTCGAGCTAGTTCGCCATCTGTAGTGGCACCACCACCACCACGATGTACGCCCTCATCACCGCCTCCTTGGGGGACCAAGCATAATAAACCACCTTCTAACGACAGTCCTATAGCGTGGCAATGATGGCCAAAGACAAAAGGAATGAAACGCATCAAAAAATGTTTTGGTGCTATGGAAGGCATACAGAACATTTGCTGTCACGGCATGGATGGACCCAATCATCACCGTACCACCTGCCCTGGGATGAGCCAACAAATGGGCAGCGTCTATCTAAACCGAAATGTAGATGCATACTAGTACTAGTAAAACATACTGACACTGTGCTGACATGATCAAGGATCGGTACAGTCATTTCTATCTGTGTTCCTTCATGTACTATTCGCATTGCAAGTCCTGTGAGCTTTGGTGGGCCAAGTCCAGATATGATGCGAGGAATGGCCAATAATGTCGATCCTTTGACAAAATCTGGAAGACCGTTTGACTTGCAGGGCGGCGGCCAGCGCAGAGTCAAGTACGTCCAAGGTCATAAGTGCTCTGAAACCGCGGCCAATTCCAGTGTCCCTGTGTCAGTGCTGGCTGGCGCACCCGGTCGCTCCAAACGGCCAACGGAAACGGTTGCCGCATGCACCCCATGTATGATTAATCGGGCTAGGCCCATTATTAGTTCAACAATTAATCACTAGAATTTCAAAGCCCCACACTAGGTGTTTAAGTAGGAGTGGGTTTAGTACCACATGGTACGCTCAGTGAGAAGGAGCTCAACTTAAATAGAAAGTTGACTGCTCCTCCTGTCTGCAAGGTGAGAGGAAAAACTGGGAGACTTTGCGCGCGCTGCCGCTGCGCCGTGCACGCCCGGGCCGTGGCCGTGGCCGGATGCGAGGTGCTAAGCCACGTTTTGCCGCTCAGCCTAACGGTCATGAGTGGCATAGTGGTGATTTGACTTAGCGTATAAGGGCAAATGAGTAAACCACTAGACGTCAGAGTACCAGGAGCTCATCGATTTGATTTTTTTTCTTTTTTTAATTAATTAACTAACTAAAAATCTGTCGTTAATCTCAAGGCTAGCTGTTCATTCAGCGCTAGCACCAAAACCCAGCTGCCCGTCGCAGTCGAAGACTCTTCTTTTGTGCGTAAGCCTGGCCCACAGACGACTTGTGAAGAGTTGCAGCAGCAGTCTTACGGCTGCTGCCACAGGCTACAAGAGTCAAGAGCAGCTACTAGAAATGACAGTGATCTGCTTTTTCTTTACCAATTCCTTGCAACGGTGGGAGATCTACGATCTACCCCAATATATAGTAGTAGTAGCTTTACTCGCTGCATACTTACGTAGTGGACGAAGTGCCCTCGCTAATTCTTCGAGAAAACACTATGTTCGTTCTAGTCTAGTTGACCATTTGTAGTGACAGCACCACCACTCACCTCCTCCTTGGGACCAAACATAATAAGCCACCTTCTAACAACTGTACCCTAGCGTGTGGCAACAATGGCCAAAGACAAAGGGATCGGAAACGCGTCAAAAAAAGTTTTGGTCTATCGTTGCCTGTGAAACTCCAGAGAGTACCGTAGGCTCGTAGCGTATAGCGATTAAAAGATTATATAAAAAATGAAGTACAAATCGAGTACGTGGTAGTAAATATATATTTTGTAAGGAAGAAGAAGCTTCTATATGCATGCTTCTTGGCTTCCATTTGTCCTGCGTACCGAAGCAGGTCCTTTTTTTAATGATGACGAATTGACGATGATACTCTGATTCCCTTTTGCTTTGATTCTTCATGCATGCGTGTAGTAGAAAATTTGGCCTTTGCCTGTGTGTGTTGTTTATAGGGGCGGCAGGCGGCTGCTGCTATAAAGGCCAAAAGAAAATGGACGACCGACCCGTTGACGAGCATATCAATATCAAACATTCAAACCCCTGGGTAGGAACCGAAGGAAGATGTGCTTTGTTTGAATCGCCAGTGGAATGGGGTTCAGTTTACTTTTTTCAAACGGGGCTTGCTGCTGCTCTGTGCTGCTGTCATGACTCACGCGCTCATGCATGCTAGTACTAGTAGCCCTTTTTTTTTTTTTTGTTACCTCAAAATTCCAAACAAAAATATTAGTATATCCGATTTAGTTTAACGATTGCAGCTTGTGGTTGAAGGAAGAGGATATGATACAGACGGAAAGTTCAGTGTCAGTGAATGTTCAAATCATGAGAAATTAGTTGCAGAGCGATGACGGGTGAATCCGTGGATGTGACCACCCAAAAGTCAAGGTAGTCGGTACGTAGGTACAGTAAAAGCTTTCACTTTCAGGTTCAAGGTCAAAAGGCGGCCAATTCCAGTGTCAGTACGGGCTGGCGCTCCCCGGCCGGTCGCTCCAAACGGCCAACGGAAACGGCTGCTGCATGCAGATGCACCCCAGATGCATCGATCTGAATTTTTCTTTTGTACTCGTAATCAATCAATTCAATTAATTAAAAACCCGTCGTTAATCTCAAGGCTGTTGCTGCTCGTTCAAAGCTACCACCAACACCCAGCTGCCGGTGCCGAATACGCTTGCGTCCCAGCAGCAGCAGGCCGGCCGGCTCTTCTTTTGTGCGTACGCGTGGCCCATGGACCATTCTGTGAACTTACTGAGTTGCAGCAGCAGTCTTGCAGCGCTGCTCTTCTGCCACAGCCCACAGGCTACAAGAGTCAAGAGCTACTAGAATGATAGTGCTCTGCCTTTTCTTTTCACCGATGCATTGCAAGGTGGGAGATCTACCATCTACCCTAATCGATCACAGTAGCGGTAGGTTTACTCGGTGCATACTTAATTTCGTAGTGGAGGGATCTGATCCTACTACTACAACTACTAGAATGAACCGCCCAGCAAGTGCCCCTCGCTAATTCTTCGAGAAAACACCATGCTCTAGTCTAGTTCCGTCTCCACCACCTGTAGTGGCACCACCACCCACGTACGCCCTCACGCCGCCTCCTTGGGGACCAAGCATAATAAGCCGCTTTCGAACGACCCTAGTGTGGCAACACAATGGCCAAAGACTAAGCGAATGTGTTAGTTACATATGCCTTGGCAATGTGATACTTTTATTCTTTTTGAGTCATGAGGTGCATAGCTAGGATTGACCACAGCATCTATGGTATGGCGCAAGCAAATGTTTTGTGGCTCCAAACTTTAAGCGAGAAGGACGAGAGTGATGAATAATTTGGAATGAGAGGCGATGACCAAATGACTGACAAAGGGATAAGAGTATGAACGGTAAAGCAAAAAAGAAAAAAATGGAGGACAAATTTTAACTCTTTAGATATAGATATAGATATAGATATAGATATACACATGCTTATAATTATAGATAATTATAGATAGATATAACTATAGATATACTAAGATCTAGATATAGATAACATGGATCATGGGTTATGTCCTGCCGAGTTCTATAGTGATGCGTACATGTTATCTATGCCTATATCCAATGACTTTGCGTTATATGGACTACAACCATATTCACTGCACAACAAGGTCCAAAGAATGTTGCCATAAAACAAGGTCAAAAGGAGACCCATTGGAGGAGTACTCGTTTTATAGACCAGGCCCACGGAACGGAAACAAGTAGAAAAATTGGCCGCCGCCCCCAATCACGTAAATCTCGAGTCAGCAAACAAAACTTGTTAAAACGCCGGAGACGGAGCCTCTGTTTCCAATCTCGTGCCCGCCTCTCTCTCTTTTCCCCTCCTCTGCTCACATCTCATGGCGGCCTCGCGCGTCGGCGACCCGGCGGAGTCCAGGCACCTGCGCATCGGCGACGAGATCACCTGGTCGGAGATCAGCGGCGTGTACGACCGCGACGACTCCCTCAAGGAGAACACCAACCCCAAGTGCCTCCTCAAGAACCACCATGGCGGCCACGCCAACACCACCACCAACAACGGCTCGTCGCAGCGGTTCTCGGGGAACCTCAAGCCGACGGCGGCGCCCATCATCGGGCTCTCCGGGAAGCTCGGCGGCCAGGGCGGCGGCCGGGGGCGGCACGGGCACCACCCGCCCGCCATGTTCCCCAAGAATAAAGCTAAGACGGGCGGCGGCGGCCGCGCGCCCAGGAACGCCGTCCCGGAGCCCGGGTCCCCCAAGGTGTCCTGCATCGGCAAGGTACTCTCCGACCGCGAGCGCGCGGCCCGCATCGGCCGCCTCGGCCGCCAACCAAGGCCCCGCGGGGGTGGAGGCTCGACAGGGTGCTGCGGCGGGCTCGCGTTCTTGATGCGGCGCAGCAGCAGGGCCAGGAACAGCGTCGAGTGCATCGACCAGTCCCCGCCGCCGGCGCCGTTGCCGCCCGTGGCTGAGGCGGCGGCCACCAGGCGGAGGAAGACGAAGGAGGTGGAAGCCGCGGCGGTGGAGGAGGTGGAGACTGCGGAGGCGCCGGCGCCCGGGCTGGGTGGCATGCGGCGGTTCGCGTCCGGGAGGCGGGCGGCGGAGTGGGCGGCCGAGATGGACGGCGACGGACGCGTGGCGACATCTGGGCCGTTGTAGCGCGTGCAGGGGCAGGTAGGCAGGCCCGTGTAGGCACGAGCACATCAGCTGGTTAGAGGGTAGTTGGGGCGTGGCTTTCGGTTTGGTTGTTTGCTGTTGTTGACATGTAGTTGAGCTGTGTACATAATTTTTCTTGGAATTAGACTTGAGATTGAGGTTTTGGCTTGGCAAAGCTTTTGGTTGCTCTGTTTTGATGCTAGGACATGTGATTCTTCGCTATTTTGCAAGTACAAAGGTTGTCGGAATTTTCAGTTTTTGATTTGGTTGATTGATGATTGTGCCAATAACTTTGCTGTGTTGTGTCTAGTCCCTCCGCACGAAAAAAAAAAGCTAAAATGGTACTTTTGAATTCATGTGGGGAAAAATGGCTAAAATATATAACACTTTTTTATAATCGGATAGCATATTTGTCTGGAGAAACACGAGAAGCAACCATCTTGGTGGTGGTAATAGATCGAAGGCTTTATCTGCGGACTTTAGTAACTCGTGTCATAGGGCTTCACTAAGGTAATATATATGATCAAAAAAGGCATATACTGTAATGAAGTTTTCAGTTACCACGACGACGAATATGTTGCAAATTAACAGACACAAATTGAGTGGTTAATAATCTTGTGGGAAAAAAGAAAAACAAGGCAGGCTTGTCATAAGGCTTCACCAAGGTAATATATATGATCAAAAAAGGCATATACTGTAATGAAGTTTTCAGTTACCACGACGACGAATATTTTGCAAATTAACATACACAAAATTGAGTGGTTATAACTTATAATCTTGTGGGAGAAAAGAAAAACAAGGCAGGCTTCGACTCCTAGCTTTTGCTTTTCTATTGGGAGTCTAGCGACACGTTCTAGAAGCTGTACTATCTATCGAGAAGCTAAAATGTACATACTCCGTACCATCTAGACTAGGAAGGTGTGAGTCATACATTCTTCAATCCCAGACAACTTTAATACTATGTGAACAGCTAGTTTAGTATTTCATCTTTTCTTCCTCTCTGAGTCAGAAGGGGTTCTACTTTTCCGCTATAACAATCGCTCCACTAATAGTTTCGTTATTTTTTTTTGACACCAAGTGCTCGGTGCTCCTATAGACCACTTCAACATTTTGCGAAGACACTAGTTGGGTCTATTTGGACATTTAATGAAGATACGGAGCTTGGGGCTACAATACATGTTGGAGTGATCGGGTGCTCTTGGATATAGAGTGGTTTCGCCTTCATTCACAACATCTTGTTTACGAAGGAAAGGTGTACGGAGAAGACTTTCTCTAGAGAGTGGGTTTCTCCCAAAGAAGCTCAAAGGATGAACGTAGGATGGAGGGCTAACGTGGCAGAACCTCCTAAATCATATGGTCCACACGTATGATTATTGTCTAAATAAACTCTAAATAATCATAAATATGTTACATAAAACTTAAAAGGTCTGTTGGGTAAATCCCGAATCATCCACAATTCTCCGAGCAGGATCCATTATTACAAAGAGACATTGCAGTATTACAACAGCTTTATACAAATTATATACATTGGAGTAAAAGAGCGGAAGGATTACAATAACATAAATTTACAAACCGTTTAGTTTCAACTTACAGATCATAAGTTGAATTATTACAAACCATAGTAGCAGTGGAATAACAATATAACTTATTACATCAACCTTGATTATATGCTCTGCCCAAGAGCGAGATATCCTATTCGTCTTTACTTTCCTCGACGACTGTCATGCAGCAGGATGCGAAGCATTCCTGCCCATGAGGCTCACCTGCAACAAGGGTTCAACAAACCCTGAGTACAAAAGTACTCAACAAGACTGACCCGATGAAAAAGAGGGGTGAAGACTTAGGAAATGCAGGCTAGAGGGACAAGGTAAGGCTTGCAGAAGATAAGAAATTTTGCAGAAAAAGCTTGAAAGAAAGAAAAGCTGTCTTGCTCAAGATCAAAATTATCAACCAACTTTCTTCTTAAACCTTACTCTTTATTCAAGTTGTTACTACGATGATGAACACCGATCGAGTCTTCTTCTCCGAGAAGCAACGACGATTCGAATCCATTTTCATATACCCAGCTAGGACCTAGATCACTGATATACAAGAGACTCTAACTCCTAAGCATATGAGATGAACCGTTATACCGGGATAACAACCGCAACCATATATCACCACATGATACACGTGAGCATTTTGAACCAGTGTACCGATATACATGGGAACTTAAACCCACAGTATAACATACTATGACATATGTGGGGTCTCTGGCCCACGATAAGTCACTCCATGACATACGTGGGGACTTTGGCCCACTGTATGACACTTCATGCATGTGGATTTCTAGTTTCTCGATATCACCAGTTCACCATCGACACGGGACCTAGGGCATCAACAGAAGGAAATACAACAGAGGGACTCCTTTTCCAATGCAAGTTAGCCGTCCAGACTCAATTTATTAACTAAAAGCATGATTCCAACAGATAAAACCAATCTCATCTTTTTTCATTCTTTTACCTCTAAACACTTAATTAATTAAGCAGGGCTAAGCATTACAACGCATCTTTTAGAACAGGTAACAAGGAATTATGGAAGTAAGACAGGTAATGCAGTTGGTGGGTTTTCACTCAACTCCTATTACTTAATGCAACATATCATAACTGAAGCGATAAAACTTTTATAAAATAGAATAGGGTTTGAATGCATCCGGGGCTTGCCTTGATGGTCGGGGTAGACGGTCTCAAGTTCTGGATCAACTCCCAACTCCTGAGTCTCTCTTCCTTCGGATCTGGGGCGACAACGTTAAACTCTCCGTTATCGAAAACTATACGATACAATGATATGCTTCAACATGATTGAATATTAAACATGATGCTCGATGGATGCACAACCAGATTAAAGGCTTGAGTATAACTTTCCTTCACGGTAAAGTTGCAAGCCACCCAAAACATACTTACTAAGTTCATTAGGGTTAACTACATTATTTAAGAAAGTTATTCAACACATGAAATAACGTTAATTAAGCCCTAATGGCATAATCCAGATAAGCGCAAACAATTAATTAAAGTACCAAAGGTCATTAGGGTTAATGACCCAAGGTCATCAATCAATCCCAAAGTCAAACAATTCCTATAATGATTAACTTAATTAAATGGGATTAATTAATTATTTAAAAGCATAAAATAAAGGCATAAAAATTAAAGTTGTCTAATTAAACTAAAAATTTTATTTTGAAAATCTCTTGGTCTAATGAGATGGCAAAACAAATTTCAGAAATAAAAGCCAATTATTTTATTTATTAAAAATCATAGCAGATGCATTTTTTAATTAAAAGGACTAATTTTAACATATGCAAAAGTACTCAAATTTGGTATTTCATATTTTTTCCTAGGTAGATGACATCATAAATAATATACACAAAAATTTTCAGAATTTTTAGAGCTATACATGAATTATTATGAATTTTTAAAGAAAACAACATTTAAAACATTTTCTGGAAAAAGAAAAAGGAAAAAAGGAAAATTCTCCCGACGTTGACCGGCGGCGGCCGGGTTTTGACCGGCGATTGCTCGCCAACGGCGAGGTCTCCGGCCAAGAGACTTGGTCCTACGTGCTCAACTCGACACGGCGAACATGATTATCTAGCTAATGAAGCGGTGGAGCAGGGGCAGCAGGCTCGCCGGCGGCCATGGCGGCACGGCGGAGCTTGGGCGCGGCAATAACGCTCACCGGAGCGATTTCCGGCGACGGCGAGTGCATGGACCTGGGCTACACACTCTTGCTATCACAATCATCAACAAGATGGA
>CM041636.1:49234636-49301104 GCA_023333625.1 Bothriochloa decipiens
ATCAATATGATCAAAAGGAGCCTAAGCTGTTATAACCATCATGTATCCATAAGACATATCAACAAGAGAATAATCTCATTCAACAAGATATATAACTAAGGCTAAGCATATGAAATATGATACATGATGAAATACAATGCAATATGATACAAAGAACAAAAGCAAAAGAAAGAGAAAGAAAGACTACTATACAAGAACTACAACAACCCTCAACTAAAAAGGGTAGCAAACACCCAACTCTCCTCGCAAGAGTGCAAACTAGGCTTGTTCGAGAGGTTTGGTGGAAATGTCAGCAATATGGTTTTGGGTTCAGATATGCTGCAAGTCTATGTCTCCTTTCTCTTGGTGATCTCTCAGAAAGTGGTATCTCACCTCAATGTGCTGGGTTTTGCCATGAAGAACTGGGTTTTTGGCTACACTTATGGCACTGGTGCTATCACAGAAAAGTGGCACTCAAATAAATTCTAACCCATAGTCTCTCAAGGTAGCAACTATCCAAAGCAACTGAGAAAAGCAAGCGACAACAACAACATATTTAGCTTCACAAGTGGATTGGGCTATGGTTGACTGCTTGCGAGAGGACCAAGAAATAAGAGACGATCCCAGAAACTGACAGGTACTAGAAGTAGACTTTCTCTCAACATAACAACCAGCATGATCAGCATCAGAAAAGCCACAGAGAGAGAGGATAGAAGCAGTCGAGTACCAAAGACCGAACTCAGGAGTGAAACAGAGGTACCTCATGATCTGTTTGATGGCTTGACGATGAGAAGTGCGTGGAGAAGATTGGAAACGCGCACAGAGACAGACCACGAACTGGATGTCCGGTCTCATCACCGTCAGGTACAACAACAACCCGATCATGCTGTGGTACTCCTTCTGGTCTAGCATCCAAGGCAATCATCATCACCATAGGCATCGAAAGAGGCTTGGCCTCGCCCATGTCGAACTTCTTCAGCAGGTCCTTGGTGTACTGTCCTTGGTGCACAGATGTCCCTTCCCAAGTTTGCTTGATTTGCAACCCGAGGAAGAAAATCAACTCGCCCATCATGCTCGTCTCAAATTTTATGCTCATCATATCTGTAAACTTTGCCACAAGAGCATGTGAAGAGCCACCGAAAATGATATCATCCATGTATACCTGAACAATGAGAGTATCTTTGCCTTGTTTGAGGAGAAACAAAGTCTTATCAACAGAGCCCATAGAAAAAACCCTTCCCAAACAAAAAGGACTTCAACCTCTCATACCATGCTCTCGGGGCTTGTTTGAGACCATACAAGGCTTTGTGGAGTTTGTAAACATGGTCTGGGTGTTTAGAATTTTCAAAACTTGGGGGTCACCTCACATACACTTCCTCCTCTATGTACCCATTTTGGAAAGCATTCTTGACATCCATCTGATACAGCTTGAACCCCTTCAAAGCTGCAAAGGCTAAAAGGATCCTAAGGGCTTCAAAACGGGTAATGGGAGCGAAGGTTTCCTCATAATCTATCCCCTCTTTCTGACAAAACCCCTGAGCAACTAACCTAGCCCCCATCTTCACTCTGCTTGTTCTTAAAAACCCACTTGGTACCTATGGGATGACATTTGGAGGTGGAGGAACTAGGACCCAAACTTGGTTTCTCTGAAAGTTCTCAAACTCCTCATGCATGGCATTGATCCAATCAACATTAGATAAAGCATGTCCAACATTCTCAAGCTCAAAGTTGGCAACAAAAGCATAATATGCAAAATGAGAGATTTCATAAGACCTGTGGCGAGTGACTCGCTCGTTGTGGTTACCGATCATGGTCTCAGGAGGATACGATGCTGAATGTGCAAAGTTGCACCCTTGATGAAGTAGCCTCCCCTCAAGAGCAGCAGGAGCTCCCTCGGGTGCGAGTGAGGGAAGCTGGTCGTTCAGTCCCCATGTAGTCAAAGAAGAAGAATCAGGGCCGCGAACCAAAGTTATCATCGCAGGTCCGAGAGGGGCAGCTGGTGGAGTCGGCTCGGGATCACCCCAATCAGCATCATCCTACTCCTCCTCCACAAAGATGCTCTCATCAATCTCCTGATCACCTGCACACTCAAAGACAGGAGAAGAACAAAGTGTGATTTCATCGAAGGTAACTTCATAAGTCTCCATGATATGGTTAGTTTCAAGGTTAACTACTCCATAAGTTCTAGAGTGAGAAGCATAACCAAGAAAGCCATCATAAGATCTAGACTCAAATTTGTTTAAGTTACCTTGCTTGAGAATGAAGCACCTACATCCAAAGACTCTAAAATGGCTTACCTTAGGAGGACGTCCAAATCGCAACTCATAAGACGTCTTCTTCATCAAAGCATGAAGGAAAATACTATTTGATACATAATAAGCTATGTTGATCAATTTGGCCCAATACCACCTAGGAGTCTTATGCTCATCAAGCATCGTCCTGGCCATCTCAACAAGGGTCCGATTCTTGTATTCAACAATCCCATTCTGCTGAGACACATAAGGCAAAGAAAACTAATGCTCAAGACCCAAAGACTTGTAAAAGACTTCAAAATGAGAGTTCTTGAATACTGTGCCATGTTACTGCACATAGCTCTCATGGAATTCTTGGAGAGCTCATTTTGCAGCCTAAGAATCAAATTGCGCACATGGGAAAAAGCCTCATCCTTACTCTCCATGAAGAAGACCCAAGAGTAGCGGGAAAAGTCATCAACGATCACTAGAACATACCACTTCCCACCATCTGATCGAACCCGAGCTGGACCAACTGTGTCCATGTAAAGTAGCTCACTGGGTTCTTTGGTCATCACTTAGTTTACGGGGGAATGAGAAGCGGTAACCATCTTCCCATGACGACAAGGGTGAAAAACCAAATCCTTCTCAAACTTTAGTTTAGGCAATCCTCGTATTAGATCAAGTGAGCTCAACCTAGCAACTAAGTCAAAACTCAAGTGACCAAGTCTCCTATGCCACTTTCAAAGCTCAGAAGAAGTGCCTGCCACCAAACACCGAGACGTACCAAAAGAGCAAGAAAAATCGGTATGAAAGACACAGCCAAAGGGCATAATAGAGCAAATAAGATCACCATGTGAATCAAGCACACGAGAAAGACCAGCCTTAAAGCGCACTTCGAAACCATCCGAAAGGAGTTAAGAAACCAAAAGAATATTGAAGTGCAAATTCGAGACTAAAGCAACATCTTTAAGGACAAAATTCTTGTTGAGCCTTACTGACCCACGAGAAAGCACCTTACCTTTGCTGTTGTCCCCAAATGTGATGTACTCTTTATACATCATGGGGTCAAGGCTGAAGAACCAATTTGAATTTTCGGTCATGTGGCACGAACATCTAAAATCAATGAGCCATGTGTTCTCCAAGCCTACATCCTACATCAATAGAAAGACATGGGATGAGCAAATGATCCAACACTGGGGTTAGTAAACTGAGGAGAGTACCAGTGCTACGTCATTTGCCCTAGGAAAGTGTTAAGAAAAATACCATACATTCCATGTCCCATGGGGGAAGAGCGATCACCACGAAAGGGAAAACATGGTCTGCTAGAGCTGTAGGACTGAGAGCCACTACCATGAGATCTAGAGTCATATTGAGGATGACATGGACCTCGCCGGGCACGACCATCTCGTGGTCTCACAAACTGAGGACTAGCACTTTGAGGTCTTGCACCTCGAGGTCTAGCACTGCCCCTTTGAGAGGTAGAAGCATACATGCCATGAGAAGGGCGATGCATGTCCTGGTGGTAAAGCTCAAAATCACGCCTCTCATCTCTCTTCCTCCTAAAGCAAAACTCAAACAAATGACCATCCCTCTTATAATAGTCACAGTGGTACACCTCTCTCTTGGGTGGTGGATGACTCACTCTCTTGTGGGAATGGTTCACTATTGGAGGTGATTTGGCTTTAGGAAGGGGCTTCTCAGAGATGTTAGGAAATGTGTCAAGGGGGTTCCTAAGATGATTGGGTTTTGGAATCCACACTTGTTTTTGAGGTGGAGTTTTAGGAGGTTTCTCAAACACACCATCTCTCACTATGGGCTTGGTAGGTTCAAAGGGATTTGGTGGAGTGATCTTGATCAACTTGGGAGTGTTTGTGGGTTTCTCACTCGGGCTCAAACCACTGTGCTCACCAACCTTGCCAAATACATTATCACCCTTCTCACCTAAAGCAAAGCCTAAACCCATTGTATCAGTACCCTCTTGTACTGACTCAACATCATGTCCAACTACGGTTCACTGCAAGAAAGCCAACTCAGCATGGACTGAATGAATGTGTTTTCCTCTTTGGACTTCTTCCTATCATTTCTGTAGTTACCCAGTTCTAGCTCCAAAGCCTCACAACAAGCACACTTAGCTCTAGCACTACCAGCTGTACTAGACTGCTCAAGTAAAGCGATGACAACAACTTTCTCAGAAAGCTCAGAGCGCAACTCAGCACAAGATTTGCAAGCCCCCAAAATGACTGGCTTGGCTCTAACCTCATCAAACTCATCAAGCAAAGCAGAATACTTGGATTGCAAAGTAACAAGACTGGACATATGAACAACACAAGCATCACACTCAGTCTCTTCTGTCACTACAATCCTGTCCTTCCTAGCCTGCTAAAGCTCCTCAAGCGCTACTGCAAGCTTAGCCTTCAAATCATTATGTTCTTTAGCAGCACGCTTAAGCAAAGCATCTTGTCTAAGCATAGTATTATTCACAGACTCAAGCTCAGCAAGAAGAGATTCGATGGTAGGTTCTACCACAGTCTCAGGAATGACCTCCTCATTGTTGTCGACGGTGGCCCCATCAAGCGCCATGGTGCAAAAGCCACCTCGGCTGTCATTGGAGAAGAAACACATGTCATTAAACTTGTTCTCGACTTTCTTCTCGGACTCATCATCACTTGGAGGAGAGTCGCTGTCGGAGTCGATGTCGCTGAGGGACACGATGAGAGCGCGCTGCTTGGCCTCCAGCTTGTTGAAGTACTTCCTCCTTAAGTCCTTGGGGTCGAAGTTCTTTTTGGACTTGTACTTGCGAGAGGAAGACTCGTGCTTGTCCCTGCGCTTGAAGTAGTCATACTTGTCGGAGTAGCCCTTGTCCTTCTTGGAGCAGTTGACGATGTAGTGGTCGGGATCTTCGTACCCATAGCATCCTTGCTTGTTGCCACCACGCCGGCGGTTCAAGCAGTTGTTGTGAAACTGCGAAAACCGAATGACGACAATTGCCAACTCATCATCCCCAAGAGACTCCATCTGCTCCTCTGTTGCAGACACAAGAGAAGACAAGGCAAGCGACAATGGTAATGGGTTAGCCAAAATAGAACTTAAACTCGCATTACCTGAGACAAGAGCCATGGTGGGAGCAGACGAATTCTTGATCCTCGCCTATGTCTAGAGGTCGATCTCGGTGGACTTGAGCTTGCTGAACAACTCATCCACGGTGAGAGTGTCGTAGTTGGCCGACTCAATGATCGCCTACACCTTCACCTCCTAAACCCTCCGATCTAGAGCATACATAAGCTTAAGAGCTCTCTGATGATCATCATAGGGCATAGCTTCATTGTTGGCTTGCATGTTGTTCACAATGGCAGTAAAGCGAGAAAACATCGAATCAACAGACTCTCCATCAAGTTGAGTGAAGTTCTCATACTCCCTCTTGTAAGTCTCGTAGAGCCTAGTCTTAACATGGACAGTGCCCTCGTGAAAGCTCTAAAGCCTCGTCCAGATCTCTCGAGCAGTCTTACAATCAAAAACATGAGCAAACTCGATCATCGAAAGAGCACCAAAAAGTTCTACACAAGCAACATGGTTCGCATTGTGCTGGTCGAACTGATCCTGACTGATACGGGCATTGAGAACCACATAGTTAGCATTCTCAATGATCTCCCAAACACGCGAATCGATCCCCTAAAGATGCTCTTACATCTGCATCTTCCAGTACAGGTAGTTCTGCCCATCGAACTGGGGCGGCTTGCCCGACCGGTGTTGCATCATGTCACCTTCTGCGAATCATGGACCGATTAAAGTGGAAGTGATCCTTAACCGGCTCCAATACCAATTGAAGGACCGGAAACGGCGACCAGATGGGGGTGAATGGGAGCCTCAAAATTTCTTTTAAAACTTTAGGTCCTCGACTCGACAAATGGCCCCAAGAGCAAAAAGCAAAGTGGTGATGACCACGACTCTATTGAGAGGGTGGATTCTCCCTAGGAATACAGCGGGTCACCACAAGACTAACAGAAAAACCGGTGAAACAATCAGAGAAAGAACGTGCATATCATGGGAAAAATACCTTGCTGCACAGGGCTATACAGGAGAAGTCTGAGTTGATATCGGACATGTCCGATATGGGTTCAGCTCGCAAATCTCAAACATGTCCGACCTGATTTCGGACTAGGTCCGGTATTCCTGACAGCACAACATGCTATGGAAGAAAATTCCAAAACCCCATCAAACGGTGTCCAAAAATTGTAAAATTTTACTCTAAGATTCTAGACACCAAAGGAAAGATTTCTATAAAATTTCAGCCCAAAACTCCAAAAAAAATCAACTGTTGGAAATACCGGATATGTTCGGGTTGAGGTCGGACCTGTCCGGTATCAGCTGGTAGAATTCTGGAACAAACGAATCCAAGACCAAAACTGAATCAAATTGACTCCGATTGACTTAAAACTTGGCAAAGATGTTCCTGGGGATGTTGAGAAGATTTTTTTCAAGACATCAACACCCAATTCTAAGAAAATCTTGAGAAATTGTAAAGGAGATAAAAAACAACCAAGAACTCGCCATAAACACAAAACTTCACCGATCTACTTGCTCGTTAGGAATTAGCTTAAACCCTTTGGTGGGAATGATCCTCTCACGTCATAGCATGATCCAAGACAAGAAAAACGAGATCAAACACCCAAGAAACGAAGAAATCGAGCTCAAAATGAAGAGAAAAAGAGGGAGCTCGGGATGAACAACCAAGAACACATAACAAATCACATGAGATTCATGAATCCAAAAGCCCAGAGGGCATGAGCACACTACGGGGGTGCTCTTCCCATAAATAAATACTACAGAATTGCAATAGACCTCACTCACACAGAAAAAACTATAGACTGAGAAACCCTAAAGAAGAAAACTGCAAATGAGAGTATTGGCTACCTAAGGATGAGTCGTGCATGGCTACCTAAGCCACCACTTCTTAATATAGATGGCTCAAAAATGTGGAATATACATCAGTAACAAAGTTTCGTTGTGAGTTGTGACAGACAACCCCAGCGACGAGCCTCATCGTAGTGATGAGGAAATCAGTGGCGGGCTGAGAGAAGGCTGCAGAAATTCTTACTGACCGCTTGCCAGCTGTATTATTAGCTTTACTCTTAGTCTATGACTGACCGAGTCGATCATTACGTCCACTAACTGTTGTGCACGCATCATGACCGATGGACACCACAGATCATCTAACATTCACCCGCCTCGTCCCAGGGGTCCTGAGCACGGTGTCTCTCTTTGATTAAAGTTGAAGCCAGAACAATTTCGATCCACATTCACAAAGACAAACTCAATATATATCTTTGCCGGTATCTGGTACGGTCTAGGCTCCTCACTGTATTGACAGGCAAGAACGGGCCATTTCGGCAGTTGGGCCAAGACTGATGAACCAACGCAGATAGTAGGTACAGTGCAGTAGTCCACACTCCACAGCAGTTGTGTCGTCAACGCACGCGCGCGTGCCCATGCGCCTGCACATGAGAGATATGGCGGTGGCCGCCCACAGCCACACATCCACGGCCGTCGCCGAGCGGCCGCCGTATGGGCGCCAGCGCGTACGTCCTCCGGCGTCGCGGTCTCGACGGCGACGTCCACGAGCCACGGCGGTCTTTGCGGCGGTGCCGCCCCACTAGCGCGGCGGCGCGCCCACTCGTGAGCCGCCACGCACGCACGCCGGCCGATCGCTTAACACACCGGCCCCACTAGTGGTAGTAGTAAAATTGTCTCCATGCGTGTGAGGAAGAATCAAAACCAAGAAGGGGTCTGCGAGATCCACACACACGGTTAAAAAGCGTTCAACGGGCAGCAGGGGAGAATAAGAGAGCAGCCGTCTTCAGTGGTTTGCAACGTCTCTACTACACTAGCTAGCTAGTCTATTGTTTTTCTTTTAGCATTAACACGCTTCATCGTCACTAGTACTAGTAAGTCTCCTTTGCGTTTTGCCCAACCATGCATTAGCTAGTAAGTGCATGCTTGCTTTGCAAGACCAAAAGTTATATTACCACAATATTTTTTTTAGAAAATGGAAACAACTAAGTTTTTACAAGTTTTTAGCTAATGAGGTGAACAAAGGGAGAGATGACACAAAATGAAAGAAAAAAATCATATGCAAAATATGTCATTGTTTGTCCATCCATTCGGAATTGATCGAGTTATTATTCCCAATGAATTCCTATAATAATCGTGAAATTACCCTAATTAATTTCATGCCGACCAACAGGATTGTTTGGACTTGTTTGGTTCAACCATTTTCATCGGTCCTCAAAATAACGCAATTCTAGATTCAAATCAAATCAAATTTTCTTAAGATTGATAAAAAATGGTATCAATATTTGTATCTAGTTTGCTATGAAAAATATTCCATGATTATTCTTCTAACTATGCATGTTCAGTACAATAAATGACAGAAACTTTTTTTAAAGAATAGAACTCAACCTAGGCCTTGTTTAGTTCTCCAAATTCATTCTTAAATTTCACTATGCAGAATTCCTATTCCACATCACATCAAAATGCCGGCAAATGCATAGAGTACTAAATGTAGATGAAATCAAAAACTAATTGCATAATTTTGTTATACTTTACGAGACGAACGTTTTGAGTCTAATTAATCAATGTTTAGATAATTATTATCAAATAAAAATAAAATTACTACAGTACACGGACACTGTGCAAACACCGAATCGGCCGCCCGAATCGGCGAACTAAACTAGGCCCTAGAATTTACTCGCAAGGAGAATTGAACCAAGGACCTGAGGGTGCTACTCGAGCACTCTAACTGTTGTTTCTGCTACATGCCTTAACAGTAACATTTTTTATATGAATTTGATTAAATTTTAAACTATTTAACTCATCGAAAATTGACAACTGTCCTTTTTTGATGAAAGAGTGTACTTATTTCTCAGCCGAGTAGAATATTTACCTATCTAATAACAGAGCTTATTCGTGAATCTCACTCGGCTTAGCTAGAAGGCTTGAATAAGTCTTCTATTATCTACTCCCTCCGTCTCTAAATAAGTGCCGCTGTTGACGTACGTGTCACAAGTTTGATTCAATTTATAAAAAATATGTGCAGTATTTATATCTCTAAATAATTTTGTTAAAAACTAGATTTAAAGATCTTTCCGATGATACTAATTACTTAATATAAATATTAATATACTTTAATATATAATTATCAATAGTTATTTCTCAGAAAGCGAGAATAATACTTATTTAGGGACGGAGGGAGTAGTAGGTAATAATTCGAGTGGTGACCAGGTTCAGTGCACGTCTCACTTTATTGTCCTTCGTGATAACGAAGTCCATCCGTATATATTATCAATTTAAAGTGCTTGCCATCGATCGTGCGCACTTGCCAGAGAGCGTATAAACAAAGAAAAGTGATGGAAAGAAATGACAAAAAGGATCCATAGTGGGGCTTACATTACAGAATGTCCGAAAGGTCACTTTCTATGGACCACGACGCGCTTTTTGCAGATCTTCTCTCCATCTTCGTGCTTACGTCGCGCCAACGGAAGAACATGCATGCATGCAGCTCATCGAAAACCCTCAAACATGCACAAAATTCAATGACTTGCGGCTTTGGACAAAATCCTTTTACGTATATATTTTTTGAGCAAATTTCCCTTAGTCTAGCATCTGTCAACCGTGCATCTCATTTCGTATCTGTAGGTGGAACCTTTTTCCACACAGAGATAAGAGTAAGAGATCAATGCAAATTTTCATGCTGCGGCGCTAGGAGATACGTACTTGAGACGGGCCAAAGCTAATAAGACTCAGGTGCAATTTTGCCAAAAGTGGAAGCAGGCTGCTGACTCCTGAGCACCAAAGAAAACAAAGAAAGAACAATCACAAAAGTCTTCCAATGAGTTTATATATGTGGTGTGTAAATAATTTATATACTTACAAATAAAGTGTTTGCTATTTGGACATCAAGTTCACATATAGATGCTCGCAAACTGAGTGGTCAGTTGATTATATATGTTCTTTATGGTGGACCTGTCCATCAAAATTCTTGAATTAACACACGATGCTCATATTTTCAAGATTTAGCCATCAAAGGTGCCCGACCATAGGGATAAACCGTACTTGTTCATGGATGTGAGCGTCTACATCTATATTCGATTTTAAAAAAATAGTTCACATAAATAGTCATAGAAAATAAAAGGTTACATAAAAAACCATGTTATTAATTATGAATGTAATTGGTAGGGATGAAAAGATCGGAGATGATAGAAAGAGGTCTAAATTGTTTTTGTTTAATATTTTCTTTTCATAAAAATGAAATAAAAAATGATATATTGCTACAAATAAATGAATACAACACCGCTATTACCGCATCAATATCGATTCGAAATCGATAATGTTAGTAAAAAATAGTTATACAACATCATACATAGAAATACCAAGTCTTCAAACATGATTTACTGTTTTTTTAAAACTAACAATAATGTTTTACTAACCATACAAGTTATACACACTTGTAAGCTGATAGGTTCAAAAGCCACAGGATTTGGGTGTGTGTGTGTGGGTGGTGGGGTGGGGGGGGGGGGAGGGGGGCGTGGTGGCGGAATATTGATAAAAACAAATAATGTCATTGGGAATTTCCGGAAAAAAAAGTAAAACGTTCAGAAAATGCTGTCACATCCATTTCCATTTCTGTTTCCTTTTTTTACAAAAATACGATAAAACTTTGAAAACGAGTCCCTGAAAACGATGCGTTCCATTTTCGCTTTCATCCCCATTAACCGTGTTAATTGACACTTAAGAACATGTAACACGTGTAACACAAATTTATATATGCCGGCCGTCGCAGGGAACTACTCCTAGCTAGTAGTATCAAATCAAAGCCAACCAATTTCGTGCGATTCATGTTAAATTTCGTAGCGCGATACATAATGTCATTTTCGGCCTGTCCCCCACACACATACCTAGCTAGCACTTCATTGCTAGTACGCGCATTGTTTGTTCATTTCGTTTCAGTTGAAAAAATAGACAACAGGCGAATGGTTCCTACCTCCACCACTACTTGACAAAAGCTAGCTAGCAGAGGGACCGAACATGGCTTAGGGCTTACGGCATGCCCCAACTGCTGGGGCCCACTTGCATCCTAATGTTTTGTGACATCATCCTTACTTAGCATGTCCTTTGATAGTGCCCGCGTTAGTCGCTGTTTCAAATTCCAAATATAGCACATATATATGTTTTTTAAATTACACAGTACAACACAGACGCCCACAACACGCACGCACACTCACCCTATGAATACACGTACGCAAACCTACCCCTATGAGAACCTCTGGTGGACTGAGCACCCGGCAGATCTGGAGATTCCCGAAGTCACCGCTGGCGCCTCGTTGTCGACGGAAACATCGCTTACCACTTAACGTGTAATGCCGGAAAATCCTTGAGAAAATCTCAGAAAAAGGTGCGATATGTTTAGTACTGTAGCCATTAGCCTTTCATAGCACATATCTATGTTTAGTTGAAACCGGAGCTCATCATCTCTTCCTACATACGCATTATACACGCTTTATATAGTGAAACACATCATAAGTGAATAGCATATATCTTTAACTAGTTTTTCCTATATATTAACAATAATGACAAATGCAAACTAAGCATAGTTCAGTTGCCTAGGTACCTTGTGATGAAACCTATCTATATGGGTTCAAGTCGTTGACTAGACACATGTGCTTGTATTTTTTTAGATTTATTATATGTAATTACATTATTTTTCTAGTGGTAGGTGATGTGTCCTCGGCAGGTTTTCACAGGAGGTATTTATAGGGGTAGAGTTTGTGTGCTTATGATGATAGGGGTGTGTATACACTCCTCTATATGTTTGTATTGTATCTCATAAAAAATATTAAAAGTGACAAATGTTGGTAACTTATAAGCATTACAAGAGTAATTTAGTGGACTTAAGTGTAGGAAACTTAGATTTTACGGATTACTTTTTTTTGTTTTTGCAATAATAGTTATGCAATTTAGATACAATTCACAGGTTACTTTAGATTATTTTCCACCATCATAGAGGTAAGTAGTTTCAACAAACATTAAGGGGTTAAATTGTTAGTAGTAGTTTAGACTTTGAAAATAGGCAACTAAAGTTAAGAAACCCACGTATTGATGTGTTGTCCCTGGTCCTTTTGATTTCATTCCAAGATCTCTGATCTGCCCGTGAAAGAGGAAGACCAATACTGCTTCCACAGATCATTTTTAGACTAATTAGCCTTGTCATAATTTATAAACATAAGATATTCAAAACAGAGGTGGTAGTAGCACACTAAGGCCAATCTTTCTATAACCTTGAAAAGTAACATTAATCTTTCTACTGAAAATATTCCAGTCAGTTTTAAATACATGACAACATATAGGGAAAACTAGTTAGTTTTTTTAGATAATGGGAAAACTAGTTAGTTAGACCTCATGCATTTGAAAACTGAGGGAATACATTTCTCTACCATCATATATGTGTCTGTGAATTGTACCTAGTGCGCTGGGCACACGCGTGCCACAATATTTTATTTGTCGACCTGACACAAAGCATGTCAAACCAAGTCAAGAACAGCAAGGAACAAAAGGGCAGGTTGGGCTCTCTCATTTTCTTGCGAGAGTGGGCTAGTCATCATAGCTAGCTTTAGCATGCACGAAGCAACTTCCATTGGTCGGCCGATGGCATTCATGGAATAAGCACTTCGATGAATGGTCCAATCCAACACCACTTCCTTTAAATACAACAATCCACTACTGCCTCCAACCCCCTCACGCACTCAGATACACCACCATTCACCATTACCACACACAACTGTGAACAATTGTGATCTTGTTATAACAGAGCTTGAGAACTCACCACAATTCTAGCTCCTAGCTAGCTCCTTTTGCAGCTATCTTCGACCATCAGCCATCATCATGGGAAACTGCCTGGTGATTCAAGACAGGAAGGAGATCAAGATCATGAGCGTGATGGACGGCGGCGAGGTCATCAAGATGCCATCCACGGGCATGATGCACAGCTTGAAGGTCCCGGCGGCCCAAGCCCTATGCGAGCCCCTGCCGCCGCCGCCGGTTGCTGGCGTTGACGACCCTGCTGCTGGCGCCGCCGTCAGGGTGAAGCTGGTGATCAGCAAGCAGGAGCTCAAGAAGATGCTCGACAAGGAGGGCATGTCGCTGGACGACATGGTGTCTCTCATGCGCAAGGAGGCGAGGGACCGAGAACAGGAGGAGGAGTTCTGCTGTGGAGGGTGGCGACCGGCGCTGGAGAGCATACCGGAAGGCAGCGATCTCTAGCACGGCGTACTGTGCCTGGCGTCGTTCATCGTTCAGATATGATCTTGTGAAAATCACAGGATCAGTGATCTTGCCTACACTACATATACAAGAAGTTACACAAGATAATTTTTGGAAATAAACGTAAGAAAAACATATGTATGCTGGGAATATAGCATATATACACATGTAGATATAGTATAGATATAGATATAGATGGTAGGAGTTCTGAGATAGGGATTCTCTTCATCTTTTCTTGTTGGCTATGCACGCTTGTAAAGAAGAGGTAAAGATGGTCCTGGAAATCAAGCAAGTTTTTATGCATATATGTTACGATATACTTTGTGTCCTCATCAGTGATTCATTTCATCACAGGTATTGTTATGCTATGGAGGGCGGCCCTGGTGCAAGCGGTAAAGCTTTACCGCCTGTGACCAAGGGGTCCAGGGTTCAAGCCTCAGCCTCTGCACATTTGTGTAGGGATGGCTACTGGCTATTTTCCCTTTCCCAGACTCCGCAGTGCGGGAGCCTACGGCACTGGGTACGCCCTTTTTTTATTATTATGCTGTCCTGTGTATCTGGTACTAAATATACTAGTATGTCTCAAGGGATTCATGTGCTTCTTATGTATTTGGTCTTTATAAATTGTCAGGTTCCTATGTATATAGGACGCCAAGAATTTTGTTGTAGTAGAAAAGAATGACTAAGTTTATAAGAAAATGGACCCAAAAACCATATAGCTAGCTAGGACTGACCACGCTTCTAGAAACAACTTCAGTACAAAGATCAATATATCTAACAAAATGGTTTTTTAGAGGGTGAAAAACCGGTGAAACTTCCATATGGCTATAATTTTGCTAGTAATCCATGGGATGAGTCGAGAAGTTCACCCACAACAACAACTCAATAGGAGGAACAACTATATATATGTTGGGACCGTGACAAACCTGTGCCCAAGAACAACACTATAACAGTAAAACACACCCACTAAAACAACTACAAAATCAAAGCCTCAATTATAGGGGCACCAAGCAAATTAAAACAACTTTGACAACCTATCAACAACCACAACCAGAGCGCCTCCAAAATACATCTAGAAGATAGAGACGAGATCATGCACCATCACTGCTACAGAAATGTTTTTTTGAGACATGTACCTTTTAGTTCCAAAGATGGCTATATCAAAGCTGAAAATGGTTTTTAAGCTAGCCCACCTCTAGAAATTGATTGGTAAAGTTGGTTGGGGTAGAAATTCCCTCTATTTCTAGTTTCCGCCCGCCGCTAGAAATCAATTCTAAATGCGGTTAGATAGCGGTCAACTCAATAATTTCTAGAGACACAAAAGTACAAGTTAGCAAAGTAGACGCCTCTACAATTCCATCCAACTACCTCTAAATTTAAAAAAGTTTTCCATAGTATTTGGTGTGGTGGCTTCTAGCTCCAATTTTACTAGTACACCAGAACTAGATAGGGTCCTTGGTCCTTCCAAATTATATATTTATATTATTGTGTAGTGTGAATTTACGTATTATTCCACCCGTCTTAAATCGTAAGATGTTTTGTCTTCTAAATACATTGTTTTTACTATGTATCTAAATATAACGTATGTCAAAGAGCAACTCCAACATCTTGGCTACTCTTGTTGTACATAATGTTTTAGAATTTATGTAGCAAAATGTAAGTTTCAACAGATGTGGTATCTAATTTGTCAAATAAAGAAACCTGTTATCCTTTGATTTTCAGTGGCCACATATAGGTAACTGTTGGGTTATGATTTCACATACATATGAAAGATGAAAACAACATTCAGATGCAATTATATTTTATTCTGTCCCCAGAACTTACATGCAAGTGGGTATTCATAGGCCCTCCCCTGACTTCGCTATTCAAGACATCTTACATAGTTAGTCACGAACTTCCTATATATTCGACTAGAAGGCACATCGACGAAGTAGTGAAGCATACGCCGCCCCTTCCATGTTGTCTTCTTTTGCAACTTTGGTCCTGATCATGATTACTTAACTTAGCTGGCGACTTTATAGAATCTTCACGCGAAGCCGTTGCGTTAATATTGCTGGTCGTCAAAAGTTTAGCGAAATCATCTTCGCCGGAGAACTTGAATCGTGTAGAAAACATATACGCGAAGTTCAAAATAATATCAGTGAAGTTGTGATCTCATTTTCGCTGAGCGCCTGAAATGCGGCGAAGTCATCTTCGCCAGTCAACTTGGAGCATTCGAAAACATACAAGCGAAGCTGTAGACAGTTAAGGCGAAGTCATCTTTGTTATCTTCGCTGGATACGTTAGTATCTCAAATATTTGTAATGAAATGTTAGTCTCCAAAGTTTGAAAAGGATGTTTGTATGTCAAAGTTGTTCTCCAACAGCAGCCCCTCGCGGGCGAAGGCCTACTTCAAAGGTCTGAATCCCTCGAAGTTTATATGAAACTTTGCTCATCAAACACCATCCAAACTTTGGAGTTGGCCTGTTTAGATTTTGAATCCTACAGCTAGTTTTGACCGGTTGACCTAGCTTTTCTATAAATAGCAAGGCCCCTCCCCCCTGAGGCCCTCGTTTTGTGAAGAAGAGAAACTCTGCTAAAATTTTTCTTGAGCTGGAAAGTTTGAGATAGTTTTTGCGACATCTGGTATTTGTGTTCATCTCGTGCTAATCTTTTGAGCGAAGTTTGCTAATCAACTTCGATTAGGTTTATTTCTTTGATTCTTTATGTTGTTGATCTTAACTTTGTCGGAGTTCTGACGGTTTTGGTTTTTATAGATGTCTTCGCTAGAATTGCAAGATCAGATTCGGTCTCAGAAGAGCTCTAGGGCCGAAGAGGACAAATCTCTGATGGATTTTGACGAAGAAAATCTTGGAGATATTGATGCATCTGTTGAAGACTTGGTGAAAGATGATGAAGGTTTTACCTTGAATTTTGGTAAAACTTTGTTTGAAAAAAGTCACCTTGATGAGATGTTTTGATTGAAAATTGTTGATCGTGATCAAGTGAGGGTTCCTGATCCTGCAGAGAGCAATCCAAAGCCTCATCTTGATGAATGTATTGTATATCATGATTTGTTTACTGCTGGGTTTCGCTTCCCCTGTCAAGATTTCCTTGAAGATGTGCTGAAGGCCTTCAACATTCAAATGCATCATTTGATGCCTAACGGGGTGGTTAGATTGGCTCAGTTTGTTTGGGCTGTGAAGTCTCAAGAGGCTAGTGCTGATATTGCTGCTTTTTGTGAGTTGTTTGAAATGCACACTCAATTTAAAGAGTTTATGCTTGATGGTAGAGTGGTTACCAAGTACTTTGCTTGTTCTAGCTTTAAAATGGCTCGTAATGCCGTTCAAGTTTCCCCGGAGATGAAAAATAAGTGGGGCGTTGGAGATTGATCGAGATACTGGTTCTATCATAAGGTGTCTATGGTTGAGGAAAGGGACCTGGAAACGAAGAGGGTGGTGAAGAAATATTCGATGGCTGCTAGAATGGAGATTAAGGAGTTTAAATTATCTTCGTCTTTTCCTGCTTCCATGATCTCAAAGACTGCTGTGAAAGCATATAGATGCACAGCTTCACTACAATGTGCTAGAGATCTCGTTGAGGAGTATGCAGCTGCCAGAATATGGCCGTTGAAGAAAGGGTGGTCTATCCAGCGGTTTCATGCTAAGAAAGTTCAAGGGGTGAACTACAAGTATCCAGATAATGACTTCCATTGTCCTAGGATGTTTGCTTCAGACGAGGACTTCGTGAAATCTGTGGAAAGCCGTGCTGAGGATTTGCTTGGAAAGTATGTTTTGAGTAAGAAAAACAATATTGACAAGATACTTGGTGAAGGGTACCGACATTTGAACAAGGTTTTTGAAGTTGCAAACATTGAGTACGGTGAGAGAACCCCTCCTGCTTATAGTCATGAAAAGAAACAAGGCCGTAAGAAAGAAGCTGCTACTCAGGCGAAGGGAAAGCGCAAAGCTGGTGAAGGTGCGACCAAGGTTGTTGCGAAGAAAATTAAGAAGAATACAAGTCCTGCTATTCTTCTTGATAGTGAAGAACTTGATGCTGTTCTTGGTCAGAGTTTGGATATCGAAGGGAATGTTGTTTATGATGCTGGTGGCGATGGTGGTGGTGGTGATGTTGGTTTTCCTGTTTCTCGAGATGTTGAGGATGAGGTGAGAAAAATTTGTAGGACTTTCACTTCTAGTGGTTTGTCTCCACTATTACTTACTCCATTTGATGAAAACTTGCAGAATTTACAAGCTCGTGGTGCTTCTGCTGGTGGTCCTGGCGAAGTTGGTGCAGGAGTTAGCTTGGTCTCTGAGAAAGAGGCTCAAGTTATGGATTTTCAAGAAGCTTCTGAATCGACTTCGCTAAAGTTTGATTCTGAGGTTCCTACTACTGGACCTCATGGAGAAAATGTTGATACTGGGAGAACCACTTTGTTTGACAACACGGTTGCAGGTGAGGTTGGCGAAGTTGTTGTTGAAAATGTGCCGAGGAGGATTGAGGGATCCAAAGTTTATACTCTTGATTTTGAGGACAGTGATGAGGAAGTTTTTGATGAGGAGATTAATGATGAATGGTTGATGCGCTTGTCGAGCTCCACTATCCATGTTGAATGTGGAAAAAGTGTTGAGTGCAGTTTGGGTGAGCGCATTTCTACTGGTAGGTAGCAAGACCTCGCGTTTCTTTTTGATTTAAGTTGTCTTGTTTTGTTGATTTTTGATTTTTCTTACAGAAACTATCTTTCCTCATGCACCGTCTTCTCCTCAAAAGAAAGTTGACTTGAGCAGATTTGTCGGCCAAGATCCTACTACTCCCGTTATCCCTGCTGATGGTGAAAAAGAAGTTTCTGATGCTCTTAAGTGTGGGTTAGCGTTTTGTCAAGAGAGGAGTTTGGGTCTTGACAGTTTCAAGTTCATTGGGATTGGGGCTGAGAAACTTCGGATGATGCCTCGCACTTCTAAGGTTCAACTATCCAAGTGCTTAGATGAGGCTTTCACTGTTCCTGCCGCAGAGCTTGAAATATCGAAGAAGCCTTTGCTTGAAGTTGCTGATGCAGGTTTGTCTATGATGTATAAAGGTTCTATCTTGATGAGAGGGTTGCGAATGGGTTTGGAAGAGAAGGAAAAAGATTTTGCTCTTCGCGAACGTGACTATCAAGTGGAGATTGAGAACCTGAAGAGGCAACTTGCCGACAAAGAAAAGGAAAGAGCTGATGCTGTTGATGCTCACAATGTTTTAGAGGGAAAACTTATCAGCGCTCTTGCTCGGGTTGAAGAGAAGGAGGAAAAGATGAAGAAGATTGTCGCAGAGGATGAAAAGTTGAAAGAAAGTATGCGACGTATTGAGAAAAAGTTGGCAGAGCAGGATAAATCTTTCTTTGACAACTGCAATCGTATCTGGGAGCTCTGTTTTGAAAGTTATGATAAGTTTGGAGCCAGGCCTGGTGACAAATGTTGGGATCTAGGTGACCGTGATAGTTTCTTCAGTTGGCTTTGCCGACAGTACGAAGATTTGTCTCGTGTTATGGAGACCATAGTTGACATTGGGGTTTACTATTCTGCTCGTGCATTGTTTCACTTGATGAAACAGAGCCAAGATCCTTTGTTTGCATAGCTTTGTGATGACAATTACAAGTTTCCCCCAGTGGAAAACTTGACTAATGTGTCAAAGGCTACTCAAGTACTGTGCAATAAGTATCTTGAGCAATATTGGAGGTCTGGCGGTCGAACTCATTATTTTGATAAAGCTAAGGAGAAGTTGCAGAAGGTATGTTTTGTGTTTTTCTTAGCTTGTGCTTTTGCTATTGTTTTTATCTGACTTTTCTCTTTTTTTAGCAAATTGCGAAAGAAGCTGAGGCTGCTCGGAGGGGGCAGAAGGAGCCGTGAAGAGGGAGGCTGATGCCAGGGGTCAAGGCGGTGCTAGAACTAGCCATGTTAGTGGCGGCCATCCTTAGCCTGTAGTTTTCCTTTCTTTTGTGAGATGAGAGAGTTTCAAGATACTCTGGCTCTGAGTTGTTGATTTTGTAATATATATTTAGAAGTTGTTTGACTATTTGCCCATCCTGTGCAGGTTCCTCACGCTAGGCCTGTGCAAGATGTCAAAGATATTGTTCCGTTATTAATGTGTAGAGATGACTTCATTTTCGAGCCCGCGGAGTTTTATGATTTTCGTGCAAAATGTGACGGTTGTAATGTCGATGATTTTCTTGCTCAAGTTTTGCTTCTGTTACTTTAAACTTGATTTTTTTTGGGTTCTGTCTTACAGATATTTTATAGGTGTGAATAAACGATACCGTAGTATCAGGCCTTCCGGTTATCGAGTTTTGATTTCACGGGTTTTGCTGAGGTAAAGTCTGTTATGTAGAGTTTGTTTTTTTGCATTTATACTTTTGTTTTCTAACATCTTTTTCTTGTAGTTGTCTGGGTCAAGTACTTCGCCGGCGAATGTTTGTGAAGACTTTTTACGTTGTGAAGCGGATGATATTATTAATGAGGTTGTGAGCGACATACTTGGTGATGCTGCCGAACTAGTTAGTTCTCAAGATGACTAATTTTTGTAAACACATTTTGTAACTGGAAAGATTGTATTGCAAGGCATCTTGTGTTGCGAAGTTTGTGAGTTTTCCTTCGCTTGTATGACTAGGTACAGAATAAGTACTTTGAGTTAAATTATGTATGTACTTTATTGAGAAACATGTAATTGAGAACTTTACCTTAGTAAATTTTGAAATGTTGTCCCTTTTTTTTCGTCCGAAGTGAATGCATGCACTTCGCTTGGAAGCTTGAGACATTTTTGCCTTAGTGAAGCAAAATTGAAAAATTTGCCTTAACAAATTTTGAAACGTCGTTTCTTCTTTTTCGAGCGAGGTGGACGCGTACGCTTCCTTAGAAGCTGAAAACATTTCACCTTAGTGAAACTAAGTCAAAAAATTTGCCTTAGCAAATTTTGAAACACCGTCCCTTCCTTTTCGAGCGAAGTGGACGCGTACGCTTCCTTAGAAGCTGAGAACATTTCACCTTAGTGAAACAAAGTCAAAAAATTTGCCTTAGCAAATTTTAAAACACCGTCCCTTCCTTTTCGAGCGAAGTGGACACGTACACTTCCTTAGAAGCTGAGAACATTTCACCTTAGTGAAACAAAGTCAAAAAAATTTTCTTAGCAAATTTTGAAACGCCGTCCCTTCCTTTTCAAGTGAAGTGGACGCGTACGCTTCCTTAGAAGCTGAGAACATTTCACCTTAGTGAAACAAAGTCGAAAAATTTGCCTTAGCAAATTTTAAAACACCGTCCCTTTTTTTCGAGCGAAGTGGACACGTACACTTTCTTAGAAGCTGAGAACATTTCATCTTAATGAAACAAAGTCAAAAAATTTGCATTAGCAAATTTTGAAACGCCGTCCCTTCCTTTTCGAGCGAAGTGGACGCGTACACTTCCTTAGAAGCTGAGAACATTTCACCTTATCTCTTCAGGGGTCATTGCTTCGTCTCCGTAAAGTAGCTTGAACGGAGAGAAATCTGTTGGCCTCAATTTTGAAGTGTTGTGAGACCATATTACTTTTGGTAATTCATCGACCCATTTTCCCTTTTTTAAGTTTGTTAGGCACTTTGAGATTCCAGTGCAAATTATCCCGTTTGCTCTTTCGACTGCTCCGTTGGACTGTGGGTGTTTAACTGATGCAAAGCAGAGTTCGATTCCCATTGAATGGCAATATTCTCTGAAGTCTTCACTATCAAACTGGGTTCCATTGTCTATAGTGATGTGTCTTGGGACTCCAAATCTGCATATGATGTTCTGCCATAGAAATTTTTTCATTGTATGAGAAGACATGTTTGTGATTGGCTTCGCTTCAATCCACTTGGTGAAATATTCGACTGCAACTATTGCGTATTGGTAGTTGCCTTGAGCTGGAGGTAACTTTTTGACTATGTCGATCCCCCATCTTGCTAGTGGCCAAGTTGGTTCAATTGATTGAAGGTTTGTTCCTGGTGCTTTAACTTTGCTTACTGCCATTTGGCAATTGTGACAAGTCTAAATGATTTCTTTGCTGTCACTTTGGGCAGTTGGCCAGAAGAACCCTTGTCTAAAGGCTTTTCCAACTATTGATCTAGCCCCAGCGTGACATCCACAGATTCCACCGTGTATTTCTTTCAACAATTTTTCCCATCTTCTCTCGAGATGCACTTTAGTAGTGGTGGGCAAACTCCTTCCTTGTATAGTTCTTCATTGATGATTTTGTAGCTTCTAGTCTTTTGCTTTATTCTTACTTCATCAACTTCACTTTTTGGCTCGTAGAATCCTTTGAGGAATGCGATAATTGGAGTCCTCCAATCTTCACTTCCTATGATGTGTACTTCTTTTGGTTGTTCAACTTTCGTTCTTGTCGAGGCTTCGGTGATAGTTTGAAAGAATACTTCTGGTGGTAACTCTAAATTTTGGGCGGCGGCTTTTGTAATTTCGTATGCATCTGTATTATTATTTCTTGAAATGTTTTTCACTGTGAATCCATCGAAGTGTTTTTCTTGATCTCTTAGCAGTTGGAGATACTTTGCTAACTCTGGATCTTTTGCTTTGTAATTTTTCTCTATATGCCTAGCCACAACTTGAGAATCTGTATTGATTATTAGTTTTTAAATCCCCATTGCTCTTGCTTTGCGGAGTCCTAACAATACTATCTCATATTCTGCGATGTTGTTGGTGCATTAAAAGTCTAGTCTTGTTGCGTATTTGAGTTTGATTCCAGAAGGTGAGGTTATGACTGCTGCTGCTCCGGCGCCGGCGAAGCCCCAAGCACCATTGCAATAGATTATCCATTCGGGTTGCTCCATTCTTTCTTGGTTGTACTTTGAGGGTGTCCAATCTGCCATGAAGTCAGCCAACACTTGAGATTTGATTGCTATTCTTTTCTCGAATTTGATGAAGTATTGGGACAATTCTGCAGCCCATTTTTTCAATCTCCCTGAGGATTTGCAGCCTTGTAGCACTTCTTTGAGGGGTTGATTAGTTGGCACTATTATTTTGTGAGCTTAGAAGTAGTGTCTCAACTTTCTGGATGCCATAAGTACTACGTATGCAATTTTCTCGATTTCTGAATAGAATATTTTTGATCCAGACAAAGCTTCGGAAGTGAAGTATATTAGAACTTGTTTTGTTGAGTGCTCCTTTTCTTCTTATTGTATTAGTACTGCATTGACTGTACTTTCTTCTGCTGATACGTATAGTAGCAGATCTGCCATTGGGTCAGATGTTGCCAAGGTTGTGGGATTGGATAGATGTTTCTTTATTTCTTCGAAAGCTTCTTGTTGTGCTTGACCCCATTTGAACTTTTCTTTTTTCCCTTTTAGTGCTTGAAATATTGGGAGGCTTCGCTCAGCTGATTTGGATATAAATCTGTTCAATGAAGCTAGTCTTCCTGTCAACTTTTGGATGTCCTTGATATTTCCTTGCACTTGCATGTTTAGTATTGCCTTCACCTTATCCGGATTCGGGTCACTTCCTTTTGCGGATATGATGCACCCCAAAATCTTGCCTGTTTGAACTCCAAACGTGTATTTTTCTGGGTTCAACTTTAAATTTGCTTTTCTGAGGTTTGAGAAAGTTTCTTGTAAATCTTCAACATGGTCTTCTCTTTTCTTGCTTTTGACTACCAAGTCATCCACATATGCTAGCAAGTTTCTTGGTATTTGATCTTTGAGGACCGTGGAAGTCATTCTGATAAAGGTTGTTCCTGTGTTACGAAGCCCCTTGGCCATTCTTTGGAAACAGTAAGTTCTAAATGGTGTAATGAAACTTGTGTATTCTTCATCTTCTTTTTTCATCCAAATTTGGTGGTAGCCTGAAGAGTAATCTAGGAAACTGAGTATTTCACTTCCTGCTGCCTGGTCTACTAGAGTGTCTATTCTTGGTAGAGGGAAATTGTCTTTTGGACATGCCTTGTTGAGATCTGTGAAGTCTATGCACATTCTCCACTTCTTGTTTTTCTTCTGTACCATGACTATGTTTGCAAACCAAGTTGTGAATTGAACTTCTCTTATGACTTTTGCATCTAACAATCTTTGGACTTTGGCTTTAGCAGCTTATGTTCTATCTTCCAACAACTTTCTAAGTTTTTGCTTTTTTGGCTTAAAGTTTGGGTCGATGTTTAGCTTGTGTTCTATGACATCCCTGTTTACTCCTCCTAAGTCTTGTGCAGACCAGACGAAGATATCCTTGTTACTTCGCAGGACTTGTACTATTCTTTCTTCCTCTTGTTTTGATAGGTTTGTGCCAATAATAACTTATCTTTCTGGCACCATTGGGTCGATTGGTACTTTCTTTGTGCCTTCGCAAGGCTTCATTTTTTCTTGTGTCTTCGCGTTTTCAGTTTCAAACTCGTCATCTTCTTCTTCTTCTTGTATCACATGGATATTTTTGAAAATTGGGCTTGCATCTCTTTCTATGTTTCTTGCCTCTGTTTGATCACCGGAGATGGTTATGATGCCATTGATTGCTGGCATTTTCATGCATAAGTATGGGTAGCTTACTATGGCTTTGGAAGCATTTAAACTTCCCCTTTCAAAGATTGTATTGTACTAGCTGTGCATTTCGACAACATCGAATGCTATTTGTTCCATCTTGCGTTATTCACTGTTTCGAATGACACTGGCAAGACAATTATGCCAATAGAGTTTATTTTCATTTCACCAAAGCCTACTAATGGGTGCTCGGCTCTTCCCAAAGTTTTTCTGTCGATTTGCATTGCGTCTAAAGTTCTTGTGAATATGATATCTGCTGAGCTACCACCATCTATTAGAATTTTTGTTACTGACCAACCTTCGATGTTTTCTTCTATGACCATTACATCCATATGAGGGTAATCTTTGAGTTTGAGATCTTGTTCTAAAAATGTGATTGGCATGTGGGACCATCTTATTTTCTTGAATGGACCTTGAACTGCTATGGAGTTTACTCTTCTGAAATAATTTCTTCTTTCATTTCTTGTATCGAGCTCCATGCTGTTTCCTCCAAAGATTGTCATAATTCTGCCTTTGCTTGGGATGATTGCGGTCCCATTGCTTGTTGATACTTAGGGCATGTTGTTGTATTGAATTTGGTGGTTGCTGCTAGCTACTGAACTTTCAGGGTGGAAACTTTGCTGCTGATTTGGGCCCCATTGATTTTGCGGGCACATTGCTAACGGTTGACAATTATAGATTGGTGGAGGTGGTGGCAACATGTGTTGGAGGTAAGTTATTGGCGCATAGCTTGTTCTTTGAGGAGCTAGGTGGTTGATAATTTTCAGCTGCGAAGTTGCTCTATTCTCTTCTTGCACTTCTTCAATGCTTTTTTTTACTTTTGGACACACTTTGATGTGTGACCAGCCCCTCCGCCATGTATAATGCAGTACAATTCTTCGCGTCTTCAAATTTTTCTTTCGAAGTTTCTGCTTTGGTTGTTATAGCTTGATCTTTGTTGGAAATTTTCCTTGAAATTTTTGCTATTTTGGAAATTTCTTTGATTGCTCGAGCTTGGACCTTGGCTGTTGACTTCGCTTGTGTTGTTGATATGGTTTATTCTCTAAAATGGTCTTTGTTCTGTGTTTGTCACTCTTGAATGTTGGAACTTGTTGTTTGCTCTTGACATGTTTCTTTCTTCATTTTCTTCTTCTATTCTTTTTCTGTAATCTTCGTCGGATTCACAGTACTTTCTCATTTCTTCGTATAATTTTTCAACTGTGGTTGGTCTTTTCCTTTTGAAGTGCGAGGAAAGTTGGCCTACTCGCAGTCCTTTGATTGCTGCTATGATGAAAACTTCGTCTGGTATGTTTGGTATTTGAGCTTTTGCTTGTACAAATCTTTTGTAATACTGGCTCATCGATTCTTTTGGTTGCTGCTTGATGTTGAAAAGATCATCGCTTATGAGCTCAACTCTTTGTAAGACTTGAAAATCTAAGAGCAAGGTTGTGCGAAGTTGATCCCAAGATTTGATTGACCTAGGTTTTAGCAAAGAGTACCATTGCTGCGCTGGTCCTCTTACTGCCATGATGAGTGACTTCGCTAAGGTGTTTGCATCTCCCCCACTTGATGCAACTGCTGCTTCAAAACTCATAAGAAATTGTCTTGGGTCGGATATGCCACTGTAAGTTAGGATGATGTTGAATTTGAAATCTGCTGGCCACTTCGCTAGCTGAATGTCGATTGATAGCGGCGACTCTGTGTCAATTATTGCTATTTGGCTTTGGTTTTCTTTGCTGTTGGTGTTTTTACTTGCTGAGTTTGGTTCTTGAATCATGACTTCGCTCTCGTTTTCTAATTCATTATTGAGCTTTCTTAATTCAGCTTCTGCTTCTGCAATTCGTTGTTTTAAAGAGTTTTCTCTTGTCTTTTTTCTTGCTTCTTTCAGCTGTTTTTTCTTGACGATGAGTTGATCTTTGAGTTCTTTGAGTCTTCTTTCTTTGTCTGAGTTTCTTCTTCTTCTTGAACACGTCTGTTTTCTGTTTCTGTCTCGTCTTCCAAAAGTGGGTCTCTGTCCTGGTTTGGATTGTCTCCAGCCGAAGTTGCTTTTTTGCTAGGTCTTGCCATTTTGCGTTCGCGTGGTGGTCGTGGGTGTCCTCGATCACACAAACGGACGGCGCCAGATGTTGGGTTATGATTTCACATACACATGAAAGACGAAAACAACATTCAGCTGTAATTATATTTCATTCTGTCCCTAGAACTTACATGCAAAGGGGTATTCATATACCCTCCCCTCACTTCGCTATTCAAGACATCTTACATAATTAGTCACGAACTTTCTATACATTCGACTAGAAGGCACATCGGCGAAGTAGTGAAGCACACTTCGCCCCTTCCATGTTGTCTTCTTTTATAACTTTGGTCCTGATCATGATTACTTAACTTAGCTGGCGACTTTATAGAATCTTCACGCGAAGCCGTTGCGTTAACATTGCTGGTCGTCAAAAGTTTAGCGAAGTCATTTTCGCCGGAGAACTTGAATCGTGTAGAAAACATGTACGCGAAGTTCAAAATAATCTCAGCGAAGTTGTCATCTCATCTTCGCTGAGCGCCTGAAATACGGCGAAGTCATCTTCGCCAGTCAACTTGGAGCATTCGAAAACATACAAGCGAAGCTGTCGACAGTTAAGGCGAAGTCATCTTTGTTATCTTCGTTGGATACGTTAGTATCTCAAATATTTATAATGAAATGTTGGTCTTTAAAGTTTGGAAAGGATGTTTGTATGTCAAAGTTGTTCTCCAACAATAAACAATAAAATATGAAGACTATTGTGGACCTCTTATTTTCTGAGGATTTTTCTGTTTATAAAATGACTAAACAATAAAATTTGACTACTTATTTTAGCCAAGTTGTTGAAGTTGTTCGAAATATACAACAAAAGCTATGTATATAAAAAAGTGTCAAAATATTTTATAATTTGGAACAGAGAAGTAAGTTATTATTTAATGTTGGCATTAACATGCAGATGTAAGTTAGCATGAGTTAAGTCCAAGGAATTCTCACGGTTTTACCACTTAGCTACTATACAGTAGCTTCTAGTTGCTTTGAGCACGGAAATGGACGCACGTCACTTTCGATTTTGAATGGTGCATGCAAAATCTGCCTAAACAACCAAGGTCTGTCATGTCGGCAGCTGCATGCCAAGATCAAAATGCGATGATGTTGTCAAAGATTTAACCTACGGATTTATGATAAACTAGCAACATCGGAGTGCCTTCCAAAACAGAAGATATTTCGTCTAGTTTGTGCTTACCTTACCTGTCCCTCACCAAAATCTCGGAATAATGACCACGAGGATGTAGCCCATCATCACAATGTCCACTCGTATCAGTGAAAGAGACTGCAATCATTTTGTTTTTGGTGCCTCCAGCCTAGCTGCACGAAATATCTCAGACTCAACATCGGTGACAAAAATGGCAACAATTTTTAGTTCAAATTGGGCCCTAATATGAAACTACGACTAGTATCATCATGGCCTGTTGGCAATCGGCCCATAGGTGAACACGTGCACATACTGGGCTCCAAAGGTTAGTAGGCCGACTCAGGTCACCAACCCATCTAGCCCACCCAAGCCCAACGATCACTTCGGCGGCGGCGGCGGCGGCGGCGGAGGAGATACGTAGGGACTGGCTCTCCGGCTGGGTACGCGATGGGCAGCGGACTGATGCTGCCTCCATGGCTCCACCGCCGGGAGCGAAGGTGGTCGGCGCCCCACGCCTGTAAGCCCTCTATCAATTCGAGCCAATTCGTTTGCCTCTTTGCAATTACGCCTGCACATTTGTGATTACCATTGCCTGACTTAATTCGGTTGTCACTTTGTTTCTCTGAACTGTACCTACTACCTACCGTCCTACCCCCTTACAAATGCCAGCATACCATCATTAATTTTAGACTCGTACTGTGACAAGATCAAATCAGATTTAGTGCTACTTCTACGGCTCGAGGTATTACCAACCAAAAATTGCGTTTGCACGAACTTTTCAGAGTTGGATGTGGTCCACTGGTGTTTCTTATCGCTAGCCATAGCCTTTGCTTGTTTTCTTTCTTAGCGCGAGTGTGATTTAACAAAAGATTTAACTCTCGGGCTGGCACAAGACTACTGGCTTATAATTTGGACCGAGACTCTTTCTTCTTAATACATATAGTAAGATACCTGACTTCTATCTAACACCGTATCTGACCTGTTTCCTCATAATTAATGGTAAATGTCCATTCGTGGACCCAAAACTCGGCCCAAAGTCCACAGTTTCAGGTTTGGTTCGTAATTGTTTTCAGTGAAGTTGAAAAGGCTGCTGATCGAGTAAGAGAGAGAAAATGTTACTAAATATGGCAGATGAAACGACCTGGCATATAATGCCTTTCAACGCTTTTTTACACCTATTGAGACGACCTGGCAAATGCAACTCATATCCAGTATAAGAGAAGGCCTGGCTAGCTGGTACTGCTGCATTCCTCCAAGTTTCTCAGAGAAGGCCTGTTATGCTTCTTCTTTTGTTTCTCGATTGTCTGCATAAGTACATATGTAGACTTTCTTCGGGTTATTTTGATCTTAGTTGTGACTGAGCCTTCTATTGGAGCCGCCGAGCCGGGACTCCAGTCTGGCGTCATGAGCAGGCACTTTTGGTAAACTTCAAATCTTGTTTTTTTTTCTGGTTTTATATTCTTTATCTTTTATGAGCTGTACTCTTACTTTTGCCTCATGCAAAAGCGAGCCTAGCTATTACGTATTCAATTTGTTAATGTTTTTCTTTCTGTAGTTAATCACAAAGACCATAACTATGGCTGCTAAGGAACACATGAAATTTGGCATGCTCATGCCATGGGCCACAATAATGTTGCTATTTTCCTGTGGAGCTGGAACCATCAACTGCATTACCCTGAACGGAAATGAAACAGATTTTGTCTCCCTCCTTGACTTCAAGCGTGCAATCTTTAACGATCCAAAAGGGGCTTTGAGCTCATGGAACACCACCATCCACTTCTGCAGCTAGCAGGGAGTGGTGTGTAGTCAGACACTTCCGGAGCGCGTTGTGAAGCTGAACCTGTCCGATCAGGCTTTGGATGGTCACATTTCTCCTTCCCTAGGGAACATATCATACCTTGCTTCTCTTGACCTCTCTACAAACAAGTTCTCTGGCCAAATAGCTCCTCATCTCGGCAATCTGCACAAGCTCAAGTTTCTTGACCTGGGTTCCAACTCGTTACAGGGGAACATTCCGGATGCAATTACAAATTGTTCGAGGATGCTGTGGTTATACCTTCAAGGAAACTTGCTGGTGGGAGAGATTCCCAAAAAACTAGACCTCCTGCCCAGCCTATTACATTTGTGGCTTTTCTCTAACAATATCTCAGGGGCCATTCCACCTGACCTAGGTAACATCACAACCTTACAGCACGTTATTCTTCAAGCTAACCAGCTCCATGGAAGCATTCCTGAGGAGATTGGCAAGTTATCCAATATGACATATTTGTTGCTTGGTGGAAATAGGCTGTCTTGTGGAATCCCAGTAGCACTCTTCAATCTCTCTTCGGTAAAACAATTGGACCTGCCACTGAATATGCTACATGGTCCGTTGCCATCTAATATCGGAGACTTCCTCCCTAACCTCTGGAGCCTTTTGCTTGGGGGCAACATGCTAGGAGGTCACGTTCCAGAATCACTAGGGAACGCATTAGAGCTTCCGTTGGTAGATTTGGAATATAACTATGGCTTTACAAGCAAACTCCCTCCTCTTGGTACACTTCAGAAGCTTAGAATGCTAGCTCTCAATGATAACAATCTTAATGCAGAAGATAGCCAAGGCTGGGAATTTCTAGATGCATTGACCACCTGCACTCTTCTAGAGCGGCTTTCACTTTCTGGAAATCAACTGCAGGGAATCCTGCCAAATTCAGTCGGTAACCTTTCCGCTAATCTTCAATACCTAGGCAGGTAGTTTGAAGGAGGCTCTTTGGTTGCTTGGTGATTTGAGGCGTGCAGGTTTAGCACCGACAGTTTTGACATATAACGCTCTTATAGATGGTTATCGTAGATTAGGTGATTTAGAGGAAGCTAGGAGATGGAAAGAGAAAATGGTAGTGCAGGGCTGTTTTCCTGATGTTTGTACATACACAATTCTCATGAATGGTTCACATAAGGTTAGGAACCTTCCTATGGCAAGAGAGTTCTTTGATGAGATGCTGAGCAAAGGTTTGCAGCCAGATTGCTTTGCCTATAATACAAGGATCTGTGCAGAGCTAACCCTAGGGGATACTCCTAAGGCTTTCCAGCTGAGGGAGGTGATGATGTTGAAAGGAATATATCCTGATACGGTGTAAGTGCATTCGCCTACGAAGTAGGTTTTGGATAATTAATGACAATCAAATTAGGGACTAACAAGTTTATTCAAGTGTATGCACAGGTGTTAGTCCATTGAAAAATTTAAATAAATATATCTGGTGATGCAAGCACCCCCAAAATTTCTATGGATGAAAGGCGCTTCGACTTAATTGGTTCATACTTTTATATTTAAATTTGAGTTATAGGAAACACCACACTATCAGGAGGGATATAAATTATACTAGCTAGACGTAGTCTATAAGTGCTCATGTTGGTTTAGCTATCGCGTTTGAGAGACACCATGCACTCACATTCACTTAAAATGTTTGCAGCTGGTGCACCGGAAGTTCTGGTCCAACGACCGAAAGTTCTGGTTGCACTGTGCTCACGAGCGACCGTGTGCGAGAAAAGGGTTCCGGCCTTGAACCAGAAGTCCCGACCTGGACCGGAAGTTCCAGTGCCAGGACTGGAAGTTCCGGTAGTACATTTTTTCAGGGGCGACCGCGTGCGAGTATTAGGTTCCGGCCTCCGGCTGGAAGTTCCAGTCTCAGCGGAAGTTCCGGTGCTCAGACCAGAAGTTCCGGTCATCCAGATCTGAGCATTGACTTTCTCATGCCCTAAGGCTGAGTATTGACTTTCTCATGCCCTAATGGTCGGATCTTGAATCAACCGGAAGTTCCGGTGGGTTCTACCAGAAGTTCCGGTAGTGCATCTATGGCTGAGTATATATATTGTTTCTCACCTCCATTTCTTACTCTCTTGCCTATTCATTCACCACGCCAAAACTCTGCCAAAATTTCCACTGAGCTCGCCCACTCTCTCTCCCTCTTTGCTTCCAAGCTTCAATCCTCGATTGTTTTGAGCTAGGGACGTGAGATTTAAGAGCAGGAGCATCGATTGTCAACTTGAGCACTTGTCTTCCTCATCTCGCCGGTATGGTTTTCATTTGTTCCTCTTGGGTTCTTTGAACCCTAGCCGGCTAGGCGTTCTTCATGGCTGCCTGTGTTGATTCATTTGTGAGGGCAACCCAAAGTGTTTGTATTACCCCTGATTCTTAGTGGATATCTCGAGTTTACCTTCATGGTGGCTTGAGGGAGGAAACCTTTATGGTAACCTCAACAGTGAGGACATAGGAACTCCTTTGTGGGGATTGCCGAACCTCGGTATAAATCATGTGTCTTGCTGAGGAGGTAGCATCGACTACCCTTGTTCTTGTGTTCTTCGTGTTCTTCCTCTCTACCCCAAAAATTCATAGGTTGGAGGACCCGATCTTCGATTCGGTGAGGTGCCAAGCTCCGTGGATTTAGACATCATCACCAACAACATCTAGGAGGGTGTGGTAATAATCAAAACCGAAATCACAACTCATTTCACTCTGATTTCGTAACTCAGTAGGGCACCGGAAGTTATGGTCGGTTTGCACCGAAAGTTTCGGTCACTGAAACTTCCGATCCAAACCCACGGAAGTTTTGGTAGGTATTTAACTTCCGTATTTTGAGTTTGTGAGTTTCAGGATTTTCAAACAGACCTATTCACCCCCCTCTAGGCCATTTAGGTCCTTTCAAGTGGTATCAGAGCCGTGGTCCCTCGGTTCAACGCTTCACCGCGTGAGGTGTAACAATGGTCAAGTTGGATGATGCACAATTGATGGAAATAGCCGCATAAGTAGCGGCACAGCTCACCATCACGATACAAAAGTAACAAGAAGAGCAAATGAACAAGATGCAAGAACAACTAGACAAGATGAAGGAGGTTATTGACAAGAGAAGTGATGAAGCAACTAGCAAGGAGAAGAAGAATGAAGGTGAAGATGGAAACAAGACACCAAAAAGCTATACAAGAGCAAGCTATATCTATGAAGGCACAAGCAGGAACAACACTCACATACCAATGGTCAACCCCGGCAAGCCACCTCCTTTTGATGGAGTAAGATACACCGATTGGGCTCATAGGATGAAGTTGCATCTTATAGCCGCAAGATGTTGGCAAGCGGTTGAAATTGGTGTGAACATTCCCCTACATCCCAAAGAGTGGACACCCGAAGACGAGTTGGACTTTCAACTCAATGCCACAGCGGCAACCTTGATCTTGCAATGTCTCACTTTGGAAGATAACAACAAGGTAAATGGTATGGTGAATGCAAAGCAAATTTAGGAAACCTTGAGAATATCATTTGAAGGTGACAAGAGTGTGAGAATAGGAAACATTGAGCTTCTCCAAAACAAAATTGAGAATTTTCAAGTGATGGAAGGAGAAATAACAAAGGCAATGTATGATAGATTCATGACTTTGGTCAATAGAGTAAGAGCACTTGGATGTGATATATGGGATGAACAAGCTGCGGCAAGAAAGCTATGTAGAATATATAGAGACAAGAATAGCATTCTAGCTTCCATGATAATGGAAAGAGAAAACTACACCACCATGACAACACAAGAGATGATTGCGAAGATCATGCATCATGAGGTTCTAGATGATGAGACCAAAGAAAGACTTAGTAAAAAGAGAAACATTGCCCTTGCCGTATCCCATGCAAGTGAATCAAGTCATTGCAACAAAGGATGTTGTGGTCATAAGCAAAATGACATTGAAGAAGAACTTGATGAAGAACAATCTCTCATGGTGAAGAATTATGCAAGGTTCTTGATAAACAAGAAGGGAAAGATGAGGAGTGGTGGTGGAAACAAGGTGTACAAGAAGAGATTTTGCTATGAGTGTGGTTTGGCCGGTCACCTTGCTGCGGATTGTCCAAACAAAGGCAAAAAGTGAAGGTACAACAAAGAAGGTGACAAGAAGTACAAGAACAAGAAGAGAGGTGAAGCACACATAGGTGAAGAATGGAAATCCGATGATGATAGTGATGAAGATGATGACAATGAGAAGAAGAGTGTAGCTGCAATTGCTATACATGAGACATCCTCTTCATTGACATCATTCTTCACCAACACTTCTTCATCACCTAAGCTCTTCGCAAACCTCTCTGACGACGAAGATGTCCCTCCCACTTGTCTTATGGCAAAGGAGGCGAAGGTATCATCCCACACCTTCACACACTCTAATGATGAATGTGATGATGAAGATGAATTTGATGAAAACTATGCTATCAAAATCATTAAGAAATATGGAAAATAAGCTGCCTCTAAAATCTTAAAATTAATGTACACCATAGATGAGCATGAGACATGCTTAGAGTCGCAAAGTGAAATGCTCCTAGTGGAAAGGGAGAAGAACCAAGGGCTAGAGGCATGTCTTACCAAAGAAAAAGAGAAGGTTGAGAAGTTAAGTGTGGAATTGTCTTTGGCCAAGGACTCATATGAGTGATTGACTAAGGAACATTCTTCACTAAATGACTCTTTGGCTAGTATGAAGAATAATTATAGTTTATCTCAAGAAAGCCTCACAAACTTGACAAATAAATATCATGAGCTTGAGGTAAACTATGACACTCTTTGGAAGAGCACTTCTACTACTTCTAAGGACTCTAATGCTTCAACAAGTAAAGGATGTGTAAAATGCTATAATGTTGATTTAAATACATGTGCTACTAACCTTGTTGAGCTAGAGAAGAAAGAAAAGGAGATTCATAGTTTGAAGGCCATTGTGGATATTGGTTGCAAGAGCAAGGATAAGCAACCAACCACAATCTACAAGGTCCCTAGACATCCACACATAAAGGATGGCCTCAGCTACAATAGATATGATGGTAAGGCAAATGGGAGAAACATGATAAATAAGAGCGTGCCTCTTGTTAATCTCATCAACATGGTTAATAATGTTGAAGTTTCTCCTATCACTTCCTCCGACAACAAGAACACCAAGAAGAAGGAAGTAAAGGCTCCCAGGCAACAAGTGCCTATCTCAAGGAACAACTTTTGTGACTATTTGTGTTGTTGGGATAAAGATGGTAAAATTATTGTAAAGTATGTGGGCGCTCTCAAGAAGAGGCAAAATCTTGAGGAATGTTTGGGTGCCCAAATCTTATGCGTCTAACCCCCTAGGACCCAATTCTAATTGGGTACCTAAAGCAAAGGCTTAATTCTATTTTGTAGGAATACTCCTCCAGTGGACCATGTTGGGTGCTAAATAGTGGATGCACCAATCATATGACCAGAGCGAAGAAAATGTTTGACTCCTTCCAACCAAGTGAAAGCATGGGTGAAGAAATCACATTTGATGACAATAGCAAAGGAGAAATTCTTGGTTTGGGTAAAATTGCTATATCAAATGATAATTCAATTTCAAATGTGTTACTTGTGGATTCGTTGGGATACAATTTGTTGTCCGTTTCACAACTTTATGAGATGGGTTACAATTGTCTCTTTACGGATAAGGGTGTGGAAGTTTCTAGAAGGGTGGATTCCTCTATTGTCTTTACGGGTCAACTAAAGGGCAAGCTCTATCTAGTTGATTTCACAGCTAGTAGAGTGAGGTCCGAGACTTGTTTAGTGACAAAATCTAGCATGGGTTGGTTATGGCATCGCCGGCTAGCTCATGTTGGGATGAGGAACTTGGCCAACCTTCAAAGAGGACAATACATTCTTGGACTAACAAATGTTTCTTTTGAGAAAGATAGGATTTGCAGTGCATGTCAAGCGGGAAAACAAGTTGGAGCCAAGCATCCCACAAAGAACGTTGTGTCAACTACAAGACCACTTGAGTTATTACACATGGATTTATTTAGACCCAATGCTTACATAAGCACTGGAGGTAACAAATATGTTTTTGTAATTTTTGATGATTATTTTCGCTTCACTTGGGTGTTTTTTTGAAAGATAAGAGTGAAACCCAAGAAATCTTCAAGAAGTTTGCATGAAAAGCTCAAAATGAGTTTGATGTGAAGATAAAGAGAGTGAGAAGTGATAACGGGACGGAGTTCAAGAACACCAACATTGAGAAGTTTCTTGATGAAGAAGGGATCAAGCATGAGTTTTTGGTTCCCTACACTCCCCAACAAAATGGGGTTGTGGAGAGGAAGAACCGAACACTCATAAAAACCGCAAGAGCAATGTTGGATGAGTACACTCATAGAATTTCGGTGAAGGATTATTGGGCGGAGGCGGTCAACATGGCATGTCATACAATCAACCGCCTATATCTTCACAAGATTATGAACAAAACCGCCTACGAACTACTCACCGACCACCGGTCTTACTAAAATAACGGTAGATGTGACTTTTGATGAATCCAACGGCTCTCAAAGGGAGCAAGTCAATATGGACATTGTAGGCAAGGAGGAGCCTTCTCACAAAGTGATAAAGAAGCTTGCAACCGGTGAAGTAAAACCCATTGAACAAGATGATGATGATGATGCACAAGTGCAAGTCCATCATGACCCATACATGCATCATGGGTCAACCGATGCCCATGGTGATGCTTCCACATCAAGAATGGTCATGATTCAAGAGAACAAGCAAATCAAAATCCACCACAAGTTGAAGAAAACAACCAAGATGATGATCAAGGGGGAGCTCTTGATGGAGTTTCTCCAACCGGCATTGACTATGATAGTGAAGATGATAGCCCAATTCAAAGAAGAACAATAGAACCTCACCCAAGAGCTCGTCAATCCATTGAATGGAACCATCCCGTTGAAAATGTGATAGGAGACATACGCAGTGGAGTGATGACTCATTTTTGTTTAGCATCTTTTTGTGAGCATTACTCTTTTGTTTCCTCTCTATTACCTCTTAAGGTGCAGGATGCCTTAAAGGATGAGGATTGGGTAATGGCTATGCAAGAAGAGTTGGAAAACTTCACCCGGAATGAAGTCTGGTCCTTGGTGGAAAGGCCCAAACAAAATGTGATAGGTACCAAGTGGGTCTTCCGCAACAAAGAAGACGAGTATGGTGTGGTCACAAGGAACAAAGCACGGTTGGTTGCACAAGGTTACACCCAAATTGAAGGTTTGGATTTTGGGGAAACATATGCACCGGTAGGTAGGCTTGAATCTATTCATATATTACTTGCCTTTGCTGCTCACCATGATTTCAAGTTGTTTCAAATGGACATGAAAAGTGCATTCCTCAACGGCCCCCTCTCCGAAGTGGTGTATGTTGAACAACCACCGGGTTTTGACGATCCACATTATCCCGATCACGTCTACAAGCTTCATAAGGCGCTCTATGGGCTCAAACAAGCCCCTAGAGCTTGGTATGATTGTCTTAAGGAATTCCTTCTCAAACAAGGGTTTGAGATAGGAAAGGCCGACCCTACTTTATTTACTCGCAAAGTTAATGGTGATATTTTTATTTGCCAAATATATGTCGATGACGTAATATTTGGTAGTACTAATAAAGAGCTTTGTGAGCAATTTAGTAGGATTATGACCAAGAGGTTCGAGATGTCCATGATGGGAGAGTTGACCTTCTTCCTTGGTTTTCAAATCAAGAAACTCAAGGTCATTTGCCAAACCAAGTATACCCATGACATGTTGAAGAAGTTTGGCATGGACAAGGGCAAACCCATCAACACACCAATGCCTACTACGGGACATCTTGACCTCGACCAAGATGGTAAAGCCATTGACTGAAAGATATATCATTCCATGATTGGCTCATTGCTTTACCTTTGTGCATCTAGGCCCGATATTATGCTTAGTGTGTGCATGTGTGCAAGTTTTCAATCTAATCCCAAAGAATGTCATCTCACAGCCGTTAAGAGAATTTTGCAGTATTTGGTGCTCACGCCTAATCTTGGCTTATGGTATCCTAAGGGCTTATCTTTCACTCTGCTTGGTTATTCCGATTCGGATTATGCCGGTTGCAAGGTAGAGAGAAAGAGTACATCCGGGACTTGCCAATTTCTTGGTAGGTCTTTGGTGTCTTGGAGTTCTAAGAAATAAACTCCATTGCCCTATCCACCGCTGAAGCCGAGTATGTGGTGGCCGGCTCTTGTTGTGCCCAACTACTTTGGATGAAGCAAACCTTGAGAGACTTTGGTTATAACCTATCCAAGATTCCACTCTTATGTGACAATGAAGGTGCAATCAAGCTAGCCGATAACCCCGTAAACCATTCCCGTACAAAGCACATAGACATCCGCCATCATTTTCTTAGAGACCACCAAACCAAAGGAGATATCGCCGTTCAACATGTGAGAACTGAAAACCAATTAGCCGATATCTTCACAAAGCCTCTAGATGAGTCAAGATTTTGTGCTTTGAGGCATGAGCTCAATATCGTTGATTCTCGTAACGTGGAATGACGTCTTGCACACCTTGATTGATTTTGTATATCGCACAAAATTCCTTGCCAAAATATTGCGTACTAATTTCAAAATCTAATTTTACATCTCAAATATGTGTTCATTGCTATGTGATGATTCTCTGAAATCTGGATATTTTTTTAGTGGTTGAAGTTTCTCATATAGTTCACCATTCTTAGAACTGCTATGGCTGAAATTTGAAGTACCGGATGTTCCGGTAGCAATGGCTGGAAGTTCCGGCTGCTGTTCGTCGCGTGCATCCGCGTGTCAGCATTTTGTTCCGGTCGTTGGGCGGAACTTCCGCCTTTATCAGAAGTTCTGGTCGACCGGACCGGAAGTTCCGGCTGGTGCCTGGCCCATCTCTTTTCAAATTTCGGTCTAGATCTGGCGTTGACCTGACCGACCGGAACTTTCGGTTCCCCCACCAGAACTTCCGGTCAGCCATATGACTGCGGTGAAAGAGGCTGCATGGTAAAATAAAAAAAAATTCTTATTTACTTTTTCTCTTTTCCCCCTCCTTTCCCCTTTCTCCCGCCCGTCCCGCCCCGTTCGGCGACGGCGCCGCCGCCTGCCGCCGCCCCAGCCCTGATCTGAATTGCTTATTTCATAACATAGAGTATCCTCCAGTATATACCTCACAGAAAGACATATTTTGGTTGTATCTATGTGTTTGCCTGTGAGGTATATACTGGAGGTATCCCCAAATAGATTATCTATTTTGGTTGTATATACTGGAGGCATCCCCAAATAGATTATCCTCCCATCGAGACCCCAAGACATATAACTTATTCTCAAGATCCAGCTGGTCAGTGAGCTCCTTGATATCCAGTTCTTTGCTCTTGACATCCGTCCTGGGATTCGGGCCACCTTCCCCATACTCAGATCTATCAAAAGAAACTGAGTACATTCCCAATTTCTCCATAAGCTCCTTTATTGGCAAAGAAACCAATAAGCAAAATATGGAGAGAAACCAACATTTCACTTCAGTGTCCAATACTCTGTGACTACTTTACCTTGGAAACAGGCAGGGTAAAGTCCTTGGTGCCTTCAAATGCATGTACTGTGGATCTAGTACCTGGCTTTGTCTTTCTGCATTCTGTCTTCTCTGTAAGTCTGTATGCAAGGTAACATTTCATCCCTGAGCTTGATCCTAGTAGATGTCAGAGGATGCCCACCTGCCACCTGGTGAGCCACAACGTTTCAGAGATTCAGAGGTGGTCACTAGAGACTTGTCAGATGCCCATCCGAGAAACACAATTGGCAGAACAAATACTAATTTACAGCTATTTTCTCCAGATCTGGTGCTTTCAGGTGAGAAGACGAATGTGAATATAGCTTTGAGTGGCATGGAAAGCATGCACTGTTGGTTGTCCTTTATTCCATTGCTGAGTGCTGATCTGTTTGCAATAGATGGCTTGCCATCACTGCTTTACTTATTTATTTGTGTCTGCATCTTTTGCTTTATTATCCTGATGTTTTTTTCTTAAAAACCTTTATTCTGTTGATGATTTTAGACATGTAAATGTTATATCGATATGGTCTATTTAGACCCAGATCTATGTTCACAGTTTGAAATTGCAGCATAAATTTGATTATATGCTCTAATCTGCAGAATTTCAATTTTTTGTTATGCAAGCATAGTGTGTGACAACTGACATGGGCACATTGAATTTTGCATGTTTTATTGCAAGGATGATTGGCACGGTTTGCCTTACTTTATGGTGCTACTCCTGGGAGATGTGATGTTGCCTCCTGATAGTATAATGATGATACATTGCATTGAACTGAATAGGTTAGGTAGTTGGACTGGATCTTAGATTTTAAACCTTTTTCACGAATTGGCTTATCTGACAGGTTTTTCTCCTGTGTTACTGTTTTTGTGTATTGAGCAGGGTTGTTACAATTGGGAGATATTACTGCTCTGAATAAGAGATAAGAAATGCTGTTGTAACACAGTCTTAGTCATCTCCGAGTTTTTGGTGCCTACCTCATTGCTGGAAGATCAGACATCAGAAGTTGCTTAGCTCAGTAAATTATTCAGAGAATCGGAAGTGATCTCTTGCTCTCTGGTGATGATCAGAGCTGCAATCTGCACCCTGCATTCATGATCTCTGCTCTTCCCGATGAAGGCGTCATTTACTTTTAATGCGAATGGGTACTGAAAAAAAATCGCTAAAGATCACCAAAATATTGACATGGTGAGCTTGCAAGTACTGAACCTCCAAAGTAGAGAGGGACTAGTGTGGTGACTGCCTGACTGGTGAGTATTGAAACATCCTAGATGCCAATGGTCACTCAGAGGCTCCAGAAACTGTTGACCATTGTTGCCTGTCTGCGCACATTGATAGTGAAATAGCACTGACCTGATCAAAATGACCTCAGACTCGCAAGTTGGTACTGCAACCAACTGAACTGAATCTGTGGGCATCAGTGAATGGATCCAAGAACAGGGGCCATCCATTCATCTGCCCGCTTCTGTGGATTCGTGTATAGGATCACAGATTGGGATCCCAGATCAGAGACCAACTTCATCCATCAACCCACTTCTGTGGACTGGTTTTAGGGTTACAGATCGGCACTTGTTGACCTCATTGTTGATAAAGACTCAGCGCTCAGGAAATGCCCAAAACTGGTATTGTTGCTTTGAGAGATCTATTTTGCCACTGTATGTATAGAGATCAACCGTGACTGGTGGGAGGGCATCTCAACTGCACACCCTGAGTGTTTCTTCAGTGCTCAGCACCTCATGTCCCCATAGTTGCATCGGCTGATATGCATCTTCTTCCACCTTGGGCCGTTTGACAGTCCCCTCACGTGATTTTAACCCACTGGCGCCATGCTACCTCCGGTCACTAACCTTGAAGCCCCCAACCTTCTCTGGAATCGATAGAGATGCTTCAAACGCTCAAAGTGAGCATTAGTTTTCCCAAGTTTAGGCGATTCAGAGGGACTGTAGCAAAACTGAAAAGATATCTTCTTGTTGTCTTGTAACTGAGATGCTTGTTACGGGTGTCTCTTGCTCTTCAAGTTTGAATAAAATAAGGGTTCTTTTGGCTACTGATAAGGACAACGTATGTATACACAGCACCATTCTTATACACCCTTGAGTGCACCTCTATTTACACGCCACCAAAATAAACAAGCTGAACAGAATCATTACTACACTAAGATGTGCTTCTTATAATCCTATTCAGTATTCGATAAGTAACCACATACTTAGAAAATCTCTCAAAATTAAAATGGTATATTTGATGAATTAGATGCTTACGAGCATAACTTCAATACAACCTGCATTAGCAGGATTGGGTATGAACATAAAAGACTCCATGCAATTTGCAGTAAGATTGCTTGAAGATAGAACATATACTTGCTCTCTGCTAAACTGTGGCTTGCCGTCAAATGCTGTAGCGTTGACTAGGGCATAACATTTGACATACACTTGATCTCTGCTAAACCTGTGGCTTGCCGTCAAATGCTGTAGCGTTGACTAGGGCATACCATTTGGCATTTGATATATCGAAATATTGTAGCGATGACTGCCCAATCCATGCGCCAAATCCGCATGGAACTTGCCCCCCGTCAACCTCCACAATCAAAACTTTGAGTATTTTCCTGCTTGCTAGAAAACTAGGCCTTGTTTAGTTGTACCCCAAATTTTAAGTTTTTTCACTCTCTCCATCACATTAATTTTTAGACGCATGCATGGAGTATTAAATGTTGATAAAATAAATAACTAATTACACAGACTAGTTGTAAATCACGAAACGAATCTTTTGAGCCTAGTTAGCCTATGATTGGATAATATTTATCAAATACAAATAAAAATGCTACAGTAAAAAAGTTAAAAAATTCTAACATCTAAACAAGGCCTTGTACGCAACCACAAGGTGAGATCCATGGTGATTCATTGGGGGAATGGTCTCTTCCTTCCAAAGTCTTCATACCATGATCTGAATATCAAATTGCCTCCCACAATGATCCTCCCGTCAGTATGGATGCAGGTTGGTTGGTTGCCACAGTCCTGTCCTGCCGTCAGTATGCTCAGTGGACAGCTCCTTTTTGTCGAGGCACCTCAACCTTAAGCGTTCCTATGACAACTACCAACAAACATAGCTTTTGTGTCCTAGAGGCAGATAAAACTCACTAACAAAGTTGAATGCTGAAAAACAATCCTTTGTGTTTAAAAAACAAACTTCCACTGTCTAAAATAAAGCAAATTTTCTTACACTAGAGAAGTGAACATTGGTGACCTTGACTAAGTGTGAAGCTTTGCTCACATGGTAGCAGGCACCAGACTTGACCAAAAGATGCATATGGTACGAAATTGGCGAAATATACGTTATTGGTAGCCTCTTAGTATTCACTGGACAAAAGAAAAACATTGGTGATCTTTATCCCCCACACCCCCAAATATATATAAAAAATTATGGGATAAGTATGAGAATTACTGATATCAGCAATTAGTAAAATCATTGCAAACCATTTGATTCAGGGATGAGAAAGCCCAAATCCAATATTGCTACCATTGTTTGGAACAGCTATGAGATTCCACCACTACCCCAGCTAGGTGTCAATCAAATATCATGGCATTGGCCAGGAGCAGAAAATTGTCGCCAACCTGAACTTGGCTCCATGTATACCACTAGTGCATTGTGCCAAGCAGGCATGATGGCATTTGACCATAAAAGAAGAATGCATGAACCTGTATTTGGCTCTGCCAATTATGGAAATATATGAAAATATGTTAATGCCTCAATCAGGAAGAACCAATGAGCCTTTTTTATGATTGAATGGACTTCTCAGCACTAGACAGCACCTACATGATGAGTGGTGGCGGCACTGCATCTTGTTCCTTTATTCTCTTCAGTGACTTGTCACAGTATTCCAAAGAACAAAAATAAACAGATATAGTATAAATCAGATGCTATTACAGTTTGAGGAAAGATTGTAACAGCAACAGAACTCAAACCATCTCTTTTCCTTAACAGAAAAAGAGACAGCTAATGAAGTTTGCCTAATAAACAATAAGCCAGCAAAGATGAACACCTGTGTCGAGAGGCTTCCACGCAGACAGTGCAGCATTTAACCTCATTAGTAATTACAAAAATATACAAAATAGGAGGACAAGAATATCAACAATTCAAGTAAACATCAAATCAAGCATGGCACATGCAATTGATAGTTTCACCAAAACAATGCATATAATTCCTAAGAACCATATTCCTTTTTTCCCATTTAGCTCCAAGAAAGCCATACTTCCTAACTTGCCACGAACAATTCCATCGAGATGTTTCTTTTTCTTTTCATCATAAGGTATTTAAGTGTGTTCACTAGGAATGAGATGCTAGTATATATATTTCCAGAATAGCTCATATGTTCTTTTTTTGCTTCAAAAAGTATTTGATAAGGTGACTAAGCATCATATTCTGCAGAGAGCAAAGGCTTCCACGTTGATAGTGTGGCCTTTTTTTTTTGTCTCCAAGTTAATGAAAATAAATGTCCCACCTTATTTTTCATTTATCTCCACAAAACCATACATCTAAACTTGTACAATAAGTTAAATCGATATGTCATTTTTAAGGAAAAAAGGATACAAATAAATTGCTTGAAGTGCGCTCTCCAAAAATCAGATGGTAATAGTGATTTTACATAATATCTCACATGAAAAATCAGATGGTAATAATGATTTTACATAATATCTGATATGCTAGGGGGCTGTTATGTTTTAGTACAATGGTATTCTTGAGGAATCTACAGTACGTTCGTATCAATAATACAAGAACAATTTTGGACATTCTAAATGCTTTATCCCTAGAACTTGAAAGAAAATACATGAACCATTGCTTGCATAGATTCTATCCGTAACTGTTAGAGAATTTAAACACCCTTCGTTGGCTTTCTTGGAAAAAAGGGATACATCTTTCATGTAGCCTTTTTAGCTGCATCCATGGCATACCCAACTAAAAAAACACACATGCCTCACATCCTCTTTTCGTCCTACAATTGACAGAATTATCAAAACCACTATAAATAGAGGCTTGTCCTCCCACCAATGCCCAATAAGCAGCTCAAGGCAAATCGTTGAGTGCATTAGCTTGCTGCATTCAATAAGAGCATCTTCTGTGTGCAAGACAAAAACTTGACCCTCCAACCATGTCTAGATCTGTGGAGTCTCTCATAGTCGGTCGGGTGATTGGAGAAGTTCTTGACTCCTTTAGCCCATGTGTGAATATGATAGTGACCTACAACTCAAACAAGCTTGTCTTCAATGGACATGAGATCTACCCATCAGCAGTTGTATCTAAACCAAGAGTAGAGGTTCAAGGGGGTGACTTGCGGTCTTTCTTCACATTGGTTAGTAGTCAAATATATACTTGATCTTTGACTCCAAGTATTCTGTACATACTATCCCTTCCCTAACCGCCATAGTTCCTAAAATTTCAGGTTATGATAGACCCAGATGTTCCAGGGCCAAGTGATCCATATCTAAGGGAGCACCTTCACTGGTAATATTTGGCATTTCTTACCATAGGGATGTCAGTATGTTACAGAGGAGTATAGCTAGCATATATACAAATAGCATATTTTCTGAGGGCTTAGAATGAGAAGGCTGTGGCTAAGTGTTATCCTTTACATTTGCAGGATCGTGACTGATATACCTGGGACAACAGATGCCTCATTCGGTAGGTTTTTCCTCTGCTTTGTGCTTAGTCTATTCCTTGTTCCAGTTGTTCTTTGAGTTCGTAAGCATGCATCTTTCGTATCGCAGGGCGAGAAGTCATAAGCTACGAGAGCCCAAGACCTAGCATTGGCATCCACAGGTTCATTTTTGTTCTCTTCAAGCAGAAGCGCAGGCAAACTGTAGCTGTGCCATCCTCCAGGGACCATTTCATCACACGACAGTTTGCTGAGGAAAATGATCTTGGCCTCCCTGTAGCTGCTGTCTACTTCAACGCTCAGAGGGAAACTGCTGCTAGGAGGCGCTGAAAATTCCAGTTCTCACTATCCAAGTTATGAGCATGCATGGACCTCTCAATCTATCTATTTACTAAACCAATAATCTTATTCTACATTAGATGCTCCTGGGTCCTACATTATTATAATAAATAAACCTGAAGCATTTTGCAGATTGTATTAGTTTGTTTGTACGTGTCTAGATTGAGAACCATGAATAGTCCATACTATTTGTCAACATTACGTGTATAAGATAATCTATCACTGAAAATCTGAAACCAGGGTTGTGACATCCCCCACAGGCAAAAGTTCGTTTATTGTAGGCAGTATAATGCCTCTTGCCAGCTTCACATTGTGTTCACTTTTTTGTGGCATACAATCTCCTGGAAACAGAAAAATGTTGATCTTGTCGTGTCACCTTGTACAACTATGAAGACACTCCTAACTGCATTGCTTGGTGGTGCTTGCCTACTGGTGCTTTGGAGGTTTAGCGGGTTGCTTTTGTTGTGGTAGTATCAAGTTGTCGTGGCACCGTGAGTGTTTTTTGTTTTATTTGTGGTTTGGTTTTGTATGTTGTTCTCCTTCTATATTAATATATGCCCGGCGATTTTCTCACTGGTGCTTTTTTTTTAAAAAAAGAAGACACTCCTAACTGCATTGAACCGCTAAGTTGTTGGAGACATGATATATACATAAGGGTGATATCCAATGTATCTTGGGGATTGCCCACAAGAAGTGTTGAAGGTATATAGAAATCGATGTCGTGGGCCAGTGATGTACATTCATGAGTGTAAATTGAATGCTCTTTATCCTGTTGTCTTGTCTTTGTGCTCACTATTTAGTACAATACATAGACAAACTGTTTTTTCTTTCAATTTAAATTGAACGACTGTACCTGTGTGCTTTAGTTGCTAGGAAGTGAACCACAGTTCTCTTTGCTAGTTGAATAGTCACGAACTGATCATAGGTTGGGTTCTTTGTGGTAGAACCTGCTCAACTGGATTCTAAGTCCTCTAAGTCCTCGACTTGGTATGAGTGCTAGCATTTTTTTGATTTATTTTAGGTTTTGATGGCGCTATGCTTTCTGTGGTAGGTGATGTCCCCTCGATAGCAAGGGGCATACAGTGTGTCTTTGTGAATCTCAAGATCTCCCAGCTCAAGTCCTTCGGAGGTGTTTACAGGGGTAGGTTTGCGTACGTGCATTTATAGGAGTGAGTGTGCATACCTATTGTAGTGTTGTGTAATTGTTTTTTTTAAAGAACTCAGTACTAAAGATGTTAAGTCATATGCCTTTTGGATACCTATGCCACTAAAACGCACATAGATAATTGAGAAATAAAAACAAGAAAAGATATTGAAATCAATAATAATGCTGAAACTTTTAAAAACTATGTGATTAATTTCTCAATCATATAAAGAAATATGTAGGGGAAAACACTAGTTCAATTTGTAACTAAAACTCTTCTAAATTGATATAAAATTATGATGTATTCAAGTTTTCTTTACTTCTAGTCTTAACAATTAGACCATTGGTATATCTCTCTCCCTAGCTTTTTCTCCTCATGAATGAATGCTATTGGAGGAACCCGTTAGTTATATATGCAGCTAGGACTCTCTGAAAAGAGACATAAGTAGTTGCTAGAGTAGTGTTATGTAAAATCCAACCCACCAAGAAGCCTCTTGTAGATGACCACCACCTGTATAAGTGCCTAAGGGCGTGAGAACAGGACACTCACTTCTCCTTATGATTCACTTGCTCTCAAACTCTATTTTTCCTTTCCTCTCTTCACTCTTCTCTTAATGTAACCTGCTCAGGACCTCTAGTTCCAACAAATGCATAAATTCGTGGTTCAAGAGTAAATCAATGCTCACACTAATATGTAAATCTTATTGGAGGCAAGCAAAATGGGTTAACGGAGGTGAACATTGCACTACTACATAACAAGGATACTGTATCACTTTCTAGTAACATATCCATCAATATGCTTTTTTTTAAAAAAAATTTGTAGTAACATAAAACAGTGTGTTACAGACTTCGGTTGTAACATAAAACACTTTTCTTATAAAAATGTGTTACTAAGGATACTTATAACACAAAATTGATGTTACAAACAAATTGTTATAAAAGTATACTACATTGTAACATATAAATGGAATATACAAAATATGCTATAAATATATACCCTATAATAACACAAAATAACGTTACAATCAAGTGTTACAAAGAAACACACGTGGACTTTTCTATTCATAGATGACACAAACATTGCGCCTAGGTGTCGTCAAGGCTGTTCGGCAATCACATCGTGGTCATCAAATGAGAACCAAGGCTGCAATCACATTGTGGTCATCAAATGAGAACCAAGTAGCAATGAGTAACCAGATCGAAATCTACTTGAACTCAAAAGTCCATGAATCACTAACATTTTTGTAGGTAGTGAATATCGACGTTCTTTATTAATATTAGATACAAATAGTAATTTAATATATGATTAAACAAAATAACAAAAATAACATATTTATATCACTAAAATATTTCAATAACTAATAATTATATATATAATATCAAAAACAGAAAAAAATAAAGGTATTCATTTTCCTTCGTAGGCCAAGCTAATTTGAAATACGTGTGTCAGCTCCGTACGCACTGACACGAATAGACCTTCAGCTTCCCTAGATGCCATTAAGAAGCATGGACCCTGACACGATCCTCTCTTACTAGGCGATGTGGTACCAACGCACAACACGCAGTGACGCTTCAAACTGGACATTAACAAAAAAACATTTGAGCAAACTGGACATTATTATTTTTTTTAGAATAAGCTGGACATTATTAATTAACAATTAAATGCTAACTGACATGGGCTTATTTGTCTTCACTAGGCCCAACTAGACGACGACACAAGCAAACGTGTCATGGGTTGGTTGTCATTTGATATCAAAATTGATTTCCCACCGAGTCGTGGATTTTTTTTCTACTTGTTTTTCTAATAATAATAATAACTCAAAAATTGATTTACAAATATTGGAACTAAGTAGAGAAATAACATGTCAATTTACTAAATATCACGACTGCATTCATAGATATTAGACTAATATTGATTTACTAAATATTTATAAATGTTACTTCAAAAAGTAATGCACATTTTGTAGTTTGAACCTACAACTTCCCCCTTGCATGTACCCTTCTCTACCAATGCACATATACTTACTTATCTATATATTGCATTTTTTCCTCACATATTATCCGAAATTGAGTTTTCAGGACCTATAACTTTTGTTTTGATTATTTCTCGATCCGAAGTTGTTTTGAAACAAAATCGAATTTAGTGCTTATTTTTTACTAAGCCACCCTTAGAAATCCGATTTGTCCGAATAACTGGATAAGAGGCACACCTATAAATCAAGCCATTTGTAGAGGCGGTTGATAACATCAGCAAAAATGGATTTACAGGTTCGTCTCGTTTGAGCAAATATGATTGGCTTGATAAATTTTGCTTTTACTAATCTAGGCCATATATCTTGAGTTGGATGAAAAAAATCATTTGTTTGGTAGGGATAATTCATCCTTCTATGTTCAAATGAACTTGGAAATAGTTATTATAATTGAAGCTGTGCTAGGAAATCATACACACTTGCACGCCAATGTGTTTTTGCTGTACAATGTCCAATAAAAAATTTAAATAATAACAAATACCAAATGTCCACAAATAGTATATCACTCACATGGTCATATGAAACTATATGTGACATTTGTACACAGTGTCTGGTCTCACCTTGTTTATACACTCATATAAAAAACTCATATCTCCATACCAATTTTTAGGATTTTTGGACTGATTTACCATATTATTGGTTTTTCATCGGAGTCACTGAACCAGTAGTTGGAGCAACGTCAAACAAAGTACTAAGTTTTTGATCGATTTTCAAGATGTGAGCTTAAATAAAACATGTCGTCTTACATATTTTATTTCTTAATTTTGGGATATTTTTTGGTAGAAGGTATGCTTCAAGTTAGAGTTACTTTACAAAAGCTCGTAGAATTTTTTTAAAACAATAGAAAATAGTAATTTACTTTCAAAAATATTATATATATATGAATATGAATATTTTAATACTTTTAGACTATATTACGGTATTTGATAAACTCACAGAAAATATTAAAGAAACCAAGCCAAAAATTTTTGAGGACCGCGAACGGGCGCCAAAATAATGTTCCAAAACTATTGCGTGAGCTCGTGAAGCGCCAAAAGATAGTCCAGAAACTACCCCACCTTCCCGGCGCCGGTGCCGGTGCCGCACGGCAATGCCCAGTTGCCCACTACGCACATTCCCCTCAGGCTCCCACCGGCCACAGCGCCGCCTGCCTACTCCCTCCTACACAGCGCCGCCATCGGTCCTCGCTGCCCATCGCGCACAGCCCGCCCATCACCGCCGCCAGTGGCCTTCACGAGGGGCCGCTGCCCGATGGATCCAATGAGACCGCAGACGAGGAGATCTAGAATGGTGAGCATGCAGCGGATCGGAATGGAGCCCTGCCGAGAATTTCGTGGTCACCGAGCTATGATCCAGGTCCAACATCTCCTCCAGTTCCTTGTCCCCTCCCCCTTTGCATAGTTGATTTTCCCCTTTTCCTCATCCCCTTCCGTTTGTGAAGTCAATCTCCCTCTGATGTGGTGCTCTGCGACTACCATACCACCCCTTCCTCTGCCCTGTCCTCCTCGTCAAGAGCAGCGGCCACTTTCTCATCGGCGGTTCTTTGATTATGCGAGATCGGGTTTCGGTGCTGTTATGCTGCTGGATTTCCTTCTGTATTATCTGATCTATCTGCATTAGCAGGGAATAGCTGGATAGATACGCGTGGATGGAGTGGACGGAGTGCCTCAAGGAGCACGTGGAGAGTTTGCTTAAGATGTTGACCGGATGATTTCAGGTAGACTTGGCATATAGTGCTGTGCTAAATTCCTGATTGAAATTATTGCTTAGCCTGATAACCTATATATTGACTGTTGCAGGTCTGATGCATCATGTTTGCATCAGCTACTCTGCAAATCCATCTTCACTGCAACAAGCTTGTGATAGAATAACGTAATGATAAAAATAAATTGTTAAATAAATGGCTGCACACACCACTGCTGGTGAGATTTAAAATTTCTAAACTATATTTGTAAATCCCTACACACTAGCAAATATATTGCTTGTTTAATTCTGCAATTTGCATTTAGATTGATGTATACCTTGCATCAATTTTTTTAGTATTTTGCAATTTACATCCTGAGTCGTCAGTAGTCAGTGCACACTAGAAAAATCAGAGAAATATATATATGTTGCGCTGAATGTAACATATTCAGTAATTAAAATTCTATCTTTGCAAATCACATGTACTTGATAGAGTATTAAATTCCTTAAGTATGTCCACTTCTGATACAGTTATACCCTAACAGTGACATACTCGAATGCACGGTGATGGATAAAATAATGTCACTGATTAGGTATTTAAACAAAAGATCAATTTTTGTCTGTCTGCTATAGCATTTTGCTTGATATTTAAGTATCAATAATGTCACTGTTTAGGTATAGAGATATTCTAACAGTGACATACTCTAAATCTCTAACATGTGTACTTACAAGAATGCTCTATGATTATGTAGGATGGAAGGTCAAATGAAAATTTGAAAAATAAAAGATCACACTACAGATACAGATATTGACTGTAGATATTCATTTTGGGTTCTGAAGACATGCTATGTTGTTGTTTGGAGAAGACTAGTAAAGCTCATGCAAAGGGAGTCTCAGTTGCTTGGCCTTTCATGTTTGTATGTTCCATCTACCATATTTTTACTTTACATCAATGTCCATATATGGCCTAGTTTGTAACGTTACAACTTAGATTTTGTTCGCAGGTTGAATGATTAAAGGTTGATCCCAAGTTGATGTGCACAAAGAATGGAAGAAGCACTAGACTTTATGAATCCTCTAGTTCTTAGATTTTTTTTTCTAGGGTGGACTATTTGTATTTGCTCTCTAGAGCCATATCGTTATGTACATATATACTATAATTTGATTTGAACAAGTATAGTTTGAAATCATCCTATGATATGTGTGTCTTGTTATGGTTATTGAAATATATGGTACGTCTGATTTTGCAAAGTGTCATGTTTGTTTGATTCTATAATAATCTGTGCACTGTAAATATTTGTTTCTTATAATCTAAATATGTTACAATAGATATAAACAAGTGTTACAATCCATGTGTTCCTGTGTCCCATACTATGCTCTACCTTAATGCAGAAGTGTTACTAGAACTAAAAACAAGTGTTACAACGGGAAATCATTATAACACTCGGCAAGTGTTCCTACGGATAAATAAATGTGTTACAAACTATGTGTTCTACGATGGTGTAAAGTGTTACTAGAGCAAAAAAAACTGTTACAACAAAAATCATTGTAACACTAAACAAATATTTCTATAGACAAGTAATTTTGTTACAATAAACCAGTCTATAGTAACACGGTCAATTGGAACACAAATGAAAATGTATTACTAAGAGAGCTAGTAACACTTTTTTCAACCTATAGTAACACAAGTTGGTGTTACTATATCTCTGTGTTGTAGTAACACAAGTTGATGTTACTATATCTCTGTGTTGTAGTAGTGTTGCAACCATCTCCAATTAAAGGTCACGTTAATGGTGTCATAATAGAGGTGGTTATCCTGCCTACCTCGGTTAATCAAAACCAAGATTAACCAATGTGGATATGTAAAAGCAACCGCCTCGGTTAATGAGTATTAACGGAGGTGGTCTCACTTCCGTGCCTGCCTCCATCAATTTATTAACCAAGGCGGTGGTGTTAAGGCAACTGCTTGTTATCAAAGGTGGCCAATTATTACCTGACCACCTCTGTTAATGTTTTTTTGTTTTTAAAAAATTAAAATATAGCCTCGACAAATCCATTTGAATTCAAAACAAATTCAGTTTTCCCAAATCAAATAGATATACAAACAGAAGAATGCTTGTAATAAGCACAAGCAGATAACATATTCATACATTCATCGGTGTCGTCTCGTCCTTATCCAAACCTTTCTGTAATCCTTGACCGTGGTAATCCTTAACCGTGAAAAGTTCAGACTGTGCAATGCCAGACAAAACTAGTTGACAAAACCAAATCTAATCCAGTGAGATTACACCTCTATGTCTTTGTGGGGTTTCATGTTCTTACAGTGAGAACACAGACTTATGGTTGTTGTCCAATTTAAACTGTCACAGTGAGTTTCGGCAGTGGCCACAAACTTCCTTGATCAATTGAATGACTAGGTGCTGTGGTTCTAGTCTCGACCACCGGTAATGCATTCAGACCTATCCATACCTATGAACCTTATACACAAGTAGCGAAAAAGCAGAATTAGAAAGAAATAGCGCCGTAGAGAAGAATAGATCTAGATCTAGAGAAAAAGAAGTTTTTTTTCTGTCCTCCATGAAAATAGATCTAGATCTAGAGCACAAAAAAATGAAGAAGAGAGAGTAATGAGAATGGGGGAGCCTTTATCTACCTCTTGTAGTGTCCTTACTTCCCCAAATCCAAAGGCTAATCCTCTCAATGATATGCTCAATTTTTAGGGCAAAACCTCCCCACTACAAGATGGAAGGGGAAGACCCGTGGAGGAAGAAGGGGGTGGCGGCTATGCATTTATAGCCATGAGAATAACGAGGCAACAAATTAAGGTTGACCACCTTGTCTAATCATTATTAACATAGGTGGTTGTTATAACATGACTGCCTCCATTAATCAATTTATCGAGACGGGTTTGTAACGCAACAACAAGACGGTCATTTTAAGGTGACCGCCTCCATTAATAATTAACCAAGGCGGTCACTGGGAGGCTTGCCGACCTCTGCCGACCTATGAATAATGGTGGCGAGCAAAAGGGGTGCCCGCGTCCTTTAAGAAAAAGTGGCATCTCCCAAAATCAATCTTGTAGTAGTGTCATCTAATCTCAAGTAAATTGAACTTTCTTCTAATTCAAGATAATTTTATCGAGTTCATATAATAATTCAGAACTCATTTTTGACCTCTGCAAAAATCACAAAACCTATCTAACTTTGCTAACTTTGCATCTTAATAGCTATCAATCCTAAGACTATATCCCCATTCATGTATCTAGGACAAAAACACCTTAACCATCAGTTTTTGCTATGCCATTAAATCTATCCAGAGTCCTAAAATACGACCGTCCATGTTTATAATTAATATATTAAAAATATTAGATAAATATATAACACCAACAAAATATATATTTGACCTAATATTAAAGAGGCAAAATTTCTCTCTATTTATTTTTTGGTCTGTCTTCCCCTAACTATCAGATAGTAGAGTGTTTCTTTCGTTCGCACTTATATGACTCATGCTCATACAAATTAGAATAGCTTGTGTCTAGCAATGATCGATATGGAATATGATTCCAGATGCGGTGAGCTCATGCATGGTTATTTTGCAATGGCAGCCAGGGTCATGGCGGCCAAGGAGGAGGCCTAGATGAGAATTCAAGTTTGTGGTGTCAATGATAGAGTAAGGTGGTTAGGAGGAGGACAGTAGCATGACGATTGGAGGGCTTTGCTTATTTGCTTGGCAATAGAGGGCAATGGTTTGGTGGGACCGTTTGCAACCATGAATTTGGTGAGTAGGCCGGCATAGGAGGTGATGGCCAATAGACTTGAGCTTTCTAGGTGACTTGCATGGTGTGGCAGCAGGCAGTTCAATCTGCTCAACAATGGCTATTTCTGGCACAAGGAGGTGTTCTGACTTGTAGCTGAACGATGTGCGTATCACTTCTACCTCCGATGAGGTAGCTAGGTCCAGGAAGCTAAGGTGTGTGCACTTAGATCTCAGCTTATGAAATCAACTTGGTGAGCACCGGAGGCAGCTGCTAATGTGTTTTATTTGGCAGGTAGCAGCGGCTACGGTGGCTAGCCCTGCTTGGCGATGGCTAGTACGGTGTGGTACATCATCCACATGTGGATCTAGTTGCAGGTGGGCTATGGTCAGTCCAATAGGCTATCTTCGGGTCGATCATCGTCAGTAATGACGGCACCAGTGGTGACGACATTGTTTTTGCCCTGATGTCCTTAGTCATTCAAGGGTTGGAGGTGTAGTGTGGTGGTTTGGAGTTAATAATGGTGGTTTATTTCCTTTTTCTTTCTTTTCTGAGTTGGTCTTCGGCATTGTGTAATTCGTGTCGATTTTCCATTCCGATCGACTAGGGTTGTTTTTTTCCTTTTGTTGAGTTCATTTTTCAGTGTGGTTGTTGGTTGTTGTTATCATTGTGTCCACTTTAGGTCTATCTTTATCCGCTATGGAAAATGAACATCTATCAGTTCTTTAATCAGAAATTCTATGTCTAAAGGTTGCTTGGATAAGGTTCTATGATAATGGCTGAAGGGTCCTTCTGCCATGTTCATTCTAAATGTTTCCAAATGTTCCACCAGAAATAAGCAATTAAGCCATCAAAATCCTATCTTAATCACAAAGGCTATGTCTAAAGGTTACTTTGATAATAGCTGAAAGGTCCTTCTATTGCATTCGTTCTAAATGTTCCACAAGAATAGCTGAAAGGTTCAATTGCGGCCAATTAAGCATTGAAATCCCATTTTATTTCTAAGCATTGAAATCCCATTTTATTTCTAAGCATTGAAATCTTGTCTTCTTTTTCTTGTCTTAATCAGAAAGGCTTTGTCTAAAGGTTTCTTTGATAATAGATGAAAAGGTCTAGAGAATATTTGGCTCATTAACGAGATATTCCTACAGCTGATGATGATGTTCATGTTAGAGTATGCACTCTCTTATGCCTAGGTCCACCAGAGCCGATAACATATGAAGGCTCTCAATCCAGAAGACTAAACTGTCCCCAACCATCCATTTATCAATGTGTGATAAACCTAACATGTTCCAGACCTTTATGTAAATGGGCAATCCTTGCAGAGCTATTCACCATTTATTTGTGTTGGGGACTAATATCAGAGCTGCGGAGGAAGCTTACCTCCATTTTTTATATAACCAACAACCAAGTTATTCTTATGATACCCTGGACAAGTTGGATGAACCACAACAGAGTGTAGCCCCGGGTTTCCACTCCAGAGGTCGACTCGGTCCGGCTTGGCGGTCTGGGTTGAGAGACAAAGGAAGGCGTACGATGGAGGCCTCCCAGGATGCCAGTGGCGGGGTCCCTCGCCAATAGCCTCCACATGGGTCAGGAGCACAGTCGGAGGCTCCTAGGACACCAGCGGAGGCCTGAGTCAACACAGGGTTGCGCAAAGAGGAGGATTTAATGGAGGTTCTTTAATGCCCATCGGAGGTCTCTGACATCTCGATGGAGGAGTTTGGCAAGGCAGATGGGCCGGGATGGAGGAGCCCCCGAAGCCCAGCTTAGGATCATGGGCCATGAAAACGTGAATAGGGCTCACGGCCTATCTGCCTCAGCAAGCTTGGGTTGACAATAATGCTCTCGCTGGGTCTAGTTGTAATAGGCTTAGCCATTAGGGTTCCGATGTTTCCTCCAGGGGCATTGTTGTACCCAAAAATTAGGGTCGTCCAGCTAGTATATAAGGCCATGACCCCCAGAGCTGTAATGCTGGTTGTCCTCTGGTAGCTACAGTCTCACCTACCCGAGGGCCCACATTATAATTCCCATTTATTATATTCATAAGAGTGTAGACTGTCTTACCATTTCTCTAAACCTGCTAGAACCATGTTCCAATAGTTAGCGCCCACCACGTGTCTGGCCGGAAATATCGCTCACAGATGCCACCAAGAAAGAAGACCTCCGCAAGGAGAAGAATCGCCGCCACGGCGGAGGTACCGGACCCTCCCATCGAGGGAAGACCAAGAAGATCAACTCGGAGCATCTACTCCTCTGTAGAGCAAGGTGGCGACGCTGCCAAGATGATGCTAACGTGCAAGGGGGGAGGCCGACCTTTGGTATAGCCTCAACTCGCTTCAAACCAAGAAGACGAGTTAACCAGACTGAGGGCAGAGGTGCAGCGGATGGAAGCAGAGCGAGATAGGCTAAGGGCAGAATAAGCCACTACTCAGACAGCAATTCAGATGTCCCATCAGGCAGATGAAATTAGTCAACAAATGGCTATCCTACAGGTAGAAATCTAGAGCATGCAGCCTCCCTCAGAGAACATCACAAATGCAACACCACCCATCAGGACGAATCAATACCCAGCTGCAAACTGTTTATATTTCTTAGCATCACTACTAGGTTTGTTAGTCCCAGCAATGGCACCAAAAATACTTGTTGGTAATTCTTAATGTCACTATCAAAGATTGGATTATTCTACAAGCGCACAGAATGTACCGATATAGCACTTTACCAAGGATGAGTATTCTAAGGTATCGTTATTTGTTTTACCCAAGGGAAAGAGGTCGCTAGGAATATTTAATAAAAGGGGAAGAGAGATCCTTGTGTCTACTATGATCTAGTATCACTAGTGTAGAAGGGGGGTAAGCAAACAAAAAGGAAGGATAGGTAAATGAGATAGCAAAGATCCTAATCTAAAGATAACTAGTAGAGTGTTAGCTAGGTGGGAGGACAACGAGTGAGTAAAGGACTCCTATGTATCTAACTTTACTCTTGTGAACTTAATCCTAACAGATAGATGACTCAACTAGACTAGTGTCTTACTACTTGCGTGGTGGGGATAGACGAGAAAGGAGAAGACAAAACCCCTACTAAAGCAACTATACTCTTATGGGCGCCCTGCATTTTAAGAAGTAGCCCGAACGTGGTGAGAAACCCTAATGCCGCCCAAGACCTGTCACCTCTCAGGAGTGCGCTCACGAACTGTCCGTGTGGACCAGCGGCAATCAAAGGTAAGACTAAGTCTGAGCACCTCGCTCACACTTACTCTTACAACTCTAGCTAACGCGTAGATAACTAAAGCTCCTATGCAAAATAGGACGATGATACACACACAAGGAGTTGGTTATAGAAAACTAATCCAACTAAGGCAACTATACTAAGCACATAACAAGACTATATTGAATATAGACTTGCACTAAGTAAATACTAAGTAAAGTAAAGGAAGAATAATATATTGATAAAAGGAAAGTCTTTCAAAAAGAAAGATACAAGAGCTATACCAGACTCTCTAGAAGATGACTTCGGAGACCCCGAGCTTGACTTGACTCTAACTCCCACTCTAGACTAACTACTACTACTCTTGCTTGATCTCCCTAGAGCTTGGATGCTTGGAATGGAGCTAGGGGATCATTTCCAAGGGTGGTGGTAGCCTCCTTTTATAGGGGAAGGAGAGGGGGTGCCACGTCAGCGATCCGTGTGCTCCTTGCTTCTTCACCCTTGGATGAACCGACTTCACAACCAACGTGGATGGATGACAATGATCAAGCTTGATGCATGGCGGCATGCAGGAGGTCGGTGGAGGCCAACCGACCTAGGGGCCCACAGGGTGGGGGTTGGCCGACCCCCTCAATGGCAGGTGGGCCTAGCTAGATCTTCTAGAAGGTGTCCCCACTTATCATGTGAAGTGGCTCGGTGTTCTTCTGAATATTTGTCACATTGCTTTCTTCCTTGTGGGCCCATAAATTCTTGTGCAATGATCTTGTGCCGTTGGATGAAAACACAAGCTGATCTGATGGTTGAATTGCACTCTAGGGACCTTTTCATGGATCATGCTCGAAGCTCAAGCTCATAGGAGGGTCGACTGACCCCCTATGTGGGTCCCACTAGGCTGTATTTTGTGGTCTCCTAAAATCACAAGCTAAGAGTAAAGTGGAACTAGTTATTGATAAAATATGCTCAGGTTATGCTATTCTTCCTTGGAACCGAGGCATGTTGACGGTGTTTTGAGTGTGGATTTCATAGTATATCCATCGTCAACAAGATCCCCAAGCTTAACCTTTGCTCATCCCGAGCAAACAATTAAACTTAGCCTCGGTGGATCAGATATTGTTAGTATGTTCACATTTCAAGAGTACCATGTGCACAACAAAGTTCTTCTCCTTGAATGGAACAATTAGCTATGAAAACTCACCCATATTACCTTAGTCCTCTAGGGGGCTTATGGCTTTTCCATTGTCTTGGGTGGTTGAAAACAGAATAGTTTGACTTGAGCACTAACTTTCTTATTCATAGCAAGTTTCATATCAAAGGTTTTTCAATATTTTCCAAAAGAAAACTTAATGTTCCTCGTATGGTTCTCACATGTCTCTCAATTGGTGTATGATTCCTTACCAAGGCATATAGTAAAAGTTTCCTTTCCTTAAATCTTCCTGCTTCTAAATAGGCTTATGTGGAGCTCAAGATAGGGATAGAAGGAGATAGCATACTTACTTGCATTTGTTGCGAAGTCAAAGCTCGGATCCTTGAAGAGAAGTGTCATACCCCCAGATCAAGATGTGCATGAAGGGTTATGAGGGTGCTAAGCTAGATAGAAAATAAAACTTTTTGACCTCACAAACCAGAATCTACTGCTAGTTACAGGTTATGGGATTACCACTAGAGGCGCGGGTGCAGCGGAAGATGACTCAATGTAGTCGTACGCATCGCAGCAGGTAGTGCAGTTGCGTGGTCGTCTATCACATCAATCCCCTCGCACGGTTCATCCTAGTGCTCCAGATGCAGCACCTCCGAGGAATCCCACACGTGTAGGAAAGAATCGATGTGCCTCCGGACTGCTAGGTTGGCGAGGAGCAGAAGGCGCGAGCGTGGGGAGGATGACGACGGCTGTCAAAGGCGTCTAAAACCCTAACCACGCCCCTACCCTTGCTTATATAGGCATCCCCAATGAGCTTACGAGTTGGAGGCCCATTAGTAACCCTAAGCCTTGTCTAATTTGGGTCCAACCCAAATTAGGCTTCCAGCCCCTTAAGCGTGCGACCCTAAGGGTTCACGTACACATTGACATGGGCCAAGTACTCATACTCGCCCAATAGTTGACAGTGGCCTCTAGCAAGGCGTGACAACTCCTATGTGCACGCAAAGATCATATCAGACAAACCACTACGACCACATACAAGTTATTCCCTTTGCCACTCGATATATGGTTCAACTCATGGGTTAACACTTAACCCAAGAATGGCCATGCATTTGTTGATCCAATCACTTGAGTGATCCAGTGATATCTCTCTCGCGTAGAGAGGGGCAAATTTTATCTTGATTGTCTATGTATCATAGCATGCTTCCCGACCACCCGAAGACCACCTTTATAACTACCCAGTTATGGAGCAGCGTTTGATAGTCCCTAAATAGGTCATTTCACATCTTGAGTACATACCACAATCTTAGGTCTAAGGACATAATGTACATGACGTGAATAGAGACTTTCTCATGTCGGGTCAGTCCAGCCTACATGTCTCACATGTGCCCACATTAGTAGTTTGACATCTCCATGTCTATGACTTGTAAAACATAGCCATCAACTAATACATGTGCTAGTCTAATATTCAATTGTGTTCTCACAAGAAAATCGACCAGGGACAACTTTAGAATAACCATTCAAGTAATTGAGTTCCACAAACAATTCACATAATCGCCAATCAATACAAGTTGTCTATAATGGATATTCAATGAACACTTTATTAATCATGGATACAATCAAAATATCATCATCTACATGATTAGCTCTAGGGCATATTCCCAACAGTCTCCCACTTGCACTATAGTTAATCTCTTCGATGTCTAATCCCCATAGACCTCATGTGCGCCTCATGCTTAGGTTGTGGAAGAGCCTTTGTCAAAGGATCCGCTACAGTCAAATCCATATGTATTTTGCATAATTTGATCTCTTCTCGTTTCATAAACTCTCAAATGAGATGAAACTTCCGAAGTACATGTTTGTTCTTATGGTGATCCCTAGGCTGCTTAGCCTATGCAATCGCCCCATTGTTATCACAATGTAAATTCAATGGGCCCGACCCATTTGGAAAGACACCAAGCTCAATGAGGAATATCCTCAACCGAACACCTTCCTTTGCAGCGCCAGAAGCTGCAATGTACTCAGCTTCTGCTGTAGAATCAGACACCATCTTCTGCTTGGAACTTTTCCAGCTAACTGCACCACCATTTATTGTGAACACAAAACCTTATTGAGATAGTGAATCATCCCCGTCGATTTGGAAGCTAGCATCGGTGTAACCGTTTACAACGAGCTCCTCCTTACCTCCATAGATTAGAAACACATCCTTAGTCCTTCGCAAGTACTTTAGGATATTCTTAACAAGCATCGGTGAGGTTCACCCAGATTAGCTTGGTACCTGCTCGTAGCACTTAGAGCATATGAGACATCTGGGCGAGTACATATCATGGCATACATGATGGAACCAACGGCCGAAGCATATGAAACCTTACTCATGCGTTTGCGCTCTTCATCTGATGAAGGACACTGCTTGTCACTAAAGCGCATACCATGTGACATAGGCAAGAACCCTTTCTTGGACTGTTCCATGTTGAACCATTTCAACACCTTGTCAATGTACGTGTCTTGGCTTAATCCTATTATCCTTCTCGACCTATCTCTGTAGATCTTAATTCCCAAGATGTATGCTGCTTCTCCTAAATCCTTCATAGAAAAACTATTATTCAGTGAAGTCTTTACCATTGCAACATAGGAGTATCATTCCCAATCAATAGTATGTCATCCACATACAAGATCAGAAACACAATAGCGCTCCCACTTACCTTCTGGTAAACACAAGGTTCCTCTTCATTCTTACGGAAGTCAAACCCTTTGACTACCTCATCAAAACAAATATTCCAACTCCGAGATGCTTGCTTTAACCCATAAATAGATTTCTTAAGCTTGCATATCTTTCCAGCATTATTAGGATCAACAAAACCTTCGGGCTGTATCATATACATGTCCTCTTCCAAATACCCATTTAGAAAGGCTGTTTTATCATCCATCTGCCATATCTCATAATCGAAATATGCAGCAATTGCTAAAATGATCCGAATAGATTTAAGCATCACTACCGGTGAGAACGTCTCATCGTAGTCAACCCCTTGAACTTGCTGAAAACCCTTTGCGACAAGCCGAGCTTTATAGATGTGAACATTTCTGTCCATATCCTTCTTAAAGATCCATTTGCTCTCTATGGGTCTAACCCCATCAGGTGGGTCAACCAAGTACCAAACTTGATTGTCTCCCATGGAATCTATCTCAGATCTCATGGCACTTTGCCATTTCTCAAAATCTAGATCCATCATAGCTTCCACATAATCTGTAGGTTCGTCATCGTCTAACAATAACAAATCCCCACGCAATGCGTGAAGTCTCGCTGATCTTTGTGGTTGTGGTGGTGTCTCCACTGCCACGGGTGTCTCAACTTGCTCTGCTACATTAGCATCACTCGTAGAGTCAGTCCCTACTGGCACATATTGAACTTCTTCAAGATACACCTTTTGTCCATTCTTTTCTCTTTTGAGAAACTCTTTCTCTAAGAAAACACCATTTCGAGTAACAAACACATTTCCCTCTGACCGATTATAGACATAATACCCTAAAGTTTCCTTCGGATATCCCACAAATAAGCACTTGACTGATTTGGGTGTTAGTTTATCTGATATAAGTCGTTTAACATAAACTTCACAACCCCAAATTTTTAGAAAAGACAAACTGGGACTCTTACCAGTCCACATCTCATATGGTGTCTTATCTACGGACTTAGATGGTACCCTATTCAATGTGAAAGTGGCTGTTTCTAGAGCGTATCCCCAAAATGATAAAGGTAGGTCCGACTGGCTCATCATAGACCAAACCATGTCCAACAAGGTCCGATTACGTCGCTCAGACACGCCGTTTCTCTGAGACGTTCCGGGTGGCGTAAGCTGTGGAATAATTCCACAACTCTTAAGATGATTGTTGAACTCATGACTTAGATATTTGCCTCCATGATCAGATCGCAAGGCCTTGATCTTCTTGCCACGTTGATTCTCTACTTCATTCTAAAATTCTTTGAACTTTTCAAATGTTTCAGACTTATGCTTCATTAGGTAGACATATCCATATCTACTAAAGTCATTAGTAAAAGTTATGAAGTATTGAAATCCACCTCTAGCTGTCGTGCTCATTGGTCCACATACATCAGGATGTACAAGTTCTAACAAGTCAGATGGCCTCTCAAGAAATCCTTTGAATGGCGCCTTAGTCATCTTGCCTAGCGAGCAAGCCTCACATGTCTCGTATGATTCAAAATCAAAAGAAGTTAGAAGACCATCATCATGGAGCCTCTTCATGCGATTCTCACTTATATGTGATGAGCCCATGGCTCCTCAAATTATTCAGTTTGGCTCTTCTGTTTATGATGAGAAATATAGAAAAGATATGGATAAATTTACTGCTGCTGGCCTTTTATCAAATATAATTTTTAGAGGTGTTTCACTATTAGGAAAAGAGCAGGGAAGGAAACCAAGGAAATATATATTTATTGGCTCCATGCAGGTGGACATCACATGAAGTTTATTAGCATGGAAGAGGTTGCCAAACCGGCCAAAGATGCTAACGACGTGATGGTGCATTGCTGTCGCATTATTTTATTATATTATTTAGTTAATATGGACATTATATGGTCTTACGTAGTCAATAGGCCTGAGTAATATTTTTGTACGTGGGTTTCATTAGGCCTAGTCCATGTTCCTTGTCGAGTCCAATAAGCCAGGTGCCTGCGTTGCACCAGTTAGAGTCTAGGCGGCCTGCGTGCCATATATGCCTAGGCCTGCGTGCCTTGAGGAGGGAGGGGATTTTATTTTGGAGTTATCTCTAGTTGTCGAGCCACCGCCGCTCGACGAACCCTAGCTGGGTGACTGATCCGAATCCTTCGGTGGATTTGTGTTGGTGCGTGATCGAGGATTGATCCTTGGGCTCGTGCTCGAGTTGATTCAATTCCCCATCTTCTGATCGTGGTCGTCAAGGCTGCAGGTAGAAGGAGTTATTTTGGGTTTGGTTTCCATCATATGTAAGCTGATCCTTTCGTCTATCAAAAATATTATCTACTGTTGCTTCGTTGCTTGAAGTGATCACATTGGAATTGTCCGCTACCCTATTTGAGATTAATATAATATTTGTTGCCTGGCTGTTACTATGAAGTACTACTTGTTTCTTGGAGTTTTGGGTCATAAGTGGATTCTGTTGATTAGTTGATCTGAGTTCTGTGACCACGGCTTGACTTCTGTTATCAAGAGGATCACTTTGTTTGTCTAGTCGTTTCCAATCTGCTCCATATTGATTGATAGATTGCCGACACATATATAGTACATATATATCCTCCGACCCTTTGCCTGAACAATAATTTGAGATAATACTGGTGTCTGATTTTTATACCGTGAAAGATCGGGCAAATCTTGGGCAGCGTAGGCATGTCCTCATCAATATGACCCAAACGACAATGCCACATATAGGTAGGGCTTAACTCATTAAGCCAAGGCCGTTTAGCACTAACATTACAGACATGTGCATCATCAAGATTTAAAATAAATAATCCATTCACAATGGATGCAAAAGTCACAAACACATCATTCTTTGAGATCACACAACCATTGTCTTTACTCGCAAATGAATAACCATCCTTCATCAAGCATGAAGGTGACACAATGTTTTGACTTAAACTAGGAACAAAATAACAATTATTCAATTCCAAAATAAATCCTGATGGCAAGGGAAGTTGCATCGTCCCGATGTTCAATGCAGCAACTCTTGCATTATTGCCCACGTGAAAATCAACTTCTCCTTTCTACACACTTCTACTTCTTATCATTCCCTAGATCGTTTTGCAAATATGAGCAATCAATCTGGTATCAAATACCCAAGAATTGATATAAGAGTTAACGAGGAAAATGTTTGTAACATGAAGAACAAGAGTACAAGCAGTAGCAGTACCTTTACCACCGCCATCCTTCTCTAAGGATGCCAAGTACTCCTTGCAGTTCCTTTTCCAGTGACCTTTTCCTTTACAATAAAAGCAATCTGAATTTGCAGATGGTCCAGCTTTGGTAGTAGATGGGTTTGGCTTAGAGATCTCGTCTTTAGCCTTGCCCTTCTTCTTCCTCCAAGAATTGCCCTTCCTCTTAAAATGAGGTCGGTTCTGGATCACCAACACTTGGCTACTGCTGGCACCTTTCTTGATGTCGGCCTCTGCTATTTTTAGCATGCCACATAATTCAAGCCCCTTTCTGCTCCATGCATATGGTAGTTCAAGATGAAGTTTCCATAGCTGGCCAGAAGCAATGCAAGAATGAAATCAGTAGCCAACTCTTGGCCAATTGACAAGCCTAGCTTCTCCAACCTCTAAGTCTAACCAACCATCTTGATTACATGTGGACCAACAGCTGCGCCCTCTGCTAGCTTGGTTTCTGCAAGCACCTTAGAGACATTGAACCTTTCAGTCCATGCTTGAGTTTGGAACATATCTTCAAGCGCCACGATCATATCGTTCACTGAATTATTGTTATCGAAATGCATCTGTAGATCAAGTTCCATAAAAGCAAGCATGAGGCAACTCATGTCGGTGTTCTGACCCTCGAGGGGTTAACACCAATGAGTAATATTGTATTCGCGTGCTCCCTAATCCGGTGGGTGATGCAAGAAGGACACAATAATTTATCCTAGTTCGGGCAAAGAAGGCCCTACGTCCAGCGGGGGGAGGATGATTCATGTTATCTTGCACCGAAGTGCTAGTACAGGGGAAAATACAAGCTGGTGAGGAGTGAAAGGTGGAGTTGGGGCGTTCGGACGCCTTGCTCTCAACCTTGCACAGGCTCATGGTGTCGCTCTGTGATCTAGGGCCTTAATGTTTCTATGCTCTAGATCCTCTCGATTTGAGTCCCGTCCCTCTCTCTAACGCCCTGGCGCCTCCTTTTATAGACGAAGGAGGGGCATAGGTGTACATGTATTTCGAGTTCGCATGACGCTGATGACGTACGACATTGAGGCCGATCATGTCGGTGCCGCTGTAGTGATGTACGTCGGTATGGGAGGCCCTGCAACCGTCGCATCGGGAGTTGTTGAAGTTCAGCTCGAGGGTTCGCTCGGTGAAGTCGAGGGGCGATGGTCGAGGGTCCTGGCCAGAGCCGAGGGGGTCGTGCTGAGGAGGTCGAGCTTCGCTGGATAAGATCGGATCCCGGAAAACACGGAAAACATGTTAGTTTATACGTCTCGAGGCGGTGCGGGTCGTGGCACAGCGCTCGGTATGACGCAACAGCGTAATATGACTTGCGGGATTCCGGGGCATGGGCGGTAAAAGTAGATCTGACCGCCACGCCTGTAACTGTTACTATAACTATGGCCATGCGGTTAGGCGGGGGTAGATAGATCGCATTAAATGCGCTTGGATCTGTACGGGGAAGTTGGTGGCCGAGGGGTGCACTGTCCTCGAGGGCCGCCCATTCGCCCGGGCGAAGTTCCGTCCTCGAGGGGAGGCTCGTTCGCTGGGCGAAGTTACGTCCTCGAGGGCAGGCTCGTTCGGAGGATGAAGTTCCGTCCTCGAGGGGTCGCTCGAATCGTACCCTCGCGTATACAGTACTTGTCCGTTCGGTATCCTCTTGGGTGGACAGTACTGGTCCGTTCAGTAACCTCTCGGTTATACAGTACTAGTCCGTTCGTTAGGCTCTTAAGCAGGCTTTGGTTTTGGGCCGTCGTTGTTCGTTCGCGGGCCAGTTCGATACGTCTCAGCCTATGCGCCTTCGTACGTTAGCGCGGGAGGTTATCAGAGGGGTCATGATGCTAATTTTGTGGGGTTTTAGTTTGTTAAGCAAGGGGTCTGGGATACCCGTTTCCAGGGTATCGACAGTAGCCCCCGAGCCCCTGCGCGAGTGATGTCACTCGGGGAGGGGGTCAGGAATTTAGGAATGAGACGTGATTCGGATTTTTTTGCGGGGGGCGCGCGAGCGACCCCCGCGGGGGTAGCCCCCGAGGCCTCGTAGGAGTCGAAAGACTCCTGTGAGGGCTTTATTTTATATTTAATTTAAAGGGTGCTCGTCCAGTCGGGTATAGGCCTGAACTGGAGTCGTAGCGTTTTACCGAGGGGAGCCCCCGGGGGATTTTCGACCCTCTTTCGTCGAGGGGCGCTGGACACAGGCGAGCCCCCGAGCCTCATGTGGCTAGGGCGTTGCTGGCCTCGGCATTCTTCTCACGAGTCCTTTCGATCGGATGTGAGGCGAGAAGCATCGGACTACCCCCGATAGGGCGAGCCGCGAAGTTCTCAGTGAGCTGGTAACGGGAAAATCCAAGCGAGAGCCCGTTCCTCGTTCGATAGAGGTTGGCAGGAGGCCCGGAGGTGGTCTCATTAAAGCAAAACGCAATGGTCCTACGGATTCTGATTCCATTCGATAGGTCTCGGCGGCTCGATGCCTCCCTTCGGGGGATTCCATAAAGTTCGTAGCGTTTCGCCTTGGATGCGTCCAAAGGGGTCTCGAGAGTTCGTTCTCGAGCAGGGCCTCGTGTTGGCTTCCCCTTGGTCACCCTGACTCGGGTGCTCGAGGGCGGCTGTCGAACCTTGTTCGTGGGGTCAGCCTTCGCTCCTTTGAGACTTAGGGCCGGAGCCCGATTTTGGTGCTCAAGGGTGGCCGTAAGCCCTCACTCGAGGACCGGCCTTCGCTCCCTCGAGACTTTGAGATAGGGCCAGAGCCCATTTTCTCCTCTCGTGGAAATCTCTGTCGACGAGTAATCATTCTCTTTCGGCGCTCAGGGGCGGCCGTTAAGCCCTCACTCGAGGACCGGCCTTCGCACCCTCTAGAGTTCGAGGCGGGGTCGGAGCCCGCTCTTTTGCGGTGCTCAAGGGCGGTCGTTAAGCCCTCACTCGAGGACCGGCCTTCGCTCCCTGGAGACTTCGAGGCAGGGTCAGAGCCTGCTCTTTTGCGGTGCTCAAGGGTGGTCATTAAGCCCTCACTCGAGGACCGGCCTTCGCTCCCTCAAGACTTCGAGGCGGGGTCGGAGCCCGCTCTTTTGCGGTGCTCAAGGGTGGTCGTTAAGCCCTCACT
>CM041636.1:49301114-49312506 GCA_023333625.1 Bothriochloa decipiens
GAGCCCGCTCTTTTGCGGTGCTCAAGGGTGGTCGTTAAGCCCTCACTCGAGGACCGGCCTTCGCTCCCTCGAGACTTCGAGGCGGGGTCGGAGCCCGCTCTTTTGCGGTGCTCAAGGGCGGTCGTTAAGCCCTCACTCGAGGACCGGCCTTCGCTCCCTCGAGACTTCGAGGCGGGGTCGGAGCCCGCTCTTTTACGGTGCTCAAGGGCGGTCGTTAAGCCATCACTCGAGGACCAGCCTTCGCTCCCTCGAGACTTCGAGGTAGGGTCGGAGCCCGCTCTTTTGCGCTGCTCAAGGGCGGTCGTTAAGCCCTCACTCGAGGACCGGCCTTCGCTCCCTCGAGACTTCGAGACGGGGTCAGAGCCCGCTCTTTTGCGGTGCTCAAGGGCGGTCGTTAAGCCCTCACTCGAGGACCGGCCTTCGCTCCCTTGAGACTTCGAGGTGCGTTTTACCTTATGTAGAAAACTCCGTTAGCGAGTGACGGTTCTTTTTTCTTACCGTTGGGCACGCCTTTTGAGGAGAAGGGCTTAGCGGTACGATCGTGGCGGGCCCGAGCAACAGCTCTCGGTCAGAGGTGTGACGCGTGCGTCTGATCGAGGGTCGAGGGGGGAACGGTCAGGTAAACGCATTAATTGCGGGAAGTTACCTTTTCCCTGCCGCCGGGCTCCGCCCGTTGCTCTTCCCGAGTATAAAAATGGAGGGGGACAGGCGTTCGCTCCCACCTTTGCCATTCTGCCGAGCTCCTGCTTTCCTGCGCGCGTGAGGATAAAAACTTAGAGCGAGAAGTCACGATTGGGAACCTTCCTGGTCGACCGTCTGCCGAGGAGATTCATGCTGTTGTTGCCGTCGCCGCGCCCTCCGAGCAGATCTGTGCCGCCGCCGCCACCATGGCCCCAGTCCTCCAGCCCGCCGAGCCCTGGCGCCCGTCGACCGTGACGCGGCAGAGGCTGACCGAGCTGGTGAGAGAAGGACTTCTTCGTCCTGTCACGGATTCGAATCGGCCGGAGTGGATTGCGCCGCCCAGGGACCACGAAGAGCCAAATCCGCCGGAGGGGTATGTGGTGAGCTTCCTCAAGTTCCATCGGCACGGGTTCGGCGTTCCCCCAAGCGAGTTCATGCGGGGGCTGACGAACTACTACGGCGTCGAGCTCCACCATTTCTCCCCCAACGCCATCTCCAACGCCGCCATCTTCGCGGCCGTCTGCGAGGGCTATCTCGGAGTGGAGCCACATTGGGAGCTATGGCTCCACCTCTACAAGGGGGAGTGGTTCGCCTCCCCGGTGTCGGTCGGAGTAAGGCGAATCATCAGAGCGGGATGCCTCAACTTCGCGTTGAAGACCGAGAGGTCGGAGGAGCCACGCGAGTACATCCCCACCGGGTTGGCGACCAACCACTCTCGGTGGGACGAGCAGTGGTTCTATCTTCACAACGACGGCGGCTATCTCCCGCCGTACACCGGGCGGCTCATCACCGAGCGTCCACACAATTGGCCGTTCGGTGTCGCGGGAGACCTTCAGCGTCGACTTCACCCCCTCGTCGTCGCGATGAGGACCCTTCGAGAAGCGGGCCTGACAGTGGGGATGGTCGCCTCGGCCTTTCACAGTCGACGGGTGCTCCCTCTAATGGAGCGCCCGTTGCGGTTGGACGAGATGCTCCCCTCGGCGGCGCCCGAGCTTCTCAGGAGGTGCCGGATGTCCGGCGAAAGGCCGTCCGCCTCGAAAGTCGTCGCGCGGGTAAAGGGGATGGTGTCTGGCTCGTTCCGGGTGGAAGACGTCAACCGTCTCCCCATGCGGCCGGAGGAGGGTTGCCTCGACCTGGTGAGTGCCCCGGCTCGTGCCCTTCGAGTTCTTCCCCCCTCTCCCCTTTCTTATGTCCCTGTGACTAAACATCTTTATGCAGGGGAGAATCGACTACCGGAGATCGAGGCCTCCACTGAGGAAGGACGCTCCTGATCGTCAGGTAAGACGCTTCACCGCCCAGCAAGAGAAGCGGAGTAAGGACGAGGAGGAGAAAAAGAAAGCCAAGAAGCTCCGGGAGCGCGAAAGGCTCGCGAAGCGCAGCGCTGAGCAGAGGCACGACGGGCTCCCGGAGGAGGAGTCTCCCTCTGATGGAGATGAAGATGATGATGATGACAGTGATGACGTCGAGGGGGTGGAGGGGCGCCTCGATCGCATCCTGTCGGAATCCTCCCATGCTGACCACCCCTTCGTGCAGGAGAAGGTGGCGGAGCAGCGCGCCCCTGAGCCGGCGGCATCGGCCTCGGAGCACCGACGTGGAAAAAGGGGGGTCGAGGCCTCGCCTCGAGGGGGATCACCCACCTCGTGTCATACTCGAGGTGGGAGCCCACCCACTTCGATCCGGGAGACCCGGTCCCGGTCGTCGGCGCGCGCGGAGCAGAGGCGTGCCCAGGAGGCCCTGTCGAAGCAGGGAGCGCGGCGACCCCACCGACGGCCCCGAGCAGCCCCAGCCCTACGAAGAGCTCGGCTTCAGGAGGGGTCTCGAAATCTGCGGGCAGTTCGAGGGGTGCCCGAAAGGCCTCTATACCCTTTGGGTAAGTGCCGTTGAATCGCTTTCTTTTCGTTGCGTCGTCTTTGTGCGCTTTAATAAACTTTTTGCCGTTCTGCTTTCCATTCAGGCCCAAGCGCCAGATCGAGGAGGCGTCTCTCGCGCCGGCCAAGCGGCTCAAGATGGATGCAGCCATGAAGACGGAGGCCCCGGCTACAGGTGCGTCATCGAGGCCCTTGGCCCCGTGTGAAGCCAAGTGGTTGTCCTCAGCCCTTGGTGCTATGGCGCGCGGTAGGCTGACGGGTTCCACTCCTGCTGCAGGGTCGAGCGTCCCGGGGGCCGCGGCGGGTGGCGACTCCGTGCCTGGGAGGACGCATGAGGGAGGGAGCGCCTCCTTGACATCATCACCTGCGGCCCTCGAGCTCGACCCGGCACCAGGAGGCGGCGCCCCGTCATCAGGGGCTTCCGTTCCTGGTGGTCCTGAGGCTTCGATCCCCGCACCCAAGGCGGGAGCCCCCGAGGGCCACGAGCTAGGAGAGGAGGTCATCGTCGTGGACCTCGAGGGTGAGGAGACCTCGACCCTTCCCCCCTCGATGGGAGAGCGGCGGCCCTGGCCGGCGGGGCTACGCGAGCTTGAGGTCCGGAGGGAGCAGGAGCAGGAGGCCCTGCAAGAAGCGGAGCTGTCACGGCCGTAGCAGGAGGAGAAAACTAGGGGCCAGCCCCAGCATAAGCCGGCGCAACAGACGCCGCCAGGGGATGCGGCACTGCTGGACCCGCTGGCGCAGCAACCGCCCAAGACGTCGGAGGCGGAAGCGACTTTCGGACTGCCCAAACAATGGGTGTCCGTGATTACTTTGGACGAGTTGCTGGCCGAACAAGAAACGGCGTCGAAGGCGTCGACGGTCCCGCGGCTGCCGGGGGCGCAACCGGAGGATGCCTTGGTATCGAGCCCGGCGGAAGACGTGCCGACGGTGGTCCCACTGGCGCTACAAGTCGTGGCGTTGGGTGAAGCGACGGCCTCCATACCTCCGCTGCCTCCGACGGCGCCGGAAGCAGCACCGGATCAGGCGCCGCAACCGTCGACGGAGCAGCCGGAGGAGACGGTAGCTGTCGGCGTGCTGAGGAGGTCGACGTCCGACCCCGGGCTGAGGAGTGCCCGCGCCGTGTCAGAGTTCCACATCCCGGGGGAGTTGGCCGTGGGCTACGGCATTTCGGGCGATGTGGTGAAGGAGATTGAGTCCTTGGCGCGAGCCAAGGTCAAGATGGTCCTTCCGCATTGGGGCAAGGAGCGCATCGTGCTCCGGGAACTCGGCGATTCCAGCACTCCAGGGATCGAGATGAACGACCGGCGGAGGTCGAGTGCTGGGAGGAGGCCGAGCGGTCCCGGGCGTGGCTGCAGCACTTGCTGAAACTGGGCGCTGAGCTCGCCGAAGGCCTTGACCGAAACCTCGCGGTCAGTCGCTGTGTTAGGCCATATGTAGTTTTTTAAGTTCTTTCGTATGGGATGCCTTAACCCTCGATTTCCTATCCCCAGGTGGCGCGGAGGCGGTCCTACTCCAAGTCAGTCTTCCTCCATGAAACGCACAACAGCCGGGAGGAAGTGCTTTGCCAACTCGAGGCCGGCTGCTCTGCACAGAGCAGGGTGTCCGAGCTCGAGGAGGAGCTGAAGCAGACGAGGGAGGAGGCCGCCAAAGCCAAATAGGAGGCCGCCCGGGTGAAGGTGGACTCCGACGCCGCTCGAGGGGAAGTCGCCCGCCTCGAGGGGGAGCTCGAGCGTGCCAGGGAGGAGGCTGATGCGGCAAAGGCCGAATCAGAGAAGGCCAGGGTCGAGAGCGTCCAAGCCTAGGAGCGCGTCGAGCTGCTCCTGGCGGAGGCTCAGAGCTCCGTGGAGTGCATCCGTTCGCTCGATGCCAGCTTCGCTGAAGTCTCTGCCACGTGCAACGCCCTCTCTGCCTTGGTCCAGGAGGAGAAGAGCCGTGCCGCCGACCTAGAAACCCAGCTCAGGGCAATGAAGGCCACCCTCCAGGACAAGGAGCAGGCCATCATCCTAGCTGGTGGCGCCCTCGAGACCCTCCGCTTCGAGAAGACGGAGGTGACCCGAGCCTTCAAAGAGGCCCAGCGGGAGCGGGACGAGGCTCAGGGGGAGCGCGACGCCATGCTGGGGGATCGCAACGCCCTCGAGACTCGCTGTGCTGGTGAGTTCCTCAAAGGGTTTTTGATCTTTGTTCTTTCTGTATGGTTTATCAAATTCTTGCTTTGTGTTTCAGGCATCGAGTCCGAGCTGCTTGCAACCCAGAACGCCGCCAAGGCGCTATAGGAGAGCCTTGCGGCAGAGGGGGCGCTACTTGGTCGGCTCCGGGTTGCCCTCGATGGGCTCTGCGCCCTCTGGGAGGTCGGGCCCATCGAGGGTGCCGAAGAAGACATCCCGGGTGCCGCGCTCGTGGACCGGATCTACTACCTCGACGCCACCCTTCGTGATCGCATGCGGGAGGCGCTTCACACTGGCGTGAAGCGGGCGCTTGCAGTGGTCTCCTCCGACTTCGTTTTTGATTTGAACGTGGTGGCCCAAGGCTTTGTTCCTGACATCTCGAAGATCGACGCTGAGAATGAGGAGCGCTGCCGAGGGCTCATCAACGACGCCGAGAGGCCGGGGGGAGAGCTGGCGAAGTTATTCAAGGACGAAGTCCTCCCCCCGGCGGATGGAGGGTACCATGTCGAGGAGGGCGGCGACGGGGCAAGCCTGTAGGGCAAGACTTCGAACCTTTTCTGCTTTCTTCTCACCTAGACTTTGCTTTTTTGACTAAGTTTTTGATGCAAGCTCGTATCCCTCGAGGGGGGATCGAGTGGAGGTAGCGTAGCCCGGAGGCGTAGGAGAGCTCCGGCTCGACAGCCCTCGACCCCAAGGGAGTTCAAGGCATTTTCTACTTAGTCGCGAAGCGTATCGAGGTGTAAGAAAGAAGAAGCACTCGAGTTTTGCTCACCTCACTTTTGCTTTCTGACTGAGCGTTCAACGTGAACTCGTATCCCTCGAGGGGGGGAGCGAGTGGAGGTACCGTAGCCCGGAAGTGTAGGAGAGCTCCGGCTCAACAGCCCTCGACCCCTAGGGAGTCCGAGGCGTTGTCAACTTAGTTGGGAAGCAAAAAGAGGGGGTTCCCCCCCGTTAGCCCCCGAGGGAGGCTCGACTCTGGTGAGACAGGGTCGAGGCTACCTCTTGCATGTACAATAACGAGTTTGAACTTATAATCCAAAGTAGTCCTTATATTTGTCATGCGGAAATGTACAAGACATGCGAGAATGTACAAGGGCACTGGTGCCCTAAGGGTAGAAACGACGTAGCTGTTCGATGTTCCACGCGTTGGTGAGGATTTCGCCTTTGTCGTTAGCGAGCTTGTACGTCCTAGGCTTTAGCACCTCAGCTACGGCGAATGGACCTTCCCATGGCGGCGTCAGCTTGTGACGTCCTTTGTTGCTCTGCCGTCGACGTAGGACGAGGTCTCCCACTTGGAGGTCCCTCGGGCGCACGTGCTTGTCGTGGTAGCGTCGAAGGTTTTGCTGATACCTCACGGAGTGAAGCAGCGCCATGTCTCGAGCCTCCTCGACCTGGTCGACGGCGTTTGCGAGGGCTTCTTCGTTGCTTTGCTCGTTGTACGCCTTTAGTCGAGGGGAACCATACTTGAGGTCAGTGGGGAGGACGGCCTCGGACCCATAGACCAAGAAGAATGGGGTGAACCCCGTGGCTCGACTAGGTGTTGTCCTTAAGCTCCATAGGACCGATGGCAACTCCGCGGCCCATTTTTTTCCGTGCTTGCCAAGGCGTTTGAGGATCCTTGGCTTGAGGCCCTGCAAAATCATGCCATTGGCGCGCTCGACCTGGCCGTTAGTTCGAGGATGTGCAACCGCGGACCAATTCACACGGATGTGATGGCGATCGCAAAAATCCAAGAACTTCTTGCCGGTGAACTGCGTGCCATTGTCGGTGATGATGACGTTCGGGACCCCGAAGCGATGGATGATGTCGGTGAAGAACTCGACCGCCCGTTCAGAGCGGATGTTGCTGATGGGCCAGGCCTCGATCCATTTGGTAAACTTATCGACGGCAATGAGCAGGTGCGTGTACCCTTTGGTCGTCCTCTTGAGAGGCCCCACAAGATCCAGCCCCCAGACCGCAAACGGCCAGGTGATGGGGATCATTTGTAGGGCGTGAGCTGGGAGGTGCGTCTGCTTGGCGTAGAATTGACACCCTTTGCACGAGCGGACGATGTTCGTGGCATCGAAAACGGCGGTCGGCCAGTAGAAACCCTGTCGAAAAGCATTGCCTACGAGGGTCCTTGGTGCTGCGTGGTGGCCGCAGGCTCCCGAGTGTATGTCCTCGAGGGGCCTCCTGCCTTCCTCGATGGTAATGCAGCGCTGAAGAACGCCCGAAGGGCTTCGCCTGTAGAGTTCCTTGCCGTCACCGTAGATGATGTAGGACTTGGCCCGTCGCGTGATCCAGCGAGCTTCGGTCCGGTCTTCCGGAAGTTCTCCCCGAATGAGGCAGTTGAGTAAAGGGGCTCGCCAATCCGGTGGCGGGTTCGACGGAGGAGATGTCTCCTGGATCTCCATAACCTGGGCCCCGGTCGAGGGGGCCCCGATCTTGGTCATGGGGTGGAGCTTCGAGGGCATAGAGCAAGCCCCCGAGCCCAAATTGACGGAGGGCTCGAAGAGGTCCCTCGAGAACACGTCCGGAGGGACCGTACCTCGAGTTGATGCAATTTTCACGAGCTCATCCGCGGCTTCGTTGTATCGTCGAGCGATATGACTAATCTCGAGGCCGTGGAATTTGTCTTCCAACTTGCGCACTTTGTTGCAGTATGCTTCCATCTTGGCGTCGTGGTAGCTCGAGGTCTTCATCACTTGGTCGATGATTAGCTGCGAGTCGCCTCGAACGTCAAGGCGTCGGACCCCGAGTTCAAGGGCGATTCGTAATCCGGCGATAAGTGCCTCGTACTCCGCGACGTTATTAGAAGCAGCAAAGTGGATGCGAATGACGTAGCACATGTGGACTCCGAGGGGTGAAATGAAGAGCAAGCCCGCGCCTGCTCCTGTCTTCATGAGCGACCCGTCGAAGTACATCATCCATAGCTCGGCTTGAATTTGGACTGGTGGCAGCTAAGTGTCGGTCCACTCGGTGACGAAATCTGCCAGCACTTGAGACTTGATGGCCTTCCATGGTGCGTAGGTGATGGTCTCGCCCATCAGCTCGACCGACCACTTGGCAATCCTTCCAGCGGCCTCCCGGTTATGGATGATCTCCCCCAAGGGGAACGAGGATACCACAGTAACCGGGTGGCCGAGGAAGTAATGTTGGAGCTTGCGACGCGTAAGGACGATGGCGTAGAGCAGCTTCTGCACCTGTGGGTAGCGGATTTTCATTTCCGAAAGCACTTCGCTGATGAAGTAAACCGGCCGCTGGACTGGCAAGGCGCGTCCTTCCTCTTGCCTCTCCACCACTATGGCCGCGCTGACCACCTGGGTGGTTGCGGCGACATAGAGGAGGAGAGGCTCAGGCGGTTCAGTCGCCGTTGCTGGTCAAGGAGGGACGAGGATCGAAGTGGACATCAGCTTGGCTTTGAGTTCATCGAGGGCCCCCTCGGCCTCCGCGGTCCATGTAAATCGCTTGGATTTTTTCAAGAGACGGTACAGAGGCATGGCCTTCTCCCCTAAATGTGAGATGAAGCGGCTGAGGGCCACGAGACAGCCCGTGACCCTCTGCACGCCCTTGAGATCCCGAATCGGCCCCATTCACGTGATGGCCGCCACCTTCTCGGGGTTGGCCTCGATCCCACGTTGGGAGATGATGTATCCGAGGAGCATGCCCCGAGGCACTCCAAAAACACATTTCTCGGGATTGAGTTTTATGTTTTTGGCTCGAAGGCACCCGAACGCGATTTCGAGGTCTCGGATGAGGTTGTCCACTCTTTTGGACTTGATCACGATGTCATCAATGTAGGCTTCGACCGTGTCGCCTATGTGTTCGCCGAAGACATGGAGCATACACCGCTGATACGTTGCCCCGGCGTTTCGGAGGCCGAAGGGCATTGTCACGTAGCAGTACATGCCAAAAGGTGTGATGAAGGAAGTCGCGAGCTGGTCGGACTCTTTCATCTTAATTTGGTGGTAGCCGGAGTAAGAATTGAGGAACGAGAGGGTTTCACACCCCGCGGTAGAGTCGACAATTTGATCAATGCGTGGTAAAGGAAATGGAACTTTGGGACATGCTTTGTTTAAACTAGTATAGTCAATACACATCCGCATCTTTCCATTTTTTTTCTTAACTAACACGGGATTAGCTAACCATTCGGGGTGATGAACTTCCTTGATGAATCCAGCCGCCAAAAGCTTGTGTACCTCCTCGCCGATGATCCTGCGCTTCTCCTCATCGAAGCGGCGCAGGCGTTGCTTCACCGGTCTGGACCCGGCCCGGATTTCCAAGGCGTGCTCGGCGACTTCCCTCGGTATGCCCGGCATATCCGAAGGACTCCATGCAAACATATCGGCGTTCGCACAGAGAAAGTCGACGAGCATGACTTCCTAGTTTTCCTCGAGGTCGGCACTGATCGTTAGCACCTTCTCGCATGGGCAGTTCGGGTCGAGGGGGACTTTCTTGGTGTCTTGTGCTGGCTCGAAGTTGCCGGCGTGTCGCTTGGGATCTGGCATCTCGTCGGCGAGGTGCTCCAGGGTCACGGCTATCATGGCATTTTGCTCGACGGCCTCCCCATATTCGACGCATTCGACATCGCAGTCGTACGCGTGCTCGTAGGAGGAGGCGACAGTGATGACGCCTTTGGGTCCTGGCATCTTGAGCTTGAGGTAGGTGTAGTTCGAGATCGCCATGAACTGCGCGTAGCCTGGTCGGCCGATGATGGCGTGATACGTTTCGTGAAACCCGACCACCTCGAAGGTGAGGGTCTCTTTCCTGAAGTTAGCAGGGGTGCCAAAACAGACAGGGAGTTCGATACGGCCGACGGGGAAAGCCTTCTTCCCTGGCACGACGCCATGGAACCCCCCGGCACTGGGTCAGAGTTGGTGCCTCCTGACCCCCAGGAGGTCGAGGGTCTCGAGGTAGATGACATTTAGGCTATTGCCGCCGTCCATGAGGACCTTCGAGAGGCTGGTGTTGATGATGATCGGGTCGACGACGAGCGGATAGGCCCCGGGGTTGGGGACTCGATCCGGATGGTCATCGCGGTCGAATGTGATGGGCGCATCAGACCAGTCGAGGTAGTGAGGTGTCGCGACACGAGCGAAAAAGACCTCTCGACGCTCTCGCTTACGCTGTCGGGGCATGAGCTGGGTCGAGGGCCACCCGTAGATCATGTAGCAGTCATAGACTTCGGGGAATTTTCCGTCTTCCCCGTTGTCTCCCTCACCGCCGCCTTGGTCTTTCTTGTCGTCACCTTTCTTCACACCCACTTGCTCGAAGTGCCTTCGAAGCATGTGGCAGTTCTTAAGCTTGTGCCTTGCCCCGTCCTTATGGTAAGGACAGGGCTCCTCGAGCATCTTATCAAAGATGGCACCCTCGGGGGGCGCGGGGGGACCTCGAGGTCTTTTGCCTTCGGTTGCAGCGACGAGATCATCTTCTGCAGCCTCCCGCTTGCCTTGTTGATTTTTCTTCTTCTTGTTATTTCTCTTCGACCCTTTGCTCGAGCCTCTGGCGTTGTCGGCTACCGGCGTTTTTCCCTTGTCCTTCACGTCGTTGAAGAAGGCGCCGACGGCCTCCTCGCCAGCCGTGTAGTTGGCGACCACATCCATAAGCTCGTCGATGGTGTCGGGGCGGTTACGCCCTAACTCGCGAACTAGGTCCTTGCAGGTTGTACCCGCAACAAACGCTAGAACGACGTCGAGGTCGGAGATGTGGGGCAGCTCGGTGCGGAGCTCGGAGAATCACCGAGCAAAGTCGCGGAGAGACTCCCCTGGCTTTTTCTTGCAGTTGCGCAGTTCCCAGGAGTTTTCGGGACGCATGTAGGTACCTTTGAAATTCCCCTCGAAGATACGGACAAGGTCGGTCCAAGTGCGAATCTGTTGATGCAAAATTATATCTGCAAACACACCGGGCTAATACCCGAAATCGATATCCGGAGCGTGCCAGTCGATTTGACCTGTTAATCGACAAGGACGATAGATTTGAATAAAACCTGAACGAGACGACAGCGATACGCCCGGACGTCAAAGCTCAGATGATACTCGATAACTGTTGAACAGATCAGGGAAGACGACAGCGATACGCCCGGACGTCAAAGCCTGAATCTTGCTCGGTAAAAGCGGAACCTGCAAGGCCGCCGGAGATCAAGTTGATGCAGCCCGTCGACTCTTGAAAGAACTCGTTGAAAAGGAAAAAGTACTGATGACGAAGTCGCCGAAAAGTAGATTGCTTGAAAAGTAGATAAAAATAGTAGGTTTGTTGTATTGATGATTATTCTTTTCATTGTCTTTCGGTACATATTTATACCCTAGTACTATGAGTCCTAAACAGACATGACAAAGTATTACCTAAACAATTCTTATCTCTAAGGAATAAAAAATAACGACTCGTACCAAGGTCGGACTCAAAAATAAGCTAATAAAATAATGGCATAAATATCGCCAATTCCCTTATCCATTGCTTTACGATGAAAACTCTACCGGCATGCTCTTCATCCCTGTAGATTCCATCGGCAACCCATCAATAATGGCTCAGACCCGCTTTCCATGTCCTTCAGCTCCGCTTTCCATCGGCAACCATGCCTCAATCTCTATCGGCAACAGCCCTCTGGCTTCATCGGCAATGTACGAGATCAACATGTCCTTTATCGGCACTCATTCATCGGTCAACTCAGAATCAACGCTGGAGAAGAACCACTCCCTTGCC
>CM041636.1:49312516-49433898 GCA_023333625.1 Bothriochloa decipiens
CACAGTTTTCGGTCCATATTGACACGTGTCAAAAAACGGTGTCAACAGAATCTGGTCGGGGGGAAGCTCCTCGAGCCACCTACGTGCGGTGTCGGACAGGAACAGGGGGAGGTGATGTATGATGGCGTGATCGTCGCACGCCCCGCCTGCCTAACAAGCCAACCGGAAGTCGGCTAGCCAGAGCTCGGGATTGGTTTCGCCGTTATATTGGATGAGGCTCGTGGGGGGTCGAAACTTGTCGGGCAGCTGGGCGCAGCGGATCCTCCTGCTGAAGACCCGGGGGCCCGGTGGCTCTGGGGCCTGTTGGTCTTCTTCGCTGTCGTAGCGCCCTCCACAATGGGCGCTGTACCCTCGATCCTCGGCATCCCCGTGCTTGCGTCTGCGGTTCTCGACAATGTCGAGGCGCGCGTCGCGGGGAGCGCGGTCATCGTTGATAGGCTCTCGGGCCGGGTTCTTCTTCTGTCGGGGGGCCGCCCCCTGATCGGCCGAGCCCTCCCTCTCTGGCCAGGAGGGCTCGACCTGAGGCTCGAAGGCAGCTCCTTGACGCCTCGAGGCTGAGCTCTCGGCTTGTTGGGTAGCAGCAACTTGGAGGAGACCCTCGACCTCGCATTGTATCCGCCGAGCTTGCGAGTTGGACGGTGCGGGCATATTGCGGAGGAGCATAGCCGCCGTAACAACGTTCTGGCTTGCTCGGGGATAACGGTGGACGGGTTGCTCAGGTACTCCTTCCTCGATGATCTGCCAATTGACCTCTCGGGCCCTGGCTTGGGCTCTACCGCCGAGCGGTCGCCGCTCTTGTTCGAGGGTCAGCTCGAGTAAGCGCAAGCGTTCCTGCTCGTCGGCAAGCTTCGCCTGCAACTCTCGAATCTGTGCCATCTGCGCGTCCTGCTCACCAGGACGAGGGCATGCTTCTCGGGGTGCGTCTAGTTGTTGGTCCTCTGCTCTGGGGGGAGCATCTCTCGCCACGGCGGTAGACGCCGCGGCCGCTGGATCGATGGTTTCCTGATCGGAGTCGATGCCACCATCGATGTGGAGGCACTCTCGGGTAGGATCCCAGTGATCAGAGTCAGAGTCAGGGTCGCCGCAGTAGAAGACGGGGAATTGCCCCCGCGCCTCCTCCTGCAGCTGCCGTCGGAGTGTGTCGACGGTTTACCCCCGGGGGCCGGGCGTTCTTGCGAAAGCCAAACCCTCGAAGGCCGGTGTGACAGTCCCCACGTCCGTCAACGCGCGGAGAAGGGTGTCTGGGCGGTCCTCCAATGCACTCATGTTAGAGTGGGTTGCTGTCGTAGTCGTCGTTGTGGGATTGTTGAAGTCGGACGAAGGCCACTGACGGCGCTCGAACAGTCCGTGCGGAAGCGAGCTTGATCGAGCGGGGTTTCGTCGCGCTTCCCCGACGAGCGCACGGTGAGAGCGGAGTCAGGGTTGTGCCAGGATCCTGCCGGTTTGCCCTCTGCCTCTAAACTCGGGTCAGATACGCCCTCAACAAGAGGTTTCTCATCTCCGGTCAGGGGCGTGGAGAAAGCGGCGGGGACCCTTCTCGACTTGGGTTGACGGCGATGACGGCGCCGACCGTGCCTCCTTCCGGATGTGGAAGCGTGGTCATGAGACTGGCGAGCGGCTCCCCATGAACGTGGGGGCATACCGCGACCTCCGTTCGGGTCACTGATGAAGAGCAGGGTCATGTCGTAGCCCTGGCCGAGGGTCATGAACTCCAGGCTCCCGAACCAGATCACGTAGTGTGCGGAAGTGGTGAAACGAAATTGCCCATCCGGAAAAATGGCGGGAAATCGTTAGTGACACGCGGCTCCTCTACCTGGCGTGCCAACTGTCGGTGTTCTGACCCTCGAGGGGTTAACACCAACGAGTAATATTGTATTCGCGTGCTCCCTAATCCGGTGGGTGATGCAAGAAGGACACAATAATTTATCCTGGTTCGGGCAAAGAAGGCCCTACGTCCAGCGGCGGGAGGATGATTCGTGTTATCTTGCACCGAAGTGCTAGTACAGGGGAAAAAACAAGCTGGTGTGAGGAGTGAAAGGTGGAGTTGGGGCATTTGGACGCCTTGCTCTCAACCTTGCACAGGCTCACGGTGTCGCTCTGTGATCTAGGGCCTTAATGTTTCTATGCTCTAGATCCTCTCGATTTGAGTCCCGTCCCTCTCTCTAACGCCCTGGCGCCTCCTTTTATAGACGAAGGAGGGGCACAGGTGTACATGTATTTCAAGTTCGCATGACGCTGATGATGTACGACGTTGAGGCCGATCATGTCGGTGCCGCTGTAGTGATGTACGTCGGTATGGGAGGCCCTGCAACCGTCGCATCGGGAGTTGTTGAAGTTCAGCTCGAGGGTTCGCTCGGTGAAGTCGAGGGGCGACGGTCGATGGTCCTGGCCGGAGCCGAGTGGGTCGTGCCGAGGAGGTCGAGCTTCGCTGGATAAGATCGGATCCTGGAAAACACGGAAAACATGTTAGTTTATACGTCTCGAGGCAGTGCGGGTCGTGGCACAGCGCTCGGTATGGCGCAACAGCGTAATATGACTTGCGGGATTTCGGGGCATGGGCGGTAAAAGTAGATCTGACCGCCACGCCTGTAACTATTACCGTAACTGTGGCCATGCGGTTAGGCGGGGGTAGATTGATCGCATTAAATGCGCTCGGATCCGTACGGGGGAGTTGGTGGCCGAGGGGTGCACTGTCCTCGAGGGCCGCCCATTCGCCCGGGCGAAGTTCCGTCCTCGAGGGGAGGCTCGTTCGCTGGGCAAAGTTACGTCCTCGAGGGCAGGCTCGTTTGGAGGATGAAGTTCCGTCCTTGAGGGGTCGCTCGAATCGTACCCTCGCGTATACAGTACTTGTCCATTCGGTATCCTCTCGGGTGGACAGTACTGGTCCGTTCGGTAACCTCTCGGTTATACAGTACTAGTCCGTTCGTTAGGCTCTTGAGCAGGCTTTGGTTTTGGGCCGTTGTTGTTCATTCGCGGGCCAGTCCGATACGTCTCAGCCTATGCGCCTTCGTACGTTAGCGCGGGAGGTTATCGGAGGGGTCAAGATGCTGATTTTGCGGGGTTTTAATTTGTTAAGCAAGGGGTCTGGGATACCCGTTTCCAGGGTATCGACAACTCACTTCAAGATCCACATCACATGCTTTCTTGTAAGCGTTTTCTCAGCAGCATTGGATTTTCATTGGGCTCATCTGGTAATGGGGTGTCTAGAATTTCTTCCTTTTTCTCAGCCTTGAGAACAATTCTTAGGTTGCGGATCCAATCCACGTAATTTGTTCCATTCAACTTATCTTTCTCAAGAATTGTACGGAAAGAAAATGGTTGATTGCGAACGACCATCTACAACAAAAGTAACACAAAATACTAAGAGAATGTATCCATGAAGGAGTAAATTATATCAAAATAAAATCTACTCCTACTGAAATCAATATTCCTCAATTGATACTTAGTGATTCAAAATCTACAACTAACAAGTCAACTAGTGAGCTTTAGCATCACCGCTAGAAGACATGGTAGATCGCTAAGCAACACTTTGCTAATCATATCACATATGACTCTTGTTGTTGGGCAGCATCTCTATGCTACGCTCAACCTACCCATGCTCCAAGGTCCCTAACGGTTAGGATGACCTTGTTTAAGTAACCAAACCTTCTTGCAGTAAGTATCCAATACAAACCTATCTAGTTGAGGAAAACCAGTGGCACCCTAATTTCATAGACCCACCCCCGATTGTACAAGACTTAAGATAGTGCAAGGTTTGGGGAAGCATTCAACTTAAACATTGCTGAGGTATCATTCTACTTCACTACCATACTCATGTAGACAAAAACATAATAGCATGTGAAAGTAGAACATAGTAATGAGAATCACAATCACACATAGTGACATGGTATGGCCCTTAATCAAATGGTGATCTCCATCTCCATGATCTATGTGTGCCAACCTTCTTGTGATGAGTCCTCCAAGAATGATTTTACCGCAAGATATACTAATTACATAGTCGCGTAATCACAAGATGGCGCGCAGGAAAATACATCAAAAGGCAACACATATGGCTCCAGCCGTGTTGCTTACATGACACACAGGCCATGAATGAATTACATACATACACATGGGCCATACCATACACATCATACCTTGCAAAAACAAGTTAGGCGCAAAACAATTCTATGCACGTACGACTAATAGCAACGGTGGTCCCTGAAAACCAAACGGGATTACACAGATCGTGTCTATGGAATCGCTATAAAAATGTCATCAGATTGATCTCATCAACCTGAATCTGAACCATTCGGGGTCCTTCTATTTTCACTTGATCAATCCCATTGATTTATGCCCAACATGTATGGTCTTACGTGTATCACTTAACTCAGGTGGCAGATTAAACTGACCGGTATGAGTAGATCGTTACATAGCCATGCATCAAGAGCATGAAAACAGATTGACTTTCCATCTACCACCCTGTTTCACAGATTGATCTAATCAAACCGTGCAGCCAAGACTAGCAGATCACATCTACTATCTCTGCATATCACCATATGAACAAAACCAAACCTATAACGAAGCAGTAACGGAGCTGATACCACTGAAGGGTTATGAGGGTGCTACGCTCGCTAGAAAACAAAACTTTTTGACCTCATAAACCAGGATCTACTTCTAGTTACAGGTTACGGGATTACCACTAGACGTGCGGGTGCAGCGAAAGATGACTTGATGTAGTCGTACATGTTGCAGTAGGCAGTGCAGTTGCATGGTCATCCATCACATCAATCCCTCACACGATTTGTCCTAGTGCTCTAGATGTAGCACCTCTGAGGAATCCCACACGTGGTGGGAAGAATCGATGCGCCTCCGGACTGCTAGGTCCACGAGGAGCAGAAGGCACGAGCGTGGGGAGGGCTACGGCGGCTGTCAAAGGCGTCTAAAACCCTAACCGCACTGCTACCCCTTGCTTATATAGGCATCCCCACTGAGCTCACGAGTTGGAGGCCCATTAGTAACCCTAAGCCTTGTCTAATTTGGGTCCAACCCGAATTAGGCTTCCAGCCCCTTAAGCATGAGACCCTAAGGATTCACACACACATTGATATGGGCTGAGTACTCCTACTTGCCCAATAGTTGACAGCAGCCTCTAGCAAGGCATGACAACTCCTATGTGCATGCAAAGATCATGTCAGACGAACCACTATGACCACATACAAGTTATTCCCTTTGCCACTCGATATATGGTTCAACTCATGGGTTAACACTTGACCCAAGCACGGCCATGCATTTGTTGATCCAATCACTTGAGTGATCTAGTAATATCTCTCTCGCATAGAGAGGGGCAAATTCCATCTTGATTGTCTATGTATCATAGCATGCTTGCCGACCACCCGAAGACCACCTTTATAACTACCCAGTTACAGAGCAGCATTTGATAGTCTCTAAGTAGACCATTTCACATCTTGAGTACATACCACAATCTTAGGTCTAAGGACATAACGTACATGACATGAATGGAGACTTTCTCATGTTGGGTCAGTCCTGCCTACATGTCTCACATGTGCCCACATTATTAGTTTGACATCTCCATGTCTATGACTTGTGAAACATAGCCATCAACTAATATATGTGCTGGTCTAATATTCAAGTGTGTTCTCACAAGAACGCCGACCAGGGACAACTTTAGAATAACCATTCAAGTAATTGAGTTCCACAAATAATTCACATAATCGCCAATCAATATAAGTTGTCTATAATGGATATTCAATGAACACTTTATTAATCATGGATACAATCGGAATATCATCATCTACATGATTAGCTCTAGGGCATATTCCCAACAGTGCAAGTGTGTGCATTTGTTACCAAGGCATATAGCTTTTTTTCTAAGACTTTCATGTGTCCATCTATATGAATACATCTTTTGCCTAGCCCTTTTTTATGTCTCATCTTCTAAACAACATCTAGAGAGATATTCTAACACTTAGAGCATGGAGCAACCTATTTGGTGGAAATGGAATGCATGTTTTTGCGTACTTCCAGTGTAGAAGCAGGATATATATATGTGGCGTGTGTGATCTTGATCTTAGGAGCATGGTAAGTCTCTTGACAAAGATCAATAAGAATTGACAACACTCAATACAAAACAAATAGCCTATGTGGAAGGGTTGTAAACATGTAAAGCAGATATGGCTCGTGGTAGGAATTTATCACCATTGAGGAACAATTAAGGTTTTGATCATTTTAAGAATAAATATTCAATACTCAAGCTTTCTTAAAACAATATTATTATTGGTTTATGCCTCTGCCTCCCTACTTTCGCTAAGTATACCGAGGAGGGAGGGCGAGGGTCATACCAAATAGGCACAAACAAACGAGAAGAGTGGGGACAATGGCCAAGTGGGCCCATGGACTTGAATTGCATTAATTAGCACTAAAAAATTGTAATCGTGCTCCCCCTTTACATAGTGCCTCGCCCTTGGTATTTATAGGGCATATCAAGGGTCAAGGGCTTTTTACATTAGGATTCCTTCTCTCATTACATTGCCCATGGGCCCCATGGAGGTCACTTTGGTACATTGGCTGAGTGAGCTAACTACCCCCTTGGAGCAGGCTGGCGCCACGCGTCGGCCTCAACAATCTCCACGTGTCATCTTGGGGAGACGCCACGTTGACCAACTTGGTGGAGGTAGTCCCAGTGATCGTTGCGCCATCCGGAGCCATCCCCAGCAAGGCTCTAGAGCTCTGCTTCCTGCAGATCAGACAAAGGTCACTGGAATTGAGTGGAGGGTTAACCCGAGTCGGCGCGTCCTAAGGCAAAGGTGGGTTGACCAGTGAAGGTCAGCACCCCCGCTTTTGGTGCTAGCCGAAGGTCTTGGCCCCTCATTGGGACCATAGAGCTGCATGGGGGCTCCTGACGGAGGTTGCTCCCCCAACAGCAGCCCCTCGATGGTATGGCCCAGCTAGCAGGGTCGGAGCAACGCCTTTTGAACATGAAGGGGGCTCGACCACTAGGCGTACCACGCCAAGTCGACCTTCGGCAGCGACGCCCCGATGTTGCTCACAGCCCGTTGCTAGTGGGCTTTAGTGGTTGTGGCGTGGGCTTGTGCACTGTTTAGAGATGCGACTGTTAGGGTTTGCGTGTTCTGCGGCGCGCTGTCAATCGATGTTTCCTTGAGATGCGGATCTAGCCGTTACTGTGGTGAATGGCTGGCGTCTATAAATAGCTGGGGGGCGGGTGAATTAGTTTTTTACCTGCCTTTGCATGCTTGTCTTGGGAGAGTTGTTGCCCTAATTCTCTGAAGAGTGAAGGTTGTCGGAGGTTGAGTGCAAAGGTTGGCTATTTGTGCTGTTGGGGCGAAGCGTCATGGTGCGAAGGTTTCAGTAGAGGTTATGGGCAAGCTAGCTTCTGTCCCCGTGTATGAGTTTGGGGTTAGCCAAGTGAAGAGGGAGGACTTGGATGCCTTCGCTGGACATGGTTTGTTTGATTGGCATCTTGCGCGACATTGGGAAGGTGAAGCGACTCCGGTTCCACATGATGATGAGGTGTACAAGGATTTCTTCGTGACTGAGCTCCGGTTTCCTGCTTTGCCGCTGGTAGGGATGTGTTGCAGAGGTTCGATGTTCAGTTTCATCATCTGACGCCGAACTGTTTCCCAAAGCTATGCTTGTTCATCTGAGGTTGCCACTCGCAAGGGGTGGAACCGACAGTCGAAGGTTTCCTGCGGACGCACCGCATGCACACCCAGAACTGGATGAAGAAGGTGGGTGAGGTGATCGATGGGGGTCAGTTTGGGGTGTACACTTTTTGTCATCGGACTGGAGCCTCATTTTCCGTGCAGGCATAGAGGAACAAGGGCCGAGCGATTGGCATGAGCATTGGTTCTATTATCAATTGGCCGATGACGATGGTTTGGTTGGGGGCTTGACCGCGTTGAAGGCAGAGGTTAGTGTGGAGCTGGTGGAAGATGCTAAAGCCCACTGGTGTGAAGACGCGATGCATACCCTATCTCGATGCATGGCGCTCGGGACTTATTTGAGGAGTACCACTACGCGGGGTTCATCCCTCTTACGATTGGCCAGACTTGGTCTATTGTGAAGGAGGGAGACAACTCGTATGAGGAGCGAGGGTACGAAGGGCTTAGAGCCCTGAAGATTGATGCCCGTGCAGCTTGGGCGGGGGTGCTGGATGCGGTGCCCTTTGATGCGGAGGGTCTGAAGCAAGTTTACGCTATTTTGATGACGCAAGTCAATGAGCTAGTGGACAAGCTAGATGGGAAGGAGTTGGAGAAGATTCATGGGTTGATTCCTGACTTGCCCCGGGTGAATAGGGTGTTTGACATCCTTGGGATTGTGTATGGGATACACGCGGTGGAGGAGAAAGAGGGTGGAAAGATGAAGAAGAGGAAGGCGGTGGAGGCAGTTTCTGAGGAACCATCAGCAAGCGACGGTGGGCAGGGTCGTGGAGGCCGTGGTGCTATGAAGGTCACCGCAGTCGTGGGATTGCTGATTTGCAGTCTACCATGGAGCAAAATGTGGATCTCCAGCAGTCTCTGAATGCCGAGAAGGAGGAGCTTGAGAGGGTGAATAGGAAGTTGGGGGAGGTGGAAAGTTGTGAGGCGATGATGACAGCTTCACTGGCTGCCACGATGGCGGTGGTGAAGGAAGGCTTCAACAGCGTGCTGGTCGAAGCTGGTGGGCCGCCACGTCCGAACTCCTCGAAGCGTCGGTGGGCAACATGCGGGGCTGGCTGCAGGCGGAGATTAGCTTGTTGCCATAGGTTTTTAGTGCACTGGCCGAATACGGCACCTACTGCAAGGGACTGGCTACTGCCTGTGCGCTGCGAGGGCAGTAGTGTAAGCATGTGAAGAAGCTTGGCCAGCCCAACTTCGAGTATCCCTCGGTAGAGGATGTCCGGGCTTCGCGGGACAACGGGGTCTGCAGTAATGCGGTGGTCTGTGTTGTCAAAGTTCTAGTATCGAGGGGGACATGTGCTTGTGCACGAGGAGGCTACTGTTGTGACCCGTGATGTAAGTGATGCTGACCTATGTGTTTTCTGTTGGTGTTGGGTTGCTTTTCCTATTTGGTTTGTGACTAATGAGGGTTCGCTTTTGTTAATCGTAGCTTCACGAGCACATTGTTGGGTCCCCGGGGGCTAGGGTGGAGCCGGAGGCTGCCACCATCGATGTGGCTATGCTGGAGGTAGCTGCCGTTGACGTGGCTGCGTCAGAGATGACTGGCACTGGCGAAAGCGCTGAAGGTGCCCCTGGTGAGGATGAGGGTACCGAGGGTACGGTCGAGCCACCATGAGTTGCAGTGACTGAAGAGCTCGCAGCTCGGGCAGTTGAAGGGGCTGCGAGAGCGGCCGAGGAAGAGGTTGGTACCCATGAGGGTAGCTCCACCGGGGCCGCTTGATTTAGTTCAAAGTTGTAATGGATAGCCTTGCCAACTCTTAAGATTGCATTTCTATGTGCTGTATTTTGAACATTTGTGGAGTTTGATGTTTAGTGGTTATGATTATGGATGGCTAGGAGTCGATGTGTTTGTCAATGATCCGAAGGGCTTCACTGATCTTTCTTTTTGTTGATGTGGAGGGTTTTCGTGCTTGGGTCTAATTATAGTGCCTCCGTTGCGCAGGTCCATGCGGAGCCTGTGCATGAAGTGCTTAATGTTGTGCCCCTGATGATGAATCGGCAAGATTTTTTCATGTCCAGGGAGAACTGGGTACGTGCGAGGTTGAAGTATCCGCAGATATTTTTTGACAATTTTTGGTGGTGGAAACTGCAGAGGTATGAACAGTCCAATCAGGCAGCGATGGTGTTCTGGCATTCGGCGGACCTGACCGATAAGCAGAGCATGCATTATCTATTTGGCGGGGGTTATGAACCGAATGACCTCGATGACGAGGCGACAATGGAGTACTTGTTTGGCAAGGGCTCATTCCTAGTTGACGAAGGGGGTGCGTTGAGGATTCCTAAGACGAAGCCCATGGAGGTGGAGCCGCGAAACCTTTGGTGCAGCTACCAGGCGAGGGTGTTGGATGGGGACCTTCCCCTGGTGGCTAAGAGTTGGAGGGGATGCTAGGGGCTTGCGTTTGTTATAGACGATGATGAGGGGATTGAGGAGGGCTTGATCAGGTGTCGACGTTAGGAACCCGGGGGTGTCCTAAGCCAACGAGTAAACGTACGTGTGCGTAACCCGTTTGGATGGTGATGCAAGAACAACACAGCGATTTATCCTGGTTCAGGCAAAGAAGGCCCTACGTCCAGCGGGGGGAGAAGATTTGTATTATCTTGCACCCAAGTGCTTGTACAGGGGTGAATACAAGCGAAGGAGAGAATTCGGGGGGGGGAGGTCGAGTATAGAGCGAAAGAGTTATTCAGAGTGTAGGAGTCTGCCTAGGCGTGTGTTCGGTTGTTCATGAGATCGTTGTCTGAAGTCGGTTCTTCATCCGATTTGGGCCTCTCTCCCCGTTGTATAGGCCAAGGGGAGGCACAGGGGTACAAGTGTCCTGGTTCGATGATGCAGTGGTGACGTCGCGAGTCATGGTGGCCAACTCGAGGCCACTGTAGAGACGTGCGCTGAGCATGGCTTGTTCTGTAGTAGCATGGCTCGGAGTTTGACAGGCGTCCTTCGGAGGCATGGTTGCTGACTGGCGAAAGACACGATCCCCTGTAGAGGACGTGCGAGTCCCTGTTGGGGTCGCATCGGGAGTTGTTGGCGTAGCTTTCGAGGTCGATGTGGGTTGACCAGAGGGCGTCGACACATACTCGAGGCCCAATCGAGGGGTAGCCTCGAGCATAGTGGTTGAACGGATAAGATTGAACTTAGGGAATCTGATGTCGGTTGTTTGTCGCGTAGCGCGTCGAGGGGGCCTCGAGCAGCCTAACAGTGCAGAGTACGGCGTAACAGTGCCGTGCAGACCAATGCACGTCCCCAGTATGGGCGGTAAAGCGAGATTCGACCGTTGTATGGACCACTGTGCGGCTACTGTAGCCATACGATTGGATGAGGTTAGGTAGTTTTGCATCAAATGCGCTGTCGGACGCACCCGGAGTTGGTGGATTGAGGGGGCTCGACCCTTGTTGTATCGAGGCGTCCGTCCCGCTGGGGCCTCGACACATGAAGTGGGGTTCCCCCCTCGAGTGATCATCAGTTGGTGACGTCAGTGACTTGTCGAGGGTTGCGGCAGAAGTTAAGTATCCTGTTGTGGGCCGGCTCAGTGTGTATTAGCCGGTGGGCCCTGGTGGGTCGAGGATGTACGGTCTGGTCCTGCATGTGTTTTTTCGAGGGTCCCCGCGAGATTAATTTGAGGGTAAACTCAGGGTTCAACCGAAAACAAGGGAGGTTTAGGGTTAATTTGAGGCTTAGTTAGATGGACTCGGAGTGTTGGTTGTATTCCGAGGGGTGCGCGCGAGCGCACCCTTCGGGTGTAGCCCCCGAGGCCTCGGGTGAGTAGAATACTCGCCCGAGGTCTTTTTATTTTCGGTTTTGGTCGAGGCGTGCTCGAATTATCGAGCCCCCGGGCGGTTGGGTCCTCTTTCATCGAGGCCACTCGGTTGCGAGTCCGCTCCTTAGCTTCTTTCATTGAAGCTGGTTAGGTGCGAGCTCGACTTTTTCGTTTGACCCTCACAAGCCCTTTCGACCGGGTAGAGGGGGAGAAGCGTTGTGCTACCCATGCTCAGGCGAGCATCAACGTCTCAGGTGAGCTGCTATCAGGAAATTCAAGTAAGAGCTCATGCCCCGTTCGATAGGGGTCGACTAGTGGCCCTGAGGCGTTCTTATTCGAGCAAAATAGTGGGTCCCGCAGATGCCAAACCCTTTCTATCGGGTCTGGTGGCTCGATGCCTCCCCTCGAGGGGATTCCATCGTGGTCCCTTAGTTTTGCCTTGAATGTGTCCGAGGGGGCCTCGAGAATTCGTTCTCGAGCAAGGGACTCGCGTCGGCCCCCTCGGTCACGCTAACTCCGATACTCGAGGGCGGCTGTCGAACCCTTTTTGAGGGCCAGCCTTCACTCCCTGGAGATTTCGAGGACCTGAGCCGTATCCCGTGTCGTGGGAAGATCCGTCTGTGGATAACTCCTGTCCGTCACGCGTGCCTTTTTATGCAGAAGCCAGAGTGACGCGGTAGTGGATGATTCCTGTACTTAAAGCGCATTTCGAGGAGGATAACCGTCAATTGTCATATTAGTCTCGTTTTTCAAGAAAAGATTCGAAGCGGCGTGGCCATAATGTCACGGGAGTCGGAACGGCGTGGTCATGGTGGGGCCGGTATGACGGCTGATTCGTGGATGCTTGACGCGTGTCCATGGTCGATGGGAGTCGAGGGGGTGAATGCGAAACGGCATGAATGCACGGGCCCGGGGGTATTATTGGCGCCCGGCGGCCTCACTCGTGACGTCGACGCACAGGAATCGAGATAGTACTTTGGGCGCATTTAATGCGGGGACTTACTGGTCGGGCAAGCGACGGCCGCCCGTTGGTCTTCTGCCCCTATAAAAGGAGGTACTCTGCGCACCATTGCTCTTCACTTGTCTTCCTGTCGTTTTCACATTCGCCTTCCTACGCTTGATTGCCTTCCTCGTGCTCGCCTTCCTTGCGCTCACCTTCCTTGCGCTTTGCCTTCCCCGTGGAGATATTAAATCTTTCGGGTCGTCCGTCCACCGAAGAGCTCCGTGCCCATGCCATGGTTACGTCAGAGATTCTTCAGCCCGCGGTGTGGCTCCCCTCAGATGTGACGAGGAAGGAGATGGAGGGGTTGGTGGCAGAGGGGCTCCTTCACCCTATCACCAATGAGGCCGAGCCCGAATGGCTCATTCCGCCGAAGGGGGACCTCGAGCCGAACCCACTGGAGGGCTACGTGGTCAGCTTCGTCAAGTTCCACCGACTGGGCTTTGGTTCCCCGCCGAGCTAGTTCATGCGCACCCTCACCCACTACTACGGGATCGAGCTTCAGCATCTCTCCCCCAATGCGATCTCCTACGCTGCCATTTTCACCACTGTCTGTGAGGGTTACCTCGGGGTGGAGGCGCATTGGGAGCTCTGGCTTCATCTTTTTTGGACGGAGTATTTCTCCAAGAGCGTGTCGCCGAGGGTGCGGAGGCTGGTGCGGGCCGGGTGCTGCAACTTCGCGGTGAGGAAGGCCGACATCTTCATCCCTATCGGCCTGACTTCGAGCCACGGCGCCTGGCCTTCAAAGTGGTTCTACATCAGGAACAACGAGGGGCTGCTGCCTTAGTACATGGGGTGCGTCATCGAGTCGCGTCCCCACAATTGGGGCACCCCGGCGCGGGACCATCAAGGGAGGCTCGAAGACCTCCTCGACGCCCTGGCGACCCTTCGAGGGCAGGGGTTGACTGCCGGGATCATTGCCTTGGCCTTCCACCATCGATGGGTGCTCCCCCTGATGCGGCGCTCGCTCCGCATGAGCCAAATGTTCCTTGGAGCAGAGCTCGAGGGGAGCCGGATGGTTGCTAAGGATATTACGCTTGAGAGCATCGCCAAGAGGGTTCAAGGCACGGTGTCAGGCCCCTTCACGGCGCAGGAAGTCAACCATCTTCCGATGCGGCCGGATCCTGGTTACCCCGAACTGGTGAGTGTATTACTTCGTCGAGCCCTTCTTTTTTGTTTCTTTTCACCTTACATTTTTTTGGGCTTTGCGTGTAGGGGGAGCTCGACTATGAGTTGTTGCTGCCTCCCGTTAAGGAAGATTTCGGAGCTGGTTCGGCGGGGCTTCTCGGTGCCTCGTCGGTAAAGAAGACGAAGGAGGAGGAGAGCAAGAAGATGCAGATGCAGAGCCTCGATCTCTCTGCAGGCGAGCAGCGCTCGGCTAAGCAGAGATGAGAGGTGGGGCCCATCGAAGGGTCCTCCTTTGAGTAGTCAGGGGAGGAGTGGAGTGGAGAAGAGGAGCACCTCTCGACCCGGAGGGTCGTGGCTGGTGCCCCTTCGACGCAGGGCGCTGCTGGTTCTAGGGGCCCACGAAGGGATCCCGTGAAGGTCATCTGGCCCTTGGAGCCGGGCCGGTCGCGCTGGCTTTGGCCGCATCGGCGGCGGCCTCCGCTCCAGAGCCTGCGGGGCCTCGTGGTGTGATGCCGCCGGCAGTGACTTCAAGCCTTCCGGGCGCCGGGACGCGGCCGTCGACGGGGGGCTCACGAACCCCGGGGAGGTTCCCGGTGGGGTATGTTCTTAATCTTGGAGCAGCTTTATATTTCGCGTCTCGATTCCACGCATCTAATTTTTCCTTTCTTGCAGACTCAAGTGCGAGCGGGCACTAGCGGGGCCTACTCCGACCAAGCGCCTTTGGACGGAGGCTACGACAGAGGTGATGGCGGTTGCGGCGGCTCCGGCTACGGGCCCGGTTCCTTTGGCGACGAGCGCCACCTCGACTCCCCCGGTGATTTCGAACGCGGGGGTCATTGCTTGGGTCAAGGTAGCACGTGTGGCGTTGGCCCAGGGCACTGCTTCTGTTATCGGCGAAGCAGCCACCGAGACTGCAGCGGCTGCAGCGTCGAGCCCCCGAGCCAGGATGGCCGTCGAGGCGCCGGGCAGCAGCGTGCCAGAGGACCCTTCGGATGACTCGCTGCTGGGGTTTTAGGAGGCGGCGCCCATCATCCTCGAGGCCGAGGAGGGCGAGGCCTCCATCGATGAAGGGAAGGAGAAAGACGCCACGCCCCCTGTCGCCACCGAGGTCGGGGGTCGTCGAGTCCGGGGGTGCCGAAGCGGCCCCGTCAGGCGGGGCCCCCGTGGGTGATTCGGTCGAGGAGGCGAGCGTCATCGTGTCTGCCCCGGTGGTCCTTTTTGTCGAGCGGGAGGAGCCGCAGGCCGGCTTGCTGGCTATCGTGCCATGGGAGGGTCCGTCTCCCCCCACGGTGCCCGAGCTTCGACCTGCAACAGGCGTGGCCGTCGACGCGGAGGGTGCCGAAGCAGAGGCGGCGTGGCGGCGCTCCGAGGTGGAGACTTCGGGATGTTGCTCGGAGCCCATCCGCGTCCACCACCCCACGAGTCACGACGCTCCCTCATGGGAGGTGGATGACCCCGCGGAGCTCGAGTGCTGGAGGGCTGTCGAGGAGGAGCATTCTTGCCTTCAGAGCTCACTGAAGGCAATGCTTGGTCTCGTTAGCGACAACCTTCACCAACGCCTCACGGTAAGCATCCTTCTTCAAAGTTATGGAACTCGTGGTGTGTTCTCTTTGTTGATGATGTCCTTTGTTCTTCTTGCTCTTAAGATCTGAGAAAGCGCTCGAACATCAAGTCCTATCTTATCCACGGTGCCAAGGATAAGTGGAACCAGATCCCCGAGCTAGAAGCAGCGCTCGAGGCTGCCCGGGTCGAGGCCGCGAAGGCGAAGGAGGAGGCTGCTGCCGCTTGAAGTGGGCTTGAGAAGGCAAAGTCCAAAACTGGCTTGGCCCGAGAGGTGGCTGCCCAAGCCAAGGAGGCCGAGGCCAAGGCGAAGGAGGAAGTGGGGAGGGCCCTCAAGAAGGCGAGGTCTGAGGCCAGCGACGAGCTGGCAAGGGCTGGTGCGGCCCTCGAAGCGGTGCAGAAGGAGCTCGAGGCCTCGGCCTCCGAAAACGCCAGGTTTTCCGAAGCCTGGCAAGACAAAGGCGGAATGCCATTTTGGCAGGCGAGGCCCTCGAGAAGCTCAAGGAGGAGAATGCGTCGATGGTCCGCGCTGGTGAGACACTTGCAAACGAGTATCTCGTTCTGCAAGATACGCACACGAAGCTCGAGACCCACGCCGTTGGTGAGTCTTCCTTCTTTTCTTCAAGAGTTTTTTGCCTTTGTCTTTTCTTAAGCGTTACTGACTCTGTTTGTTTCTAGCCTTGAAGGAGGAGCTGACTCAGGCTCATCGCGACCTCGGCCTACTTCAGAAGTCTTACACGGCCGAGGTGAGGCTGACTGGCGAGCTTGGCGGTATGCTCGACATGGTCTGTGACAGCCTCGGCGTCCCTCGTCCCGAAGCGGGCGCGGATGACATCCATGGGGCCCCTCTCCTTGACCGGCTGTTTGAGCTCGACCACATGGTTAAGGAGAAGGTGCGGGGTGCCCCTCATGTTGGCGTGAAGTGGGCGATGGCGGTCATCGGCTCCGGCTACATCTACGACATGGGGGTCGTCTCCCACGGCTTCATCAGCGACCCTTCGAAGACTGACGAGGAGAACGAAGCCGTCTTCATGGGGTTGGTCAAGGCTGCCGAAGAACCTGGCGATCGTCTTGCAAGCCTCTTCGAGCGTGAGGTCCTTCCACCTCCTGAGAATGATGTCCTATGAGCCAAATCTGGGCAAAGAGGCCTTTGTAAGAAATCTTGTAATTTCCTGGTTTGCGAGGCCCAGGGGGCCTCGAAACATTATCGAATGTAAAATATAACTTCACAAACTGTTTAGTCCCTTCCTTTCTTGCATGTCTGATAACGTTTCTTAACTTAGTGTGACGCATGTTTGTGCCCCTCGATGTGGGAGTGAGTGGAGGTACCGTAGCCCTGGGGCGTCGGTGGTCTCCTGGCTCGATAGCCCTCGACCTTTAGGGTGTTCACATGGCATTTTGGACTAAGTATTTAGAGCATATCGAGGTGCGTAAAGAGGATAGACTTTTTTTGGGACTTCAGGGGGTTCCCCCTTGTAGCCCCCGAGGGAGGTTCGACTCTGAGGGAGCAGAGTCGAGGCTACCTCTTACATGTATAAGAAGATTGAGCTTGTGATCGAAAGCATTCTGTATACAAAAATGTATGAAGAAGGCATCGAGGCCCTAGGGATAGAAGCGACGTAGCTGTTCAATGTTCCATGCGTTAGTGAAGATTTCGCCTTTGTCATTAGCAAGCTTGTAGGTTCTGGGCTTCAACACCTCTGCTATGATGAAGGGGCCTTCCCACGGTGGAGTTAACTTGTGGCGGCCCTTGTTGCTCTATCGCCATCGTAGGACGAGGTCGCCCACTTGAAGGTCCCTTTTGCGCACATGCTTGTCGTGGTAGCGTCGAAGCTTCTGCATGTATCTTGCGGAGTTGAGGAGGGCCATGTTTCGAGCTTCTTCGAGTTGGTCGATGGCGTTTGCGAGGGCTTCTTCGTTCGTCTGCTCGTTGTAGGCTTTTAATCGAGGGGACCCGTATTCGAGGTCGATGGGGAGGATGGCCTCAGACCCGTAGACCATGAAGAACGGGGTGAATCCCGTGGCTCGACTGGGTGTTGTCCTTAGGCTCCATAGGATCGAGAGCAGCTCGATGGCCCACTTCTTGCCGTATTTCTTCAGGCGGTCGTAGATTCTAGGCTTGAGCCCTTGAAGAATCATCCCGTTGGCTCGCTCAACCTGGCCGTTAGTTCAAGGATAAGCAACTACAGAACAATTCACACGGATGTGATGGTGATCGCAGAAGTCTAGGAAAATTTTGTCAGTGAATTGCGTGCCATTGTCGGTGATGATCACGTTGGGGACCCCAAAGCGATGAATGATGTCAATGAAGAACTCGACCACTCGCTCGGAATGAATATTGGTGATGGGCCGAGCCTTGATCCACTTGGTAAACTTGTTGATGGCAACGAGCAGGTGGGTGAAGCCTCCAGTTGTCCTTTTGAGGGGACCAACGAGGTTGAGCCCCCATACAGTGAACGGCCATGTGAGGGGATCATTTGCAAAGCATGCATAGGGAGGTGCCTCTGCTTGGCATAGAACTGGCACCCCTCACATGAGCGGATGAGGCTGATGGCGTCAGAGACAGCGGTCAGCCAGTAAAAGCCTTGTCGGAAAGCATTCCACACGAGGGTCCTGGGCGCAGCATGATGACCGCAAGCCGCCGAGTGTAGGTCGTTGAGTAACCTTTTTCCTTCCTCGATGGTGATGCAATGCTGCAAAACTCCGATCGGGCTCCGTCGATAGAGCTCCTTGTCTGGACCAAAGAGGACGTAGGTTTTGGCCCTTCGCGCAATGCGTCGAGCCTCGTTTCACTCGTCTGGCAGCTCCCCTTGAGTAAGGTATTTGAGGAAGGGCTTACGCCAATCGGCTTCGTCGCTTGCTCGAGGGGTTGATACCTCGAGGTCCTGACCTCGTCCCCGGTCGAGGGGGCCTGGGTTGGTTGAGGCTCGACCCCCTTGGATGGATGTTCCAGTTCATTCGTGAAGTCAACTGATGGCTTGTAGAGATCTTTTGCAAAGACATCGGGTGGCACGATGCCTCGGGTTGACGCAATCCTTGCGAGCTCGTCTGTGGCCTCGTTGTAGCGTCGAGCAATGTGAGTTAATTCGAGGCCGTAGAATTTGTCTTCCAATTTGCGGACCTCTTGACAGTATGCTTCCATTTTAGGTTTGTGGCAGCTCAAAGCCTTCATGACTTGATTGATGAATAACTGCGAGTCGCCCCGGGCTTGGAGGCGTCGAACCTCGAGCTCGATAGCGATGCGTAGTCCGGTCACGAGGGCCTCGTACTCCGTGACGTTGTTCGAGGCTGCAAAGTGGAGTTGAATCACGTAACGCATGTGAACCCCGAGGGGCGAGATGAAGATCAGGCCCGTGCCCGCTCCCATTTTCATCATCGACCCATCAAAGTACATGGTCCATAGCTCGGCCTAGATCTGTGTGGGTGGTAGTTGAGCGTCGGTCCATTCGGCCACAAAATCTGCCAGCACCTGCGACTTGATGGCCTTTCGCGGTGCAAAAGTGAGGGTCTCACCCATGAGCTCGACTGCCCATTTAGCGATTCTCCATGTGACCTCCCGATTCTGGACTATCTCCCCGAGGGGGAAGGACGAGACCACAGTTATCGGGTGGCTTAGGAAGTAATGTTGGAGTTTGCGCCGCGTAAGGACTGGAGCGTACAACAGATTTTGAATATGAGGGTAGCGGGCCTTGGTCTTCGAGAGTACTTCACTGACAAAGTAGACTAGCCTTTGAACGGGCAGGGTGTGCCCTTCTTCTGCCCTTTCGACCATTATGGCTGCACTGACCACCTGGGTGGTTGCGGCGACATAGAGGAGAAGGGGCTCAGCCGGATGAGGAGGTACTAGGATTTGGGGCGAGGCTAGCATAGTCTTAAGCTTTGAGAGGGCTTCCTCGGCTTCGAGGGTCCATTCAAAGTGCTCTGATTTCTTCAAAAGGCGGTAGAGGGGCAACGCCTTTTCCCCGAGATGGGAGATGAAGCGGCTCAGGGCTGCCAGGCATCCTGTGACCCTCTGAATGCCTTTGAGGTCTCGAATGGGCCCCATCTTGATGATCGCCGAGATTTTCTCTGGGTTGGCCTTGACGCCGTGCTGAGAGACTATGTACCCTAAGAGCATGCCTCGGGGGATGCCGAAGACACACTTCTCGGGGTTCAGCTTGATGCTCTTCGCCCGGAGGCATTTGGACACGGCGTCGAGGTCAGAGATGAGATCCTTGACTTTTTTGGTCTTGACCACGATGTCATCGACATAGGCCTCAACCGTCGAGCCGATGTGTTCTCTGAAAACGTGGAGCATGCACTGCTGCTACGTTGCTTCGGCGTTTCGAAGGCCGAAGGGCATAGTAACATAGCAGTACATGCCAAAGGGTGTGATGAAGGAAGTCGTGAGCTGGTCGGACTCCTTCATCCGGATCTGGTGGTAGCCGGAATAGGCATCGAGAAAGAAGAGGCTCTCACATCCCGCCGTCGAGTCAACGATTTGATCGATGCGTGGCAAGGGAAATGGGACTTCAGGACATGCTTTATTCAAGCCGGTGTAATCTACACACATCCTATATTCCCATTTTTCTGTTTGACTATTATAGGGTTAGCTAATCACTCGGGATGGTGGACCTCCTTGATAAATCCGGCCGCCAAGAGCTTGTTGACTTCTTCCCCGATGATCCTGCGCTTCTCCTCGTCGAAGCAGCGCAGGCGTTGCTTCACCGGCTTAGACCCGGGGCAGATCTCCAAGGCATGCTCGGTGACTTCCCTCGGTATGCTTGGCATATCCGAGGGACTCCACGCAAACATGTCGGCGTTCGCGCGGAGAAAGTCGACGAGCACTGCTTCCTATTTGGCATCGAGGGAGGTGCTGATGAGCAGCGCCTTCCCCTTTGAGCAACTCGGGTGGAGAGGGATGTTCTTCGTGTCCTCGGCAGGCTCGAAGCTGCCGGCATGTCGCTTGGGTTCGGGGATCTCGTCAGCGAAGGCCTCAAGAGTGGCTGGAAGCATCACCGACTCCTCGAGGGCTTCCGCGTGTTCGACGCACTCGATGTCACAGTCGTATGCGTGCTCGAAGGAGAGGCCGGCGGTGATGATGCCGTTGGGGCTCGGCATCTTGAGCTTGAGGTAAGTGTAGTTGGGAACCGCCATGAACTTGGCGTAGCCCGGTCGTCCGATGATCGCGTGGTACGTGCCTCGAAATGGGACTACCTCGAACATGAGGGTCTCCTTTCAAAAGTTTGCGGGAGTACCAAAATACACCGGCAAGTCGATGCATCCGATGGGAATAGCCCTTTTCCCTGGCACGACGCCATGGAAGCCCCCAACGCTGGGTTTTAGCTTTTCCATCGGGATTCTGAGAAGATCGAGGTCTCGGAGTAGATGATGTTGAGGCTGCTACCTCCGTCCATCAAGACCTTGGAGAAGTGGGTGTTGATGATGACAGGGTCGACAACAAGCGGGTAGAGCCCTGGGTTCAGGACGTGGTCCAGATGGTCGTCACGGTCAAACGTGATAGCCGTCTTAGACCAGTCCAAGAATCAGGGGGTGGCGACTCAAATGGAGAATACCTCCCGACGATCCCTCTTACGCTGTTGAGGGGTGAGCCGGGTGGTACATCCCCCGTAGATCATGTAGCAGTCCCGCACCATGGGGAATCCATCATCCTTGTCATCGTTCTTGTCGTTGGGCTCTTCCTTTTTCTCCTCCTTTCCTTGAACCGTACCCTTGAAATGCCTTTTGAGCATCCGGCAGTTCTCAAGGGTGTGGTTGGCCTAGCCCTTGTGATATGGGCACGGTTTCTTAAGCATCTCATCGAAGAGGCCCTTTTCGGGAGGGCCTCGAGGCTTCTTGCGCTCGACAGCCACCACGAGGTCATCATTGGGGGCGTCTTCGCGCTTGCCTCACGGGTTCTTCTTCTTCTTCTTTCCCCCTTTCTTGCTGCCCTGGTTCAAACCCTCGGGGTTGGCCGCCTTGGCTTGCGTTTGGCCTTTGCCATCGTCGAAGAAGGCGCCGACGGCCTCTTCTCCTGTGGCAAAGTTGGCCACGATGTCCATCAATTCATCGGCAGTCTTTGGGGGAGCACGCCCGAGCTCCCAGACCAGTTCCTTACAGGTGGTCCCGGCAATGAAAGCCAGGATCACCTCTTCGTCGGTGACATGGGGAAGCTCAGTGCGCTGCTTGGAGAAGCGTCGAGTAAAATCACAGAGGGATTCCCCGGGCTTCTATCTGTAGCCTTGGAGTTCCCACCTGTTGCCGGAACGCACATAGGTCCCATTGAAGTTCCCCTCGAAAACCTTGACCAGGTCGGACTAGTCATAGATTTGGTTAGGGGGAAGCTCCTCGAGCCACTGTCGTGCGGTGTCAGAGAGAAAGAGTGGGAGTTGTCGAATGATGGTGCTGTCATCACAGGCCCCACCAAGTTGGCACGCTAGCTTGAAGTTGGCAAGCCAGAGCTCAGGCTTTGTCTTGCTGTCGTATTTGACGAGACTTGTCAGGGGTCTGAAGGGGCTAGGCAGCGGCGTGCTGCGAATCGCACAGCTGAAGGCTCGAGGTCCCGACGGATCTAGGGATCGATGTCAGTCCTCATCACTGTCGTAGCATCCACCCTGATGAGCGCTGTAGCCTCGCGCCTCGGCGTCACCGCTCTTGCGTCTGTGGTGTTCGTTGATGTCGTGACACGCATCACGAGGCTCGTGGTTGTCACAAACGTGATCGTGGGATGGGACCACCCTCTTCGAGCGGGGGGAGTCTACCGGCTTGGTCAAGGCCTGCCTCTCATGCCACGAGGGTTCATGGTGTTGCCCTGAGGCCGCACCTCGATGCCTCGAGGTAGAACTCTCAGCCTGCTAGATGGCGGCCACCTCGAGATGGCCTTGGATCTCCTGTCGGACTCATTGGGCTTCAGGATTCGAGGGGGCCGGCATGTTGCGGAGAAGCATGGTTGCCGCAATGACATTCTGACTGGCTCGATTGAAGGCGGGACGTGCAACTGTATTTGCGCCCACAATCTGCCGCTGTACTTGCCGCGCTCGGGCCTAAGCCCCTCTGCCTGGGGGATTCTGATTGTCTTGCTCGAGGGTATGCTCGAGCTGGCGCAGTCGCTCTCTGTCTTCATCGAGTTTGGCTCGAAGCTCTCGGACCTGCATGAGCTGGGCGACGCCGGCAACCTGCGAATCACACAGATCATTGGTCACGACAGGGGGCCCTTCCTCCTATCCCGCCAGGAGGAGGGGTCCACCTATTGCAGCCGGTGGTGTGGACGTCTTTGCAGGACCGGCGTCGTCGTTACCCGATGCGGCGACTATGTCAATGTGGAAACACTCTCGCATGGGATCATAGTAGCTGGAGTCATAGTCGGAGTCGGAGTAGAGTGGGTAAGGCATGATGGTCCGCCCATATTGTTATATTTCCAGCCACTGTCGAAGCGCGCGAGGGCAGGCGCCGCGTGGGCGAGGGTTAATTGGGCGATCGGGGCCAGTACCGGTACCTCCCGGCATGCTGCTATGCGCGGGGGTCCAGTCCGTTCCCTGTTCGCTCCAAAACCCGAGCGCACGATAGTGGAGTACGTTGAAGTGGCATTGTCGAGCCCAAATGGCAGTGCCAGTCAGACGGCAAACTGCTCATGGGGCAAGAGAGCCGTAGACATGAGGGGCACGTTCACCTAGGGAGAAGCGTTCAACCCTGGCAAGCGCTGCCCCACTTCGGGCCTTATGCGTAGTCGTGGGAGGCTCCTGGCCAGAGAGCTCAAGTCATCTGTCGAAGATGAAGAGGATGTGATGACCGTGGTCACACGGTGGCGCCGCCCGCCCTGTGATCCACGTCACCTTCTTGATTGGGAAGCGTGGTGGCGAGGGCGACGCAGGGCTCCTCGCGGAGTCCCTGAAGCGGCCCCGCTTGGGTGCCCGATTGAGAGCAGGACCATGTCATGGCTCGTGCCGAGCGACAGGAACTCCAAACTCCCAAACTAGATCACCGAGCCGAAAGGGAGCGATGATACGAAATCCACCATCCAAATGAAGCAGTTTGACACACACAATCCCCTACCTGGCGTGCCAACTGTCGACGTTAGGAACCTGGGGTTATCCTAAGCCAATGAGTAAACGTATGTGTGCATAACCCATTTGCATGGTGATGCAAGAAGAACACAGCAATTTATCCTGGTTCGGGCAAAGAAGGCCCTACGTCCAGTGGGGGGAGAAGATTTGTATTATCTTGCACCTAAGTGCTTGTACAGGGGTGAATACAAGCGAAGGAGAGAATTCGGGGGGGGGTCAAGTATAGAGCAAAAGAGTTATTCAGAGTCTAAGAGTCTGCCTAGGCATGTGTTCGGTTGTTCGTGAGATCATTGTCTGGAGTCGGTTCTTTGTCCAATTTGGTCCTCTCTCCCCATTGTGTATCCTGGCATCCCCTTTTATAGGCCAAGGGGAGGCACAGGGGTACAAGTATCCTGGTTCGATGACGCAGTGGTGACGTCGTGGGTCGTGGTGGCCAACTCGAGGCCACTGTAGCAACGTGCGCTGAGCATGGCTTGTTCTATAGTAGCATGGCTTAGAGTTTGACAGGCGTCCTTCGAAGGCGTGGTTGCTGACTGGCGAAAGACGTGATTCCCTGTAGAGGACGTGCGAGTCCCTATTGGGGTCGCATCGGGAGTTGTTGGTGCAGCTTTTGAGGTCGATGTGGGTTGACCAGAGGGAGTCGACACATACTCGAGGCCCAATCGAGGGGTAGCCTCGAGCGTAGTGGTTGAACGGATAAGATTGAACTTAGGGAATCCGATGTCGGTTGTTTGTCGCGTAGCGCATTGAGGGGGGCCTCGAGCGGCCTAACAGTGCTGAGTATGGCGTAACAGTGTCGTGCAGACCGATGCACGTCCCCAGTATGGGCGGTAAAGCGGGATTCGACCGCTGTACGGACCACTGTGCGGCTACTGTAGCCATACGATTGGACGAGGTTAGGTAGTTTTGCATCAAATGCGCTGTCCAACGCACTCGGAGTTGGTGGATCGAGGAGGGGCTCGACCCTTGTTGTATCGAGGCGTCCGTCCCGCCGGGGCCTCGACACTTGACGTGGGGTCCCCCCTCGAGTGATCATCAGTTGGTGACGTCAGTGACTTGTCGAGGGTTGCGACAGAAGTTAAGTATTCTGTTGTGGGCTGGCCTAGTGTGTATTTGCCGGTGGGCCCCAGAGGGTTGAGGATGTACAGTCTGGTCCTGCATGTGTTTTTTCGAGGGTCCCCGCGAGATTAATCTGAGGGTAAACTCGGGGTTCAACCGAAAACAAGGGAGGTTTAGGGTACCCCTTTTCTCGGTAACTGACAGTAGCCCCCAAGGCTTCGTGTAAGTGTTGATACTTACGCAGAGGCTCAGTTAGATGGACTCAGAGTGTTGGTCGTATTCCAAGCAGTGCGCGCGAGTGCACCCTTCGGGTGTAGCCCCCGAGGCCTCGGGTGAGTAGAATACTTGCCCGAGGTCTTTTATTTTTGGTTTTGGTCGAGGCGTGCTCGAATGATCGAGCCCTCGGGCGGTTGGGTCCTCTTTCATCGAGGCCACCCGGTTGCGAGTCCACTCCTTAGCTTCTTTCATTGAAGCTGGTCAGGTGCGAGCTTGACTTTTTCGTTCGACCCTCATGAACCCTTTCGACCGGGTAGAGGGGGACAAGCGTTGTGCTACCCATGCTCGGGCGAGCATCAACATCTCAGGTGAGCTGCTATCGGGAAATTCAAGTAAGAGCTCGTGCCCCGTTTGATAGAGGTCGACTAGTGGCCCTGAGGCGCTCTTATTCAAGCAAAACAGTGGGTCCCGCGGATGCCAAACCCTTTCGATCGGGTCTGGTGGCTCGATGCCTCCCCTCGAGGGGATTCCATCATGGTCCCTTAGTTTTGCCTTGAATGTGTCCGAGGGGGCCTCGAGAATTTGTTCTCGAGCAAGGGACTCACGTCGGCCCCCCTCGGTCACCCCTAACTCCAGTACTCGAGGGTGGCTGTCAAACCCTTTTCGAGGGCCAGCCTTCGCTCCCTGGAGATTTCGAGGGCCTAGGCCCGTATCCCGTGTCGTGGGAAGATCCGTCTGCGGATAACTCCTCCTGTCCGTCACGCGTGCCTTTTTATGCAGAAGCCGGAGCGGCGTGGTAGTGGATGATTCCTGTACTTAAAGCACATTTCGAGGAGGATAACCATCAGTTGTCATATTAGTCTCGTTTTTCAAGAAAAGATTCGAAGCTGCGCGGCCGTAATGTCGCGGGAGTCAGAATGGCATGGTCGTGGTGGGGCCGGCATGACGGCTGATTCGTGGATGCTTGACGTGTGTCCATGGTCGATGGGAGTCGAGGGGGTGAATGCGAAACGGCGTGAACGCGTGGGCCCGAGGGTATTATTGGTGCCCGACGGCCTTGCTCGTGACGTCAACGCACAGGAATCGAGAGGAGAGTACTTTGGGCGCATTTAATGCGGGGACTTACTGGTCGGGAAAGCGACGGCCGCCCGTTGGTCTTCTGCCCCTATAAAAGGAGGCACTCCGTGCACCGTTGCTCTTCACTTGCCTTCGTGCCATTTTCGCAATCGCCTTCCTGCGCTTGATTGCCTTCCTCGCGCTCGCCTTCCTTGCGCTCACCTTCCTTGCAAGCTATACTAATTACAGAGTGATCTTGTAACAACCCTAATTTTTCAAAATTACAAAAATAGGCAAAATCAATTTTTGGAAAAATAATTAAATAGGCAAAGTAAATGTTTTATGAAAATGGGGTAGAAACTTGCTTGAGCATTCATGCTGGTGCATATTTTTATTGTGTGCAGTTTGAATTTGAGTTTGAATGCAAAAAAAATCCATTTGAAAAAGTGTTTGATTAAATGAAAAGCGAATTCTTCTCCCTCTCCTCTCTTTTCCAGTTTTGGCCCGGCAGCTTGAGCAGCCCAACCGGCGCCTCCGCTCCTCTCTCCATCTTGGGTCGACCGGTCGCCAGCCCGCCAAGGCGTCCGCGCATGCAGCCGCTGCTTCCTGGGCCGAAGGCCGAAGTCCATCAAGACGCTGCGTCCGTCGTCCGAACACGCGCGCCGCTCCCTCCTGTCACTGACGCGTGAGGTCCGCGCCGCCTTCTCCTTCATCCGACCGGGACGCGAGTCGGGACTCCGAGCCCGATCCCACGCGACCGACCAACTCGACGTCCGTGCCACGCTGGGTTGCTCCCCTTGACCTTAGGCTATTTAAGCCTTGACTCCGCGCCGCAATCCTCTACCGAAAACCCGAAGCCAGCCGCCTCGCCTCGAAACGCCGCAACCGACGAAACCCTAGCCGCCGCCATTGACGCCACCGCCGGACTTTGAATTCCGCTGCGACCGTAAGACCTTTAATGGCATAAGTTGGCCTTGAGTTTCCCTATGTCTTCCTGAGCACGAAGGTATCTTTAATTTGATTCAAGTTGATCTGATTCATGCTCCCTCCGTGCGCAGCTCGCCGCCGTCCGCCGCTCCGAGCCACATGCCGTCCCCGCCTCGCCTCGGTCTTCATCTTCTCCATAGGTGAGCGCGGTGTAAGCTCCTCTATCGAATGGCATCGGTCCTGTGTCAAATGGTGGCCGGAATCGTTACCTGTGCGAACACCGGCGAACTCCTTCGCCGCCGGCGATGGCCGCCGCCGTGTCGGGTTCTTTCCCGGCCGATCGGTTGTCCGATCAGTTGTCCGATCGGTTGTCCATTTGGTCACCTCGAATCTGCGCCATCGGTTTTGATTCGGACGGCCAGAATTACACCGTACCGCTTCGCGTGGCAATTTAGCAGAAAACCCCCTAGATTACTGTTTAATCTTTTAAGAGTCCTTGACACCTTTGACAGAATACATCTTCTCCACTGGGAAGCGTATTTTATGTTCAACAGATTCATATTACGCTTTGTCCACTGGAAAGCGTATTTTTCCTTATAATAGCTTCCAGAATACGTTTTCTTCTCTGGAAGACGTATTTTCTCTTTTCAGTGTCAATTTACGTTTTCACTTAATTACAGTTTTGCCATTATCTTTAAAGGCTTATAACTTTCACGTTTTAACTCCGTTTTGGTCCGTTCAAATTGCGTTAGATTCATAATTTCGTAATCTACGCAGTGGTACTACTTTTGAAGTATTTTGGAAATTTTATATTTTTAGCCTATATTTAATGTATTTATTTATCTATAGGAAATCTTTGAAAATCCATAACTTCGCCGTTATTATTCCGATTTCAGTGAACTTGACGTCTGTGTGATCATAGAAGCGAGTAGAATAGTTTGGTAAGCATTTTATTCTGTTTTGATTACATTGATGTACTGTTCCTCTAATAGTTCTTTGTTTCCTTCGTGTATGTATGCTCGATTGGGTTGTCTGGTGTTGATGGTTAATGTCGAGTTCAGACGGTGAGGGTTTCATTGAGCCAAGTTATTTTGAGGACCAGCAGGACCAACAAGACTTTATGAATCAAGGCAAGTATAGCATGGATCTTCCTTGTTACCTATTCACTATAAATAATAATTCATATGCATGTGTCCGTTTGATGACCTAGAAACTATAACTAGCTTTGATATCCTGATTCCTTGAACCTTTTGGGTTGCATTGGGTAGCAAGATGCTAGTGCTTAATGATATCATGATCTTGTGGCTTGATGAGTATTTATGACATGAACAATAATAATGACTTTTAACCACCTGAGGATTAATCAGTAACGTACCTTCTGGGATTTACAGTACAACTATGAGGGCTATATGGCTCTGGCTTTAGCTCAGTATGAGGACCTTTTCTAGCATGTTAGAGGTTCCCTTTATGGCGCAAGGGGGGTGTGTTTCGGGTTGGGTGTAGTTGGACCTCCATCTGTATGAGTATAGGCTGCGGTCGTGTGCCATCAGAAGGGGGGATACTACATCCGTAGGGCACAGAAACCTCAGTGGCCCTAACTTGTTAGACGAACCTTTGAAAGGCTTCATAGTGAACCCTGCCGGTCCTCCTTGGTAGTGGGCTAAGAGGTCGATGGGCCTCGGGCGAAAGGGCAATTCACGGCTCACAGTGAAAGTGTACACCTCTGCGCAGAATTTAATAAACTGGTATACTAGCCTTGCTCAAGGACACGAGCGGCCTTAAAAACTCCTTACACTAATGTTGATCTCTCTGGTCATGTCAAATTGTTCATATATTTGCTGTTATGTTTTCTATTCATTTATGTTACATTGATCATGATGGTTTTGGGTAACACTTGCCGCCTTATTGCTGCTTAACTAAACAACTTGATTAACATATAAAAGCTAAATGCAGTCAAACCATGTCAGCTGATTTGAGCCTCATTAACCCATGTTATGCTTGCTGAGTACGGTTATGTACTTACGCTTGCTTACTTTCAATTTTGGAAAATCCCGGATGGGTAACAGATGAAGGTTGGACTGAGAGCTATCGGGATGAGTACTAGGCTTGGTGTTCACCAGTCGATGTGTCTCTGTGGGAGCTTCTGCAATCATGTTATCTTAGATTTTATCGTTTATGCGTAATACTCTGTAATAAATATTGGTACGTTATGTAATAAACAGGGTGATGATACTCTTTGTAATTTGTCATCCTATATGTGCGACTGTTCCTGGGGCACATATAAGGTTATTTATGCATTCTACTTTTATCCTTAAAAGTGGGGTGTGACAGATCTCCATCTCCATGATCTATGTGTGCCATCCTTCTTGTGATGAGTCCTCCAAGAATGATTTTACCGCAAGCTATACTAATTACATAGTCGCGTAATCACAAGATGGCGCGCAGGAAAATACATCAAATGGCAACACATATGGCTCCAGCCGTGTTGCTTACATGACACACAGGCCATGAATGAATTACATACATACACATGGGCCATACCATACACATCATACCTTGCAAAAACAAGTTAGGCGCAAAACAATTCTATGCACGTACGACTAGTAGCAACGGTGGTCCCTGAAAACCAAACGGGATTACACAGATCACGTCTATGGAATCGCTATAAAAATGTCATCAAATTGATCTCATCAACCTGAATCCAAACCATTCGGGGTCCTTCTATTTTCACTTGATCAATCCCATTGATTTATGCCCAACATGTATGGTCTTACGTGTATCACTTAACTCAGGTGGCGGATTAAACTGACCGGTATGAGTAGATCGTTACACAGCCACGCATCAAGAGCATGAAAACAGATTGACTTTCCATCTACCACCCCGTTTCATAGATTGATCTAATCAAACCGTGCAGCCAAGACTAGCAGATCGCATCTACTATCTCTGCATATCACCATATGAACAAAACCAAACCTATAACGAAGCAGTAACGGAGCTGATACCACTGAAGGGTTATGAGGGTGCTACGCTCGCCAGAAAACAAAACTTTTTGACCTCATAAACCAGGATCTACTTCTAGTTACAGGTTACGGGATTACCACTAGACGCACGGGTGCAGCGAAAGATGACTTGATGTAGTCGTACGCGTTGCAGTAGGCAGTGAAGTTGCGTGGTCGTCCATCACATCAATCCCCTCACACGGTTTGTCCTAGTGCTCCAGATGTTGCACCTCCGAGGAATCCCACACGTGGTGGGAAGAATTGATGCGCCTCCGGACTGCTAGGTCCACGAAGAGCAGAAGGCGCGAGTGTGGGGAGGGCGATGGCGGCTGTCAAAGGCGTCTAAAACCCTAACCGCGCTGCTACCCCTTGCTTATATAGGTGTCCCCAATGAGCTCACGAGTTGGAGGCCCATTAGTAACCCTAAGCCTTGTCTAATTTGGGTCCAACCCGAATTAGGCTTCCAGCCCCTTAAGCGTGAGACCCTAAGGATTCACACACACATTGATATGGGCCGAGTACTCCTACTTGCCCAATAGTTGACAGCAGCCTCTAGCAAGGCGTGACAACTCCTATGTGCATGCAAAGATCATATCAGACGAACCACTATGACCACATACAAGTTATTCCCTTTGCCACTTGATATATGGTTCAACTCATGGGTTAACACTTGACGCAAGCACGGCCATGCATTTGTTGATCCAATCACTTGAGTGATCCAGTGATATCTCTCTCGCATGGAGAGGGGCAAATTCCATCTTGATTGTCTATGTATCATAGCATGCTTGCCGACCACCCAAAGACTACCTTTATAACTACCCAGTTACGGAGCAGTGTTTGATAGTTCCTAAGTAGACCGTTTCACATCTTGAGTACATATCATAATCTTAGGTCTAAGGACATAACGTACATGATGTGAATAGAGACTTTGTCATGTCGGGTCAGTCCAGCCTACATGTCTCACATGTGCCCATATTATTAGTTTGACATCTCCATGTCCATGACGTGTGAAACATAGCCATCAACTAATACATGTGCTGGTCTAATATTCAAGTGTGTTCTCACAAGAACGCTAACCAGGGAAAACTTTAGAATAACCATTCAAGTAATTGAGTTCCACAAATAATTCACATAATCGCCAATCAATATAAGTTGTCTATAATGGATATTCAATGAACACTTTATTAATCATGGATACAATCAGAATATCATCATCTACATGATTAGCTCTAGGGCATATTCCCAACAGTGCAAGTGTGTGCATTTGTTACCAAGGCATATAGCTTTTTTTCTAAGACTTTCATGTGTCCATCTATATGAATACTTCTTTTGCCTAGCCATGTTTTATGTCTCATCTTCTAAACAACATCTAGAGAGATATTCTAACACTTAGAGCATGGAGCAACCTATTTGGTGGAAATGGAATGCATGTTTTTGCGTACTTCCAGTGTAGAAGCAGGATATATATATGTGGCGTGTGTGATCTTGATCTTAGGAGCATGGTAAGTCTCTTGACAAAGATCAATAAGAATTGACAACACTCAAAACAAAACAAATAGCCTATGTGGAAGGGTTGTAAACATGTAAAGCAGATATGGCTAGTGGTAGGAATTTATCACCATTGAGGAACAATTAAGGTTTTGATCATTTTAAGAATAAATATTCAATACTCAAGCTTTCTTAAAACAATATTATTATTGGTTTATGCCTCTGCCTCCCTACCTTCGCTGGGTATACCGAAGGAGGGAGGGCGAGGGTTATACCAAACAGGCACAAACAAATGAGAAGAGTGGGGACAGTGGCCAAGTGGGCGCATGGACTTGAATTGCATTAATTAGCACTGAAAAATTGTAATCCTACTCCCCCTTTACATAGTGCCTCGCCCTTGGTATTTATAGGGCATATCAAGGGTCAAGGGATTTTTACATTAGGGTTCCTTCTCTCATTACATTGCCCGTGGGCCCCATGGAGGTCACTTTGGTACATTGGCTGAGTGAGCTAACTACCCCCTTGGAGCAGGCTGGCGCCACGTGTCGACCTCAACGGTCTCCATGTGTCATCTTGGGGAGACGCCATGTTGACCAACTTGGTGGAGGTAGTCCCAGAGGTTGTTGCGCCATCCAGAGCCATCCCCAGCAAGGCTCTAGAGCTCCGCTTCGTGCAGATCAGACAAAGGTCACTGGAATTGAGCGGAGGGTTAACCCGAGTCGGCGCGTCCTAAGGTGAAGGTGGGGTGACCAGTGAAGGTCAGCACCCCCGCTTTTGGCGCTAGCCAAAGGTCTTGGCCCCTAGTTGGGACCGCAGAGCTGCATGGGGGCTCCTGACGGAGGTTGCTCCCCCAACAATAGCCCCTCGATGGTATGGCCCAGCCGGCAGGGTCGGAGCAACGCCTTTTGAACATGAAGGGGGCTCGACCACTGGGCGTACCGCGCCAAGTCGACCTTGGGCAGCGACGCCCCGATGTTGCTCACCGCCCGTTGCTAGTGGGATTTAGGGGTGGTGGCATGGGCTTGTGCACTGTTTAGAGATGTGACTGTTAGGGTTTGCGTGTTCTGCGGCGCGCTATCGATCGATGTTTCCTTGAGATGTGGATCTAGCCGTTACTGTGGTGAATGGCTGGCATCTATAAATAGCTGGGGGGCAGGTGAATTAGTTTTTTACCTGCCTTTGCACGCTTGTATTAGGAGAGTTGTTGCCCTAATTCTCTAAAGAGTGAAGGTTGTCGGAGGTTGAGTGCGGAGGTTGGCTGTTTGTGCTGTTGGGGTGAAGCGTCATGGTGCGAAGGTTTCGGTAGAGGTTATGGGCAAGCTGGCTTCTATCCCCGTGTATGAGTTTGGGGTTAGCCAAGTGAAGAGTGAGGACTTGGATGCCTTCGCTGGACATGGTTTGTTTGATTGGCATCTTGTGTGACATTGCGAAGGTGAAGCGACTCCGGTTCCACATGATGATGAGGTGTACAAGGATTTCTTCATGGCTGAGCTCTGGTTTCCTGCTTTGCCATTGGTGGTGGATGTGTTGCAGAGGTTCAGTGTTTAGTTTCATCATCTGACACTGAACTGTTTCCCAAAGCTGTGCTTGTTCATTTGGGGTTGCCACTCGCAAGGGGTGGAACCGACAGTCGAAGGTTTCCTGCGGACGTACTGCATGCACACCCAGAACCGGATGAAGAAGGTGGGTGAGGTGATCGATGAGGGTCAGTTTGGGGTGTACACTTTCTGTCGTCAGACTGGAGCCTCGCTTTCCGTGCAGGCATAGAGGAACAAGTGGCCGAGTGATTGGCATGAGCATTGGTTCTATTATCAATTGGCCGATGACGATGGTTTGGTCGGGGGCTTGACCGCGTTGAAGGCAGAGGTTAGTGCGGAGCTAGTGGAAGATGCTAAAGCCCACTGGTGTGAGGACGCGATGCATACCCTGTCTCGATGCATGGCTGCTCGGGACTTATTTGAGGAGTACCACTGCGTGAGGTTCATCCCTCTTTTGATTGGCCAGACTTGGTCTATTGTGAAGGAGGGAGACAACTCGTATGAGGAGCCAGGGTACGAAGGGCTGAGAGCCCTGAAGATTGATGCCCGTGCAGCTTGGGCAGGGGTGCTGGATGCGGAGGGTCTGAAGCAAGTTTACGCTATTGTGATGATGCAAGTCAATGAGCTAGTGGACAAGCTAGATGGGAAGGATTTGGAGAAGATTCATGGGTTGATTCCTGACTTGCCCCGGGTGAATAGGGTGTTTGACATCCTTGGGATTGTGTATGGGATACACGCGGTGGAGGAGAAAGAGGGTGGAAAGACGAAGAAGAGGAAGGCGGTGGAGGCAGTTTCTGAGGAACCATCAGCAAGCGACGGTGGGCGGGGTCGCGGAGGCCATGGTGCTATGAAGGTCACCACGACTAAGGTATGGAAAGTTGCTGCTTCTGCCTTTGCGTTGGCTCCGGCTGCTTTGGAGGCTAGCGCTTCTGCTCCCGCTGTGGTGCGCCACCACGGTGGCTTGACCCATGCTTCACCAGCTGCTCGTCCTCCGCTGCCTGCGTGGGGCGGCTTCGGTGGTGATCGGGGCACTACTAGTGGTCGCTCGAACCAGATTCGAATGGCGAGCGGAGCTCAGCGGGAGTTGACACTTATCCCCATGAGTGACGATGAAGGCGATGATGGCAGCGAGAAGACCAAGGGGAGCAGTGGGACGAGCTCCACTGAGAGCTCTTCCTCAAGCGGGGGTCACAGTGTTGTGAGGGTTGAAGCGGATGTGACCTCGTGGGAGATCGCCGCTCTGGCCACCGTGATGGTGACCTCCGCGGCGAGCTCATAGGCCGGAGCGTCGATGCAGGCGCTGGTGTCATTAGGGAGGACGGAGCCCATGGACTTCGCTGGGGTTTACATTTGGGTGGAGGGGAAGGAGGTCCAAGTGGACCGTGTTGCTGTCGGGGGTGGAGGGTACGGTCGAGCCACCACGAGTTGCAGTGACTGAAGAGCTCGCAGCTCAGGCGGTTGAAGGGGCTGCGAGAGCGACCGAGGAAGAGGTTGGTACCCACGAGGGTAGCTCCACTGGGGCCGCTTGATTTAGTTCAAAGTTGTAATGGATAGCCTTGCCAACTCTTAAGATTGCATTTCTATGTGCTGTATTTTGAACATTTGTGGAGTTTGACGTTTAGTGGTGATGATTATGGATGGCTGGGAGTCGATGTGTTTGTCGATGATCCGGAGGGCTTCACTGATCTTTCTTTTTTGTTGATGCAGAGGGTTTCCGTGCTTGGGTCTGATTATAGTGCCTCCGTTGCGCAGGTCCGCGCGGAGCCTGTGCATGAAGTGCTTAATGTTGTGCCCCTGATGATGAATCGGCAAGATTTTTTCATGTCCGGGGAGAACTGGGTACGTGCGAGGTTGAAGTATCCGTAGATATTTTTTGACAATTTTTGGTGGTGGAAACTGTGGAGGTATGAACAGTCCAATCAGGCAGCGATGGTGTTCTAGCATTCGGCGGACCTGACCGATAAGCAGAGCATGCATTATCTATTTGACGGGGGTTATGAACCGAATGACCTTGATGACGAGGCAACAATGGAGTACTTGTTTGGCGAGGGCTCGTTCCCGGTTGACGAAGGGGGTGCGTTGAGGATTCCTAAGATGAAGCCCATGGAGGTGGAGCCGCGAAACCTTCGGCGTAGCTACCAGGCGAGGGTGTTGGATGGGGACATTCCCCTGGTGGCTAAGAGTTGGAGGGGATGCTGGGGGCTTGTGTTTGTTATAGACGATGATGAGGGGATTGAGGAGGGCTTGGTTAGGGGTGTTCCGGTGGAAGTCACTGAGGTGGAAGAGTTTGTGGAGCTTGTGGCTGAAGAGTTGGTTGACTATGCTCTTGAGGTGAAGGTTTGGGCCTCGGCCATCGATGTTTCTCACCCACACTCACATCGTAAGGTGGTTTGGGTGCGTGGATGAAGCCTTGTTGGTAGGAGGTGGTCAAACTGTGGCGCAGTGTTGCGCTTGTAAAGAGATGTTATGTCGTTATTGCTGTGTGAGTTGTAATTGTTGATTTTGCTTGTGGTTCACAATTTTTGATCAGAGGTGGAACGCGGCTTGCTTTTCTTTGAGCAAGGCTCGCGATTTTAAGTCAGAAGTAGAGCGCGGTGACGCCCCGCTTTTCCTTAAGCGAGTCTTGCGGTTTTGAGTCGAGGGTGGAGTGCCGCGGCACCCCGCTTCTCCTTAAGCGAGGCTTGTGATTTGTTGTTGAAGGTAGAGCGTAGCGACGCCCCGCTTTTCCTTAAGCGAGGCTCACAATTTTAGTCAAAGGTAGAGCGCATCGACGCCCCGCTTTTCCTTGAACGAGGCTCGTGATTTTTAATCGAAGGTAGAGCGCAGCGACGCCCCGTTTTTCCTTGAGTGAGGCTTGTGATTTTTAGTTGACGGTGAAGCGCAGTGATGCCCCACTTTTCCTTGGGCGTGACTCATGATTTTTAGTCGAAGATGGAGCACAGTGACGCCCCGCTTTTCCTTGGGCGAGGCTCATGATTTTTAGTTGAAGGTAGATTGAAATTCATGTTTTGAACCAGACATCCTCATTGCGCGGGGTTCCATTTTTTGGGTAGCTACTCTGGATGCTTGGGGTTGGTTTATGTGACAAAGGAGTCAAGTACGCCTGTGTCACGCTACAATAAGCCTTGACGCGACCTTCTACCACGTCACCTGCTAGCTTGGTACAAGGAGAGGCTGATTGATGATGAACCTTGGCAGCTGGTGAGGGGTGAGCTGTGAGGGTGTGCGGAGGTAGTGTAGCTCTGCTGGAGTCAAAGGTTGTGAAGGTTTGATGCTTTGCGCATGCTGGAGCATCACCGGAGAGGCCCGTGCTGGTTGGCGGCGCTTGGTTTAAGCGCTGCTTTTGCTAGGTTCCCGTCGGAGGTTGGTTAGAAGGTAGCCACCAAGATATGATTCTATGCTTTTACTCTTGTGCCCGCTTGGTTTGATTGAGGCAGAGGTTGTTGGTGAGTTGGTTGTTGTGGAGGTGCAGAAAGGTTTTGTGCTTCTTGGCATAGACCCTCGCCAAAGGTCGATGCTTGGGACATAAGCGCTTTGCTTGAACGATGCGGCTGGGGAGCTTCGCACTGTTTGTGGATGGGCGACTATTGGGGTCCTGCGGGTCATGGTTGGTGGGGCTACTGGCTGGGTCCTTCGACTACACAGCACTCTTGGGGGGACTATCCTGAGGCCTCGCATTCCTAATGGTTGAAGGTTTGAGGCTGATGGCGTGTTTGATGTGTATGGTGTGTGGTCCTTGGGATTTGTTGTTTGTGGGGTGTTAGGCTTGTTTTTATAATCTAGGGATGATGGGGTTGTGATAATTGGGAGTGAATGGGGCAATACGACGAAGGTACGGTGGTGGTTGGCGTTGGTGTGCTGCAATGATGGTGATGGTATGATGGTAGGTAGGGCTGGTGTTTGAGGTGGTAGCCCCTGGCCATGTAAGCCCAGGTGCTGTTTTAGTGGGACCTCTGCGCCTCCCAATGTCTGAGGGTGGGGGTAGAGTCTACTTTTGGCACAGCCCCTGGTTGAAAGGGCGGGGATTCAACTTTTGTTCGACCTCCGCATCTGCACCATTTCGAGGGTGGAGGTGGAGTTTGCTTTTTGGCGCAACCCTTGGCCGATTGGGTGGGGCTGCGATTTTTGTTCGACCTCCACGCCTCCCCCTTTCTGAGGGTGGAGGTGGAGTTTGCTTTTGGCGCAGCCCCTGTCCTAATGGGCGGGGGTGCGACTTTTGTTCGACCTCCGCACCTCCCCCTTTCCGAGGGTGGAGGTGGAGTTTGCTTTTTGGCACAGCCCCTGGCCGAATGGGCGGGGGTGCGACTTTTGTTCGACCTCCGTGCCTCCCCCTTTCTGAGGGTGGAGGTGGAGTTTGCTTTTTGGCATAGCCCCTGGCCAAATAGGCGGGGGTGTGACTTATGTTTGACCTCCGTGCCTCCCCCTTTCGAGGGTGCAGGTGGAATTTGCTTTTTGGCGCAGGAGGTTTGCACTGGGCTGGCCCACGGCCGGTGTCAATTGTCGGCCTGGGGCAATCCTTGCCTTTTTGGAGATGGCTGCTAATGAGGGCGGGCCTTGGGCTCCGCCTGTTTCAGCGTTGAGGGGCACGACGGAGGTAATGGGGACAAACTTTATTACATGTATTTGTTTTGCTTGCCTCGTTAAAAAACCTCATGCCCCATCGTGAGGAAAAAGAGTGCAGCATAGTACAGAGGTAAAATGAAGATTTGCGAAGTGTGAAGTTACATGTTGTGAATGCCACTACGGGTAATACTTACGAAGGTCATCGATGTTCTAAGTGTGAAGTAGATCATTGCCGTCGGTGTCTTGTAGGTGGAACGAGCCTGGCCTGATGGTTTTGGTGATGACAAAGTGGCTGAGCCATTTGTGCTAAAGCTTGCCTGCCATCTTCGCATTTTGTTTTCTGATTAGCACCATGTCTCCTTCGCGGAGGTTGCGAGGCTCAACCTTCTTGTCTCTCCACTTCTGGGTCTCAGCTTGGTAACGGTGGAGGTTGTTGATGGCGAGGCATCTTGTTTCTTTGATGAGGTCTTTGTTAAGAGCTTCGTCTTGCGAGGCGGCACCGAGGGTTGTTCTTGGCGATCCGTGGCGAAGCTCCTCTGGTAGAACGGCCTCTTCGCCAAAGAGTAGTTTGAAAGGTGTGACACCCATGGCTCTGTAGTCGGAGGTGTTGTGGGACCAGATGACAGGGGTGAGCTCTTCGGCCCACTTGCCGAGGGGTTTGTCCTGTAGGTTCTTTTTGATTCCCTCCAAAATGATGGCGTTGGCTCTCTTGATGAGGCCAAAACCAAAGCGAAGTAGATCTTGGTGCCGATTTGGAAGCAGAACTCTCTGAACACGAAGCTGTCGAATTGAGTACCGTTGTCAACTATCAAATTTCTAGGGATGCTGAAGTGGCAGACCACTTGTTGCCAGAAGAACTTCTAGACTATTGTGGAGGTGATCATGGTGAGGGCTCGAGCTTTGATCCATTTTGTGAAGTACTCAACGGCAACCACCGCGTAACGGAGGTTTCCTGGTGTCCTTGGGAACGGACCGACGAGATCCATGGCCTAGCATTGGAGGGGCTAGGTTGGGCAGATCATCATTGTTGGAGCTCCTGGTCTGTTTGAGTGATGAGCGACCATTTGACAACCTTCGCAATGGTGCACCAGCGAGGTTGCGTCTGCCAGAGCTGTTGGCCAGTAAGAGCCTTGTCTGAGCACTTTGCCCACCAGGGCCCGTGGACCGTTATGAGATCTGCATATGCCTTGGTGTATCTCCTTGAGTATCGTGATGCCTTCACTGGTGCTGACACATTTTAGTCAAGGTGGGGTGACCGAAGCTTTGTAGAGCTATTGGTCGATGATCTTGTACCCTTGTGCCCTTGTGAGATTCGTTTTTTTCTTCCTTGGAGCCAGGCTCGAGGTAGCCCTTAATGTAGGCTATGATTGGGGCTCACCAATCCTCGCTGTGGATGGCGTTGATTTGCTTTGCCGGCGGTATGTGACTTTCGATCACGGGAGAGGCGAAGGTCTCATAGAACACGTCCGGGGGTAGAGGGATTGCTTGTGTAGGGTTATGAGGGTGCTACGCTAGCTAGAAAACAAAACCTTTTGACCTCATAAACCAGGATCTACTGCTAGTTACAGGTTATGGGATTACCAGTAGATGCACAGGTGTAGTGGAAGATGACTCGATGTAGTCGTACGCGTCGCAGTAGGCAGTGCAGTTGCTTGGTCGCCCGTCACATCAATCCCCTCACGTGGTTCGTCCCAGTGCTCCAGATGCAGCACCTCTGAGGAATCCCACACGTGCAGGGAAGAAGCGATGGGCCTCCGGACTGCTAGGTCCATGAGGAGCAGAAGGCGTGAGCATGGGGAGGGCGACGACAGCTGTCAAAGACATCAAAATCCACCTGACTGCGCCCCTACCCCTTGCTTATATAGGCGTCCCCAATGAGCTCATGAGTTGGAGGCCCATTAGTAACCCTAAGCCTTGTCTAATTCGGGTCCAACCCGAATTAGGCTTCCAGCCCCTTAAGCGTACGACCCTAAGGGTTCATGCACACATTGACATGGGCCAAGTACTCCTACTCACCCAATAGTTGACAGCGGCCTCTAGCAAGGCGTGACAACTCCTATGTGCACACAAAGATCATATCAGATGAACCACTACGACCACATACAAGTTATTCCCATTGCCACTCGATATATGGTTCAACTCGTGGGTTAACACTTAACCCAAGCACGACCATGCATTTGTTGACCCAATCACTTGAGTGATCTAGTGATATCTCTCGCGCGTAGAGAGGGGCAAATTCCATCTTGATTGTCTTTGTATCATAGCATGCTTTGCGACCACCTGAAGACCACCTTTATAACTACCCAGTTACGGAGCAGCATTTGATAGTCTCTAAGTAGACCATTTCACATCTTGAGTACATACCACAATCTTAGGTCTAAGGACATAATGTACATGACATGAATGGAGACTTTCTCATGTTGGGTCAGTCCTGCCTACATGTCTCACATGTGCCCACATTATTAGTTTGACATCTCCATGTCCATGACTTGTGAAACATAGCCATCAACTAATACATGTGCTGGTCTAATATTCAAGTGTGTTCTCACAAGAACGCCGACCAGGGATAACTTTAGAATAACCATTCAAGTAATTGAGTTCCACAAACAATTCACATAATCGCTAATCAATACAAGTTGTCTATAATGGATATTCAATGAACACTTTATTAATCATGGATACAATCAGAATATCATCATCTACATGATTAGCTCTAGGGCATATTCTCAACAGTCTCCCACTTGTACTAGAGTTAATCTCTTAGATGTCTAATCCCCATAGACCTCATGTGCGCCTCATGCTTAGGCTGTGGAAGAGCCTTTGTCAAAGGATCTGTTACATTCAAATTCGTATGTATTTTGCACAATTTGATCTCTTCTCGTTTCACAAACTCTCGAATGAGATGAAACTTTCGGAGTACATGTTTATTCTTCTGGTGATCCCTAGGCTGCTTAGCCTGTGCAACCACACCATTGTTATCACAATGTAAATTCAATGGGCCCGATGCATTCGGAAACACACCAAGCTCAATGAGGAATCTCCTTAACCAAACAACTTCCTTTGCAGTGCCAGAAGCTGTAATGTACTCAACTTCTGCTGTAGAATCAGACACCGTCTCCTTCTTGGAACTTTTCCAGCTAACTGCACCACCATTTATTGTGAACACAAAACCTGATTGAGATAGTGAATCATCCCCGTTGGTTTGGAACCGTTCACAATGAGCTCCTCCTCACCTCCATAGATTAGGAACACATCCTTAGTCCATCGCAAGTACTTTAGGATGTTCTTAACAAGCGTCCAGTGAGGTTCACCCGGATTAGCTTGGTACCTGCTCGCAACACTTAGAGCATATGAGACATCTGGGCGAGTACATATCAAGGCATACATGATGGAACCAACAGCCGAAGCATATGGAACCTTACTTATGCGGTTGCGCTCTTCATCTGATGAAGGACACTGCTTGTCACTAAAGTGCATACCATGTGACATAGGCAAGAAGCCTTTCTCGGACTGTTCCACGTTGAACGGTTTCAACACCTTGTCAATGTATGTGTCTTGGCTTAATCCTATTAGCCTTCTCGACCAATCTCTATAGATCTTAATTCCCAAGATGTATGCTGCTTCCCCTAAATCCTTCATAGAAAAACTATTATTCAGTGAAGTCTTTACAGATTACAACATAGGAATATCATTCCCAATCAATAGTATGTCCTCCACATACAAGATCAGAAACACAATAGCGCTCCCACTTACCTTCATGTAAACACAAGGTTCTTCTTCATTCTGACGGAGGCCAAACCCTTTGACTACCTCATCAAAATGAATATTCCAACTCTGAGATGCTTGCTTTAACCCATAAATAGATTTCTTAAGCTTGCATATCTTTCCAGCATTATTAGGATCAACAAAACCTTTGGTTTGTATCATATACATGTCCTCTTCTAAATACCCATTTAGAAAGGTTGTTTTAACATCCATCTGCCATATCTCATAATTGAAATATGCAACAATTGCTAGAATGATCCAAATAGATTTAAGCATCGCTACCGGCGAGAACGTCTCATCGTAGTCAACCCCTTGAACTTGCCAAAAACCCTTTGCGACAAGCTGAGCTTTATAGATGTGAACATTTCCGTCCACATCCTTCTTCTTCTTAAAGATCCATTTGCTCTCTATGGGTCTAACCCCATCAAGCGGGTCAACCAAGTTCCAAACTTGATTGTCTCCCAAGGAATCTATCTCGGATCTCATGGCACTTTGCCATTTCTCAAAATCTAGATCCATCATAGCTTTCACATAATCTACAGGTTCATCATCGTCTAACAATAATAAATCCCCACGCAATGCGTGAAGTCTTGCTGATCTTCGTGGTTGTGATGGTATCTCCACTGCCTCGAGTGTCTCAACTTGCTCTGCTACATTAGCATCACTCGTAGAGTCAGTCCCTACTGGCTCATCTTGAACTTCTTCAAGATACACCTTTTGTCCATTATTTTCTCTTTTGAGAAACTCTTTCTCTAAGAAAACACCATTTCGAGTAACAAACACTTTGCCCTCTGATCGGTTATAGACATAATACCCTAAAATTTCCTTCAGATATCCCACGAAAAAGCACTTGTCCAATTTGGGTGTTAGTTTGTCTGATATAAGTCATTTGACATAAACCTGACAACCCCAAATTTTTAAAAAAGACAAACTGGGACTCTTACCAGTCCACATCTCATATGGTGTCTTAACTACGGACTTAGATGGTACCCTATTCAATGTGAAAGCGGCTGTTTCTAGAGCATATCCCCAAAACAATAAAGGTAAGTCCGACTGGCTCACCATAGACCGAACAATGTCCAACAAGGTCTGATTACGTTGCTCAGACACGCCGTTTCTTTGAGGCATTCCGAGCGGCGTAAGCTATGGAACAATTCCACCACTCTTAAGATGATTGCTAACTCATGACTTAGATATTCGCCTCCACGATCAGATCGCAAGGCCTTGATCTTCTTGCCACGTTGATTCTCTACTTCATTCTAAAATTCTTTGACCTTTACAAATATTTTAGACTTACGCTTCATTAGGTAGACATATCCATATCTACTAAAGTCATCAGTAAAAGTTATGAAGTATTGAAATCCACCTCTAGCTGTCATGCTCATTGGTCCACATACATTAGTATGTATAAGTTCCAACAAGTTAGATGCTGCCTCAGGAAATTCTTTGAATGGCGCCTTGGTCATCTTGCCTAGCAAGCAAGCCTCACATGTCTCGTATGATTCAAAATCAAACGAAGTTAGAAGACCATCATCATGGAGCCTCTTCATGCGATTCTCACTTATATGACCCAAACGACAATGCCACATATAGGTAGGACTTAACTCATTAAGCCGAGGCCGTTTAACACTAACATTACAGACAGGTGCATCATCAAGATTTAAAATAAATAACCCATTCACAATGGATGCAAAAGCGACAAACATATCATTCTTTAAGATCACACAACCATTGTCTTTACTAGCAAATGAATAGCAATCCTTCATCAAGCATGAAGGTGACACAATGTTTCAACTTAAACTAGGAACAAAATAACAACTATTCAATTCCAAAATAAATCCTGACGGCAAGGGAAGTTGCATCGTCCTGATGTTTAATGCAGCAACTCTTGCATTATTGCCCACGCGGAAATCAACTTATTCTTTCTCCACACTTCTACTTCTTATCATTCCCTGCATCGTATTGCAAATATGAGCAACTGATCCGGTATCAAATACTCAAGAATTGATATAAGAGTTAGTGAGGAAAACGTGTGTAACATGAACAGCAAGAGTACAAGCAGTAGGAGTACCTTTACCGCCGCCATCCTTCTCCAAGGACGCCAAGTAATCCTTGTAGTTCCTTTTCCAGTGACCTTTTCTCTTACAATAAAAGCAATTTGAATTTGCATATGGTCCAGCCTTGGTAGTAGATTGGTTTGGCTTAGAGATCTCATCTTTAGCCTTGCCCTTCTTCTTCTCCAAGAATTGCCCTTCCTCTTAAAATGAGGTCGGTTCTGGATCGCCAACACTTGGCTATTGCCGGCACTTTTCTTGATGTCAGCCTCTGCTGTTTTTAGCATGCCACACAGTTTATTCAAGCCCCTCTCCTGATGAGGACTTACTCCATTGGATGCACAAGATGATCCTCCGCTGGACATTCAAGGTCCAATCACAAGAGCTCGTGTACGATAATTAAATTTACAGGTGAGTTCGTTCTTAAGGAAGTCTTTTTATGATTTTGAGAATAGATTACTACCTAATGATTATATTGTACTCAAGAATCATGGAGAGAACCAGGGGATGCATAAGGGATGGCTTGGAGGCGTGGAGGACCAGCAAGGGCGCCCAAGTCAAGGTGGAGACCCAAACCGAGTCGACTTCGAGCCTATTTCAGAATCTAAGACTAGTGTGGAGTAAAGCGGACGCCCAGGACGCATCCGGACTCCGTTTTCGATGATCCACCTATGGATGGAAAGATAATTTCATAAGGAAGCCAATGGCATTGGTTTGAGGTCAAAATTCCTTCGGAGTCATCAGGAAACATCAAAATAAGTTAGCATCCAGAATTGTTCCGGTGCTGCGTCACCGTTTTTGGTCCGTTGGGCCGTGTATCGTTGTTGAGCCCATTAGGGGGCGCGTCCAGTGGTGGCGATGACCCTTAGACCTCTATAACCAGCCGTCGCCTCTCTTGTTAGGTTTTGGGTTTTGCTTAGATTATTCTGTTCACAACAATTTCGCCGCGCCGTCGGTTTGTGAGACCTCAACCCGTGAGATTAATCATTCATCTACAATTGGTTGCATTCTTTTGTGTTCTTACTTGTGTTCTTCGATTAGCAGGCAAAGGACTCAGCCTTCTTGGTGAGGTCGACTGTGCTTCGATGGTCAATAACCAGAGGAGACATGCTGCTGCGATTGCGGGGTTCAGAGCTGAGTTGTTCGGAAGCCGGATCAAATTGTGTCGCGATTCCACCAAATCGAGAGTTATTAGAACCTTTCGGAAGATCGAGAACCCTAGTTCACATCAAGTGGTATCAGAGCTTCAGGTACACCGTCAGGTTCGCCCTTACCCTAGTTTAGTTTGTTTTTGCCTTCGTCCTATAATCCAAAAAAAGCCAAAAATAGTTTAGTCTAGGTTTTTCCCTTATCCCAGAACCACGTTTGGCCTTTGCATAGTTCTTGTCAGATTCCGTAGTGTTGAATTTATGTCCTGGTCAGGGCCTTGTTGCTGGTTAGGTTGTGTTAGAGTTCAGTCGTGTGTTTTTCCCCATCGTTTCTATTCAATGCTGTCCCCTTCCACCATCCCAAACAACAAGTCGAATCCACCATATTACTCGACTTGCCCCGCTAGCCGCCTTGGGTCAATTCTCGCCGCCGCGCAAACCCTAGATAGGTCGCCAGCCGCTCATTGTTGCTTGCATCACAGCCCTCCCTCCTTGCATCATCAGCCGAATACCTACTGCTGTGATCGGTGTTGGAGTTTAGGGATGCTTCGCCCTAACTACCGCCGCCGTGTTGTGCCTTCCGAGAAACATAACTTGAGATACCTTCGGTAAAACAGCCATAACTTTTGGCTCGTTTATCAGAAAAATTTGAAATTTTTACAGCAACTTCTTGACTCCATTTGGAGCCAACCCCAACTAGCCTTTGGCCTGCTTGGTCTAGTTAGAATTGCCAAAAAAATTTGGCAAAATAAAGAAAAAATTGACAAGGTTCTTGCATGCTTTTCAGAGAACGTGCTGACTTTCTGTAGACCACATTCCACCTCTGTTGTAGGTGAAAATTTTTGTGGTTGCATCTTTTGTCATACTTGTTCAGAGAAAATTTTTTAAAAAAATAGTGTAAAAAAAAGTTTGTTCAGAGAAAAAAACAAAAAGGAGTTGCTTGTTCTGTGATTGCGTGTGCTACATTGTGCTTTGTGCTTCATTCATACTTGTCTCTCCATCATACTTGTGCTTCCATTATCCTTGTTCACACACATTTGTTACTTGGAACATGTTAGGCCAGCAACAAGAACAAGTAATTGGGACTATACTTCAATATTACTTTCTGTCTTTGAATTGTGTACCACTCACATATTTTTTGGCCAGCCTTCCTAAGCCCCACATATACTTCTGGACAGCAAAAGTTTTGACACTCGTAATCTCAGTGCTACGTCTTTGAGGTATCCGTTCCTTGCTGGTAAGAACCGGTTAAAACTTGTTAAGGTGTTGCCTTTTGCTCTAAATTTGAGAGGCACCACTCCACCTTTGTAGAGGATTATTAGGGGTAACTTTCACCGTTTGCTGCTTGTGTTTTGTGTCTACAATGGTAGGTGATGAGGGAGAGAATTCACCAAAGAGTTTTTAGAGTGTGTCAGCCAAGAGCAACTACAATCTGTTATAAACAATGCTCAGAAGGACTTGAATGAGACAGTTACCAAGGCTGTAACCGCTACACTCATTGATCTCAAGATTGGCAACACCCTTGAGAGATTGGATAAACGATTGTCCACGCTGACCGATAGGGTAACTGCTTTAGAAGAACCGCCACCACCTGAAGAAAATAATGTTGGCAGCAATGCTGGCGGTGAGGTATATGATGCTGATGGTAATGTTGATAGAGCAGCGACAAGAGAAAATAGATTACGTCATCGTCTTCGCACAAATACCACAGGTATGGGTGGCGCTCAACATTTCAACCGCCACCGAGGTAAACGTACTCATGCTCCCGATGATCCTTATGCTAAGGTTAAATTTACCATACCTTCTTTTTTGGGACATTATGATACAGAGGAATACCTTGATTGGGAGATGACAGTAGAGCAAAAATTCTGTGCCCATCTTGTGCTTGAGCAACATCGCATTAGACAAGCCACTAGTGAATTTAAAGATTTTGCTATCATTTGGTGGACTGGTTTAGTTGCAGATAATTGCCAACCTCATACGTGGGAGGAACTTAAGTTTGCTATGTGTGATAGATTTGTGCCACCATTGTATCATAAAGACCTACGTAAAAGACTAATGCATTTAGAACAGGGACATAAATCTGTGCAGGATTATTATGGTGAACTTCAGAAAGGTTTGATGCGTTGTGGCATAGTGGAGGGAACTGAGAATTCTATTGTTCGTTTTTATGCGGGTTTGAGGGAGGAAATTTAGGACATAGTTGATTATAAGGAATTTAACACTGTCAACCAGTTGTTTCAATTTGCTATGCTTGCAGAGAAGGAATTGCAGGGGCAATATAAGCAGGCCAAGAGCAAGGCTACCACCTCATACACACCATGCATGGGAGCATCATCGGGGTTTCCCAAGGCATCCTCCTTCCGCGCGCCTCTACCAGCGAACAAGAGGACGTCTTCTATGCAACCTTCTGGTTCAGGTAAAAATTTAGTGCAGGAACCATCGAAGAGTGCATCTTCTGTTGCCTCAACGGTACACACTCCTAGCGTTCAGTGTCATCGGTGCCATGGTTACGGACATGTGCAAAAGGACTGTCCAAGTCAGCGGGCATACATTGCTACAGAGGATGGGTACATCAGCACCTCTGACGTGGAAGATGATGATGAAGAACAAGATGTTCAAGAAGAAGGTGAGGTCTTTGGTAGCAAGGACACATTAGCCTACATGAGTGTCATTGTGCAGCGAGTGCTTAGAGCACAAGTACAACAACCTAAGAAGCTGCAATGCCACAATTTGTTCCAAATTTTCTTTGTCATCAACAACCGGCGAGCACGTGTCATCATTGATGGGGGTAGGTAGCTGCAATAATTTGGTGAGTTCAGATTTGGTCAAGAAGCTTGACTTGTCTACACGCCCACATCCCCATCCGTACCATATTCAGTGGTTGAATGATTTCGGTAAGGCTAAGGTAACAAAAACTTGTAGAGTTTCTTTTTCCATTGGTACCTATGTTGATTTCGTTGATTGTGATGTAGTACCTATGGAAGCTTGTTCACTTTTATTGGGTCACCCTTGGGAATTTGATAATGATGCTGTTAATCATGGTAGAAGTAATACATACACTTTTGTTCATAAAGGAAAGAAAATTACTTTGGTGCCAATGACCCCAGCTGAAATTGTACAAGCTGATAAAGAATGAGCTGCTAGTTTCCATGATGTTAAATCTGAAAATTAGCAAGTTGCAAATCTGTTTACCCACCTAAAAATGATAAGTTGACACCTAATTCTATGGTCGAGGAAATTAAATTAAAGGGTGGTGTTATGCTTGCAAGAAAATGTGACCTTGCTAAAATTTCTGATGATGATATTTGCTATACTTTGGTTTGCAAACGAGCTTTGTTTTCTCTTGATGATGTTGTTAGTTCGAGACCTCCTGCTGTCACTAACCTTTTGTAGGAGTATGAGGACGTTTTTCCAGCTAAGGTACCCCCGGGGCTGCCACCTATGAGAGGAATAGAGCATCAAATTGATTTGATTCTGGGAGCGACATTGCCAAACCGTGCTGCTTATCGAACCAACCCAGAAGAGACTAAGGAGATTCAGCGACAAGTCCAAGAGCTTTTGGACCACGGGTATGTACGAGAAAGCCTTAGTCCTTGTGCTGTTCCTATGATTTTGGTTCCTAATAAAGATGGTTCTTGGCGCATGTGTGTTGATTGTAGAGCCATTAATAATATTACTATTTGATATCATCATCCTATTCCTAGGCTTGATGACATGCTTGATGAGTTATGTGGCTCTGTAATTTTCACTAAAATTGATTTGCATAGTGGCTACCACCAGATTAGAATGAAACTTGGAGATGAATGGAAAACAACTTTCAAAACTAAATTCGGATTATATGAGTGGTTAGTAATGCCTTTTGGTTTAACTAATGCACCTAGTACTTTTATGAAATTGATGAACGAAGTTTTAAGGGCTTTTATTGGGTGATTTGTGGTAGTTTAATTTGATGATATCTTGATTTATAGCAAGTCTTTGGATGAACATATGGATCACTTGTGTGCTGTTTTTAATGCTTTACGCGATGCACGCTTATTTGGTAACCTTGAGAAGTGCATCTTTTGCACGGATCGAGTCTCTTTTCTTGGATATGTTATTACTCCACAGGGAATTGAGGTGGATGAGACAAAAATTGAAGCCATTAGGAGCTGGCCAGTACCCCAATCCATCACACAGGTGAGGAGTTTTCTTGGTCTTGCAGGTTTCTACCACCGCTTTGTCAAGGATTTCAGCACCTTTGCTGCCCCATTACATGAGTTGACAAAGAAGGGCGTGGTGTTCCAATGGGGTAAGGCACAAGAGGAGTCATTTGAGATGTTAAAAGGTAAGCTTACACACGCACCATTGCTGCAACTTCCAAACTTAGGTAAGACTTTTGAGTTAGAATGTGATGCTAGTGGAGTTGGCATTGGAGGTGTTTTGATGCAAGATGGTAAACCTGTGGCATACTTTAGTGAAAAATTGCATGGTCCTATTTTAAATTACTCTACATATGATAAGGAATTGTATGCTCTTGTACATGCTTTAGAGACGTGGCGTCATTATTTGTGGCCTAAGGAATGTGTTATACATTCAGATCATGAATCACTTAAGTATCTTCGTTCTCAAAATAATTTGAATCGTCGACATGCTAAGTGGGTTGAATTTATTGAATCCTTTCCTTATGTTATCAAACACAAGAAAGGGAAGGATAATATAATTGCTGATGCTTTGTCTAGATGATATACTATGTTATCCCAAATTGATTGTAAGATTTTTGGGCTTGAAAACATAAAAGAACAATATGCGCTTGATCTTGATTTTAAAGATGTGTTGCTGAATTGTAAAGAGGGACGTACGTGGAACAAGTATGTGATAAATGATGGATTTGTGTTTAGAGCTAACCATCTATGCATTCCAGTTGGTTCTGTTCGTCTTTTGTTGCTACAGGAAGCGCATGGAGGAGGATTGATGGGCCATTTTGGTGCTAAAAAGACGGTAGCTGTTTTGGCCATATATTTCTTTTGGCCACAGATGAAGAGAGATGTTGAGCGGTTCATGGCACGCTGCACCACATGTCAAAAAGCTAAGTCTCACTTGAATCCACATGGGTTGTATATGCCTCTTCCTGTTCCTTCTATTCCTTGGACAGATATTTTAATGGACTTTGTTTTAGGATTGCCTAGGACCAAGAGGGGAAGGGATAGTATTTTTGTGGTTGTGGATCGATTTTCTAAGATGGCACATTTTATACCATGTCATAAAAGTGATGTCCTCAAACAGAGGTAGTGAACCGCACTTTGGGCACCATGCTGAGAGCTGTTTTGAAGAAAAATTTAAAGATGTGGGAAGAATGTTTGCCTCATGTGGAGTTTGCTTACAATCGGGTGACACATTCTTCCACCAAGGTAAGTCCTTTTCAGGTAGTGTATGGTTTTAACCCTCATGCTCCAATTGATCTTTTGCCTTTACCTACCCATGAAAGAACACATAATGATGCTAGTGCACGTGCTGAATTTATTCGTAAGTTACATGAAACCACTAAAGAAAATATTGAAAAGATGAATGAAAAGTATAGAATTGTTGGTAGTGAAGGTAGAAAAGAACTTAAACTTGAACCAGGTGATTTAGTATGGTTACATTTGAGAAAAGCCAGGTTTCCAGAGCTGCGTAAGTCAAAATTAATGCCAAGAGCTGCTGGTCCTTATAAAATTATTGAGAAAATAAATGATAATACATACAAACTTGAGTTGCCACCCGAGTTCGGGGTTAGTCCTTCTTTCAACATTTCAGATTTGAAGTCATATTTGGGAGAAGAAGATGACCTTGAGTTGAGGACAACTCCAATTCAAGAGGGGGAGGATGATGAGGACATCACTCCATTGGATGCACAAGATGATCCTCCGCTGGACATTCAAGGTCCAATCACAAGAGCTCACGCACAACAATTAAATTTACAGGTGAGTTCGTTCTTAAGGAAGTCTTTTTATGATTTTGAGAATAGATTGCTACCTAATGATTATATTGTACTTAGGAATCATGGAGAGGACCAAGGGATGCATAAGGGATGGCTTGGAGGCGTGGAGGACCAGCAAGGGCGCCCAAGTCAAGGTGGAGACCCAAACCGAGTCGACTTCGAGCCTGTTTCGGAGTCCAAGACTAGTGTGGAGTAAAGCGGACGCCCATGACGCATCCGAACTCTGTTTTTGATGATCCACCTATGGATGGAAAGATAATTTCATAAGGAAGCCAATGGCATTGGTTTGAGGTCAAAATTCCTTCGGAGTCATTTGGAAACATTGAAACAATTTAGTGTCCAGAATCTGTTCTGGTGCTGCGTCACCGTTTTTGGTCCGTTGGGCCGTGTATCGTTGTTGAGCCCATTAGGGGGCGCGTCCAGGGGTGGAGACGACCCTTAGACCTCTATAACCAGCCACCACCTCTCTCGTTAGGTTTTGGGTTTTTCTTAGATTATTCTGTTCACAACAGTTTCGCCGCGCCGCCAGTTTGTGAGACCCCAACTCGTGAGATTAATCATTCATCTGCAATTGGTTGCATTCTTTCATGTTCTTGCTTGTGTTCTTCGATTAGCAGGCAATGGACTCAGCCTTCTTGGTGAGGTCGACTATGCTTCGATGGTCGATAACCAGAGGAGACATGGTGCTGCGATTGTGGGGTTCAGAGCCGAGTTGTTCGGAAGTCGGATCGAATTGTGTCGTGATTCCACCAAATCGAGAGTTATTAGAACCTTTCGGAAGATCGGGAACCCTAGTTCACATCATCTCCGCTCCATGCATATGGTAGTTCGAGATGAAGTTTCCGTAGCTGGCTGGAAGAGATGCAAGAATGAAATTAGTAGCCAACTCTTGGCCAATTGGGAAGCCTAGCTTCTCCAACCTCTGAGTGTAACCAACCATCTTGATTACATATGGACCAACAGTTGTGCCCTCTGCTAGCTTGGTTTCTACAAGCACCTTAGAGACATTGAACCTTTCAGTCCATGCTTGAGTTTGGAACATATCTTCAAGCACCACGATCATATCGTTCGCTGAATGATTATTGTCGAACTGCATCTGCAGATCAGGTTCCATACAAGCAAGCATGAGGCAACTCACTTCAAGATCTGCATCACATGCTTTCTTGTAAGCGTTTTTCTCAGCAGCAGTTGCATTTTCATCAGGCTCATCTGGTAATGGGGTGTCTAGAATTTCTTCCTTTTTCTCAGCCCTGAGAACAATTCTCAGGTTGCGGATCCAATCCGCATAATTTGTTCCATTCAACTTATCTTTCTCAAGAATTATACACAAAGAAAATGGTTGATTGCGAGCGGCCATCTACAACAAAAGTAACACAAAATATTAAGACAATGTATCCACGAAAAAGTAAATTATATCAAAATAAAATCTACTCCCACTAAAATCAATATCCCTCAATTGATACATAGTGATTCAAGACACACAACTAACAAGTCAACTAGTGAGCTTTAGCATCACCGTTAGAAGACATGGTAGATTAGTAAGTAACACTTTGCTAATCATATCACATATGACTCTTGTTGTTGGGTAGCATCTCTATGCTATGCTCAACCTACCCATGCTCCAAGGTCCCTAACGATTAGTATGACCTTGTTTAAGTAACCAAACCTTCTTACAGTATCCGATACGAACCTGCCTAGTCGAGGAAAACCAATGGCACCCTAATTTCATAGACCCACCATCGATTGTACAAGACTTATAATAGTGCAAGGTTTGGGGAAGCATTTAACTTAAAAATTGCTGAGGGATCATTCTACTTCACTACCACACTCATGTAGACAAAAACATAATAGCATGTGAAAGTAGAACATAGTAATAACAGCATAACACAGACATGACTTGGTATAGCCCATTATTCCTGTGGGGATCTCCATCTCCATCAATCTGTGCATCACGGTGATCTCCATCTCCATGATTCGAGTATGCCATCCTTTAGTGATGATTCCGCCAAGACTAGCTACTACTAGTGCAAGTAAAAATAAAATTACATAGTCACGGATAGATCATCACAGATTGGCACACAGGCTATTACATTAATTTTGACAATATGTATGTGGCTCCTGCCCATATTGTCCTCATGACATGCAAGCCATGAATTAAATACATACATGCATCACATAAACATAAGGGCTATACCAGTCATCAATACCTGCAAAACAGAGTTAGGCGCAGAACGATTCTATGCGCGTACAACTGGTAGCAACGGCGGTCCCTAAAAACCAAATGGGATTACACAGATCACATCTATGGAATCGCTATGAAAATCTCATCAGATTGATCTCATCAACTTGAATCCGAACCATTCGGAGTCCTTTGATTTTCACTAGATCAATCCCATTGATTTATGCCCAACATGTATGGTCTTACATGTATCACTTAACTCAGGTGGCGGATTAAACCGACCGGCATGAGTAGATCATTACACAGCCACGCATCAAAAGCACGAAAATAGATTGAGTTTCCATCTACCACCCCATTTCATAGATTGATCTAATCAAACCGTGCAACCAAGACTAGCAGATCGCATCTACTATCTCTGCATATCATCTATATGCCAAAATCCGAACCTATAACGAACAGCTACAGCTCTGATGCCATTGTAGGGTTATGAGGGTGCTATGCTAGCTAGAAAACAAAACTTCTCAACCTCATAAACCAGGATCTACTGCTAGTTATAGGTTACGGGATTACCACTAGACGCACGGGTGCAACGGAAGATGACTCGATGTAGTCATACGCGTTGCAGCAAGCAGTGTAGTTGCGTGGTCGTTTGTCACATCAATCCCGTCGCACGGTTCATCCCAGTGCTCTAGATGCAGCACCTCTGAGGAATCCCACACGTGTAGGGAAGAAGCGATGCGCCTCCGGACTGCTAGGTCTGCGAGGAGCAGAAGGCACAAGCATGGGGAGGGTGACGGCAGCTGTCAAAGGTGTCAAAATCCACTTGACCACACCCCTACCCCTTGTTTATATAGGCGTCCCGAGTGAGCTCACGAGTTGGAGGCTCATTAGTAACCCTAAGCCTTGTCTAATTTAGGTCTAACTCGAATTAGGTTTCCAGCCCCTTAAGCGTGTGACCCTAAGGGTTCACGCACACATTGACATGGGCCGAGTACACCTACTCGCCCAATAGTTGACAGCGACCTCTAGCAAGGCGTGACAACTCTTATGTGCATGCAAAGATCATATCAGACGAACCACTATGACCACATACAAGTTATTCCCTTTGCCACTCGATATATGGTTCAACTCGTGGGTTAACACTTAACCCAAGCACGGCCATGCATTTGTTGATCCAATCACTTGAGTGATCCAGTGATATCTCTCTCGCGTAGAGAGGGGTAAATTCCATCTTGATTGTCTATGTATCATAGCATGCTTTCCGATCACTCGAAGACCACCTTTATAACTACCCAGTTATGGAGCAGCATTTGATAGTTCCTAAGTAGGCCGTTTCACATGTGACATGAATAGAGACTTTCTCATGTTGGGTCAGTCCAGCCTACATGTCTCACATGTGCCCACATTATTTGTTTGACATCTTCATGTCCATGACTTGTGAAACATAGCCATCAACTAATACATGTGTTGGTCTAATATTCAAGTGTGTTCTCACAAGAACGCCGACCAGGGACAACTTTAGAATAACCATTCAAGTAATTGAGTTTCACAAACAATTCACATAATCACCAATCAATACAAGTTGTCCATAATGGATATTCAATGAACACTTTATTAATCATGGATACAATCAGAATATCATCATCTACATGATTAGCTCTAGGGCATATTCCCAACAGCTTGGGCTGCCGCCTTCGCCAGTTCATTGGCCTCTTTGTTCTCGCTACGGGGAATGGACTTGGTGGTGATGCCCAAGAAGAAGATTTCTGTTTTTCTAACAAGCTGCAGGTATTTCTGGAGCTTTGGCTCTTTTGCTCTGAATGATTTCTCGATGTGGCTTGCTATCACCTAGGAGTCTATTTTGATGATTGCACGACACGCTGATAGGGCACGAAGCTTGGTGAGGGCAAGGAGGACCGTCTTGTACTCAGCGGAGCTGTTGGTGCAGGGAAACTCCAGCCTCATAGCGTATTTGAGCTTCATGCCTAAAGGTGAGGTTAGGATGGCAGTAGCTCCTGCACCCGAGGCTCCCCAGGCCCCGTCCACATGTATTGTCCATGGAGGTTCAATGTCATCTGCCTTGTGGTGGCGGTTGGGGGTCCATTCTGCGATGAAGTCTGCGAGTGCTTGGGATTTGATTGTGCGCCTGCCGACAAAGGTGATGACGTAATCGCTTAGCTGGGTGGGACATTTAGCTATCCTCTTGACTGCCTTGGGGTTTCTAAATATGTTGTCGAGTGGGAACAACGAAGGTACTGTGATCGGGTGTGATTGGAAGTAGTGCTTCAGTTTCTTGGCGGCCATGACTATCGTGTATGCTACCTTCTCTAGCTCGGAGTAGTGCTTCTTAGGCCCTTTGAGAACTTTAGAGATGTAGTCGATCGGGATCTGTCACTTCTGGTGTTCATTGAGGGTTTCCTTTACCAGAACTACGCTGACAGCGTGCGGTGAGGCAGCTACATAAAGCAGTAAGGGCTCCCCAGGAGTTGGGCTGGCGAGGGTTGTGAGCTTGAATAGGTAGTCCTTGAGGTCATCAAAAGCTGCTTGCTGGGCTGGGCCCCAATTGAAAGGTTCAGAGCCTTTGAGTGCTTCGAAGAAGGATAGCCCTCGCTCGGCGGATCTGGAGATGAATCTGCTGAGTGCAGCTAATGGGCCCGTGAGGCGTTGGGACGCCTTTCTTGAAGTCAGAGGTTGCATGGTAAGGATGGCCTAGATTTTGGTTGGATTGGCTTCGATGCCCCTGGCTGAAACCAGGCAGCCGAGCAGCTTGCCTTTGCTGACTCCGAATACGCACTTCTCCGGGTTTAGCTTGAGCTTCGCTCGTCGAAGGTTGGCGAAGGTTCTGGCGAGGTTGATGATGTGGTCTATTTTGAACTTGCTTTGGACCATGATGTCATCAATGTAAGCTGAGACAATGCGGTCATCTTTGAATACTTCCGCGGTCATGCGCGTGAAGGTGGGCCCAACATTGCGGAGGCCTTCGGCCATTCTGCGGAAGCAGTATGTTCCAAAGGGGGTGATGAAGCTTGTTTTCTCTTTGTCCTCTTCGTTCGTCTAAATCTGGTGGTATCCAGAGAAATAGTCAAGTAAGGACAGTAGCTCACATCCTGCGGCAGCGTCGACGAGGGTGCTGATTCTCAGGAGCAAAAAGTCATCCTTCGGGCAAGCTTTGTTTAAGCGGGTAAAGTCAACGCACATGCGCCATTTGAGATTCTTCTTTTGTACTAGCACAACATTGGATAGCCAGGTCGGGTACTTGACTGGGCATATGACCCCCGCATCGAGTAGGTGGTTGACCTCTGCTCTGGCGGCCTGCTTTCTTTCTTCTAACATCTTGCAGAGCTTTTTCATGATCGGGGGGAGTTTTCCTTGATGTGCAAACTGTGCTCGATGAGATTTCTGTCAATGCCGGTGAGGTCGGAGGCTGACCACGTGAAGGTGGTGCTATTGTCATGAAGGAACTGTACTAGCTAAGCCTCAGTTTAGCTATCCAGCAAGGTGGAAATGATGACCTTCTTCTCTGGGTCATTTGGGAATAATTGGATTTTCTTCGTTTCCTCTTCGGGTTGAGTGCGCGAGGGTGCCCGGGCTGCATCCACCTTGGGCTCAGCTTTGCATAGCATTTCCCTGGCCTCTTCTTGTGCTTCTCTTTCTTCCTTCCGTTGCAGGCATTGGACATTCTTCTGGCCTAGGGTCGCCGCTTCCTCTGCCATTCTGGCCGCGGTCTAGTCTCCGTATACAACAATGATACCTCTGAGGGTAGGTAGTTTCATGCAGAGGCAGCCCGAATGGATGGCAGCACTGAATTGATTAATGGCTCCTCTGCCAAAGATGGCGTTGTGGTATTAAGGCATGTCAGATACGTCGAAGGTTACCTGCACCATTTTGGAGATGCGCTTGTCGTCGAAGGAGACTGGCATCGTGATTTTGCCAATTGCTCTAACTTGCTGACCTCTGAAACTGAATAGCAGGTGGCCTGCTGATTGGAGCTGGTTCCTGTTGAGTTTCATACTGTCAAAGGCTGATGCAAAAATGATGTTGGCTGAGCTGCTATTGTCGATCAGGATCTTTGTGATGGTCCAACCACCCACATTGGTCTCGATGACCATCGCATCAGTGTGTGGGTATTCTTTGAGTTTAAGGTCAGACCCATCGAAGGTGATGGGTATGTGGGACCAGTAATGCATTCTTGTGTGGGCCTTCGGTGGCCATGTGATGAACCTATCTAAAATGCTCTCTGTGTTGTCTCTTGTTGCCGTGATCTTCGTTGGAGCCGCCGGAGATGGCTAGTATGACCCCTACGTCGATGTTGGGTCATTAACAGTTGTCAGGGCTGCCTGGGGTTCGGCTTCGGCCTTTGACTAGTTTTGGGGCTGGCCGTGCAGGTAGAGGAGGCAGAGGTGGCAAAGCCTAGGCTTGGGTTGGCTGTGGAGGTGCCGTCGAGTGAGAAAATGCATAGTGCTGTTGGTCTTGGCGAGGGTAGTATGCTTGAGCGTGATGGCCTTGGGCTTATGGATGATGCGCGATGGTTGGTTGCAGGTAATAAAACGGCTGATGGTACATTGTTGGAGCACGGTTGCTATGATTTTGGCCTTGGTGATGGTTCCGAGGGTTAGGGGGTCCTCTCCTGGTATGATTGACTGTGCCTATCAGAGGTGTTGTGCTGAACTGGCTATCTCTGTATTCCACCCCTTTGGCGAAGTAAATGCATTGCTTGGTGTAATGCTCAGTTTCAGTGCCGCAGAAGTGGCAACAGTGCTTCGCTTGTGACTGCTGCTGCTGTGGATTGTGGTCGTTTGGTCTGCAGTCCCTCTGCGGTGCGGATGGCCTCAGCGGTTGCTGGTTCTGCCTCACTTTCGTTGGCAGTACATCATCAATTGCGTTGACATTGTTGGGTCCAGCGTGGGGGTTGTCATTGCGGGGGTTGTAGCCATGATCCTTCTGCTGGTGGGGTTGCTGATGAGGAGGTTGAAATGCCTGAGTTTTGACACGATGGTCAGTGTCTGCCCGGATTTGCTTCTCCATGATGTTGTACAGCTCAGAAAGGGTCTTGGGCTCTCTCCTTGATAGCTTGGCTGAGCAAGGCCCTGGTTGTATGCAGCTTATGGTAGCAATGATCATGACTTTGTCTGTGATGCCGAGGGTGTGGTTCTTGGTTTGGACAAACCTCCAGCACCAGTCTTGTAGCAGCTCATCAAACCTCTGTTTGTAGTTGAGGAGGGCCATGGCTTTGGTGCTAGACTTGCTGACGCCCTTGAAGTTCATGTGGAGCCTCTCACGAAGGTTGTCCTAGCAGTGGATGGATCCCGGGCGGAGGTGGCTATACCATGACTGAGCGATGTCTCTGGCAACGATGATGAAATCTTTGGCCATGGTGTCTTCATCCCCACCAGCTACGGATGCTGTGGCCTCATAGCTCATGAGGTACTGTCTTAGCTTAGTGTGCCTGTCGTATCGCAGCAGATGTTGCAGGTTGAACACCGACAGCTAGTCGGTGGTCTGGAGGTTGTATGACAGGGGGGACTTGGAGTCATAGGTTGGTTAGCGAAGGTTGCCTCTGTACTCCAGAGGTTGGTCATGCTGAGCCTGATCTGCGCCTGGGTATAGGATGTTGGCGTGGAGATGTGGCTCTGGGTGGGGCGTGTGGGGGTCTTGGAATTGGTACTGTTGGGCCGTCAGAGGTCGAGGTGGTGGTGAAGGGGGTGGTGCCTAAAGAACTTCAGTGTCGGCATTGGCTTCGGCCTCGGCCACTGTGATGGTTTGCTCGATCTTGCAGAGTTCCTCCATGGCTTGCTCCATTCTGCATCTGGTTGCTGCAGTCTGGTTCCGCCTGTTGATCTCATCCAGTTGCCTCTTGCTTGCCGCAATGCACTCGTTGAGTTCGTCGAGGTGCCTTGCTAGTTCTGCTTTGTCCTGACCATCATCGCCTGTAGGGGTTCCATTGCTGCCATCACTGGAGGTGTGGAGGTGAGGCTGCCTAATGGTGTTTGCAACCACCAAGCTTCATGGGCGAGCTCCGCTCTGGTCGGTTAGAGTGTCGGTCACTCGTCCCGATGCTGGCTCCGCTGTTGGGTCAACCTCCGAGGGTACGACGGTTGTGCCGAAATTCCTGACCGAGGGCAGGTCGGCCGGAGGTCCTGCCACCTAGGACTTGCCACTGGTGGTTGGAGACAAGGCTTTGATTTTTGTTCGATCCCCGCGGATGGCGCCAACTGTTGGTTTATGCCTCTACCTCCCTACCATTGCCGGGTGTACCGAGGGAGGGCGAGGGTCTCACCAAACAGGCACGAACGAACAGAGAAGAGTGGGGACAGTGGCCAAGTGGGCCCACAGACTTGAATTGCATTTTGGCACTGAAAAATTGTAATCGTGCTCACCCTTTACATAGTGCCTCACCCTTGGTATTTATAGGGCATATCAAGGGTCAAGGCTTTTTACATTAGGGTTCCTTCTCTCATTACACTACCCGTGGGCCCCATGGAGGTCACTTTGGTACATTGGCTAAGTGAGCTTACTACCCCCTTGGAGCAGGCTGGCGCCACGCGTCGGCCTCAGTGGTCGCACGTGTCATCTTGGGGAGATGCCACGTCGACCGACTTGGTGGAGGTAGTCTCAGAGATCATTGCGCCATCCAGAGCTTCGCTTCCTGTAGATCAGACAAAGGTCACTGGAATTGAGCGGAGGGTTAACCTAAGTCAGCACGTCCTAAGGCAAATGTGGGGTGACCAGCGAAGGTCAGCACCCCCGCTTTTGGCGCTAGCCGAAGGTCTTGGCCCCTCGTTGGGACCATGGAGCTGCATGGGGGCTCGTGGCGGAGGTTGCTCCCCCCAACAATTATAGTAGCTCTTATCTCACTATCTCATATCTTACAACAACTTAGATTTAGTTCTAGCACTTGCAACCCATAAAGTTTTCAGGTTCATAGTGGTTTAAGAAAGCTAAGTAATCCATATTTAGAAAAGCACTAAGTTGTAAACTAGGTACTAAAGAAACATTAGCAAAGAAAACTAGTCATCATTTCCATGAGCGAGACAAAGCATACATGAAGCATAGGTACTACTAGGAATAGGTAAACAAATATTTGATATTTTGAATTTTTTTATATATATGCAGCAAAATAAATAACTAAAATGATAAGATAGAATACTTACCTTAGTGGGGGAGAGGATCTCCCCCAAGCTTGGCTTTTGCTCACTGTGGTGGCAGATAGTGTTGGAACCATCCATCCCAATGTTGTGCTTCCTCATATTGCATGGCTTTGTAGAAGTTGGGCATTTTGCTGTGCCAATTGTAATGTTGCTTCTTGCTCATTGTGTATTGCACCCATGTTGTTAATGAGCTTGTCCACCTCTGTCCTTTGGTGGTGCCTCTCCCACCCTATGGGCGAGGGGTGCGTTGTGGATGTAGGGGCCTTCCCCTAGACCCTGAGATGTCCATGGAGCTTGCCTCCTCACCTTCTTTAACTTCTTCTTCTGCAGGGTGTGATGGGCCACCCACCTCCATCTGAGCAGCTCGTGACATACCTCTTGTCACTCTACTTGTTCCTACAACATTTTGGCCTCTTGCCCCTCGATCCAATTAGATGGTTAGTGTATGAAGCGCATACAACCGATGTTTCTCACAAGGGAGAGGAACTTCGGCTTTATGGCCCGGATAAATCATTTTGAGTCCACCTCTTGGACCTCTTTTGAGCACATTTGAATTAATGAAAATATTCTCATCTATAACATCTCTAGCAGAGGCGATGTACTCAAGAGTATGCAACTCTATCAAACCCCATGTATCGGCTATACGAGTGATGAAAGATGTGAAGTATATGGGATGTTCATGTTCAATGCAACTAAGACAAAATTTTACTAGCAGTTTTATAGGTGAGACTTTGATTTTGCATACCATGGCATAGAGTAGTTTGAGTTCATCATCGCTTAAGGTGTAACCTCTAGTGCTAGGAAATAGAGTAATAATTATCTAGTAGTGAAGAAAACGCAATGTTGGATTGTGGATTTGGGAGACTTCAGGATTAGAGCAATAATCGGAGCTAGAAATTTCTTTCCAAAATTCATTCTTGTTAAACTTATTAGTAGCAATGTCTAAGTCAAGTTCACAATCATGATCACATCCTAAAGCAGTGTTCAAGAGACTCCAAGTCAAATTATATTCTTGCCCACACAAGCGAAAAGCTACCCTATTATTTATTACTTGTAAGGTGCACAGGAATTGTTGGGTGTTGGCATTTTTTACACTGCACAAGTTAAGTTGTCATCCCTAACACGATGTAAGAAATGTGGTTGTATTTATAATCTAAGCACTTTACATAAAATAAAATAAAAAGGTTATCCACAAGCACACAGATAAATACTACCGTTGTAGCATTTTACCCAGAAAAGTTCTAGGTATTGTTATTTATAATTCACCACTAGGAAGGTAGAATGGAGGTATGGAGAATAAAGCTATAACTTACATTTGGGATAAGAGGTCTACTAGATCCACTCAAAATAGGGATCAATCATATCATAATAATAAAAGATAATAATATTTCAACAAAGTCCAAAGGAGGTTCCATCGAGCATTTTCCCTCTTAGGCGTGATTCTAGAAAGAACTAGGAAATAAAGATACATAACTCTTAGGGTTGATTATAACTATAGGTCATTGAGCTACATCAATTAGTGCAATTACATCTAGCTATCATGGTCAGGGCAACCTCATATCCAACTCAAGAGACATTGCCAAGGTGGGCCAGGAATAAAACAAGACATCACCCCGCAACTTAAAGCCTTACACAATCCTATATTCGGGGAGTGGACTATAGAGGACTCAACAAAGCTATAATAGTCACCTCATGATCTACCACATGGCCCGGAACATAGGGGGCATTTGCAGATAGACATAATCTAGGCACCATGCCTACATTATTTCTACCACCCACCCGTTGATCATCAGGATGAGCGCTATACGAACATGAGTATAAACACAAAACTACTCCAACTAAACTAGACATATAACTAGCATAGGCAATGAACATTATAATTATGAATCTATTGTATAATAAGCCATGATAAGTATTCAACTGTGAACACGAACAAGAACATGAACTAGAACTAGAACACGAACTAGATGAACTAAATAATGAACTAGACAATTAGAAGATGAACTAGATGAACACGAAGAACAAGTAGATGAACTAAAATATAAACATGAAGAACTAGAAACACAAATATATAAATACTATTGAATACAAGAGAGAAGTACAAGGCATTACCAAGCCTCCTCGTGACTAGATCTGAAATCCAAGCGTTGCTTGCCTCCTCTAATTCTTATTCTTATTATTTTAGCTATTCCCTAGATGGTGGAGCTCTAGGTTATCCTTTCAACGGACTACCATAAACTCAATGAGATGATATGAGATTTATTGATTGATTTTAGGGGGTCTACCTGTGCTTATATAGTCTAGTGGGATGAACCGTAGGCCTTGGATCAAACCGACATGGAAGAAGGGTCAAGATGCGTTGTATAGGTCGGTTGGTGGACGCCATACGAAGCAGAGGTCACTTGCTTGTGGGCCTAGGTCGACCGGCCTGTCATATGGGGCTAGCTGGCCCCACCTGGCAGCCGCCGGGCTTTTGCTTTGATCTTGTGTCTTCTGGTGTCTTCTACGTCCTTCTAGTGCCTCTTTCCAATCTGTTTGCGCAATGAGTCATGTCATGGATGGATTCTTTCCTATCCCATCTTCTAAATAAATCCCTATTCATAGAGCTGTGGAATTCTGTTGGTTTAGTCCCTGGTCTTGTGATGATGATGATTTCTAGGGCCTTCTAGAGTCTTTCGAGTCTTAACCATCGAGGACTCTCCCTACGGTGCTCTAAATATGGCAAGTGATAAGTCCGTTTCGATCATCTCAATGAGCTCTTCACAATGGTGTGCTCAAATTCCTTACTTGAGATACTTTTATGATAAAATATTAAATATCCTGTAAAACAAGTGAGAGTAACATAACTCATGGAACTCATTAGAATAAATCCCTACTTCCTTATTTTATCTTTCAATTAAGGTCTTATCCCGGATTCGTTGATGGCTAAAAATTAGAGTTAATTAACATCAACAAGTTCTCCTAAGCTTACCTTTTGCTAGTCCCTTAGCCAAAACTATGTATGATGTTGGATCAGGAGTTGCTACAATGCTTCACACCTTATAAATACTTATATGTTTTAAACAAGAACTATCCCTTGGATTAGACTCAACTACTCTGATCTTCAAACTTACTCATATTACCATTGACCATGGAGATTGTAGCTTCAACTTGGGTCTTGAGTAATTGAAAAATGAAATAATTAAGTCAAACACCATTCTCCATACTCTTCGATCAACCTTTATCCTGGTTTTTATAAAGTTGTTGAAATAAAACTCAGAGATCCTATACATGATCCTTTCAGGTCCCTCATTTTGTGGATTCTCACCAAGGCAATAATGGTGGTTTTGCCTTCTCTCCTCTAGTATATGTGGTATTTTTGGACTTAGGTAGGGTAGCATCATGCCTTCTCTCTTCCTCACCCTAAACTAGTAGAAATATCTGGAGTTCATAGGTAGGAGAGGAGATAGCTTACATGTAATACATATGTTGCCCAGTCTAACACATGGATCCAGAGGATAAAATCCGAAGATCCTTGACATACAGTCAAATCAAGATGTGCTTGTGTGGTTTCAAAGGTATGATCAAAGTGATAGAAAATATTTGTGGGAGGTAGAAAGGGTGAAAACATCACTCCTTTGTAAAAGATAACTTATCAAACCTTAAAGCTTTCTAAAAGATCTTAAACATTTGGAACTTTAATAGACAACTGAAGCTTTAACTCTTGCAAAACTTTCTTCCTTTCTTTCTCTCTCTTTTTTTCTCTCTCTTTGTTTTAAACATGAAACAAGCTTGAATAAACAATGACACGGATAACTTTGGAGCAAATATGGAGCATGGCTAGAAAACAAGGAAAAACCTATGGATATGATATTTTTTTGGATGTTCACTTCCAGTGAGGTAGATCTAAATAGGTGTATATGGTGGTACGTACTTCCAGGGTAGAAGTAGCAAGGGGTGCAAAGTGTGTGTGAATCTTGATTTTAACCGCATGATAAGTTCCTAGGGGTCAAACACGGTTAGACCAAACTTAATGCATACAGGTAGCCAAATCAGTATGGAAATCTTTCCTATTCTAATAAAGCATGTTTATATGGCTGTGGTAGGAATTCAAACTCTAATCATACAGGATCTCATCATGTGGTAATTTTATGTTTTGAAAATAAATACCCAGAACTCTAGCATCACTTAGAACATGGAGAACAGCAGCTAAAACCTTCTTATATCACACTCCCCAATCACCTAGACTTTGGTCAAGCATTCACTACCCACAAATATCAGGTTCAAAGCAAATCTTCATATCAAAATAATTTTATCCAAAACTCAGGAGAGTGCAAGTTTAAAAATAAAGTACTTCAAAGGAATTATGGCAGCGCAACTATTCATCATTTCTAAGCATACAAAAATTTCCAAAGCTCCGTTATTTAAGACAGGTTTGAGTTGTACACTCCCTCTTAAAAGCAACTAAGAGCAAATATATACATATTCTAAGTAGGCAAAACTTTTTATTTAATTTTATTGATTATGCATCTTTTTATTTATTTTGAAAGTAGCAAACTTAAATAATTAATTTATAAGATAGTAATACTTAGCTAGATACATGAGGGATGCTCCTCCCCCAAGCTGGATATTAAGGTCATCATTTATCTTGGCAACAGAGACATTCTTCATCTTGTTGGATTGCTCCAAGGTTTATGTAGATATCAATGCGCCCTTCAAATCCTATTGAGCTGAAATAGACAACAAAGCTTGTGGAATTGATTAAGTGTTAGCAAAATTAAACCCTCCTTGGTCTTTTTTATATGCAATAAGATAATGTAGCAAATTTTTATTTTCTTTTTCTAATGCAAAGTGTGCTAAAGTAACTATGCTAAAGAAATAAATATGCAAAGAACTATGCAAGTAATTAAAAATTCAAATAACTACCATATTTACCTTTTGGCGAAGGTTCAAAGTTTTCGATCCCTCAAACTGGACCTTCCAATTCAAGCAGTTGAGGGGGTATCCAAGGGGACAGAGTCCTCCCTTGAATTCTCAACTTCTGTTTGTGTGTTGAGTGATGTCTGAAGCTCTTGATTCATTTGTACTAATCCTGTTAATACTACTTCTTTCTAATGATCATCAAGAGACTTCTCTTCTTTTGATTTGCTTGCTAGTATTTCCAACTTTGGTGTAATAGTGCTTGATGGTGTCGTTTCTTTCTTCTTCTGCACTTTCCTTGTTCTCAGCTCTTCTTCTTCATGGATCTCCAAGGCAGATATTTCTTCCATTACATTGTCCTCTTGATTAGTTCCTTCTTCCTTGATTGACTTGCTTTCTTTGACATTGAGAGAGACGCCTTCCATTCCTATTCTTCTTGGATTTCTCACAAGAAATGTAATTATTAAAGTAACAACATACCTTTTCCTAGGAAAGTGGAAGTGAATCTCTCCTTGCTTCATATAGATGATTGCATTGGTGGTGTAAAGGAATAGTCTTCCAATGATAAGGTGAACATCATCTTCTTCTCCCATGTCTAGAACCATGAAATCAGCAATAACCTCTTGATCCCTTATCTTGACGGCTACATCCTTAGCTATCCCTTCCGAAAATTGAAATGATTGATCCACGAGCTGCAGCTACAAATATGTTGGGTGCAAAGGTGTATTTTGATATAAGTGTTTATATGTTACCATGGACATTATGTTGATGCTTGAGCCGATGTCACAGAATGTCTTATAGAAGGTACTCTCCTTGATCATATAATCTGTGGTAGGTACTCCAGGATCTTCAAAATATATCGAGGGAAGAGTAGTCTCATTGGGTGGTTCAATAGTGTTGACCATCCAAACTGGTTCTTGAATAGGTGGCTTTGCTTTCCCCTTCTTGTTGTTCTTTAGAGTAGGTAGTATACCTTCGTAAGTGTTGACATTCTTCTTGACTTGAACTTTCTTCTCTAGAATCTTGTTCTTCTTCATTGGAGCTTTGGTCTTATTTTCTTCTATGGACTTGTCAAAATTCAAGCACTAGTACGAGTACGGGTACTAAGGATGAACTCGGTTGGTATACGTATGATTCTTAAAATTAAATCTTTCCTTTTTCTCCCCTATGGTGAAACCGATCTTGGCGCTATCGACATAGATGATGGCTTTAGCTGAGTTGAGGAATAGTCTTCCCAAAATGATTGGTGTTCTTTCACCTCCTCCTGTTTCTATCACCACAAAATCTAGCACTAGAGACGAGTGTCCAATTCCTACGAGCACATCTTCAAGGATTCCTTGGTGTAACACAATGACTGATATGCAAGCTACAAACACATGGTTGTGTACAACAAAGGATTACCATGAATCTTCTCATATATTACCTTAGGCATAATGTTGACACTTGCTCCTAGATCGCAGACATCTTCTTTAAACTCATGAGCTCCAATGTGGACGGGGATGATGGGTCTCCCTGGGTCTCCCTCCTTTTCTGGATATTTGCTATCTTGCCACCACTGTGGTCTTGGTGGAGCTATGAAGTACTCTCCTGCATTGAAAATGTCTACAAGATTCATAGTTTCTAATTCTTCCAGATTCTCCAAAATCTTACCTTTTTCGGTCATAGTTATTGAAGCTGCTAACTAAGAGAGTTGTGATTCCATCATCTTATTAAAGCTAAGTTGATTCTTTATGGCAGAAGTAAAGCTATCCATTCTATTATTTATAGTTTCAAGAATTTATCATTGGAAGCTATCTTTCTAGACATATTCTCAATAACTTTATTTTGATTAGCAATCATGTCTCTCAAAGGTGGTTGGTTGAAATTATTACCTTGGTAGTTACCTTGATAATTACCTTGTGTTGATGCAAAGTTCTATTTGCAAACACACCGGGCTAATACCCAAATTTGATATCCGAAGCATGCTAGTCAATTTGACCTGTTAATCGACAAGGATGATAACTTAAATAAAAAACCGAATGAGACGACAGTGATGCGCCCGGACGTCAAAGCTCAAAATATATTCGATAACTCTTGAATAGATCAGACGAGACGACAGCGATACGCTCGAAAGTCAAAGCCTAAATCGTGCTCGATAGATGCGGAACTTGCAAGGTCGCCGGAGATCAAGTTGATGCAACCCATCGAATCTTGAAAGAACTCGTTGAAAAAGAGAAAATACTTGACGAAGTCGTCAAAAAGTAAAGTGCTAGTAGAAGTAAATTGTGATAAAAAATAGATTTGTTTATTGATGCTTGGATGCTCATTACAATGCCCTTCGGCACATATTTATACTCTGCTATTCAAAGAATCCTAACCGAATACGAAAAGCTTAAATATAGAAAAATAAACTTATTCCTCTGAAGGAAAAGAATAAAACTCGTATAGGAACTGGACTCAGACTACACTACAAAAATCATAAGCTCACATGATGCCGATCCTCTGTCCGTTTTTGTCATGATGAAGTTATCTTTCCATCGGCATACTCTCTGGTATCGGCAACAATCTTCTAGTCTCTGGCCTGTCTCATCGGCAACAGCTCTTCAGCTTCATCGGCAGCAATCCTCTAGCTCCCTGCCAGTCTCATTGGTAATAGCTCTTCAGTCTTATTGGTAACAACTTAGACCAATCCATCCTTCATCGGCAACTACCCATCGACAACATCAAAAGCAATGCTAAAGACAAAATAATAACCAATCCCTTGCCGATTAGCTCAGTTTCCGATTCTTACTGACACGTGCCAAAAAACGGTGTCAACACCTTGATAATTGGGCCTTTGTTGATTCCACCCTTGATTCTGTTGGTTCCATACTTGAGTCTGTTGGGGACAAAAACTAGAATTGTTGTTGATATAGTTGACATCTTCTAAGATTTCAGGACAATTGCTTCCCATGTGGCTAGTGCTTCCACACTCTTCACAGGTCATGCGAGCGTCTCGAATGTGCATGACTTCCTTATTTTGATCATGTTCGTCAAGCTTCTTCATGAGCAGGTCCATCTTAGTAGATAACATGTCTACTTCTTTGACTTGATGTATTTCTCCTCTCTTGCGTAGTTGAGTGCGTTCTTCATTCCATTCTTGGTTAGAAGCTATCTTCTCAACAAGAGTGGTGGCCTCACGAATGGTGAGTGATAGGAACGATCCTCCAGCAGTGGCATCAATATTCTCATGGGCACTTGTAGTGAGACAATGGTAGAATGTTTGCATAAGTAACTAATCTTCCATCCCATGATGAGGGCATTCTGCTATATGATCTTGAAAGCATTCCCATGCTTCAAGGATAGATTCATCATATTGCTGCTAAAAAGTTGAGATCTTTGCATGTAGGGCATTCGTCTTGCCTACGGGAAAGAACTTTGCTAGGAAAACAGTAGAACAGGCATCCCAAGTAATGTTTCTATCTTTGTTGGAGTAGAACCATTGCTTTGCCCTTCCCAAGAGTGAGAACGGGAATAGGCGAAGTAAGGTGGCATCTCTTGAGACTCCTTTAATATTGAAAGTGCTGTAGATCTCCAGAAAGTGTTGGAGGTGAGCATTTCATCCTCATGTGCTTTCCTGCAAAATTGGTTGGCTTGCACCATGTTGAGTAAGGCTGGCTTGAGCTCAAATCCATCATCTCCCACATTGATTGTTGGTCCAGTCTTGATATTGGTAGTTGTTGGAGCAGAGAATTCATGGAGAGTCTTGTTGGCCATTGCTTCAAACACTTGGTGTTAAGCTACTTGCTGGTTGGTCTTCTAGCAGAGTAGTTAGAATCTTTTTTCTTAGTTGTGCCTTAGTTTTTCTAATTATTGTCTCTGGATCATCAACGTAGTTTGTCGGTTGATCAAATCCAGTCATACATCACCCTGCATAAAATATTCACAAAGAGACAAGACGACAGGGTAAGCCTATTTGAGTAAAGATCAATAGTATATCTTAATTACCACATGTGTAAGATTATTCCTAGATATTCAATTTCCTTCTCTAGACCTCCATTGCCTTCCCCGGCAATGGCACCAGAAATGCCTGTTGGCATTTCTTACACCGCACAAGTTAAGTTATCATCCCTAACATGATGTAAGAAATGTGGTTGTATTTATAATCTAAGCACTTTACATAAAATAAAATAAAAAGGTTATCCGCAAGCGCATAAATAAATACTCCCGTTGTAGCATTTCACCCAGGAAAGTTCCAGCTATCGTTATTTATAATTCACCACTAGGAAGGCAGAATGGAGGTATGGAGAATAAAGCTATAACTTACACTTGTGATAAGAGGTCTACTAGATCTACTCAAAATAGGAATCAATCATATCATAATAATAAAAGATAATAATATTTCAACAAAGTCCAAAGGAGGTTCCACCGAGCATTTTCCTTCTTGGACTAGAAGAACTAGGAAATAAAGATACATAACTCTTAGGGTTGATTATAACTATAGGTCATTGAGCTACGTTAGTTAGTGCAATTACATCTAGCTATAATGGTTAGGGCAACCTCATATCCATACTCAAGAGACATTGCCAAGGTGGGTCAGGAACAGAGCAAGACATCACCCCGTAACTTAAAGCCTCACACAATCCTATATTCAGGGAGTGGACTACAGAGGACTCAACGAAGCTATAATAGTCACCTTCATGATCTACCACATGGCCCATAACATAGGGGGCATTTGCAGATAGACCTAGTCTAGGTACCATGCCTACATTATTTCTACCACCCACCCCTTGATCATCAGGATGAGCACTATACGAACATGAGTATAAACACAAAACTACTCCAACTAAACTAGACATATAACCAGCATAGGAAATGAACATTATACTTATAAATCTGTTGTTATAATAAGCCATGATAAGTATTCAACTAAACACGAACAAGAACATGAACTAGAACTAGAACACGAACTAGATGAACTAAACAATGAACTAGACATTAGAAGATGAACTAGATGAACACGAAGAACACGTAAATGAACTAGAAGATAAACATGAAGAACTAGAAACACAAATTTATAAATACTATTGAATACAAGAGAGAAGATACAAGGCATTACCAAGCCTCCTCGTGACAAGATTCAGAATCCAAGCATTGCTTGCCTCCTCTTATTCCTATTCTTATTATTCTAGCTATGCCCTAGATGGTGGAGCTCTAGGTTATTCTTTCGAGGGACTACCCTAAACTCAATGAGATGATATGAGATTGATTGATTGATTTCAGGAGGGATCTGCCTATGCTTATATAGTTCGGTGGGATGAACCATGGCCCTTGGATCAAACCGATATGGAAGAAGAGCCAAGATGTCTTGTAGAGGTCGATTGGAGGCCACCATATGAAGGAGAGGTCACTTGCTTGTGGGCCTAGGTTGGCCGGCCTGTCATGTGGGGCTGGCCGGTCCCACCTGGTAGCCGCCGGGCTTCCACTTTGATCTCGTGTCCTCTGGTGTCTTCTACATCCTTCTAGTGCCTCTTTCTAATCCGTTTGTGCAATGAGTCATCTCATGGATAGATTCTTTCCTTTCCCATCTTTTGAATAAATCCCTAGAAAATATTATTTCACAGAGCTGTGGAATTCTGTTGGTTTAGTCCCTGGTCTTATGATGATGATTTCTAGTGTCTTCTAGAGTCTTCCGAGTCATAACCATAGAGGACTCTCCTTACGGTGCTCCAAATATGGCAAGTGATATGTCTGTTTCGATCGTCTCGATGAGTTCTTCACAATGGTGTGCTCAGATTCCTTACTTGAGATACTTTTATGATGAAATATTAAATATCCTACAAAGCAAGTGAGAGCAACACAACTCGTGGAACTCATTAGAATAAATCCCTACTTCCTTATTTTATCTTTCAATTAAGGTCTTATCCCGGATTTGTTGATGGTTAAAAATTAGATTTAATTAACATCAACATTGGGTAAGCACTTTTATACCAAATTCGTGAATTTGCCAGAATCCTCCCCAACCAATGGTATTAAAGATAGTATTGAATTCTTTACTCATACCTATGCGATCCAAAAGGACCAGGTCGAGGATGCTCGTGTGTTGAAACCTGCTTGCTTGAAGGATGTTGTATTTTTGCAGCTCCTCTTGGTTCAGCTTGAGTCCACTCTCGGGCTCTCCTACTCTTGATGGAGGCTCATAGCATACCATCTAGTGGTGGCTCTCTTCCTCCTCCCTCCTCTGGGTTCCTTCATGGTGAGAGCCTTAGGAGGAACACTCACCCTTCTTGGCCTTCTTGAACTGGGAGGCGAGTAACCTCTTCATCTAGCTACACAAGGGAGACAACCAAGCTTTTCCTACTACTACTATGCAAGGGATAAAATATTTTTGTGTTTTTGGAAGGCTACTACTAAACTAAACTTGAGAGAACACTTGCAACAAAGGAGAGAAGAAGAGAGATTGTGAGCTCAAGATGATTCTAGTGGATTTAGGTGTGGAGTTGAGCTCACAATGCAGGGGTATTTATAGGGGGAGAAGGGCAAGTGGTGGACCCCCAAAGTAGGGGTCAGCCGACCCCCCATGAGCACTTTAAGCTTTATTTTGAATCATGGTAGGATATCTTGCAACATGCATGAAAGATTTTTTAGAAGTTATCCAAAGTGCGGGTCGGCCGACCCCCATCCTAGGCCTCCCAGCACTTTAAACATTGTGTCATCAAGTGTCTGGTAAAGTAAAGACTAGGTGTGGACCAAAAGTGATGTACTATTCAGAGATTCCCTCGCCTAGTGCTTTGTGAAAGAGAAAAGATGAGTGGCAAAAGTGGATACATGTCTAAAGAGATGCCCATGGACCATGAGGACACTAGAGCAAGCCTAGGTGACCACTTTATAGAATTTAAGCTGGCCGTATGGTCCCAAGAGCATCCAAGGTGAAAAAGAGCATCCCATTCTTAAAGTGATGAACCAAGGGACCATTTCTTTTCAGGCTTTGGCTAGAGTGGCATGCATAGAATTCCTATGGTAGGTAAGTGGGAGACAGCATGCTGCAAAAGGAGTCAAGATGGGGGTCGGCTGACCCCCACTTGAGTGCCCCAAGAGCATCCAAGTGTTGGTCCTGAACCATAGCATCTAGCCAAAGTGAAAGGAGGGCATGTGGGCCCACTGGTGGGGTCGGCCGACCCCACCACGTGTGATCTAGTAGCTCTAAACTTTATTGCAGTTTATTCTTAAGATTTTATTTATGATGGCTAAGTGTTTTTTGAAAGAAAATATGCAGAATTAAAACTAAGAATGCAATTGAAAATGCAATGCAAGAATTTAAATGCAGAGAATAAATATAGGATAAATACTGATTTACCTTACTAGCAAGGGCTCCATGTTTTAGGTCCATAGATTAGGACCTCTCCGTCTTGTACATTCCTTGGGTGCTTTGGCTGGTCCCAGCGATGGGGACCGTGACTGCACCTCTTTGGCCTGCCATACTTGTTTGCCTTTGGCTTGTGGTTCAGTGGGTTCTTCCTTCTTTACTTTGGCCTTTTTGGCAGACTCACCTTTGTTATTGTTCCTTCAGCGTGGATAGTAGTGAGGTTTGTTCTTCGGTTCTTTGTCCTTCACCTGTATGTTAGATTTATAACCATTGAATGAAAATTTTACCTTCTTTCCTAGGAGTTGGAAATGGATTTGGCCAGACCCCACATAGATGACGGTGTTAACCGTGTTGAGGAATGGCCTTCCCAGGATGACGGGAACTTCATTATTGGACCCCATGCCCAATATGATGAAGTCAGCAGGGATGTATTCGTCTTGTACCTTAACTAGTATATCCCTTGCCAGTCTCTAGGGGAACCGAATTGTTTGATCAGCCATCTATAAATGAATAAATGTAGGGTGCAAAGGCCCCCTAGCAAATTATCATATGTTACCTTGGCCATGATGTTGACACCCGATCCAAGGTCGCAGAAGATGTTGTGAAAGATTTATGGACCGATCTCGCAGGTGATAGTCAGGAGCCTCGGATCTTCCTTCTTGGTGATGAATGGTGGATCAAGAAGATATTGTTGGGAATATGCCCTAGAGCTAATCATGTAGATGATAATATTCCGATTGCATCCATGATTAATAAAGTGTTCATTGAATATCCATTATAGACAACTTGTACTGATTGGCGATTGTGTGAATTGTTTATGGAACTCAATTACTTGAATGGTTATTCTAAAGTTGTCCCTGGTCGGCATTCTTGTGAGGACACACTTGAATATTAGACCAGCACATATATTAGTTGATGGCTATGTTTCACAAGTCATGGACATGGAGATGTCAAACTAATAATGTGGGCACATGTGAGACATGTAGGCTGGACTGACCCGACATGAGAAAGTCTCTATTCACATCATGTACGTTATGTTCTTAGACCTAAGATTGTGGTATGTACTCAAGATGTCAAACGGCCTACTTAGGGACTATCAAATGCTGCTCCGTAACTGGGTAGTTATAAAGGTGGTCTTCGGGTGGTCGGGAAGCATGCTATGATACATAGACAATCAAGATGGAATTTGCCCCTCTCTACGCAAGAGAGATATCACTGGATTACTCAAGTGATTGGATCAACAAATGCATGGGCGTGCTTGGGTTAAGTGTTAACCCACAAGTTGAACCATATATCGAGTGGCAAAGGGAATAACCTGTATGTGGTTGTAGTGGTTTGTCTGATATGATCTTTGCGTGCACATAGGAGTTCTCATGCCTTGCTAGAGGCTGCTGTCAACTATTGGGCGAGTAGGAGTACTCGGCCCATGTCAATGTGTGTGTGAACCCATAGGGTCGCACGCTTAAGGGGCTAGAAGCCTAATTCGGGTTGGACCCGAATTAGACAAGGCTTAGGGTTACTAATGGGCCTCCAACTCATGATCTCATTGGGGATGCCTATATAAGCAAGGGGAAGGGGCGCGGTCAGGGTTACACACACACCTTTGGCAGCCGCCGTCGCCCTCCCCACGCTCACGCCTTCTGCTCCTCGTGGACCTAGCGGTCCGGAGGCGCATCGCTTCTTTCCTGCACGTGTGGGATTCCTCGGAGGTGCTGCATCTGGAGCACTGGGACAAACTGCATGAGAGGATTGAGGTGATGGACGACCATGCAACTGCACTACCTGCTGCGACACGTACGACTACATTGAGTCATCTTCCGCTGCACCTGGGCGTCTAGTGGTAATCCCGTAACCTGTAACTAGCAGTAGATCCTGGTTTATGAGGTCGAAAAGTTTTGTTTATAGCTAGCGTAGCACCCTCATATCCCAACAGTGGTACCAGAGCCATTACTGCCTCGTTATAGGTTTGGTTTTGTGCATGTGGTGATATGTGTGGTTGTAGATGAGTCTCTAACCTTGGTTCGTCATCTTGCCGTGTTGGTCTTGAAATGATGTACTCGTACCGGTCAGAATTTTGCCATCTGAGTTAAGTGATTCATGTAAATCCAGTCATGGCGAGTTAGAGATCAATCAGATTGATCGAATTGAACCATAGGTCAAGTGCCAAGCGCATATGATGCGCGGCGGTGGTAGATGGAATTCACTGCCGGGCGCCGGTTTGCTGAGAAAAGTGTTGTTCAGTAAAACAGCCGTAACTTTTGAACCGTAACTCGGATTGAGACAAACTCTAAACAAAAATTGTAGAGAATGAAATTTTATAGGTATTGTAAAATAAGGCTTGGAAAATAGAGTTTTCTGCATTGCAAGATTAGACGTCGGATTGATGACTGGCATAGCCCTTATGTGTATGTGATGCATGTATGTATTTAATTCATGGCTTGCATGTCATGAGGACAATATGGGCAAGAGCCACATACATATTGTCAAAATTAATGTAATGGCCTATGTGCCAATCTATGATGATCTATCTGCGACTATGTAATTTTATTTTACTTGCGCTAGTAGTAGCTAGTCTCGGCGGAATCATCACTGAAGGATGGCATACTCGAATAATGGAGATGGAGATCACCGTGATGCACAGATTGATGGAGATGGAGATCCCCAAAGGAATAATGGGCTATACCAAATCATGTCTGTGTTATGCCGTTCTTACTATGTTCTACTTTTATATGCTATTACGTTTTTGTCTACATGAGTGCTGTAGTGAAGTAGAACGATCCCTCAGCAATATTTAAGTTAAATGCTTCCCCAAATCTTGCACTGTCATAAGTCTTGTACAATCGATGGTGGGTCTATGAAATTAGGGTGCCACTAGTTTTCCTCGACTAGACAGGTTCATATTGGATACTTACTGCAAGAAGGTTTGGTTACTTAAACAAGGTCATCCTAATGGTTAGGGATCTTGGGAGCATGGGTAGGTTGAGTGTAGCATAGAGATGCTGCCCAACAACGAGAGTCATATGTGATATGATTAGCAAGATGTTGCTTACCGATCTACCATGTCTTCTAGCGGTGATGCTAAAGCTCACTAGTTGACTTGTTAGTTGTGGGTCTTGATCACTAAGCATCAATTGAGGGATATTGATTTTAGTGGGAGTAGATTTTATTTTGATATAATTTACTCTTTTATGGATACATTGTCTTAGTATTTTGTGTTACTTTTGTTGTAGATGGCTGCTCGCAATCAACAATTTTCTTTGCGTACAATTCTTGAGAAAGATAAGTTGAATGGAACAAATTACGCGGATTGGATCCGCAACCTGAGAATTGTTCTTAGGGCTGAGAAAAAGGAAGAAATTCTAGACATCCCATTACTAGATGAGCCTGATGAAAATGCAACTGCTGCTGAGAAAAATGCTTACAAAAAAGCATGTGATGCGGATCTTGAAGTGAGTTGCCTCATGCTTGCTTGTATGGAACCTGATCTGCAGAGGCAGTTCGACAACAATCATTTAGCGAATGATATGATCATGGCGCTTGAAGATATGTTCCAAACTCAAGCACTGACTGAAAGGTTCAATGTCTCTAAGGTGCTTGCAGAAACCAAGCTAGCAGAGGGCGCAGCTATTGGTCCACATGTAATCAAGATGGTTGGTTACACTCAAAGGTTGGAGAATCTAGGCTTCCCAATTGGCCAAGAGTTGGCAACCGATTTCATTCTTTCATCTCTTTTGCTTAGTTATGGAAACTTGATCTTGAATTACCATATGCATGGGGCAGAGAAGGGCTTGAATGAACTATGTGGCATGCTGAAAATAGCAGAGGCTGACATTAAGAAAGTAGGAGGTGTCAAGTGTTGGCAGTTCAAAACAGGCCTAACTTTAAGAGAAGAAATGGCAATTGGAAGAAGAAGGGCAAGGCTAAAGATGAGATCCCTAAGCCAAACAAATCTTCTTCCAAGGATGAACCACCTACAAAGAATGATGAATCCTTTCATTGTAAGGGGAAAGGTCACTGGAAGAGGAAAGGATGGCAGTAGTAAAGGTACTCCCGCTCATACTCTTGTTGTTCATGTTACAGACATTTTCCTTGCCAACTCTTATATCAATTCTTGGGTATTTGATACTGGATCGGTTGCTCATATTTGCAATCGTGGAGAAAGGAGAAATTGATTATCGCATGGGCAATAATGCAAGAGTTGCTGCATTGAACGTCAGGACGATGTAACTTCCCTTGCCATCAGGATTTATTTTGGAATTGAATAATTGTTATTTTGTTCCTAGTTTAAGTCGAAACATTGTGTCACCTTCATGTTTGATGAAGGATGGTTATTCGTTTGCGAGTAAAGACAATGGTTGTGTGCTCTCAAAGAATGATGTGTTTATGGCTTTTACATCCATTGTGAATGGGTTATTTATTTTAAATCTTGATGATGCACCTATCTGTAATGTTAGTGCTAAATGGCCTCGTCTTAATGAGTTAAATCCTAACTATATGTGGCGTTGTTGCTTGGGTCATATAAGTGAGAATCGCATGAAGAGGCTCCATGATGATGGTCTTCTAACTTCATTTTATTTTGAATCATACGAGACATGTGAGGCTTGCATACTAGGCAAGATGACCAAGGCGCCATTCAAAGGATTTCCTGAGGGTGCATCTGAATTGTTGGAAATTGTACATACTGATGTATGTGGACCAATGAGCATGACAACTAGAGGCAGATTTCAATACTTCATAAATTTTACTGATGACTTTAGTAGATATGGATATGTCTACCTAATGAAGCATAAGTCTAAAACTTTTGAAAAGTTCAAAGAATTTTAGAATGAAGTAGAGAATCAGCGTGGCAAGAAGATCAAGGCCTTGCAATCTGATCATGGAGGTGAATATCTAAGTCACGAGTTTAGCAATCATCTTAAGAGTTATGGAATTGTTCCACAGCTTATGCCACCCAGAACGCCTCAGAGAAACGGCATGTCTGAGCGACGTAATCAGACCTTGTTGGACATGGTTCGGTCTATGATGAGCCAGTCAGATCTACCTTTATCATTTTGGGGATACGCTCTAGAAACAGCCACTTTCACATTGAATAGGGTACCATCTAAGTCCATAGTTAAGACACCTTATGAGATGTGGACTGGTAAGAGTCCCAGTTTGTCTTTTCTGAAAATTTGGGGTTGTGAAGTTTATGTCAAATGACTTATATCAGATAAACTAACACCCAAATCAGACAAGTGTTTTTCATGGGATATCTGAAGGAAACTTTAGGGTATTATGTCTATAACCGGTCACAGGGCAAAGTGTTTGTTACTCGAAATGGTTTTTCTTAGAGAAAGAGTTTCTCAAAAGAGAAAAGAATGGACAAAAGGTGTATCTTGAAGAAGTTCAAGATGAGCCAGTAGGACTGACTCTGCGAGTGATGCTAATGTAGCAGAGCAAGTTGAAACACCCATGACAGTGGAGACATCACCACAACCACGAAGATCAGCAAGACTTCACGCATTGCATGGGGATTTGTTATTGTTACACGATGATGAACCTGCGGATTATGCGAAAGCTATGATGGATCCAGATTTCAAGAAATGGCAAAGTGCCATGAGATCCAAGATAGATTCCATGGGAGACAATCAAGTTTGGAACTTGGTTGACCTGCCTGATTGGGTTAGACCCATAGAGAGCGAATGGATCTTCAAGAAGAAGAAGGATATGGACAAAGTTCATGTCTACAAAGCTCGACTTGTCGCAAAAGGTTTTTGGCAAGTTCAAGGAATTGACTATGATGAGACATTCTCGCTGGTAGTGATGCTTAAATCTATTCGGATCATTCTAGCAATTGCTGCATATTTTGATTATGAGAAATGACAGATGAATGTTAAAACAGCCTTTCTAAATGGGTATTTAGAAGAGGACGTGTATATGATACAACCCAAAGATTTTGTTGATCCTAATAATGCTGGAAAGATATGCAAGCTTAAGAAATCTATTTATGGGTTAAAGCAAGCATCTCGGAGTTGGAATATTCATTTTGATGAGGTAGTCAAAGGGTTTGGCTTCTGTCAGAATGAAGAAGAACCTTGTGTTTACCAGAAGGTAAGTGTGAGCGCTATTGTGTTTCTGATCTTGTATGTGGATGACATACTATTGATTGGGAATGATATTCATATGTTGCAATCTGTAAAGACTTCACTGAATAATAGTTTTTCTATGAAGGATTTAGGTGAAGCAGCATACATCTTGGGAATTAAGATCTATAGAGATAGGTCGAGAAGGCTAATAGGATTAAGCCAAGACACATACATTGACAAGGTGTTGAAACGGTACAACATGGAACAGTCCAAGAAAGGGTTCTTGCTTATGTCACATGGTATGTGCTTTAGTGACAAGCAGTGTCCTTCATTAGATGAAGAGCGCAACTGCATGAGTAAGGTTCCATATGCTTCGGCTGTTGGGTCCATCATGTATGCCATGATATGTACTCGCCCAGATGTCTCATATGCTCTAAGTGTTGCGAGCAGGTACCAAGCTAATCCGGGTGAACCTCACTGGACGCTTGTTAAGAACATCCTAAAGTATTTATGAAGGACTAAGGATGTGTTCCTAATCTATGGAGGTGAGGAGGAGCTCGTTGTAAATGGTTACACCGATGCTAGCTTCCAAACCGACGGGGATGACTCACTATTTCAATCAGGTTTTGTGTTCACAATAAATGGTGGTGCAGTTAGCTAGAAAAGTTCCAAGCAGGAGATGGTGTCTGATTCTATAGCAGAAGCCAAGTACATTGTAGCTTTTAGTGCTGCAAAGGAAGGTGTTTGGATGAGGAGGTTCCTCATTGAGCTTGGTGTGTTTACGAATGCGTCGGACCCATTGAATTGACATTATGATAACAATGGGGCGATTGCACAGGCTAAGCAGCCTAGGGATCACCAGAAGAACAAACATGTACTCTGGAAGTTTCATCTCAGTTGAGAGTTTGTGAAACGAGAAGCGATCAAATTGTGCAAAATACATATGAATTTAAATGTAGCAGATCCTTTGACAAAGGCTCTTCCATAGCCTAAGCATGAGGCGCACATGAGGTCTATGGAGATTAGACATCTAAGAGATGATGTTGGGAATATGCCCTAGAGATAATCATGTGAATTGTTTGTGGAACACAATTACTTGAATGGTTATTCTAAAGTTATCCCTGGTCGGCGTTCTTATGAGAACACACTTGAATTTTAGACCAGCACATGTATTAGTTGATGGCTATGTTTCACAAGTCATGGACATGGAGATGTCAAACTAATAATATGGGCACATGTGAGACATGTAGGCTGGACTAACCCAACATGAGAAAGTCTCTATTCATGTCATGTACATTATGTCCGTAGACCTAAGATTGTGGTATGTACTCAAGATGTGAAACAGCCTACTTAGGGACTATCAAACGCTGCTCCATAACTGGGTAGTTATAAAGGTGGTCTTTAGGTGGTCGGGTATCATGCTATGATACATAGACAATCAAGATGGAATTCGCCCCTCTCTACGCGAGAGAGATATCACTGGATCACTCAAGTGATTGGATCAACAAATGCATGGTCATGCTTGGGTTAAGTGTTAACCCATGAGTTTAACCATATATCGAGTGGCAAAGGGAATAACTTGTATGTGGTCGTAGTGGTTCATCTGATATGATCTTTGCGTGCACATAGGAGTTGTCACGCCTTGCTAGAGGCCGTTGTCAACTATTGGGCGAGTAGCAGTACTCGGCACATGTCAATGTGTGCATGAACCCTTAGGGTCGCACGCTTAAGGGGCTAGAAGCCTAATTCGGATTGGACCCGAATTAGACAAGGATTAGGGTTACTAATGGGCCTCCAACTCGTGAGCTCATTGGAGACGCCTATATAAGCAAGGGGTAGGGGCATGGTTAGGGTTTTAGACACCTTTGACAGCCGCTGTCACCCTCCCCACGCTTGTACCTTCTGCTCCTTGTGGACCTAGCAGTCCAGAGGCACATCAATTCTTCCATGCACGTGTGGCATTCCTCAGAGGTGCTGCATCTGGAGCACTGGGACGAACTGCGTGAGGGGATTGATGTGACGGACGACCACGCAACTGCGCTGCCTGCTGCGATGCATACTTCTACATCGAGTCATCTTCCGCTGCACCTACGCGTCTAGTGGTAGTCCCATAACCTGTAACTAGTAGTAGATCCTGGTTTATGAAGTCGAAAAGTTTTGTTTTCTAGCTAGCGTAGCACCCTCATATCCCAACAGATATCTCCAGTTGGAGCATACTAGAGGCTTACCGAACCTCAATGTTACCAATTTAACAACTTCAATTGGATCCTCAGGTTTTCCTAGGATCTTACCTTGCTCGAAGGATGGGATAGCTGATGCTAATTGAGCTAATAGTGTTTCTAACATTTTATTAAAGCTTAATTAATTTTTCATAGCAGCATTAAAGCTGCCTATTTTCTCATTTAAATTTTCAAGAATCTTATCATTAGCCATCATTTTCTTATTAATACTATCATTAATTTTAGTTTGGCCTAAGACAAGATCTCTTAAAGAAGGTTGGTTACCAAAATAATTATTGAAATCATGATTGTAACTGTTACCTTGGTTTCCTTGGTAGAAGGGGTGCGAGTTCCATCCTTGTTGCTGTTGTTGGGGCCAGTACCCATTGTTGTTGTTGTTATTGCTGATGAAGCTCACTTCCTCCTTTGTTTTAGGACAATTGTTTCTTGAATGACCATCTCCTTAGCACACCTCGCACCATGGATCGGCTTCGACAGCTCATGTGGTGGCGTAAGGTTGAATGGCCTCTTGTTCCTTCATGGAACCTTCTTCCATCTTTTTCAACAAGAGGTCCATTTTAGCGGAGAGCATGTCCACCTCATTGAGGGCGTGAACACCTCTCTTCTTGGGCTAGAGACGTTCCTTATTCCATCCTTGGTTCGTAACCATCTTTTCTATGAGTTCCTTGGCATCCTTGACATTGGGTTGCAAGAATGCTCCTCCAGCGGCAGCATTAAAACTCCTAGACAAACCGGTCAGGCCATGGTAGAAACCTTGAATAACGAGCCATTCCTCTATCCCATGATGAGGACAAGCACGAATGTACTCCTAGAAGCTAGAATCATCTCATCAGCTTGCTATTGGAAGCTGGAAATTTTCTACGAAGGGCGCTAGTTTTGCCCATCGGGAAAACTTCTTAAGAAACACGTTGGCGCACTTCTCCGAGGTGGTGATTTCACTCTTGTTGGCGTAGAACCATTGCTTCGCCTTTCCCAATAACAAGAATGGGAAAGGGCAAAGACGAATGGTGTCTACAGGAACATTCTTGATGGTAAAGGTCCCACACAGCTCTAGGAAGTGTTGGAGATGGGCATTGGCATCCTCATGTGGCTTCCCACAGAATGGGTTTGCTTGCACCATATTGATGAGCGCAGGCTTGAGCTCAAAAGTCACATCCCCCTAAGTTAAGTTGTGGACCTGTGGTGACATAATTAACCGATGGCGCAGAGTACTCAGAGATGGTCTTTTGGGCGGCCATGGCTTCCTTAGCGATTGGTGCGGAGCTTCCTTCCTCAAGTGGATTCAGATCCGAGATGAACCTCTGACGTGGAACTTGACGACATCAAGTTCTCGTCAACAATTTCTCAAGATCTTCAATAAAATTTGATAGCAATTGGAAACCACTCATGCACCTTCTAATTTCACGATAACGAAAACCAAGACAGGTGAGGGGTAAGCCCCTTGATAACTAAACCGATAGTAGACATCGGATTCACTTTTATTAAAATTCCTATGCTGATGCTTTCCCCGGCAATGGTGCCAGAAATTCTTGTTGTTATTTCTTAGCATCACTACTAGGTTTGTTAGTCCCAGCAATGGCACCAGAAATACTTATTGGTAATTCTTACTGTCGCTATCAAAGATTGGATTATTCTGCAAGCACATAGAATGTACCGATGTAGCACTTCATTGAGGATGAGTATTCCAAGGTATCGTTATTTGTTTTATCCCAAGGGAATGCGGTTGCTAGGAAATATTTAAGAAAAGGGGAAGAGAGATCCTTGTGTCTACTATGATCTAGTGTCACTAGTGTAGAAGGGGGTAAGCGAATAAAAAGGAAGGATAGGTGAATGAGATAGCAAAGATCCTTATCTAAAGATAACTGGTAGAGTGTTAGCTAGGTGGCAGGACAACGAATGAGTAAAGGACTCCTATGTATCTTACTTTACTCTTGTGTACTTAATCCTAACAGATAGATGACTCAACTAGACTAGTGCCTTACTACTTGCATGGTGGGGATAAACGAGAAAGCAGGAGATAGAACCCCTACTAAAGCAACTATGCTCTTATGGGTGCCCTGCATTTTAAAAACTAGCCCGAACATGGTGAGAAACCCTAATGCCGCCCAAGATCTGTCACCTCTCAGCAGTGCGCTCACGAACTGTCTGTGTGGACCAGCGGCAATCAAAGGTAAGACTAAGTCTGAGCACCTCGCTCACACTTACTCTTACAACTCTAGCTAATGCGCAGATAACTAGAGCTCCTATGCAAAATAGGATGATGATACACACAAGGAGTTGGTTACACGAAACCAATCCAACTAAGGCAACTATACTACTAAGACAAGCACAAAACAATACTATAGTGAATATTGACTTGCACTAAGTAAATACTAAGTAAAGTAAAGGAAGAATAATATATTGATAAAAAGAAAGTCTTACAAAAACAAAGATACAAGAGCTATACCAGACTCTCCAGAAGACAACTTCGGAGACCCCGAGCTTTGCTCGACTTGACTCTAACTCCTACTCTAGACTAACTACTACTACTCTTGCTTGATCTCCCTAGAGCTTGGATGCTTGGAATGGAGCTAAGGGATCATTTCCAAGGGTGGTGGCAGCCTCCTTTTATAGGGGAAGGAGATGGGGTGCCATGTCAGTGATCCGTGTGCTCCTTGCTTCTTCATCCTTGGATGAGCTAACTTCACAACCGACATGGATGGATGACAATGATCAAGCTTGATGCATGGCAACATGCAGGAGGTCGGTGGTGGGCCAACCGACCTAGGGGCCCATAGGGTGGGGGTCGGTGTTGGCGGTCCTTATGGAACATTTATAAACCGCCAATTTAGACTAAAAAGAAGAAAGACAAACATATTTTAGCACATATGCCTTTATTACTAGCAAGTTCCACTTGTACACCTAGTATTCATGATTTTATAGGTTATATGGTGAAACAAGTGGAAATGCACAACATCATGGAGAAAGCGCAAAAGCAAAAGACGAATTCAGAAAATGCGCAAACAAGAATAATAAAGAAGCCCACCTTTGGAGCATAACTAGGCTTGATCGTAACCGCAAGAGAGGTCCAAGCCCAGGATGGAACCGACCATGTGAAGGCGGTGGCCAGATGGCCCCACCAGGGGACCGTCCGTCCCCGGGACCGGCCGCCCCCTAGTGGCCCCTCCTGGGCCCAGTCTTCGGAGTCGGTGCTCTGGGCGGTTCCCCAAGGATGGTTTCACCTGCTTCCATACCTAGAGACGCCCGAACCATCCTTCCCTAGCTATAAATAGATGGTGCTCCACCATTCTACACACACACATTCATTTTGGAGTCACTCACCTCACACCTCTCACTTATTCTTTATAGTAGTTTTAGTAGTTTTGTGAGCAAGGCAAAAGCTATCAAGGAGAGCTTGTCTCCTTGGAGGAAGAAGAACATCTTGGTATGAATACATTTCGATTTTCCTCTATGAGCCAGTTCTTATCATATTTATATAATCATGCATATGAACTAGAGTATAGTTATGATCATGTTATGAGCATAATATATGAGTTAGTACATAGTTTATGGATTATGTTCCTGACTTGTTCATCATCGTTCTTCATTGTTCATCAAATTAGGATGAATAGAGGAAGAACTAGGGATGAGGTGATGGTTCGTTGTGCCTTTTTGGTTGCTCTTAACCTAGCCTGTCAATCCGAAGGGTTGGGGTCCGCGGGGTTAGGAGTTGTTTCCAAGTACATGGGCGTGGTGCTCGGGTATGCGGAGATCACTGAATATGCCGATATCCCATGGGTAGAGGGGTAGGTGGGCAGGTGGTGATAGCCCTGTCTATCCCAAGGACTCCCCCACATTCGGATATTGAGTAGGAGTTCATAAAGTCTCTATCGACTGGCAGACTAGCTACGAGGATCTTTCTATCATCCCAGAATTAGTTCTGACACTAGACATGCTAGTTAGCTGGTTTACTAGTAGTTCTTTGCATAAGTTATATATGACCAATGCCTGCTCTGTTTAGTTATATTCTTTTATTCTTTATTTATCTTTTATCCTAAGGTTGACTCAGATGTGTGTCCACTCTCTTGAAATCATGTCCTACTCTATGCCTACCATTGCACTCAATAAGTGATCATATTTATACCATGCTTGATGCATATTGCCCTCCTACGGGAAATTATAAATACAACACCCTTGAATACTCGCGGGTTGAAAAGCTACAATGATAGTTCTGTGCGCTTGCAGATTAAATCTTATTTCATACTGAGCTATCAATTGGCATACCAAAGTACCGATACTTAAGGATTGTAATTCTTGTTGCACCCCAAGGCACCGTGCTACAATTTTGCATATCATAAGTAATGACGGTTAGGAAGGCCAATCAGGCACTTCTAACTGCTATTACCAGACTGCATTACCTAGGCCGGCGCCGTTAAGGGCCAAGGGTTACCTTCTGAAGTAATAGTAGTTAGGGATGTCAACACATGTTTCTAGTGTTATTGCTAAGGACTGACTTGTAGCCTATCTTTAGTTGTAATGTTAAGAAACGCCAACAAGCATTTCTAGCGCTGTTGCCGTGGAGGGCAAAAATATGCAACATCTAGCTTGGCATAAACATCAATTGCATAATAAGCATTGGTAGTCATTGTTTAAATAGTCTAACTTCACTTTTTTCTTCCTTTTTTATATTGGAATGAAAACAAGATAGTGTATGAACGGTTTTGCTCTGCCAGATAACTTCCTCAACAATCTGGAAGCACTCCTAAGGAAGAAAAGGTTTCATACCATTTCTTCTTCTGCTACTCCACTAGCAGACGAATCAGTCACTCCCACACCATCCGCTACTATCGCCATGGCCAAGACGCTCCATGACTAATCCACCCCCATAGTTGCCAACGTGCCCGTTGGGCCCGCTGTCAATGTTGGGAACAGAAACTTTGAGATTTGTATGAGCCTCATCTCAATGGTGCAGGTGAGCCAGTTCTATGGCTTGCCAAGTGATGATGCAAACGCTCACCTGCAACACTTTCTTGAGCTGTGTGACACCATTGTCATCAAAGACATCGCACAAGACAGCATCAGGCTCTGCTTGTTCCCTTTCTCCCTCATGGGGAAAGTGAAACAATGGTTCTATCAAAACAAGGAAGCTGTCAACATGTGGGACAAATGTTCCATGTCGTTCCTTGCTAAGTTCTTCCCCATGAGTAGGACCAGTGCTCTGAGGGGGAAGATATCAAACTTCCAGCAATCTTCACGTAAGTCCATCCTCGAAGCTTGGGAAAGGCTCCAGGAGTACATCCAGGCCTGTCCTCATCATGGGATGGAAGATTGGCTCGTGCTCCAGGCCTTCTACAAAGGCCTCATGGCTATGTTGAAGGGGCGCATAGATGCCATAGCTAGAGAGCTAAGGAGAGGGAAGAAAAACACAAAAAGGCATGTATACCGTGAAGGAGATGGATCTACTGGCCGATACAAAAGATGAATGATCATGCCACTAATCCTACCATGAGCACTGTCCAGGCCCTAGACTCACAAATGACGTGTGAAGTCTGTGGAAATGTTGGTCATTCGGGGAATAACTGCCCCGAAACCTAAAAAGAAGCTTCTTACGTCAACAACGGGTTTTGCCAACAACAGCAAGGTAATAACGGGTGTAACAATCAGCATCGCCCGCAAGGTAATAATTTCAATTCAAACCAACCTTCTTTGAGAGACTTCATTGTTGGACAGGCTAAGATCAATGAGAACCTTACCAAAAAGCTATCCTTCAATGACAAAATGTTTGAAAATATAAATGCAAAGCTTGAATCTCTGTCTTCTTCTATTAAAAACCAATTGAGTTTTAATAAAATGATAGAAAAACAAATAGCTCAGATAGCTGCTTCTATCCCTATCAACAATACGGGAAAAATTGTGGGGCAAATCAAGACTTCTCTCAAGTTTGTTCATGCAGCTACAAAGTAATGAAGAAGGAGGAGTCTTGTCAACGGATTATAAATGTTGAGCCCTTGCCGAAGGCCATCGGCAGTTATCTAATAAATATATATACAAATATAATACTTTGAAGGGGCCCACACCATCATCAGTTTGGGGAGGCGCCCCCACTAAGGTATTGTGTATCTTATCCTTTTGAAAAAAAGCGGAGAGAAAAAAGATATATATATTTTCTTGCATTTAAGAAAAAAGAGAGAAGAAAAAGTAAGTATTTCTTTTCTCTAGTTTTATAAAAACTTTATTTTTAGTTCAAAATAAATTTTCTCCAAAAAATCTGATAAAAATCATTTTCTGAAAGTTTAGCTTTTGTTCTTTAAAAATCTTATTTTTAAAATAATTTTTAAAAACAAAAAATTGTAAATAAATTTGTGGAAAATCAAAAGATGGAGCACAATTTTGAACTGGACGGAAATGTAACCGGCTACCACACAAGGATAGCCGTTGAGGGAATCTAGCAAAAGCTTGGACAGAACTAGCCCCACCAGGGGACCGGCCAGTCCCAGGGGCCATCGCCCCCTGCCCGAGGGCCTGGCGGCTCGGTCGTTTGCCAACAGCTACTAGTCGTTGCAGGCGACGCCTCCACACCTGCAATTAGCTCTATAAATACCAGGAGGCCAGGGTTGAGCTCCTCACCCCTCTCATTCTCACATTTCTTCAACTCCCTCCATCACTCTGTTGCTCCACCACTCTCCAAATATTTTCCACAAAACTCAAGTGCAAGAAAATTCTGCATGAACCTCTTGCATTTCCACCACAAAGCAAGCTCAAACTCTCGTGCTAAGCTCACTCACCATGAGTGGGATTGGGGGTCAGGTTTTTGGCATGTTTCGGAGAAGTTGTCGCCCTCACGGGGAGTCAAGCCAAAGTACCCCCCATGCATGAAGAGCAGGGGCTGCAATGAGGACAGGAGGAGGCGCCAACAGGACATGCCATCGACGAGGCCGATGCCCCTTCCTCGATTTGGAGAATGAGCGGGAGATGCAAGCATACAACCTCCTCAAGGAATGTGAATTCTTGCACACACTGGCTTTCGACCTGATCCTTCTCTAGCAGACAGGTATGGACATTGAATTTAATACCATTTTTGAGCATGTTGGTTGTAGCCAAGTTGCCCCTGTACATGAACTTGGATCCCATATTTTGACCATCCAAGTCCTGGGCACTTTGCAAATCATCGACTATGGTATTACTTTTCACTGCTTTGGTAGAGAGCATAGCCTTCACTGGAAGGATCTTCCTGCACGCTTAGGCTTTCATGCTCGATGCTCTGTTGACTTGGGTTTTTCTCTCTTGGGTTATCATTGTCAAACTTTTTGGCATTTGATCACTTGGAAAAATGTGACTAGGAAGTTCCAACCCAATGTCAACATCATCCATCATCCCACATTGAGGTTTATGCATAAATGGATCGCCAGTTCTTTGTTTCCTAGAGATGATATGCATCATGCTTATGATGTTGAGCTGAAGTTGCTTTATGCCGTGCTTAAAAAGATTAAAGTTTCTCCTATGTATGAGATTGTTAAGCATTGGCTAAATTCTTTCAAGAAATCCACTCCTATCATGTGCACTTCACTCATCACTCATCTTGCTGCTAGTGTTGATCCCCATGCTGCTAACACCATTGTTTACCTCTCTACTCCTTGCATTATGATCAATGAGTTCTATTTGAGGCATGCCCATATTCTAAAACATGATGAATCAGGAAAGAAATTGGTATATTATTTTCCAGGATATATGAACGAGATTCCATTACCTAACATAGATCTCGCTTTATATAGTTCCCTATCTCTCACCTTCAACCTCATTGAGAGGGAAGAAGCACGCAGGAGTTCTATTTCCCCCAGGAGATCACGGAGGAGAGGAGAACAGGAGGAGGAGCCTACGCAGCCCGCACAGCCTGCACCACCACCGACTATGCCCACCATGATGCCAGGGATGGAATGGTCCCCGGTCATGTCCACACCCAGATTCACCCCTGGGTATGGACAAGGCATGGGATACATTCCTCACGCACATGAGGCAGGAGGATTGGGGTGGCATGAGCAAGGACACATTTCTCACCCACATGAGGCAGGAGGATTGAGGTGGCACGAGCAAGTGCATTCCTTAGGATCAGAAGGCATGTAACCACCGGTTCACCCATAGCTGGTCACACTAGAGGTCAACAACACACACATGGGAGGACTAGAGCTTCAGAACAGGCAAATTCAAGGTACGCTCAATGCTCATATCCAGACCTCCACTGAGTGGCATGAGCAGTACCAGCAGCACTTCGTGGACCTCAAAGATGAGAACCGTCGATGACAGGAGGCATAGATGGCCTTTCTGTTGGGAATATGCCCTAGAGCTAATTATGTAGATGATGATATTCTGATTGTATCCATGATTAATAAAGTGTTCATTGAATATCCATTATAGACAACTTGTATTGATTGGCGATTATGTGAATTATTTGTGGAACTCAATTACTTGAATGGTTATTCTAAAGTTGTCCCTGGTCGGTGTTCTTGTAAGAACACACTTGAATATTAGACCAGCACATGTATTAGTTGATGGCTATGTTTCACAAGTCATGGACATGGAGATGTCAAACTAATAATGTGGGCACATGTGAGACATGTAGGCTGGACTAACCTAACATGAGAAAGTATCTATTCATGTCATGTATGTTATATCCTTAGACCTAAGATTATGGTATGTACTCAAGATGTCAAATGGCCTACTTAGGGACTATCAAACGCTGCTCCGTAACTGGGTAGTTATAAATGTGGTCTTCGGGTGGTTGGGAAGCATGCTATGAGACATAGACAATCAAAATGGAATTTTCCCCTCTCTACGTGAGAGAGATATCATTGGATCACTCAAGTGATTGGATCAACAAATGCATGGCCATTCTTGGGTTAAGTGTTAACCCATGAGTTGAACCATATATCGAGTGGCAAAGGGAATAACTTGTATGTGGTCATAGTGGTTCATCTGATATGATCTTTGCATGCACATAGGAGTTGTCACGCCTTGCTAGAGGCTGCTGTCAACTATTGGGCGGGCAGGAGTACTTGGCCCATGTCAATATGTGCGTGAACCCATAGGGTCGCATGCTTAAGGGGCTGGAAGCCTAATTCGGGTTGGACCCGAATTAGATAAGACTTAGGGTTACTAATGGGCCTCCAACTCATGAGCTCATTGGGGACGCCTTTATAAGCAAGGGGAAGGGCGCGGTCAGGGATATACACACACCTTTGGCAGCTGCCATCACCCTCCCCATGCTCGTGCCTTCTACTCCTTGCGGACCTAGCAGTCCGGAGGCGCATCGCTTCTTCCCTGCACGTGTGGGATTCCTTGGAGGTGCTGCATCTAGAGCACTGGGATGAACCGCACGAGGTGATTGAGGTGATGGATGACCATGCAACTGCACTGCCTGCTGCGATGCATACGACTACATCGTGTCGTGTTTCGCTACAACTATGCGTCTAGTGGTAATCCCATAACCTATAACTAGCAGTAGATCCTAGTTTATGAGGTCAAAAATTTTTGTTTTTTGGCTAACGTAGCAACCTCATAACCCTTCAGTGGTATTAGAGCCGTAGTTGTTCGTTATAGGTTTGGATTTTAGGATATAGATGATATGCAGAGATAGTAGATGCGATTTGCTAGTCTTGGTTGCACAGTTTGATTAGATCAATCTGTGAAACAGGATGGTAGATGGAAACTCAATCTGTTTTCGTGCTCTTGATGCATTGCCGTGTAATGATCTACTCATACCAGTCGGTTTAATCCTCCATCTGAGTTAAGTGATACACGTAAGACCATACATGTTGGGCATAGATCAATGGGATTGATCTAGTAAAAATAGAGGGACTCTGAATGGTTTTGCGCCTAACTTTTTTTTGCAGGGTATGATGAGCCATATGTGTTGCCATTTGATGTATTGACCTGCGCGCCATCTTGTGATTATGCGACTATGTAATTAGTATAGCTTGTGGTAAAATAGTTCTTGGAGGACTCATCACAAGAAGGATGGCACACATAGATCATGGAGATAGAGATCACCATGATGGACAAGATGATGGAGATGGAGATCACCATTTGATTAAGGGCCATACCATGTCACTATGTGTCAATGTGATTCTTCTTACTATGTTCTACTTTCACATGCTATTATGTTTTTATCTACATGAGTGTGATAGCGAAGTAGAACCATCCCTCAGTAATGTTTAAGTTAAATGCTTCCCCAAATCTTGCACTGTCATAAGTCTTGTACAATCGGTGGTGGGTCTATGAAATTAGGGTGCCACTGGTTTTTCTCAACTAGGCAGGTTCGTATCGGATACTTACTGCAAGAAGGTTTGGTTACTTAAACAAGGTCATCCTAACAGTTAGGGACATTGGAGCATGGGTAGGTTGAGCGTAGCATAGAGATGCTGCCCAACAACAAGAGTCATATGTGATATGATTAGCAAAGTGTTGCTTACCGATCTACCATGTCTTCTAGCGGTGATGCTAAAACTCACTAGTTGACTTGTTAGTTGTGGGTCTTGAATCACTAAGTATCAATTGAGGGATATTGATTTTAGTGGGAGTGCATTTTATTTTGATATAATTTACTCTTTCATGGATACATTGTCTTAGTATTTTGTGTTACTTTTGTTGTAGATGGCCGCTCACAATCAACAATTTTCTTTGCGTACAATTCTTGAGAAAGATAAGTTGAATGGAACAAATTACGCGGATTGGATCCACAACCTGAGAATTGTTCTCAGGGCTGAGAAAAAGGAAGAAATTCTAGACATCCCATTACCAGATGAGCCTGATGAAAATGCAAGTGCTACTGAGAAAAATGCTTACAAAAAAGCATGTGATGCGGATCTTGAAGTGAGTTGCCTCATGCTTGCTTGTATGGAACCTGATCTGCAGAGGAAGTTCGACAACAATCATTTAGCGAACAATATGATCGTGGCGCTTGAAGATATGTTCCAAACTCAAGCGCGGACTAAAAGGTTCAATGTCTCTAAGGCGCTTGTAGAAACCAAGCTAGCAGAGGGCGCAGCTGTTGGTCCACATGTAATCAAGATGGCTGGTTACACTCAGAGGTTAGAGAAGCTAGGCATCCCAATTGGCCAAGAGTTGGCTACTGATTTCATTTTTGCATCGCTTCGGCCAGCTATGGAAACTTCATCTCAAACTACCATATGCATGGAGCGGAGAGGGGCTTGAATGAACTATGCGGCATGCTGAAAACAGCAGAGGCCGACATCAAGAAAGGTGCCGGCAGTATCCAAGTGTTGACGATCTAGAACCGACCTCATTTTAAGAGGAAGGGCAATTCTTGGAGGAAGAAGAAGGGCAAGGCTAAAGATGAGATCTCTAAGCCAAACCCATCTCCTGCCAAGGCTGGACCATCTGCAAATTCAGATTGCTTTTATTGTAAGGGAAAAGGTCACTGGAAAAGGAACTGCAAGGAGTACTTGGTGTCCTTAGAGAAGGATGGTGGCGGTAAAGGTACTGCTACTGCTTGTACTCTTGTTGTTCATGTTACAGACATTTTCCTTGCTAACTCTTATATCCATTCTTGGGTATTTGATATCGGATTGGTTTCTCATATTTGCAATACGATGTAGGGAATAATAAGAAGTAGAAGCGGGGAGAAAGGAGAAGTTGATTTCCGTGTGGGCAATAATGCAAGAGTTGCTGCATTGAATGTCAGGACGATGCAACTTCCCTTGCCGTTAGGATTTATTTGGAATTGAATAATTGTTATTTTGTTCCTAGTTTAAGTCGAAACATTGTGTCACCTTCATGCTTGATAAAGGATGGTTATTCATTTGCGAGTAAAGACAATGGTTATGTGATCTCAAAGAATGACGTGTTTGTGCTTTTGCATCCATTGTGAATGGGTTATTTATTTTAAATCTTGATGATGCACCTGCCTATAATGTTAGTGCTAAACAGCCTCGGCTTAATGAGTTAAGTCCTACCTATATGTGGCATTGTCGTTTGGGTCATATAAGTGAGAATCGCATGAAGAGGCTCCATGATGATGGTCTTCTAACTTCGTTTGATTTTGAATCATACGAGACATGCGAGGCTTGTTTGCTAGGCAAGATGACCAAGGCGCCATTCAAAGGATTTCCTGAGAGGGCATCTGACTTGTTGGAACTTGTACATACTGATGTATGTGGACCAATGAGCACGACAGCTAGAGGCGAATTCAATACTTCATAACTTTTACTGATGACTTTAGTAGATATGGATATGTCTACCTAATGAAGCATAATTCTGAAACATTTGAAAAGTTCAAAGAATTTCAGAATGAAGTATAGAATCAACATGGCAAGAAGATCAAGGCCTTGTGATCTGATCGTGGAGGCGAATATCTAAGTCACAAGTTTAGCAATCATCTTAAGAGTTGTGGAATTGTTCCACAGCTTATGCCACCCAGAATGCCTAAGAGAAATGACGTGTCTGAGCGACGTAATCGGACCTTGTTAGACATGGTTTGGTCTATGATGAGCCAGTTGGACCTACCTTTATCATTTTGGGGATACGCTCTAGAAACAACCGCTTTCACATTGAATAGGGTACCATCTAAGTCTGTAGTTAAGACACCATATGAGATGTGGACTGGTAAGAGTCTCAGTTTGTATTTTCTAAAAATTTGGGGTTGTGAAGTTTATGTTAAATGACTTATATTAGATAAACTAACACCCAAATTGGACAAGTGCTTTTTCTTGGGATACCCAAGGAAACTTAGGGTATTATGTCTATAACCGGTCAGAAGGCAAAGTGTTTGTTACTCGAAATGGTGTTTTCTTAGAGAAAGAGTTTCTCAAAAGAGAAAAGAATGGACAAAAGGTGTATCTTGAAGAAGTTCAAGATGAGCCAGTAGGGACTGACTCTGCGAGTGATGCTAATGTAGCAGAGCAAGTTGAAACACCCATGACAGTGGAGACACTGCCACAACCATGAAGATCATCGAGACTTCACGCATTGCATGGGGATTTGTTATTGTTAGATGATGACAAACCTGCGAATTATGCGGAAGCTATGATGGATCCAGATTCTAAGAAATGGCAAAGTGCCATGAGATCCGAGATAGATTCCATGGGAGATAATCATGTTTATAACTTGGTTCACCCGCCTGATTGGGGTTAGACCCATAGAGTGCAAATGGATCTTTAAGAAGAAAATGGATATGGACGGAAATGTTCATGTCTATAAATCTTGACTTGTCGCAAAAGGTTTTCGACAAGTTCAAGGAGTTGACTACGATGAGACATTCTCGCCGATAGCGATGCTTAAATCTATTCGGATCATTCTAGCAATTGCTGCATATTTTGATTATGAGATATGGCAGATGGATGTTAAAATTGCCTTTCTAAATGGGTATTTAGAAGAGGACGTGTATATGATACAGCCCGAAGGTTTTATTGATCCTAATAATGCTGGAAAGATATGCAAGCTTAAGAAATCTATTTATGGGTTAAAGCAAGGATCTCAGAGTTGGAATATTCGTTTTGATGAGGTAGTCAAAGGGTTTGGTTTCTGTCAGAATAAAGAAGAACCTTGTGTTTACCAGAAGGTAAGTGGGAGCGCTATTGTGTTTCTGATCTTATATGTGGATGACATACTATTGATTGGGAATGATATTCATATGTTGCAATCTATAAAGACTTCACTGAATAATAGTTTTTCTATGAAGGATTTAGGAGAAGCAGCATACATCTTGGGAATTAAGATCTATAGAGATAGGTCAAGAAGGCTAATAGGATTAAGCCAAGACACGTACATTGACAAGGTGTTGAAACGGTTCAACATGGAATAGTCTAAGAAAGGGTTCTTGCCTATGTCACATGGTATTAGCTTGAGTGACAAGCAGTGTCCTTCATCAGATGAAGAGCGCAACCGCATGAGTAAGGTTCCATATGCTTCGGCCGTTGGTTCCATCATGTATGCCATGATATGTACTCACCCAGATGTCTCATATGCTCTAAGTGTTGCGAGCAGGTACCAAGCTAATCTAGGTGGACCTCACTGGACGCTTGTTAAGAACATCCTAAAGTACTTACGAAGGACTAAGGAGGTGTTTCTATTCTATGGAGGTGAGGAGGAGCTCGTTGTAAATGGTTACACCGATGCTAGCTTCCAAACTGATGGGGATGATTCACTATCTCAATCAGGTTTTGTGTTCACAATAAATGTTGGTGCAGTTAGCTGGAAAAGTTCCAAGCAGGAGACAGTGTCCGATTCTATAGCAGAAGCCGAGTACATTGCAGCTTCTGGCGTTGTAAAGGAACGTGCTTGGTTGAGGAGGTTCCTCATTGAGCTTGGTGTGTTTTTGAATGCGTCGGGCCCATTGAATTTACATTGTGATAACAATGGGGCGATTTTACAGGCTAAGCAGCCTAGGGATCACCAGAAGAACAAACATGTACTCCAAAAGTTTCATCTCATTCGAGAGTTTGTGAAATGAGAAGAGATCAAATTGTGCAAAATACAAACGGATTTGAATGTAGCAGATCCTTTGACAAAGGCTCTTCCACAGCCTTAGCATGAGGTGCACATGAGGTCTATGGGGATTACACATCTAAGAGATTGACTCTAGTGCAAGTGGGAGACTGTTGGGAATATGCCCTAGCGCTAATCATGTAGATGATGATATTCCAATTGTATCCCTGATTAATGAAGTGTTCATTGAATATCCATTATAGACAACTTGTATTGATTGGCGATTATGTGAATTGTGTGTGGAACTCAATTACTTGAATGGTTATTCTAAAGTTTTCCCTGGTCGGCGTTCTTATGAGAACACACTTGAATATTAGACCATCACATGTATTAGTTGATGGCTATGTTTCACAAGTCATGGACATGGAGATGTGAAACTAATAATGTGGGCACATGTGAGACATGTAGGCTGGACTAACCTACATGAGAAAGTCTCTATTCACATCATGTACATTATGTCCTTAGACCTAAGATTGTGGTATGTATCAAGATGTGAAATGGCCTACTTAGGGACTATCAAACGCTGCTCCGTAATTGGGTAGTTATAAAGGTGGTCTTCGGGTGGTCGGGAAGCATGCTATGAGACATAGACAATCAAGATGGAATTTGCCCCTCTCTACGCAAGAGAGATATCACTAGATCACTCAAGTGATTGGATCAACAAATGCATGGCAATGCTTGGGTTAAGTGTTAACCCACGAGTTGAACCATATATCGAGTGGCAAAGGGAATAACTTATATGTGGTCATAGTGGTTCGTCTGATATGATCTTTGCGTGCACATACGAGTTGTCACGCCTTACTAGAGGCCGCTGTCAACTATTGGGCGGGTAGGAGTACTTGGCCAATGCCAATGTGTGTGTGAACCCATAGGGTCACACGCTTAAGGTGCTGGAAACCTAATTCGGGATGGACCCGAATTAGATAAGGCTTAGGGTTATTAATGGGCCTCCAACTCGTGAGCTCATTGGGGTCGCCTATACAAGCAAGGGGAAGGGGCATGGTCAGGGATATACACATGCCTTTGCAGCCGCCATCGCCCTCCCCACGCTCGCGCCTTCTGCTCCTCGCGGACCTAGCAGTCCGGAAGCGCATTGCTTCTTCCCTGCACGTGTGGGATTCCTTGGAGGTGCTGCATCTGGAGCACTGGGACAAACCACGCGAGGGGATTGAGGTGACAGACGACCACGCAAATGCACTACCTGCTGCGACGCGTACGACTACATCGAGTCATCTTCCGCTGCACCTGCGTGTCTAGTGGTAATCCCGTAACTTGTAACTAGCAGTAGATCCTGGTTTATGAGGTCAAATTTTTTTTTCTGGCTAGTGTAGCAACCTCATAACCCTTCACTTTCATCAGTCCATAGGACAGTTCCCTAGACCTAGGCCTTGAGCTAGCTTGGGGGAGAAGAACCCGCAGAGGTAACATATATCTTTAAATTCTTGCACTTTATTTCTTACATTTTTAATTTCATAATTTTATTTACCTTATAAATTTCTAAAAATATATATATTTATATATTTATATATTTATATATTTATATATTTATATTCTACTCCCATAGTGTTAAGATGTATTTGTTTCTCTTCTGTTGAAATGATGAATAGTTGCTCTGTCTATAATTCATTTGTGCCTAAGTTGTAACTTAATTTTCATCAAGATTTAACTTTGTTATCTAAAAATGTCTCATTCTGGGAACTTAAAATTTTGTGGGTTGCAATTGCATGATTCTTTTCTAAGTTGTTGTGAGATATGAGATGGTACAAATAGATTTTGCTATGACTTTGTTCTACGATAAACTTGACATCCGGAGTTTTCTTTTCAAAAATTCAAAAATCAAAAGTTTCTCAATGATTATGAAATACCCACCAAGGCCATATGACATACTCTACTTTTATAAACCTTTAGTCATATGCTACTTACAGAACTTTGAGTTGAGTCAAATTGTTGTGACCTAGTGAGATTATGGTCATATGCCCATGATTGAGATTCATATGCACCCACCAAATAAAGCCAACTCTCACCCTGAGAGTTGCGTACAACATGCATCCTTCCATCCACCAAAAATATGCTAACTCTTACTCTAAGAGTTGCGCCTCCAGTTTCCACCAAATAAAAATGCTAACCCTCACCCTGAGCGCCGTGCATTTCCTTATACAAAATTTTCACTCCTTGCATTCGTCATCCTGACATCTCTCCATCCAAAAGTCTTCATATGTCAATAAAAGGATATGGGCTATGATAAAAAAATAATTTGATGAGAAAAGCCAAGGGGCATGAGAAAATAAATAGGAAAGAAAAGTCCAAATACCTGTTCAAAAAATGTGATGATGATTCTATAGCCCATATCTCTCCAAAAGTTTTGTTCCATCCAATAAAAGAGAGTCATGATGCATGGAGTGCCAAAAATTATTAGAGATAGGTTTCCACCTTACGCATATTCCACACACTTGCACATCTCAATCAAGGTGTATGACTTGTATCTCCTTGTGGTTCGGTCTTTGACTCAGCAATACAGGTGATGTAAGTATGCCCATCTTTATACCTGCCCAAAACTCCACTCTCAGCCTTAGTGGTAGGATCTAAAAGGCAATACTACAATGCCTTTGGTGAGGTAATCATACACAATGAGTGATTGAGAGAATCATTTGAGAAACTTGTTTTATTTTACAAAATTCATAAAAACCTCCAGATAGACGGTATATCAAAGAATGAATGATTGGTGATTCTGTTATAACCATTCTATCTTGCAACTGCCCAAGAACATGAAGAAGCTACAAGCCCCATGAGAAATCAAGGTAAAGAGTGGATAGAATGCCAACTTATTTAAATTGTGAAGGAATGCTTTGTTATAGGCATGGCACTTATAAATTATATCAGCATTGTAGCAATTCCTAATCAACAACCATACTTAGCTATTTGCTCGGGACGAGCAAAGGTTAAGCTTGGGGGTCTTGTTGGCGGTTCTTATGGAACATTTCTAAACCACCAATTTAGACTAAAAAGAAGAAAGACAAACATATTCTAGCACATATACCTTTACTACTAACAAGTTCCATTTGTACACCTAGTATTCATGATTTTATAGGTTATATGGTGAAACAAGTGGAAATGCACAACATCATAGAGAAAGCGCAAAAGCAAAAGACGAATTCAGAAAATGCGCAAACAAGAATAATAAAGAAGCCCAACTTTGGAGCGTACCTGGGCCTGATCTTAACCGCAGGAGAGGTCTAGGCTCAGGATGGAACCAACCATGTGAAGGCGGTGGCCAGATGGACCCACCAGGGGACCGACTGCCCCCGGGACCGGTGGCCCCCTGGTGGCCCTTCCCGGGCCCAGTCTTCAGAGGCGGTGCTCTAGGCGGTTCCCCAAGGGCGGTTTCACCTGCTTCCATACTTAGAGACGCCCGAATCGTTCTTCCCTATCTATAAATAGATGGTGCTTCACCATTCTACACACACACATTCATTTTGGAGTCACTCACTTTACACCTCTCACTTATTCCTTAGAGTAGTTTTAGTAGTTTTGTGAGCAAGGCAAAAGCTATCAAGGAGAGCTTGTCTCCTTGGAGGAAGAAGAACATCTTGGTATGAATATATTTTGGTTTTCCTCTATGATCAAGTTCTTATCATATTTATATAATCATGCATATGAACTAGAGTATAGTTATGATCATGTTATGAGCATAATATATGAGTTAGTACATAGTTTATGTATTATGTTCTTGACTTGTTCATCATCGTTCTTCATCGTTCATTGAATTAGTATGAATAGAGGAAGAACTAGGGATGAGGTGATGGTTCATTGTGCCTTTTTGGTTGCTCTTAACCTAGCCTGTCAATCCAAAGGGTTGGGGTTCGCGGGGGTTAGGAGTTGTTTCCAAGTACACGGGCGTGGTGCTCGGGTATGCGAAGATCGGTGAATATGTCGGTATCCCATGGGTAGAGGGGTAGGTGGGTAGGTGGTGACAGCCCTGTCCATCCCAAGCACTCCCCCACATTTAGATATTGAGTAGGAGTTCATAAAGTCTCTATCGGCTGGTAGATTAGCTGCAGGAATCTTCCTATCATCCCAGACTTAGTTCTGACATTAGACATGCTAGTTAGGTGGTTTACTAGCAGTTCTTTGCATAAGTTATATATGACCAATTCCTGCTCTGTTTAGTTATATTCTTTTATTCTTTATTTATCTTTTATCCTTGAGGTTGACTCAGATGTGTGTCCACTATCTTGAAATCATGTCTTACCCCTGTTTACTCTATGCCTATCATTGCACTCAATAAGTGATCATGTTTATACCACGCTTGATGCATATTGCCCTCTTACGGGAAATTATAATACGACACCCTTGAATACTCATGGGTTGAAATGCTACAATGACAATTCTATGCGCTTGCAGATTAAATCTTATTTATCGTTACTTAAGGATTGTAATTCTTGTTGCACCCCAAGACGCCGTGCTACAGTTTTGCATATCGTAAGTAATGACAGTTAGGAAGGCCAATCAGGCACTTCTAACTGCTATTACCAAACTGCATTAGCTAGGCCGGTGCCGTGAATGGCCATGGGTTACCTTCTGAAGTAATAGTAGTTAGGGATGTCACACACATTTCTAGTGTTATTGCTAAGGATGAACTTATAGCCTATCTTTAGTAGTAATGTTAAGAAACACCAACAGTCGGCCGACCCCCTCAATGGCAGGTGGGCCTGGCTGGATCTTCTAAAAGTGGTCCCCACCTATCATGTGAAGTGGTTCGGTGTTCTTCTGAATATTTGTCACATTGCTTGCTTCCTTGTGGGCCCATGAATCCTTGGGCAATGATCTTGTGCCGTTGGATAAAAACACAAGTTGATTTGATGGTTAAATTGCACTCCAGGGACCTTGTCATGGATCATGCTCGAAGCTCAAGCTCATAGGGGGGGTCGACCGACCCCCTATGTGGGTCCCACTGGTTTGTATTTTGTGCTCTCCTGAAATCACAAGTTAAGAGTGCAAGTGGAACTAGTTATTGATAAAATATGCTTATGTTATGCTATTTCCTTGGAACCAAGGCATGTTGACGGTGTTTTGAGTGTGGATTTCATAGTATATCCACTGTCAACACAAACATGATACCAATCCATAGCTCAGTAATGTCAAGAACCTTAGATTTCAAGTCGCCACTATCCGAGGGTCTGCAAAATGCACCATGGCCTCCGTCATATAAGCCTGTCTCACTGCTAAGATTCAATGGCAAAATAGACCCACGGTAGTTCATAATGAGTTTTGAGGCAGTAGTAGCCTCCGCGGGAGGAAATGACAATGTCTTAGCTAAATCATTAGTGATAGCAGCTGAAGATGATGCACTCACATGGTACTTGATGCTGATACCTAGCACGGTATACTGCTGGGAGAACCTTCAGGATCAGATACCAGCCAATTTCAAAGAATTCACAAGTGAGTCACTGACATCATCAGACCTATTCACAAGTACCTCAAAGGGGAATCCCTCAGAGACTACTTTCAGAGGTTCCTACACCTCCGCGCCAAAGCACCAGACATCCCAGATGAAGTAGCAATAGAAGCAGCAACCAAAGGACTCCGTATTGGGCCTTTTGCTAGCCATCTAGCAAGGAGGAAGCCAACTACAATGGCAAAACTACATGAAGAATTTGAGAAGTATTGTAGATCTGATAAAGACCTCCAAAGAAGGATAAACGAGGCCGACAATCAGAATAAGTAGTTCTCAGGAAGCAACAACAGAAGAGACAACATGTCTCAAGGAAAGGAAAGCTATCAGCACTACTAGAAGCAAGTTTTCAATGTACAGAATAGCCAACCTCAGCAGCAAACAAACAAGAAGGAACAAAATAATCAAGAACCAAGAACAACTAGGGTTATGGCAATGATGGTAAATTAAGAAATTGAAACAAGAGCCAAAAACCAAATAAACCGTACTGCCTTTTTCATAGAGAGGACAAAGGCCATGTCACAAAAAATGCCCAGAGGCCCTCGACATGATAGAAAGAATGAAAAATAAGCAAGCATAGCAACAGCCTCAGCAACAAGTCACCAGAGAAGTCAACCGCACTTACGCCCCGCAGTGGCAGCAGCAATACAACCCAAGCTTCCCAGGATACGGTTCAGGGCCGTTCCCACAGCATAGCATGGCAAGTCAGTACTAACCCACTACCCTACCAGGATGGAGGCAAATGCAACAACAATCAATACAGTTTTAGAACATTATGGGCGGCAGACAAGAAAACAATCTGACTTACATAAACCCAAGACCTTTGCACATCATGTTTCTCAAAACAGCACAGCCACAATTTCCTCCAACAGTCCACCAGAGGCAACATGAGGCTTTGCTCCCACCTCCACAGCAAAACCAAAATTTGACCACCGTGACAAAAGCCGAACCTCCGATCGAAAATTAGATGAACCCACGTTCATCCCTTCCAACCATCAGAACGTCAGAGGATCAGCCCTGGAGTTCGAAACCAAAAACAAAAGAAAGACCACCTCGGATTGGTCAACAATGTTGCAGTGCAATGCGCTTACAGATCAACAGAGTGGTCTAAGGTACCAATCATCTTCACAGAGCAGGACCTCCAAGTCAAAAGCTACCCCCATGTAGACGTGATGGTGATTAAAGAAAACATAATAGGATGGGAAATAAGTAGGATACTTGTGGATTTTGAAAGCTCGGTAGATATTATTTTCACCAATGTCTTCGATCAAATGAAGCTTAGCAGAAATTAGCTGCAACCACCAGATACACCCTTAATTGGTTTTGGAGTAGAAAAATCAAAGCACTAGGAAAAATCTCGCTCCCAGTGTTGTTCAAGGACGGAGATTGTGCTAGAACAGAGTACATCACATTCGACGCAGTAGACCTCTACTACCCATACAACGCAATCTTGGGAAGGGGGTTTGCAAAGAAATTCAACTTGGCTATTCACATGGGTTACCTTTGTATGAAAATGCCAACGCTTCATGGGATCATAACGATAGGCAGCAGTCAGAAAGAACCAAGAAATATTGAAAAAGCAATTTACAGGTTCCACAGGAATATAAACACAGTGGCCGCTGAGGAACCACCGGACATGGTAGCAGGAAAGACAAACATGGCAGACCAAGAAGAAATGGTGATGGTACACCTAGAAGATGCCATCCTGAATAGAAAGGTGACCATAGGTGCAAACCTGTCAGAGGCAGAAAGAAAAGACCTGCTATAATTACTAGCAAAGAACAAAGACATATTTGCATGGTCAGCAACAGACCTGTAAGGCATTAGCTATGATGTCATCGAACACATCTTGGACTTGAACCCAAACTTCAAACCAAGAAAGCAAAAGCAGAGATGTCAGAGGAGCGCACCCTTGTGGCCAAGGTGGAGGTGCAAAGGCTCCTAGATGCTAGAGTTATTAGAGAAGTCAAATACTCAGAATGGTTAGTGTAACATCCCTAAAAATCCAAACACCGAAAATGACAACCAACAAATTTTTTTTAAAATAACCTACGGTTGGTGAGTGTCATATAGGAAACCATCCAATAGTTGCACAAGTAGCACCAATGTTAGTTGGAACATTTGCATTAATTTACAAGGGCTTGATTTGCTTCTTATTTGATTTATGTATTGTCTAATAAAATCAAATAATATTTAACACATGATATATAAGTATACTAACCTTGACATGTCTACCAACTTCACCATGAGCCCCTAGTGGACCTACCATAGTGTACACACCATGGTCACTAACCTTTCTAACATGCCATAGTTGGTTTAGTGGCCTTGGAAGAAATAGAAAATAAGAAAGAAATAGGAAAAGGAGAAGAAGAGGCAATTCAGCCCAAGTCATCAGACAGGCCCAGCAAGCCATCCAGCCGCCTGCTGCCTCTCACCCGCACTAGTGCTGCTCGCCCGCCTATCCGCACGCACAGCCTCACGGCCCAGCAAGCCAGTCGGCCCAGCTCCGCTCGCCCGTGCCCATGCCTGTTTCCCCGAGCGCGCTGTGCCACGGCCCAAGTGACCAAAACGGCCCAGCAGGCCACAAGGTCGCCCGCTCACCTGTGCGCCACTCGCAGTCGCTGCCAAGTGGGGCCACCCTATCATAAGTCTTGTTTGCCTTTTCTGTGCTCTGCGCCATCCCGTCCTTATTCCCATAAATGGCAATGGCGCCCTCTGCTGTTCATCCTACGCCTGTGACCGTCGTGCACGTCACGGCCGTCCATCCTATTCGGCTGAGCAGCGCAGAACCCTAACCCTAACGCTCGACCGCGCTCAGCCGCACAATTGGCATCTCCCATCAGTGCAATCCAGGCCAGCCATGCCCACCGCTGCTGCCCTATAAAAGGGGGAGCACTGAGCCGCTAGGGTTTTCCCCACTCCAGCCGCCTCTCTGCCAGCCACCACGCGCGCCTCATCCACCCACTGCACAAAGAAGTAGGGGACAAGAAGGAGGCGAGGAGGAGGACGTTGCTGCCAGAGCACCATAGACGCCACCGTCCGTGCGCATGCCGGAGAGGTCCCAGCGACTTCGAACCGCTGCACCAAGAGGAGATGTCCCGGCTCAGCTTCATCTCCACCGCGACGCCGTCCTGCTTCCCCTTCCTCGAGCCGACACCCTGTGAGCCGCCATGCGAGCTGAGCACACTATCCATGGCTGTCCCTAGAGCACCGTCGGTCCATCGCTGATGTTCCTGCTCTCCCAACCTCCCTTCTCTTCATTAGCTTCACCAATGAGTTCTCCATAGCTTAGAACATCTATTAGGCAAATCTTATGGAGCCGACATGGACCATTGTGGGGGCATGCCACTTTGCCGTCCTCGGTCTTCCCGGGCTCCGGCCATTAGAGCATTGTCGTGGCGATCACCGCCGCGCGCGCCCCTGCCATGCCGTCGTGAGACGCATAGGATAGCCCTTGGAGCTCCGAGCTACTCTAGACGGGAAGTGAAGAAGATGATGGTGGCCCAATCGAGATCTGGCAGGAGCTGCTCCAGCCGTTCACCGCCGCCGTATCCTCACCGCCATTCTAGAAACCTCTGGTTCAATTAAAGTGCCCTGTCGTGCTCGCCAGGTCCTTGCAATGCCGATGCCCTAGTCAACAAGGCGTTTCGTGCACCCTAGCACGCTGCCACTATGACCTCGCCATCCATTGCTGCCCGCCACTGATGCCTGCCTCGCTGAGGGACCTCACGGGTCAAATTGAAGTCAGCACCTCGTTTGCCTTGACCACACGAAGCGCACGCAGACGCCAAAGCCCCCCTCTAGTGCACCCTGTGCCCTGCAACCACCACCGCACCACCTAGGGCCGCCGCGTCATGCTCACTGACTAGCAGAGCCACCATGAGCCTGCAGACGCGCTTACCTGCACCTCGCAATGCCCTAGCCCCCACCTTGCCTGGCCTAGGCCACCTGCAGCCACCGGCCATCCGCTCACCGCTAGCGAGGCTTGGCCGACCATGCCCAGCCGCACGTGTGAAGAGAATGGGGGGAAAATTCCCCTGCCTCCCATGGACTTGGTCCACCATGTGGACCAGTTAGACCAACAGCAGCTTACCACCTAGCCCAACAGTCATCGGTTCACAATAGACCAGGCTCACGGAGCCAAAGACAATGGATCACGGCCCTATGGAATCAAACCCGCCACATGGCAGTCCTAACTCCAGACACGGGTCCTGGCCGGTCTGGCCCAACCCGGCCCAAATCTAGCCCTACCCAGGCCCGTCCGAGCCCAGTCTAGGTCTGGTCATCGTTGATCGTTGATTGGTTAATGTTGACCATTGACCTGGACCCCACCTGTCATTGACTAGACCAACGCTGACAAACCAGGAGCTGCCACGTGTCACCCTCTGGTTTTACCCCTCCTTTTTCTTTTCTAGAAATAGAATAAACTTTAGAAATTCATAACTAATTCATACGAACTCTGAAAAATATGAACCAAGTGTCTAAATTTTCATAAAAATGAGCTCTACGTCATAGGCTTATGTATGATTGCATTTGGAGTTATTAGATTTCATTTGGTTCTTTGTGTAAATCTATAGGGGTCGCTCCCACGACCATTATGTCTTGATTTCAGATCCTACGAAGGAGTTGCTCGAGTATGAGGACTAGAAGTGCGCCAAGGACTTGAAGGAGGACTTGAGTGATAGCTATTTAGGTGCCACACCCCACCTAACCTCGTAGATCCTATTACACATGCAACATGATAGAATGCTAGTGCTCTACTTTATGCAATAGCTATGATATGCTAAGTTATGATTGCATGATAGATTACTTGTATGCCTATTCCTTGTCATAACCTTTACCCTGCTCACCCGCTTATAGGATAGAAACACTTATCCATACGCTTGTTACTTGTTACTTTTACTCCACTTGCATTATATCTGTGATGCTATGCTGGGGGTGGACTCTGGGAGGGTTCGGCTCGAGATGCTGGACTTGGTGATCGTATGGGTGTCTCTGGGTAAAATAACATGGGTGGGTTGTCTGGTGAGGGTTGAGTCGACTAGACAGGATCTACGACGAGCTTTTGGAGCGAGTCTTGCCGAGGGGTTGCTTCCTAGGCATCCCTATGTTCTGAGTAATTGTGGCAGGTACATGGTGACTTCAGGAGATCCCGGGGTGGAGAGCCTATGTGGAGCAAAGCCCTGAGAAGGGAGTGCTGTCGAGGCACGGGCGCTAAGGCCCTATTTGAGGAGATATCCTGTCGGGTCCCCCTTGGACCTGTTGTCTCTTGAGGACTAGAACCACGGACCCCTCGTGCACACCACTGCCCCAGATGGACAGGGGGCGGATGTTCAACTATCTAAGGCGATGCCACTACTGCTAGGCGCAAGTAGATAGTTGTGTAGGAAGGTACAGGTGGAACTCACACTCTTCCGAGACGATCATGACATCCCCTTCGAGACTCAGCCCCTCCGAGCGCGGGTGCATGACTTCATAGTTTTAGCCACTCCAGACAGTACTTGGGGTGTTCCAGGGCTGAGAGGTAGGGTGGCGTCATTCTTATTTAGGAGCTCATTCAGCATCTGCCTAGGTGTTCACGAGCACTGATGATGGTTATCTTGTGGATGGTCGGCACTAGCCGGTTACAAGTGTACACACTCTGTAGAGTTGTTGATCTATACGTATAGCTGCGTCCTCGGATATGGACATTCCATGACCCATGCTTCTCTTGAGTAGTGAGATGAGTCCTTTCTACCTCCCCCAGGTGTTGTTGTTGATGTTACCCTATGGCATGATGGTCATTTAGGCATGGACAAGAGGGAGTTGTCCTTTGCTGCCCACGTGTGAGCGTGGTTTGCTGAGTAAGATGAGAGGATAATGTTGGTGATATGGTGTGTGTGGGATGGGAATGGTTTAAAACTTGATGAACTATTATTATATAATATTGATGATACTTGCATAGGAAAACTACAGCCACATATAGGCCTCTTGATATACCCTTATGCATCCACTTTCCACAAAGCATAAGCAAAGCATAGGGTGGGAGCCAGTGGCCAGTACAAATTGTACTGATACTTTAGAATTAGGTTTGGAGATGGACATCATCGACACCCTTGAAGGACGAAAGGATTAGATGGTCTCGTGCCTATGCTCAAGATGGTGCAAGACGTTGCTTCCGCGATATCCCTTCTACTTCCGTAGCTGTTCTGGATGTTAGACACTCTGATGATTCTGCCATGTGATGATGTAATAACTATGTAGACCCCTCTATCGTATTCTTTTATTTAATGTATGGCTTTGTAATCAACTGATCTAGGATAAGTTAATGATTAGACCTCCTGGGATATCATTTCATCCTTCATTCTGTGTATTTTCCCTTCGTGGAAAATTGAGGATGTTTTAGTTAGCAAACGTTGTCCTCGTGCCAAAGAAAAATGGAAAAATGTGAAAGTGTATAGATCTCACAGATTTGAACAAGGCCTACAAAAAGGACCCCTTCCCTCTACCAAGAATTGATGCATCAGTTGATAAAGCACCGGGTTGCAAATGATTTTCCCTACTGGATTGTTTCTTCGGATACCACTAAATATGGCTCAGGAAAGAGGATGAAGAAAAAACAAGCTTCATGATGCTATTTGGCACATATTGTGTTGTGCAAATGCCAGAGGCCCTCAAGAACACGGGATCAACCTTCTCTAGGATGATACAAGTTGTCCTCAAATCGCAATTACAGAGAAATATCATCGCTTATGTTGATGACATGGCAGTGGTTAGCAGAGAAACCGAGACCACTTGGCTGACCTCATAGAAACGTTCGCCAATCTCAGAGAAGCAGGGTTGAAATTGAACCCAGAGAAATGCATTTTTGGGGTAAGCAGAGGTAAAATGCTTAGATGCATCATCAGACCAGAAGGTCTTAGGGCAAACCCAGACAAAACAAAAGTAGTGCTCGCAATGCTAGAACCATCCACTGAAAAAGAAGTCCGAGATTGACGGGTAGAATAGCAGTGCTCAACAGATTGATCTCAAAATCAGCAGAACACAGCTTACAGTTTTCAAAGCACTCAAAAGCATAGACAAGTTTGAGTGGGGCAAATAGCAATCAGAGGCATTCTATCGGCTCAAAAGCTACATAACAAAAGATCTGATGGTGACAGCTCCGGAGGTGGATGCAACTTTATTTCTATACGTATCGGCCTCCGCAAGTGCAATCAGTGGAGTTCTCATCCAAGAAAAGGAAGTGAACAACAAACAAGTACAACATCCAGTGCATTATGTGTCGAAAACATTACACGAGCAAAGTTAAACTACTCAGAAATCAAAAAATAGCATACATAGTAGTCACAGCATCAAGAAAATTAAAACATTATTTCCAGGACCATAATATCCTGATACCAACCTCACAACCACTAGTAGACATCGTGAACAACAAAGAATCCTTTGGCAGAATTGGCAAATGGGCAACTGACCTCTCTCAGTTCAACATCAAGTTCGTCCCAAGAACATCAGTCAAGTCCCAAGCACTTGCAGATTTTTTGGAAGACTGGATACCTCCGCCGCATGCAGAACCAAAACCAGAGAACCTAATATGGACCCTTACATAGATGGAGCCTGGGGTCTCCTGGGAGCAGGAGCCTCTGTGGTACTAATCCTCCCTCAAGGACCAAGTCAAAGTATGCAGCAAGGCTATGCTTCAAAGCAACAAACAACATAGCAGAGTATAAAGGAGTAATATTGGGGTTAAACAAAGCAAAATCCCTTGGTGCAAAGCACATCCTGATCAAGATAGACTCCCAGGTGGCCGCAGGTCAAGTCGAGAAAGATTACATAGCTAGAGAACCTGAGTTGACTAGATACCTAGAAGTGATCAGAGGGTTAGAAAAGAGATTCTAGGGATTCACTCTAACATACATCGCAAGGGGGGAAACACAAAAGCCGATGAGCTGGCCAAGGCAGCAGCGAGCCAATCGGTGGTGCCCCATGGCACCTTTTAGCGAGCTAGTTCAACCAGCAACCGCGAAGATAAACAAGGCTTTCATGGAGGTACTCTTGGTACACTCAGAATATTAGAGAAAGGCAATAATGGATTAGCTTAACGGAGTCCATGTAACATCAGACGAGACAAGCGTTGCTAGACTAGCTGCACGAGCAAGAAATTAAACCATCATTGATGGGGTTCTATATAAGAGAGGCATAGTCCAGCCCTTGCTCAAATGCATAGCAGAGTTCCAAGGTAGAAATCTCCTACAGGACATCCACTCTGAGATATGCGGATCACACATCAGTCCAAGGGCACTCTCAGCAAAAGCAATTAGACAAGGGTTTTACTGGCCAACACACATCAAAGATGCGCTAGACATAGTCAGAACATGCAAAGCCTGTCAGAGTTTTGCACCACACCAAACCATGCCAGGGGGCCGACACAGCTCATACCTCTGACATGGCCCTTCCAGCAATGGGGAATAGATCTCATTAGGCCATTATCTCCAGCGATGTAGTAGTCGTAGGGGAATATTTCACAAAGTGGATAGAAGCAAAGCCTCTAGCATCAATCACCTCCAAAACCGTAAGGAAATTTTTCTGGAAGAACATAATCTGCAGATTTGGAGTACCATGAACACTCACCATGGAGAATGGGACACAGTTTGACTCAGAAGAATTCAAGGAATTATGTAGGAGCATAGGCACCAAATTAGCATTCGCCTCTGTCTACCACCCAGAAAGCAATGGAGCCATTGAGAGATTGAACAGAATCATATTTTCTGCCATATCGAAGACACTCCTCGAGCATAAAAAAGGCAAGTGGATAGACGAGCTACCAAAGCTGGTCTGGTCCCACAACACAAATGTGTCAAGGGCCACTGAGTTCACCCCTTTCAAGTTACTATATGGAGAAGAAGCAATGATGCCAGAGGAAGTAAAATATCAGAGCTTACGAGTAATGAAGCAAACACTAGCACAAGACAAAGAATATAGCAACGAGATGACTGAAGCACACAGCCCGAAAGCAATAGATAACATCAAGAAATACCAAGAACAAACCAAGAAATGTTGAAATGAAAAGTTGGTTACTAAGAACATTAAAGACAGTGACTGGGTGATGAGGCGGAGGCCAAACGCACAAAATATAGGAAAGCTACAGCCCAAGTGGGAAGGGCCCTTCTTGGCCAAGCAAGCTGCAAGACAGGGGTCGTTCTTCCTGCAAGATCCAAACGGTCGGGTAACAACCCACTCTTGAAATATTGACAACCTAAGAAAATACTACATGTAGAATGTAAGGTCCATTGCGAAAACATAAGCAGAGGCCCCTAGGTCTTTATTTTCCTATCATTTAGATTTCCACGTAAAGCCGATTTGCACTCTTTTTTCTCACAAGGGGACTCTAGATCAGAGGTGAGGTTTTTAGTGAGGCAAAACCATTGTAATCAACCTTTGAATCTATAAAAAGGACCCTAGAAAAGAAAAAAATTTCAAAAAGTCAAAAGCAGCTAGCAACGGAACTGCAACATTCGACAACAGTGACTCGCAACATGCAAGGTCACTTCAAGCCTGGTCCAAAAATAGCACCAGGCATGAAGTAACCTCCAAATGAGCTACAAGATCTTGAGAAAAGACCTGTAAAATCAGGCATCAAGGCAAGCAAATGCAACTAAAGTTGCAATAAATTTGGGAAAAGACCTGACAGTTAGTTCATGCATCGGTAGCTCAACAAGAGCACAATCCAATACCATTTTCAACCTATGATTGCATTGGTTAAAGAGCATTGACAATAAAATTTTATAGCTATAATCATAAACAAAACATATCAAATAAACCCAAGCTCAACAAGAGCAGCGGAGGTAACAACAACATAAGCCAAGCGCTCAAGTCTCAGTAAGGGCACCTCGGCGTGTCGATAAGGCAAAAGTGGAGGCCCAGGTAAAACCTACATAGTCTAAAATCACTCGAGCACATTAAGCATGCCACAGCCTCGGCTGAGCCAAAAATTGAATGGCGAAGATAATGAGAGTCAAATTTCAAAGACAAACATGAATGTTTGAGCCCAAAAAATTTATTTTCACAAGTATGTTCATAGCATCTTACATGTTACAAGAAAACTATACAAGATGATTACATAATACATACATACTAAGCCTAATAGCTACTCTAGTCCGTTGATTCCAGAGGCAGCTACCACAAGCATAGCAAGTATCACCAATACAAAAGCTTGCAAAAGAGCAAAGAGTGCCACAAACTAATGCCTCCGGGCAAAGAGAGTAAATTGTCTACAATGACAAGAAGATGTTCATGAAGATTCGCCATGCATCACAACGAGATATACTCTGCCATCAACAGGTTGCACACAAACTTGCGCCTCCAATCGGCGAGCAACAACCGGACATTACATTCTCTTAGGAAGCACAGCAAGCACTACCACAACAGGCAGACACCTCTGCTAGTACAAAACAAAACGAGGAGGAGTACTGTCGACAAGCAAGGGTATCTAGCTCCTTAGCAAATAGAAATAGTCTCACTAATGAGGCCCGGACATTATGAATTCCCACACAGTACCACCAAAGCCATTCCTCTACAACGACTATAAGCATAGCACTAGGCACAAAAACTCCCAAATGAAACATGGTAATAAGAGGCCTTTTATAGAGAGCCAACCAAGAGAATTAACGCGGTAGTAGCCACCTAACAATGACCAAAGAATTTAATGTATTAGTAACTTGAATAGTACAACACAACAACAAAGTACAGAATCAGAGATGATTAATGAGCAAGATAACATGCACACAATAAATAAGCCAGAATAGAGCAACATAAAAGGGGGAACCATGCGAATGGCCACCTCCCGCTCTCAATTCTCACAGCGCACCGGGTGTTCACCTGTTCACAATCACCTGACAAGCAGTGGAGGTTGGTGTAGTTTTGTACTTAAAATTCTAACCTAGTATACCGGGTAAGTGTTTGTAAGAGGGTTAGCAGAATAGCACAGCCGAAGGTCGCCAGGATCTTGGGTACCACATCATCAAGGTTCACATGCAGCGGAAGCCAATCAGGATCATCGAGGAAACAGAGGCAAGGGGGCTACTGCATAAGAATTCGTAACGTCCCTCCATCCCCACCAAGCTTGACTAAAATCCAATACTACGGTCCAAGCATCATACACAGTGAAAGATCAGAGGCCAGTCGGAGGCTCAAACGCTACAACCCATGAGGTGAATGTCACCAGCAGCTGCGTTAATCGCTGCCATAACCGAAGAGAAACAGTGGCACTGCCCACATTGTATCAAAGAATTCAAAATCTTAAAATAAAATACATGTCTCCGATTTTCAATGGCAGAATTATTACACTCTCAAAATTACAATAGAATAAGTCGAAGGTCTCCAACCTCTGACAAAAATAAAATATCCTCCACCAAAAAACGGAGATCAAACTAATGAAGACTCAAACGGCATAATCGGACCTTTGATCAGGCAAAACCATTACATAGGATCCTTAGGCTCCTGCCAAGCAAGAGACCTAGTAAAGCTAGCATGTTTATCATCTAAGTCATGCAAAACAAAGTCAAATGTATCACCAACAGAATGCTTTGGAAAGCCAACTTCCAATAATCCCATAATTAACCACTAACATGAACACCATCGCACATAAAGGTTACTGGGTCGACCTCCTGCACAGGCCCCAAACTGTCAACCTAGCAGGATGATATGACCATTAACTTTACATAAACTATATGTCCAAAAGATTTTTACACGTGCTCGCTAGCACCACTTGTCAGAATAGCTCCAAACTAAAAGAAGGCTTAGTCTTTAACCTCCTCCTCCGCCTCTATGCCCCAGACCTCCGCATCAGCCGCCCCAGCATCTGGCTCCATGGGCTACACCTCTGGCTCCATCCCTGCTTCAATGGTCTCTGCCTCCATGTGCTGCACATCCTGTCATGGCGCCAACATCCCAGCCTCCATCGAAATCACAATCATTTTAGAAGGCACTTGAGAACCATTGCTAATAACACCAGCTATCGGGATGCGACCTCCGGTATGCCCATGCTTCATTTCCTACAAGGAACAAGAATAACCATGAAAATTATACAAGAATAGAATAAAAATAGCAGCACAAATAGAAGGATAAAAGAACTAGCAAATAAGAGACATATACCACTTGGCGGCTCATTTCTGCCATTGCCACCGCCTCTGAGCGACCATCTTGACCAGAAAGATGTCATAAAATTTCTCACAGTCTTCTTCATAGGCCTCTCCATCTCACCAAGTTCAGCAGGGTTAGAAACCATGGCAAACTCAAAGTTGACAAGACCATGGCAGCGTCCAAAAATAAAGTACTTGCAGAGATGAGTTGCCGAAGCCTTGGCGCTGAAATCAGAGACTCCGGTGAGGAATTCGGGAAACTTGGCCAAATTAGCCTTAATCCATGACAAGACCCCAGACGCAGGAGCATCAGAAGGAACCGAAGGCGTGACACCACCAAAATCATGAAGAGCAGAGACATATAACTCTGTGACACTAAGGCTAATGCACCTTACATCCTCCAACTCCTTCTCTAGCCCCTTAGCTTTAGAATAGAAAGCTTCTGTCAATTTCTGCTCAGCAACCACTTGCTCGCAGAGGCCAGTAGAAGTGTCAGTCGCCTTCTTTGCACGCTCAATAGGGACAACCTCTAACTTCTGAGCAGTGTCAATAGCCTTCTGTAAATTGCTGGCATGAGTCTTCAGCTCACCTAATTGCTTCTCAAGATCGGAGACTCTCTTGGAGAGTTCTTCCTTCTCACGGCTTTGGCTGTTGACCTCCACTTTCAGCGCAGATATACATTGTTCCTCCTTACCAACTCAACAGCGCCACACAACTCCAAAGCCATTGACATGGCATGGCTCTGCACAATAACAAACGCAATATGTCAAACCAAAGCAAACTTAGAAAAAACATTCAAACGACAAGAAAGTAAACTTACAATGCAATGATACTCAGTCTGGGTGCACAGGAGGGTCTCATAAGGCAGGGCCTCGAGATGTTGGTGCATATTCCCTGAAACAGTCAAGTAAATAAGCTCAAGACAGACCACAAAGCATCAAGCCTTATGAGGCCCAGAAAATAAGCATACCTCCAAAAATGTCGTACAGATGACCAAGACTGTTGGCCCACCCCATAAGTACATCAAAGTCAAGATTAGAAACACCGATAGGTGGATCAGACCCAGAAATTGGTGCTTGCCACGAAGGTTAGGATGACGTGCCAACAGTCCAAGTAGCATCACCTCCGATAACCGGATGTGCCGGTTCGATCGGAGGTCCTAGCTACGCAGATCTCGCAGTAAGTCAAGCTGTCAAAATGAAATAAAAGCACACTTTAAAATACAAACAAGTAAAAAAGAAAGTATAACCAGAAAGGCAAGTAAAAAACAAGAAAACAACCATCATCTCCATGCTCATCGAGCAAGGTAACCTTCGATTCCATAGCCTTCCCTCCAGCCACCTTCATATCAAGAACTTCAGGGTCGATTGTAGTCTGTGAAAAAGGTTTACCTAGGCTCGAAATGTAGTCATCGTCGGAGACCTTCGTAATATCCTCCCGAGCTTGAGCATCGGGTGATTTTGAAACTTCACCGCCACCTGCCGTCTCCTCATCCACTGGAGAGCTCGAAAGCTCATCATAAGCGCTGGGGAAGGGTTTCACAGCAACCCCAGATGAAGTACCAATAGCAGGTGGGGAAGATTGCCGTGGCATTTCTGTCATGGGCCTCGGAGACCTTCATGGTGATGCAGCTTCAGGTGAAGGAGATCGCCAAGATTGGTCTTGTCTATCATCGGCAGCTACAACTGCAACATGCGAACCCTCCACAAGAGCTCCACTATCATCATTGTCAAAATCATCAAAAACGTCCTCCACCGCCAGAACATCAGCGGAGGCCCCACGCTGCTTCTTCGTTATGCCTCGGGTAGTAGCTCCGCCCCTTCTCTTCTTGCTCTCGGCCTTAGATGTAGCAGCAGCGGAGACAACCTACAAGGCCTTCTTGTTAGCCCTCTTAACGATCTTCTCGGGCACCTCCCACTCAATGTAGTGGACGTCCACTAAGCTCTTCAAAGACACAGTTGAGGTGAGGCATAATATCAGCCTCTGACCTCCGGGCAATATACTCATGATCAGAGACTTCTCCCAAAAGAACAACAGCTTTCCTTTCTGTCTCACGGATGAAATCATCAGCACTCTGTCCCTCCGGTAGAACAAGGCCAAAGTGGGGACAAGGGATACCGCCTGCGACACTGAAGACTGGCAAGTCCAGCTTTTGTAAAAAAATTTCTTCCTATCCCTCTCCTGTGCTAGGGGCCAGAATTCGGAGGCCACAATATCCTCCACAAGATCCCTCCCTCTAGAGTAGCGACAAGCCATGGCAAAAGCTTTCCTGCAATGCTCCCGCTTCTCAGAGGCACCCGGATTTGGCTTCATGCTCGTATAAGGCTCCATCGGAGTCATGACAGAGGCCAAAGGTAACCGGGTAACCTTCTTTCCATTTGGCTCAGTCATAGTGACACCTATGATCTGAACGTAGAACCAATAGTCCATCCAATCAGTAGGTTCCCACTTCCCCCTCTAGCACCAAGAAATTGCAAGCCTTTCCTTGTTCTTGCCTTGGTTCCTCCTGGCCACGAAGGTGTAGGCAGCAAACTGAGCTTGCTTGGTTCCAAAGGTGTTCGGCTGTTTCTGAAGCTTGTAATGCTCCACAAAGACATTGATGTTAGGCTCCCCGCCGTAAGATTCAACGGCCCAAACAAACTTGCTCAAATTCAAGAAGGCATAGGGAGTAAGTTGGTGGATCTGCATATTGAACCATTCCAACAAGGAACAAAAGAATCCATGAGCGGGGATCCAGAGGCCGCAAGTGAAAAAAATCCTTAAACACCACAGCAAAATCTTTACTCGGTGTGGGGACAGTCTCGCCCACCGGCAGCCTGGCTCTACCAGCTGCAATGCAACCTTGTCGCACCAAGTCGTCGATCATCTCTTGCATCATTCGACTATGACCAAAGTCATAGGTGACCTTTGGAGAAGAAACAGAACCATTCGGGGGCATCAGATCACCAACAGAAACCTCAACGTCCGAAAGTGTTTTGGCCAAATCCTGCGCCTCTGCAGAAGCTAACATGCACTCCTCGAACAGATCCAAAAATCCACTGACGTCAACCCCTTGGAAAAGAGAGTATGGACCGGAGAAAGGATGGCGGCGTGCGCAGCGGGGGTGTTTGGGGGCCATAGTGAGAGCAGCAAGCATAGTAGCACAAACACAAAGAACAGAGGTGAGCGATGAGCGACGGCGAAAGCGAAAAAGCAAGAGCGGGGGGGAGGTACGGGTCCTTTTCACCGACCCCTTTATATAGGCGGTGAAGTGGCGCCTCGTATTCTCATCCCAACGGTCGTGTCAGTCCAATAATCGGACGGCTAAGTTCAAACCAATGAAAAATCCGACGATCAAAAATGAAAACACCAACGGTAACATTCTTGGCCTCTGGTCCAACAATCAACAGGCCAGGGGGAAGGAGGTAAGCGTGACCCCCACAACTCATAACTTGTTGATGGCTAAGACCCGTCTCCGCCGAACCTAACCCTCAAGGGGGAATGTTGGGGACTGATATCAGAGCTACGGAGGAAACTTACCTCCATTTTTTATGTAACCAACAACCAAGTTATTCTTATGATACCCTGGACAGGTTGGACGAACCACGACAGAGTGTATCCTCGGGTCTCCGCTCCGGATGTCGACTCCGTCTGGCTTGGCGGTCTGGGTCGAGAGACGGAGGAAGGTGTCCTACACCTGGTGGAGGCTCCCAGGATGCCAGCGGAGGTGTCCCTCGCTAATAGCCTCCATATGGGTCGGGAGTACGATCTGAGGCTCCCAGCACACCAGCGGAGGCCTGAGTCAACAGAGGGTTACGCGAAGAGGAGAACTCAACGGAGGCTTTTTAATGCCCATCGGAGGTCTCTGACGTCCCGATGGAGGAGTTTGGAGATGGGCCGGGATGGATGAGCCCCCGAAGCCCAGCTTAGGATCATGGGCCGTGACGGCACGAATAGGGCTCACAGCCCATCTGTCTCAGCAAGCTTGGGTTGATAGTAATGCCCTCGCTGGGTCCAGTTGTAATAGGCTTAGCCATTAGGGTTTCGATGTTTCCTCAGGGGTGGCATTGTTGTACCCAGAAATTAGGGTCGTCCGGCTAGTATATAAGGCCATGATCCCTAGAGCTGTAATGGTGGTTGTCCTCTAGTAGCTACAGTCTCACCTACCCGAGGGCCCACGTTGTAATTCTCATTTATTATATTCATAAGAGTGTAGACTGTCTAATCATTTCTTTAAACCTTCTGGAACCGTGTTCTAACAATTTGTAAGCCGTATGATACGATTTGCAAATCTGTTAGTTGGTTAGTGCTGTCAGCCTTTCTTTTGCATCGGAGGTTTTGGGTTGTTTAAGAATCTTCTTGTGAAAAAGGGTCCAAACAAAGAAACGACATTTGCTCTGCCTGGTACAAACCAGCAGCTCAACTACTACCTCGTCAACCAGTCTACGCATGGTGGTCATTGGGGCTTTAAAACTTCTCAATAATTACTTTATGAGACGACGTGAGAAACAAAAGACTTACCTCCCTCGCAACCGGAGCGTTCACATCTCTGGGGTGCTTATTTATGCCAAATTGCATTTACAAATGAACGCAGGCACGTTAGCACGTACCTTGTGTCTGATTTGGCAGCCTTTAGTTTAGGTATATTCATTCAGAACGTTGCAGAGGCGAGGCATCTTCCCCGGCACTCGCCCAGAGTCAAGTCAATGACAGATTAGGCACACTTTTGTACGTATATGGCTGTACTATGTGGTAGTTAGTCGTATTTTATATTTATGGTTGCCATGCATTATGCATCATGTCACAGTTTAAGGATGGTGGTCATCACCACAGTTCATACGTAAAGATATTCCATGCTACATGGCAGTATATAATATATTGGGAGTACCGGCAAGGCATCTGTAGATGAATATAAAACCAGCGCCTGCACTTCACTCATTTAAACTACTCAAGAATCCAGCTCAGATTGTACAACCTCAAAGTTTTTCTTGTTGGCGCCTTTGGGGATTGCCCATGAGAACATCACCCCCTTTGTATTTCTAGGCTAAATAACTACTCTCTCTGTTTTAAATTGTAGTTTATTTTGACTTTTTTTCATGCATTTTGCTATGTACCTAGATAAATAATATGTCTAGATACATAGCAAAATACATGTATCAAAAAGATCAAAGTAAACTACAGTTTGAAACGGATGAAGTAGTTAACCTTAGTTAAATACGAATGAGTGGCAATTACTTACCTTTTAGAGGTTACCTTCGGTATGGACCACAGGAGCTTAGAAGCTGCAGCCCAAGTAGAACTCATAGCTTCCCCGAAGCAACGTTCCCGAAAGATTGAGCCTGACAACCAAATATTCTATCTATAGGAAGACCGGAACTTGCATTGGTCAAGTCAGTGAACATCTTGTTTTTAAATGATTTGCATTCTTAACTTATTTCGATCCCACCCTTCTGTAATTATAATTAGGGGACACCTTTACATGAGACGATCGATGACGAGCAATAGGAAAAAAAAATGAATATTTGATTCCACTAGTTTTTACGGCCTATGTCATAGGGCTTCTGCCCCAGTTTCAAAAGTTGATTTAACCTTCTTCTACCAAACAGTTTCAAAAGTCGATCGTCTCATGTAAAGGTGTCCCCTAATTATAATTACAGAAGGGTGGGATCGAAATAAGTTAAGAATGTAAATCATTTAAAAACAAGATGTTCTCCCTAAAAGCTGTTTTCAACTCCTCTCACAGGCACAATTTTCCAGATGAAGCTGAAAATACTAGCTTCTACCAGCGCTCTCTCTTATCTTCTCCAAGAAGTTCTACCAAAAATAGATTTAACTCTGCCAATAAAGTTGTTTGTAGGGGAGATTGCTTTGGGAGCTCCCCTGGCCCCCGTGTCATCCCCGCACGGGTGGCACGGGCGGTGGAAACCCTAGACGCCGCAAGCCCTTCCTCCCCCTCCCTTCCCTCCCTCACCGCTGCCAGAGGAGGTCGCCGAAGGCCCGCGCGGCCCCTAGGATGGTGGCGGCGAGGTCCTCAACCCGGCAACGCGAGCTCCCCCGTGCGGGGCGGTGCTCGGCGGCCATGACGGTGGTTTGCAGCGCGTGGCGGCATGCAGAGGAGCTAGGAGGAGCGGTGGCTGGATGGCAGCGGTGGAGCAGGCGCGCCTGCCGTGTGTGGAGGTGCGGAGGAGTGGGATGGAGTCTGCTGCTTTGCATTGTTCCTTGCCCCTAAGGCGGGTCCTGTGGCGGTGACGGTGGCTCCGGCCACTGGATCGAGCGCCCATGGCTGGATCCGCGTGGATCCAGCATGGTGGTGGCCAGATTCGGTGCCCTTGGGCTAGATCTAGTGCTGGCCTCGTCTGGTGGCGAGCTGTTCTTATGGGTGTCTTGTGAGGTCGTGCGGCGGCGCGTCTGGGGCGGTTTCGCCATCTGGCCGGCCGGTCTCGGCCCTCCTACAGTGGCAGCAGCTGCAGCATCGGCATTTGGTGCGGCTAGCACCGGTTGGTGTAGGCCGGACAACGTCGGTGCGAGTTGGTGGCGTGGTGGTGCAGCCCGATGTGGTATGATGTCGTGGTGATGTTGACGGCGGCACGGGTTGTGCAGCATCGGTGTTGTGGTGGCGCGGATGGCCAGGTCCTGCTCAGTGTTTCACGTCTGCCGCGCCATGGTGGTGAGGAGGGCGCTTGTCGAGTAGGCCAATCGGGCCTCCTAGTTTCGCCGGCTTCGGCGGTGGCTGTGCGGCATGGTAGTATGGGCGCCTTGGCGATGGCTTCCCAGTTTCGAGTTGTGGCTTCTGTGGTGAGGCTGGCTGGATTTTTTCGTCATTGGCTGGCTTTACCAGTTTTGGCAGCCGGGCGGTCTCTTCAGCAGGTTTCTCCCAGTGCTTTTCCTGGCCGACGTCTCTTAGGGCGGTGGCTAGGCAAGGCTGCTGCTAATCCTTGCGGCCCCTTGTTGGGTTTAGCCTCTTGCAGCGACGGTGTTGGAGGTTCGAGGTCGGGGCGAAAGCTTGGACGACGATGTCTGTGGATGTCGTTTCCTTTTTGGAGGCGTCCATTTCTATCTTTCCTCCTATCGTCCTGGATGTTGCGGGTGAAAACCTTCCCTTTGCGGGCTACCTTGGCGGCATATTTTGCGTCATTCTCTCCTTGGAGAGTTGGCTAGGCTTTCCAGTTCCATTGGTACCCCTTTCCATCTCAGCTATTTGTGTCGCCCAGCTCTTCGTCGTGTTTTTTCTTCTGTCCATGCCTGTTGTTTTAGTTGGGTTGTTTTGTGTTCAAGTTGGAGCAAGTAGCGGAGTCGGCGTGACTTAAGTAATTGAGTTGAGTAGTTGTTATAACAAAGTGGAGTAGGAGGAATTTTCTCCTCAGTTGTATGGTTTTTTGGGCCCAGACGAGTACTTGTCTTTTTTTTATTCGTCTAATAGAAATCGTGGTAAAGTTTTCGCCATTCTTTTGAAAAAAGGTTCTTTGTAGAGCCAAAGCCAACAAAAAACTGATTTACTACTACAGCTGAGCTATGCCAAATAGGCTCTATGTTTGGTTTGTCTAATCTATATCAGCTTTTCACGTCTAATTTCGTTCTTCTGTTGTGAGGATTTTATCCATTATAGCAACCAAAAGTAGGATGAGGCCCTAATAAACAGGGTCTGTTGGAGATGTTCTTAGCTAGACACTTAAATCTGTTTGCGTGTGATTGAAAGGAACAAAACTCTATATATGCATTTCCCATAACATTAGCTAGGAAGCTTCCCTATAATTAGTGTCACCTTGACGATGATGCCTGTCGTCATATTTTATCTTTATTAGGGCTTATACTATCACTCGATGCCCTGCTGACCAACAACACCGTGTGCCCCCTTATATATCAGACAAGAGAGAGAGCTTGAGACACCATCATGTCCTACTAGTTGAAGTTGAGGTTGCGATTGCAAATGGAGGTTGGCTCCATGCCGCAGCAAGAGATCGATCAGCAAACACTCAACAATAGCCAAAAAATGATCCTCCTACCACTGAGAAGAAAGAAGTCACGTTGGAACTCCACAAGTACATCCTGCTGCTGGCCTCACTGGTGGCCACGGTGACCTACGCTGCCGCGTTCAGTCCGCCGGGGGACGTCTGGCAGGACACCGCCGACGGCCACATTGCTGGTGACCCCATCCTCCGGGACACCCACCACAAGCGGTACGTGGCGTTCTTCTACTGCAACGCCACCGCATTCGCCGCGTCGCTCGTGGTCGTCGTCCTCGTCCTCATCCTCGGCTCCCTAGAGGACAAGCACAACAAGGACAAGTACTACAACTCCACGATCGTCGGTGAGTACTGGGAAACACGACGGGCCAAGATCGCCCTTCGCACGCTGCAGGTGGCCATGGTGGTGGACCTGCTCAGCCTCATGGGAGCCTACGCCGCCGGCACCTGCCGGGACACGTTCACCAAATCTACTCCTCGGTGCTCGTGGGCCTCGTCGTCTTGTACCTCGTCTTCCAGATGAAGGTGGCCTCGTACATCCGGATGAAGGTGGCGTACATCCGGATGAAGGTGGCCTCGTACTTCTGCGACACCGGCTCCGGCTGCGTGACCGAAGGCCAAGTCGAAGAACTGCACCCGGTCCCAGACGCGCCTGCTTCCCTGGCTACCGGAAACCCCAACTCCAGTTCCGGTGGCGGCTGGCCCGAACCCGAAGCCATCCAAAAAGAAGAAGGGCAGAAGGCGAAAGGAAGCTTCCGCAGCAGGGTCCAGGCGGTAAGGGCGTTTACTTCAATGTCGAACGAGGTCAAGGCGAAAAGCCGGTTCCGCAAGGTCCTGATGCTTCTCGCGACGTTCGCCGTGAGCATCACGTACTTGGCCGGGCTGAGCATGCCGGGGGGCTTCTGGGACACCACCGGCCCCGGCCACAGCCCTGGCGACGCCATCCTCAAGGACCGTCACAACACGCGCCTGGCAGTGTTCTTCTGTTTCAACACCATGGCCTTCGTCGCGTCACTGCTTATCATCGTGGTGCTTCTGGACACGAAGCCTCATGATCGTCTTCGTCACGGATTCATCGTCGTTGCGCTCCTCAGCCTCATCGGTGCGTACAACGCCGGCAGCTGCAGGCAGACCGACACCACCGTCTATGTCGGCAGCCTAATTGCCGCCGTTGTGGTGTATATTTTGTTGCTCCTAATGGTTGCATGTGGCATCGACGCCATATGGAAGAAGCAAGAGGCAACAAAGAAGAAGAAAGCAGCAGAGCAGAAGCCAACAGAGAAGGAGGAAGCAGCGAAGAAGGCTCGGAACCAAGAGCCAGTGCAACAACAGAAAGCAGCAGCAGCAGAGCAGCCAACAGAGAAGGAGAAAGCAGCGAAGAAGGCTCGAAAGCAAGAGCCAGTGCAACTCCTTGTGGAGAAGGCTCGAAAGCAACAGGAAGCAGCAGCAGAACTCCACCTCGTTCATGGCGTACGTTGTGGTCATCCTGCTACTCCTTGTGGAGAAGCTATTTGACAACCAGACATGGCGCAGGAGCTGGCTTGTGGAGAAGCTATTTGACAAGAAGACATGGCGAGGGAGGTGGGTGGAGAAGCTATTTGACAA
>CM041636.1:49433908-49584104 GCA_023333625.1 Bothriochloa decipiens
GACAAGAAGACATGGCGAGGGAGGTGGGTGGAGAAGCTATTTGACAATAAGACATGGAGCTGGAGGTGGCTTGTGGTGATGAACACGACAATTGTGCTGGATTTGCTTGGACTCCTGGGTGCCTACGCAGCCGGCTCGAGCAGGCGGTGGAAGACATCTGTTTATGTGTTGCTGCTGGTCATAGGCGTGCTGGTTTACATGGGATTCCATCTCGTCCTCTCCTGCATCATCATCAGAAGGCGGAGCAACCAGAGCGACTAAACATCTCCGAGCCAGAGCGTCCAATTAATGGCATCTCCTCCTCCGAGTCAGAGCGCCCAATTAACGGCATCTCTTCCTCCAGTCTAGTGTTTGTATGTCCCTATATATTATAATTATTTTTTAATCAAAACATGTTGAAGACATCGAAACATGTACCTCAGGTTTAATTTTCGATTGAAACATAGCTGTGCACTGAAACATGTGTACCTCAGCCATGTAGTAGGGCACCAAGGTAGGAGTACTTTTGTTTTTCGCGACTGAGACTTCATCCGGATAGGAGTACCTTTCATAGAGCATCTACTGCAGTCGTCCACCAGACAATTATTAAATTGAACATGCCAAGTCACGCCTCCAAAACATGCAATGAATCTATATAAAATGCCAATCTACCCGGGGTCTTGCATTGCACTAACATATTCCTTGGAACACCAACCACCAGGAACTCAATTGCCAGGTTGTCTAGTATTGACAGTCTGACACCAACAAGGCAACAACCACCAGCAGAGCATATATATATATTTAAGGCACAGTGTCATGGCATGTTGCACCATTGCCAAAAGCACTATTTTAGCCATGCATCTTGTGGAATCATTATACAACTACATAGTTGCTGCATGATGTAGCTGGCAAGATCAGAAAGAACAGGACCAGACAATTTGTAGGTGTTAATTATTGTATGTTGGTGATGTTAAGATAGGGCCCGTGTTAAGATATTGGTACTACTAATGTAAGATGGTTACTTGTTGGAAGAAGCATCTCACATGTTTTTCCAAAGAGGCAACGACAAGAGTACAACGGGAGATAAAAACATTTTACAATAAATACAAAAATAAAATAAAACAACAACGTACGTACATCACCAAGAAGGCAGCCAAAACTTATATAATATACTGAGTTTCTATTGTTAGATCGGGATGGCTCTCCCCTCGCACATCTCTCTGATCTATCGGCTGCCCATCACTCCATCCCATGCCTCCTCTATCCGACCTGGAGAGCCATATGGTGCACCTCGGGCTTGATCTCAGGCCAGGGAAGTTAGTTGAGACGGAAGTCTGTACCGTCGGTTTTTTTCTCCAGTCAGTTTTGATCCAACTTCTTATTCTAAAGAATTCCTCTTGGTTCTATCAGTCGAATATGCATATACTAGCTTTCAGAAGACACTGCGGCTCTCATCCTTCATGCAGTCATTGGTGGTCTCCCTACTGCCTTCTGTCTTCTGGTTTTCTGTTCATTCTCAAGATGTTGGTTTCCACATATACAAACTACAATAATATGAAATGTGCGGCTTTCAAGATTCAAGATGTTCTTCAATCTTTGGCACAATAATGGGAGTGCAAATTTCCATGTGAAATTCAGAAATTGGGATGCGAACACTCCTTTGAATATAAGTTGTTAAGCGCAATTCACTTCCACTGGTGCTAATGATGTTGTTCCTCTCTCATATTCTCGTTCTCGGTCTTAGACAACAACCATGTTCATCACAGCTTCAATTTTGAAATTCAAAATCAAGTCCTTTCTAAGGCGAGTTGATTGATCGATCTGACTGCGTTCACAACTCGATCGAGAAGCATATTTAAGCAAAGCTGCATTCCAAATTGCAATTAGAAATAATATCATGCCGGCACGTTAGCACGTGCCTTATGTCTGATTTGGCTCCGATTCATCTTCCCCAGCGACTCTCCCAGAGTCAAGTCAATGACAAATTAGATACCTTATTACTGGAAGTATTATATGTGTTAGTTGCTGTATCATGCAAGTTGGTTGTATATATTATGGTTGTCATCTATTCTGCATAGTTCATACAGTTCATACAGCATACCGATATTACGCAAGGCATGTGTATGTAGATGAATATAAAACCTGCACTTGCACTTCACTCTCATGTAAACTACGTAAGCATCCGACTCAGGTTATACTACCTCATGGGATTTCTTGTTGTTGGCGGCTTGGGAGATGGCCCATGAAGAACACCACACCTTGGTATTTCTAGGGTAACTAATAATAAGTTAGCCTTCGTTAAACGCGATGAGTCTGCAGCAGTGACGTAGCCAAGATTTGCAGCTAGGGTGCTAGATTAGTAAAGAATATTGGCCACTATAAATGTAACATTGCCAAAAAACTATATAAGCTGGGAAACGTAATACGACTAAGCTAAAGAGAGCATACAAACATCATAAAATAGACGATTCTAACTTGTTTAATGTCTAATTGATGGATTAGATACCCCTATTAGTTGAAAAACATTATGGTACTACTATTTCTTTGAGTCAGAACTGTGACTTGTATAGTTATGAAGTGTTGATTATCTCATCTTCACCACCCTTCATGTTTAAGCAATCTGTAATGTTTGAATTCCATTAATCCATTTCAATCTAATGTTGCCTCAAAATTTTTCTAAGTTTTTTTTGAGAACTTTTTTGGGGGGGGGGATCTCATCCCCACCTACTTATATATTCCACAGATGCTGGAAACAGGTGGCGGAAGGCAGGACCTCAGTTTACATCGGGTATTACAACCAAGATTCAAAGGAAAATTACATAGGGAGGGCTTGTCTCCATTGGTGAGCTAGGGTCTCTTTCTTTGAAGGAATTCGATAGCTCCAATCCCGGATTGCTTCCTTGCACATGATTTTGAGTCGGTTGGTGTTGGGGCTCTCTCCTCTAAACACCACACCTTTTTGGTGTTTCCAAATCTCCCTGCTAAGGAGGAGTAAGAGAGGGTTTCGAACTTGCTTTGCCACATAAGGGGGGGTCAAGTGTTCCACAGCTGCTCCACTTTTGTCACCCCCGTGGGGTCCCAGCCGATGCTTGTCCAAAAGGTTTGAACGAAGGGGCATTCTGCGATGATGTGGTCCACTGTTTCATCTGCCAGGCCACAAAGTGCACATCGTGCATCCTCGACGACATTCTTGTGTGCCAAGGCGGATCTACTATGGATCGAATTGTGTGTCAAGAGCCGACCAAAGAACTTCACTCGGGGGGAGCAAAGTTGCACCATAAAAATGGGTATGACGTACTTTGGTGGTTGCCCCAGGTGGAGGCTTTGTAGATCATCCCTGCCATGAGACGGTGTCCACCATCCTCAAAGTAGCTTCGTTCGACTTGTTCATCGTTCAGCGGCACTGCTGGCAGAATGTGACGAAGCTAGTCCAACTCAGACGCGGCTTCAGGGGATAGGTGATGCTGGAGCTGGGATTCAAGCCCGGCACTGATCACATCTTGGACTGACATGCTCTTGCTGTTGAAGTGGTTGTGGAGCATCAGCATCAACTCGGCCAAGGTAGTATCCATGATCACGATCGTACCAGAAGGCCATGCTCCTACCGTCACTGATCGTCACCGTGGTGATATTCCAATATGTGGGGAGGAGGTCTCATAGTGCTGCATAATGGGTTCCGTATAGCCGGCCATCCATCGAGGAGAGGTCGATGATTCCTCGAGCCCACTCTGTCCACACTGACCCTCATGGTGGGTGTAGACAGTGTGGAGCTTCAGGAGCAGATAGGCGTTTCTTGTGTCAATGCGTTTGATCACTAGCCCTCTGTCTTTGTCCTAGCAGACTTTCTCCCACGGCACCAGACATTGTGCTCCACTTGCTTCATTGGTTCCAGTCTAGAGGAACGCTCTGCGGCGTGCGTCCAGAGCAGCAACAATGTCGGGGGAAAGCTCCATGGCTCCCATTGCATAGATTGGTAGGCCGTCGAGGACTGTGTTGATCAAGACCACACGGCCAGCCGTGCTCATCAGCAGTAGTGCTTTCCAGGTGGCTAGATAGTGGTCAACTCTTGCGATCAAAGGTGCGAAGGCGGATAGAGGTAGCTTGATGTTGGAGAGAGGGAGCCCCAAGTAGGTTTGCAAGAAGGTGGATTTTTCATTGTAGGACAACCATCATCTGTTGCAGGTCCGAGTGGGGATGTGCACCGGTGTGCCTATGGTTTTGTTGAAGTTGATTTTCAGGCTGGTGCTCATTGTAAAGTCATCCAAGGTTTACTTTAGTGCTGTACACTTTCCTGATCGGCCTGAAGCAAGATGATTATGTCATCTGCATATTGGAGGACAGGTGTAGTGCCATCTGAAAGTGGGTACTTGACAGCTGTCTAGAGGACATCAGCTACAAGCAAGAAGAGCTAGGGGAGAGAGAATCACCTTGCCACAGCCCTTGTTTGCAAGTGATCCATGGTCCAGCTATTCCATTGACTAGTACTGCCCAAAGTGAGGTTTTGTTGACACATTACTCTTCACGTCAACGGTCTCTCGCAAGCCAGGTAGACCAGAGCGTGAGCGTCTCTCCGATCCCCATGACTTCACCAGTAGCAGATCCAGTCGATCGAGTCTGAGGTGTGCCAGTCAATCTGACCCTGAAATTGACAAGGAGGAAAAGAATAGTCAAATTATGAAACCTATCGGTGTGATTCCAAACAGTTCCTCATGTATGGCTAAATAGCCGATCCGATCAGGGCATTGACTAGAAAGTCAATATCCAACATGCACTTGTAAACAAGCAATCAAATAATCATGTACGACTAGAGCAATCGATCATGGCATGATATGAATAATTAAGACAAAGATAAGTACAGATGATTCACAATACGTGCTAGAAACAATAAAGATTTAGCTAAATTGGCTATCCTAATACACGTGAAGGGAACAAAACCATTAGCCGATCTAACCTATTTGATACAACATATGAAGATCCAACATGCGTCGCAATAATCTAGATCAAAACCAATAAATCTACCAAACATGTGAATTTGAAATCCTCAGACTAAGTAATCTTTGGACTAAGTCTTGCTCAAGTAAGCTCAGCAAACCATCTAGCGTTAAACAGATACATGCACGCAATGTTATGGGTAAAGCTCTGGTAAATCGGCTAATTTGCCGATACCGACATGGGAACGGACTAGGTATATAAACAATCTTATAACAAAACCTGCTAACCTAATCTATCCTAGTGAGATCGGTGACTTAACCTGCTGCAGCCACTAAAAGTAGAAGAGATTAACAAACTCTATCATAAAGCCATCTATACCCTAGAACACGCCACATGTCATAAACAAGATAGATATAATCTAGCTAATGCAAGCACGAGATCGATCATCAAGGAAAGAAAAATAAATGTAATGAGAATTAATGACAATCGAATCTACGAAGATATAAGCCAAATCTACCAATCTTGATCGGGCAATGATGTTGTTGCAATAGAATAAACAATATAAAACAGACAACATCGATAACTTAATGAATCTACTAGGTTGCCAAGCCTAATAGAGAAAATAACTAGCCATGTCAACGCATACAATAGGAGGTCAAACCAGCCCTATCAAACGAAAAACATAAGCTGCTAGTCGTGCCAATGCATAGATAAGAGGTCGAACCAGCCAAATCAACCATAAACACAAGCCCTATAGCCATATTGATGTATAAATAGGAGGTCAAAATGGCCCTATCTAACATAAATACAAGCCATGACGGTACTTAAAGCAAACCAGATGTTGGACGACGCGATGAAGCCTAGCTTGATGAAGAAACTCGCCAAGATCCTAAAACTAAAGGTTTGTGGCTAGAGCCGAAAGATTGTATTGATTGTTGAGAGAGTTTACAAAGGTGCCGGGGCTTACATATTTATACCCTAGGCTTTGACCAAGTCCTAATCTGACATGACTTGCAAAAATAAGGAAAGAAACTAGAAATCTACCAAAACTCGATAACTTGGGCCCTACTATTCCATCCTGTAGAGTTCCATGCCGTCAATACATTATCTTCTGTCCAGCCAGATCAGAGTCAACGTGGCCCTTGATTTCTCCAAATAGCCGATTCCAGTTATCCGATCCGCACTAATTTAGCCGATTCCCCAATATTCACTGTTATCAGCATTTAGCCGATTCCCACAGCGTCTTCTCTTAGAAACTCCACCTTTGTGCCCACCAGTCCAAATTTTAGTGCAAACACATGCCCCAATTTCATGATAAAACTAGCTTTTATTTTAAAATTATGCCTTTAGTCTTCAACCATTCTTTAGGGTCCTTCACTTCAGCCAGATTTCACCAAAGTCTTACCCTAGCTGGCAAGAACACTAGTGGCGGCCTCCATACCCGAGATCTGGATGGCAACTCCATATCTTGTTCAAACGGTAAAATCTTTGACAAACCTGCTTTCAATCCCTTCAAATTCTGCTTTAATTGTTTAAGCCTCCAACCCTTTTCCGTAGGAGTTCCACAATGAATTGCTTATTCCTACTGAACCCAATTCTTTTTATTTGGGTCCTATGGGTAGTTCAGATCCAATTGATTTCATAACTAAAGAAACTCAGTAGATTCATTTTAGAGCTTTGCTTGTAGACATCAGTTCATGGAATAATGCTTTTAGAAATTGGCCCCATATCCTAGTTGGGTGGCAGGACAAGCTTCGAAGGGTGCGAGAGAAGAAATGCAAATCTTGGGTACACGTAGAAATTCATCAATGCATTACCTTATCTCTTTTAGAAATGGAGAAGAATGAATCATTGTTAATAGCTGCCTCATACTTCTGGCCCAATTCTGCTAATGCTTTAATGTTTGGTCATGGGCCAATGACTATCACTCTGGCTGATGTCTTCATGCTTACCTAATTAGAGGTCACTGGCTCAGTCAATCCTTATGACTTCTTAGGCAAAGGATATAAGTCTATGGGAAAGATTTCTAATTCGACACCTGGTCTGTCTATATTAAGAATTTCTCTAAAACCACAACTTCAGTAGATGAGAAAGAGCACATTGCTTTCCTGAACATGTGGCTTAAAAAATTCTTCTTTTGTGGAACTACTCTTAGACCCACCTTCAACAACAAGGCTCTGGCAGAGAAACTAGCTGTAGGGGACAAAATTTTGATGGGAAAATTGCTTGTGGGTTCTTTCTATAGTTTGATGGACAAAGTGTCAGCCAAGCTTCTGTCAGATGAGAAAATTGGCCTTGTTCCTGGTCCTTGGTGGTTACTTCAGCTTTGGTTGATCTTATACATGTATAAATTTGCGAGGCCTGACCTTAGAAAACTATCTTTTCCCTCTTTTGATTACTTGGAATGCTCTAAGAAACCTAACCGAAAAACTAGAACGTGTGCAAGTTATGGTGAAGCAGCCTCTTCTTATTTTATTGATTTCCCCAAAGGAAAATTCTTCAGAGTATTCTATTGAGGCTTTCCAGAAGACATCTTGACTTGGTTGCCATATATCGAGGATCAGGACAATAACCTGTATATGCCAGTTAATTTCAGATTTGAAACTGGTTGCCCAGATGGTACTGCTATAGCCATCTTCAATTGCTTCATCAGACCTTGTGCTCTTCTAGTGAATTTCAGACATGGACGAAGAAAAATCCCAAATGACCCTGAGTCATCTCCATCTTATGAATTTTACATTCCAAGTTTCTCAGCTTGGCAATTTGGCCTTGGATAGGTTCCTCCTATTCTCTTCTTTGCAGATAAGTTGAAACCAAGAGAAATAATTAACAACTCTTTGGAGGCAATAAAAATTTTCAATCTTGGCCTGGACTTTTCGACATATCATCCTCATCAATGGACAAGGATCAAAGCTTCACACTTATCTTTTGATGGATGGTGGAATGAATGGAAGGTTCACCTATTCTGCAAAGCTGCTCACCCCTTATGCAAGAAACTAGATAAATCTTATGAATTTGATGGAGAAGTTTCATGTATCTATCTACTTCCCTTGATGTTTTCTCATAAACTAATATCTACTTTATACCAGGATGAAGCATTTGAAGCCCCTACTACTGATAGGAGGAATAGACCTATACATTACTTGATCCCTTGTCCAAGAACAAGATTGGGCTCTGATGCCCCTTCTTTGAGAACTTTTATGAATACTTATGCTGCTCAACTCCAGCCTCAATCTTTAAAACAACAGATGGCCAATGCTGAAGACCCTTCTGGAGTGTCCAAAAAGACAAGATCATCCAAGGTTGGCCAATTTTCCTTTAGATCTGACTAAACTGGATACTAATATCGCCTTTTGTAGAAGAATTAGAATAGCAATACTGCTTCTCAAAGGTGTCTCCCACATCTTCAGTGCGGTTAGAGGCTTTAAATGAGACCCAAGGGATGAAGGTAAAGCATAATTAGATTATCTGCCTTGACTTGACTTGTTTCTGACTAAACCTTCTATCAGGAGAATAGTTCTAAATCCTCTGGGATGAAACTTCTTACTGATCAGGCTGTTAATCCCTCGAACCAAGATTGTATTGATGGTAAGAATCACAGATTCTCAATCCATATTGGCTTTAACTTTTCTGACAATTTCTATATCAGGACTTGGAAATATAACACCTAAAAATAACAATTCTCCTTCAGCCTTTGACCATATGATTCCTGATGAGCTGAGCCCACAAGGTGCAAGTGAAGAATCATCGGCTATTCCTCATAAAGAGGTAAACTGCTAATTTCTAATTGATGAACTCACTGTCTTTACTGATACCCAAATTATATCAGGTCTCTTCTCCCTCTCTACCAGATTATGGTATAGACCTCTCAGAGTTCCTTGACATCTCTTCTCTTGAGAAAACACCAACTGAGCCATCATTGGATCGATTAAAAGATTTACTGCTTTTTCTTCAGAGCAGAGCTGGCTTACTTCAAAATATTCATTCTGTTGATCAACTATTTGCAGAAATTAAGAACTCTTTTCCTTCTAACCTCTTGGGGCCACTTGCTAGAATCCTTACTATTGAGGCTTCAAGAATAGAGAAGGCTCAAAATAATCTGAATGAGCAAGTAGCTTTGTCAGAGCAGAAAACTACCAATGTGAACAATGTCAAAGAAGTGAGTTCTTCTCTGAAAAATCTCCAGAAAACTTAGACGACATGAAACCAGATCTTTCAAGCCTCTAAACCAAAAGGGCATGACTGGAGAAAGAACTTCAAGAAGTCAATGTTGCCATTGCCCAGAAAGAATCAGCTTTACTCCGATTACTTAAAACCTGGAGCTAAAGAAGAAAGAGCTGACTAAATTTGTTCAAGCAAGCAGACAAATAATGCAAAAGCTAAAGATTGTATCTGCATCTGCATCTGAAGACAAACAAGTGCTCGCTCAGGTTGACTTTGATAGAATGAGCGCTCTTGAGGCATTGAAGAACATCTTAGGGCTGTAATGATGTCTGTAACATTTTGAAAACTTCTGAACTCGTTGAACTGTATGTTGATCCATTTTAGTAAAGTCCTTCGGCTTCTGTATTTAGCCAATCTATCCCGATTCAAGCTTGACAAATGGCCCTTCTCTTTTATTTTTTAGCCAATTGACTGTCCCGACTCATTCTCTCGACTAACTGAATAGTATAAAATAACAGGTCTTTTGAGAAAACATTTGGAACTAATTTGACTAGGCACTCGATTACTTGCCTTGAAGAGTTGTAATTAATGATAGGACACCAATTTGCTTCCCCAAGACGTGCCCCCAGATTATAAACCAATATCTCTTGCTTTCGTTGCAATCCACACGCAATCTCTACTTTCTCTGCTTCCAAACCAAAAAAACCCTTCTACCTTCAAGAAAACCCTCGCCATTCAAGCAGTCCATGGCGGGTCGCGATCTTGGCAAGCATCCTTTAGAGAAGGAGGAAGTGAACTCTCATCATGCCGCCTGCCCTTGCATCAGGTAATCCAATCTTGGTTGATCAACTCATTCAGTTTTGAATCTAATCCCTTGTTCTTCAGGATGGATAGCGAAGGTCCTTCCAACATTGCTGTTGTCCCTCCAAGAGCTTCGGCAACACCTGCTGTGCCTGTGGCTGTTCAGATAACATGGATTGGTCCTGGTCTGATTGGAATAGCTCCGGTGGAATCTGAAGGTTCCGCTACTAGATCAGACTCCTCTACAGGTTTCGCCAAAGTATCAGCAGCTTTGTACAACTGCATCTACCAAGAGCAGATGGAGATGGAGGCGCGCTATGATGAGACCGTCAAGGAGTTGGCTCATAAGCAGTGTATCCTTGGTGACTTCCAGACTGCTCTCCTGACAGCTGAGCGGGAGGCCGAGGTGGCCATCGACTGACAAGTTCCTATCAATGCTTGCATCGTGGGTGAGTATAGTATCCCAGTTGCTAATCCTTGAAAAGTTCTAGCGATTAATCTCCTTCATTTAACATTTCAGATCTCACGGCGTGATTCGAGGAGCTCTATATTGCTAGGAATGCCGCCGTCGTGGCTGTGCACGCTCCTGGGGAAACCTTCCCCCAAAGGCTAGAGACTATCCACGCCAGGGAGCATGAGGTGGCTCACCAAGGCATCATCACAGGTGCCTCCTTCGCTCTTGCCGCTGTTCATGCTCGCACAGGTCAAAATCTACAGGATCTGGATGTCACGTCGCAGATTGTCGATGCCATAGAGCACAACTCTGAGCACTCTGAGGTAGCGGTAGAGGCTATTGCCAATGCGTCCTCGACCCACTATGTCATCGACAGGCTCCCTAAGTAGTTTGTAACAGAATGTAGTCCTTTTGCAGGAAGTTCATCTTTTGTCAAAATTTGTATGGATGACTAAACACTTCTGTTTGCAATGCATCTCCTAAATCTGACCCATCAAAACCACTCATGTCTCAACAAAACATTTGTGTTTTGTTTTATTTTGCTCTAAATGTGATGTATGTCACATCGGCTATTACCAACATTCTGTTGGTTGTTTACTCTAAAAGAGATACTTATATATCGGCTATCATGCTCAACACTATGTCTAATAACTAAGCTTTTGTCTACAAAATAAGCCGATTGCCCCTAGACATCTTAAACTATCTTAGATCCTGATAGTCTAACAACATCTGGCCACATTAACTACTTACATTAGCTATTACTGTCTAGCGTTTTCTTCTATTAAAAGATTCTTTTAGAGCCGATGGCTTGAGCCGGCTGTTGATCTTCATCATTGATAGAGATGAAGTCACCATGAAACTCCTTTCCAGAGAAGCACTCAAGCTTTCCAAATCCCAATAGACATGGTCAACAGAGGAAACGTTGATTGAAGCATTAGCAGGCACAATTTTGATATCGTTGTCTACCCACTGGATCACATGTTGATGCATGGTCGAAGGCACACAACAATGGGCATGGATCCAATCCCTTCCAAGAAGTAGACTGTATAATCCTTTGCCATCAATGACAAAGAACGTGTTGTCAAAGTCCTACTACCAATTGTTAACTCAACACTTATTGCCCCCTGGGTGTCAGACACATTGCCTCTAAAATCTCTTAACTGCATATCCGTCTTGATCAAATCTTTAGAGGTTTTGCCCAACTTTCTGAATGTCGAATAGGGCATAAGGTTAACTGCAGAACCTCCATCAATAAGCATCTTTCCCATAGGCTTCCCATCAATGAGTCCCTTGATATATAAAGCCTTCAAATGTCTGTGATGCACAAGCTAGTCGAATATAGCTTGAGAAGTAAGAGCCAAATAAGCAGCTATTTCTTCATACTATGACTCATCAAAGTCAGAATAAACTTCTTAATTTTTCAACACTCTAAATTCAGCAGGCAAGATGCACTGCATATCAATAGAAGCCGATTTTCCTGAATCGGTTGTTTGCTTAGCCTTCCAAACCTGTACCCTTTTTGCTTTCTTAGCTTTCTCTAGCCTAATCTCAGTCTCCCACAAGTGTTGAACTCTTGTCTTTTGACTTCTAGAGAGACCACTAGAGCACCATTGGTTTTCTTGCCAAACATGCTGCACTTCTTCAACATCTTCATCATAAGCATCACATCGACTATGAATTCTACATTTATTAATGCACTGATCTTCCATGGGCTGTCCAAGTCTTTCATGAATAGACCAGCGGTTGGTTTGAGACTGACAATACTCTCTATACTGATCACTGCACTCAGGGCAGTTTCTTTTGGTTGGCAACCTCAAGCCTTCATTCTAGCAATGCCTAAAGAAAGGACAATTCTAATGTGATTCATCTTGCTCCCTTTCATACCTTTCTTCTTCAAGCCTCCTCTGATACTCTTGCTCTTCAAACTGTCTCCTACAGTCCTTCTCTTGCTGTCTCTGCCATTTGTTGAGGAGAATATGAGATGTTATGCGCGGCCTTCTCTCAGCTGTTATAGATGACTCAGGTTGGCTAAATCGGCTAATCTGTTTCTCGTGCCTTCTCTTGATTTCCCTATATTCTTCAGCAGTCAGTTGTAGTCTTATGTTTACCGATCCTGATTCCTTTGCTTTAGAAGAAGTTAATAGTTTAGTTTTGCCTTTGGGTATCACAATATCAGCCATTGCAGTATCAAAAGGTTTATCATCAATCCTCATTTTGCTAGTAGTATCAAAACTCAATTTTCCTACCTCAATGGCGCTCTGAATCTGCTTCTTGAACATGTTACACTCATTGGCGGAGTGGGTAGTAGAGTTGTGGACCTTGCAATAGTTTTTACCCTTCACCTCTTCAGGACTGAGAAGCTTCTCATGTAACACCTTGATCTGACCCTTGCTTTGCAAATAATCAAAGATTTTATTAGCCTTTGAAGTGTCAAAATCATAAGTTTCTTGCGTTCTGCCCCAAGGATGGTTGATGACACACATCTTGCTAAGGTTCCATTCAACAACATCAACCTCTTCTCCTTCTTCATCGGAGCCTACTGAATCAAGGACTTGTAATAATCAGCCACATTAGCTGCCTTCTGGAAGCGATTTTGCTGACACGGTGATTGTACATATTCAGAAACAGCAGCCACTCTATGTGCCAGCGCCCCAAGATTATCAAAATGCATGCCAACAAGCTTCTCTTTTAAGTATGGTTGCATCCCTTGGATAGCCAATTTTATCAACTGGCTATCAGACAGGTTCAAGGAAAAGAACAAGCTCTTCGTTTGCCTGAATCTCTGAATAAAAATTGAGACCTGACTCATTATTCTTCATCTTCATGCTGGTCAGATCATCAATGTCTTTCTCAATAGTCCCATTAAAGAAATAGGCATGAAACTTGCTCTCCAACTCATCCCAAGTGCTAATAGAATTTCTTGGCAAAGATGAGTACCAAGTGAAGGATGACCTGATAATGACAAAGCAAAGAATCTGACTTTGTGAATTTCTTCAACTGCAGCATCACCCAGCTGAGCCAAATATCTGCTTATATGCTTCATCGTGCTAGTGCTGTCCTCCCCAATAAACTTGGAAAAATAATGGAATCCTGTAATTGCATGGAAGTTCCAGATGATTGTACCATTCAGGATATGGCATACTATTAGATCTAGAGTGACTCCTCTTCATGCCAAACTCCTTATCCATCAACTCCTCAAGCTTTTTTCCTAGTTGGTCATTAGAATCAGCAAGTCCTCTAATGCTTGGGCAAGAAGGCATTCCCCAATGATTGTAATTTGAAACATTTGCAAAACCAGCTAGTGGTTCTTCATCACCTTCTTGGGCTTGACCAACTTCTCCTCCTATAGCTTGATTCACATGATAGTTCACACTTTTTCTGATCCTATCAACTAGGGAGCTATTTTTTGAGCCGAAGGTGGTACAGTTGTAGATGTACCAAATTTAGGTGGAGGACCACCCTTTGGCTGTTGTGCATGAGGAGCAGCACTACCATTTGCACCTCCATTAGAAGTTGATACCACATTCGTCTTGGGAGGATCTGCACACCATCACCAGAACATGATGCTGTATTCAGATTGACATAGGGAGGTCCAACTTGATCACTAGGAAAGCCAACAAAGATATCTTTCATAATGTTGCCAAATGTATTCAAGAAATACACCTAATGATTAGCAATAGCTTCATGAATCATCTTGTTCAACTGCTCTAGCATAAACTTCTTGTCCGCTTCATCTCCTGTGTCAGTTTCTCCTAGCATCAAGATTCTTTGCATTGATTGCTTCAAAACTACCTTGCCACCATGCACTCTTCCAAAGCAAGACAAGCATTTTTACTTCATTTGTTTAGCAACTAATTTGATTGCTTTTTTTGCTCTTGATCAAGTTCTTCCATCGTGACATTGAGGAAGTTGTTGACGTTGAGATCAAACTGATTTACTAGAGCAATGGTTGAAGATTGTGTGTTCCACTGGGTGTGCCAAAAAGGGTGTTGACATGAAAATGTGACTCTTCACATCAATGGTCTCTCGCAAGCCAGGTAGACTAGCGTGAGTGTCTCTCCGATCCCTATGACTTCACCAGCAGCTGATTCGGTCGATCGAGTCCAAGGCGTGCAAGTCAATTTGACCCTGAAATTGACAAAGAGGAAAAAATAGTCAAATTATGGAACCTACCAGTATGATTCCAAAAAGCTCCTCATGTATGGCATAATAGCCAATCCGATCAGGGCATTGACTAGAAAGTCAACATCCAACATGCACTTGTAAATAAGCAATCAAATAATCATGTATGACTAGAGCAATCGATCATGGCATGATATGAATAATTAAGACAAAGATAAGTGCAGATCATTCATGATACGTGCTAGAAACAGTAAAGATTTAGCTAAATTGGCTATCCTAAAACAGGTGAAAGGAACAAAACTATTAACCGATCTAACCTATTCGATACAACATATGAAGATCCAACATGCGTCGCAATAATCTAGATCAAAACCAATAAATCTACCAAACCTGTGAATTTAAAATCCTTAGGCTAAGTAATATTTGGACCAAGTCTCGTTCAAGCAAGCTCAGCAAACCAACTAGCGTTAAATAGATACATGCACGCAATGTTATGGGTAAAGCTCTAGTAAATCGGCTAATTTATCAATACCGACATGGGAATGAACTAGGTATATAAACAATCTTATAACAAAACCTGCTAACCTGATCTATCCTAGTGAGATCGGTGACTTAACCCGCTGCAGCCACTAAAAATAGAAGATATTAACAAACTCTATCATAAAGCCATCTATACCCTAGAATGTGCCACATGTCACGAACAAGATTGATATAATCTAGCTAATACAAGCACGAGATTGATCATCAAGGCAAGAAAAATAATTGTAATGAGCATTAATGACAATCGAATCTATGAAGATATAAGCCAAATCTACCAATCTTGATCGGGCAATGATGTTGTTACAATAGAATAAACAATATAAAACAAATAACATCGATAACTAAATGAATCTACTAGGTTGCCAAGCCTAATAGAGCAGATAACTAGCCATGTCAACGCATACAATAGGAGGTCAAACTGGCCCTATCACACAAAAAACATAAGCTGCTAGTCGTGCCAACGCATAGATAAGAGGTCAAACCAGCCAAATCAAGCATAAACTCAAGCCCTATAGCCGTGTTGATGTATAAATAGGAGGTCAAACTATCTAACATAAATACAAGCCATGAAGGTACTTACAGCAAACCAGAGGTCGGATGACCCGATGTAGCCTAGCTTGATGAAGAAACTCACCGAGATCCTAAAACTAAAGGTTTGTGTTAGAGCCGAAAGATTGTATTGATTGTCGAGAGAGTTTACAAAGGTACCGGGGCTTATGTATTTATACCCTAGGCTTTGACCAAGTCCTAACCTGACACGACTTGCAAAAATAAGGAAAGAAACTAGAAAACTACCAGAACTCGATAACTTGGGCCCTACTATTCCGTCCTATAGAGTCCTATGCCGTCAATGCATTGTCTTCTGTCCAGCCGGATCGGAGTCAATGGGCCTGGAGTCTTGTCGTCAGCACCTTGGTTATGATCTTCATGGGGGCAATGTTGGGGGAGATGGAGCAGTAGTCTCCGAGAGCTACTGAGGCCTCTTGTTTTGGAACGAGGATGATCAGTGCCCTGTTAATATGGTGGAGGTTGTCGGCCCCTTCATAGAAGCCCCAGGCAAGTGCCATGATATTGCCCTTCATTGAAGCCTAGGCATCCTTGTAGAACCCAGGGCCAACCCCATCAGGCTTGCCGCCATGGCTCTCATGACGAAAAGAGCTTCAGCCTCTCTGAATGGAGCAATGAGTGGTTTGGGGTCAGCTTTGGGGGCGTCGGTGTAGAGCGCGTCAATGTCGAGTGCTTGCAAGATGGCTCCTTAGCACCCAAGATGCTCGTGTAGTAGGTGGTGAGCATGGCCATCTTATCTGCGTGCGCAATGAGCTGCACGCCATTCACTTCCAGCACCCAGATGTTATTTTAGCGGCACTGAGTAGATGCCCGGGCATGAAAGTATTTTGTGTTGGCGTCGCCTTCATGCATCACCTGGCATTTGCCACGCTGATTCCAATACACTGCGTGTTGGGTGATGATGGTCACTTTTTTGTTGTGGCAGAGATGTCGGAGGCGTCGATCTCCTGTAGAGAGGGGCCTTTGCTCCTCATAGAGGTCAAGTAATAAAACAATGAAAGAAGCATTGTGGTAGGTAGCAGTTGGGGATCTATGTTGGTGTTGGCGGTCCTTAAGTCACATTTTATACAGCCAATAAGAATATAAAAAGCACATAAAACCTAGTGAATAGGGATTTATGCTAATATTTTCCCTAAGTTTTGGTGTTTCACTTGTTTTGCAGGAAAAATGAAAACATAACTAAAGTGGATCCAAAGTGGAGAAAAGAGTAAGATAAACAAGCATCCATTTTAGACTAAAAGCAAAATAAGGAAATAAACCCAAATACCAAATAATTCAGAGCCCAGTCAAAGTGCGAGAGAAGGCCAAAGTCCATGAATCAACCACACGGGCCAAAATTGTTCAAATCCATCTTGGGCTGCACAACCATGCATAGATAAAAAGGCCATTCCGGGCTCATCCGGACTCTGTTTTGGGAGATCTACCTGGCGTTGGAAAGCAAACGGGAAGGCTCACGCACCTACAAAAGATGAGATGCAACTGAGCCACAAGTGGACCGGCTAGACCAGGTGCGCCGGTTGGCGCACTCCTAGAGCCGATCGAGCCCAACTTCCTATGGCGGTTCACTTAATGCTCAGGGAGGGCGGTGCAGTGGTCAGTTTTGACGTTCACTAAACTAGGACACATGTAGAGGTTGGTTTGGGGATTTTATGGAGGAAATATTCCAAGGATGATGCCCCTCTCCCACCTATAAATAGAGGGGTCCTTCCCTCTCATTTCCATCAACACACAAAAGGAGAATAGAGCCACAGGCTTAGAGCTAGAGCACCACTTCAAAGGGACTATGCCCTTGTAGCTAGCTAGAGAGTTAGAGAGGAGATGTGAGTGAGGGAGCGGGGAAGTGCCGGGCTTGTCGATGTCTCCCCGAGCTTGTACCTCTACGGATATTTTACTTGGCTCCTTCAAGGGATCTTGCCTAAGTAAGTGTTTGTGTTTCTTATAGTCTGATAAAATTATTTTGTATAGCTGAGCTTTACCTATACTTACTTGTGGGATCGTCGATCGTCCTTGTGGTGATTGCTCTAGTAGAAGGACCCACGGGACAGGTAAGCCTTGAATTCACGCTAGAGTAGTAGTTGACAGCTTGGACGTGGTGTTTAGGCTCGAGGCTACCTTCGTTTGCATCGTTCATGTACGGTTGAGGTGGTAGGCGGTGGGGAGTGACCTTGTCCCGTTTGTCCTTTGTAATCCCCCATGTTCGTGCCTGGCAGACTAGGTGCGCTCCGGTGCCTGAATTAAGCAAGTAGAAGTACTGCAATGCCATCCATAGGACCCTAAAGACTATAGGAATCCATCTCTACCACCTGTGTTGTTCCTTGGGCAAACTAGCTAGGAGAAATACCACCGTTCCCTGTGGAAAATATGATACCCTAAATACTTTCGGGTGAAGGCTACAATGGTACTTCCGTATGCTTGTGGATTCTCTGCATACGTTAAGAAATACCAACAAGCTTTCTGGCACCGCTACCGGGGAACGGTTGCTACTTTCTTCGACCCTAGTTCATCCTCGTATCTGTATCCTTATTTTAAAAAACAAAAAATATATTTTATATTTATTTTTAAAAAACAAAATATCTACTTTTACCCTGTCACCATGAAGCCAATTCCATTTCAAAAATTTTCTGCTTCAAAGGAGGAGTTCTTGGAGCAAAAATATTTTTCAAAGTCAAACTTTTCATCTAGCCATGAACTCCACCCAAGATTCAAAGCCATGGTTTGGGCAAATCCCTTCTTTGGTCATGACAATGAAGATTCTTTTGACCACTTGCGAGAATTTGAGGAATTGTGTTCATGCCTAAGCATTCCTGGAATGAACACAAGAAACTCTTAAGTGGAAGTTGTTTTCACCCTCCCTTAAGGGGGAGGCGAAGCAATGGTTCACTAATGCCGTAGGAAGTATGAATAGGGACTGGGAAGAACTTAAAGACAAGTTGTGTCTTACATTCTTTCCTATGTCCCGTATCATCTCTCTACTAGGGGCAATCCTTGATTTTAAGCAAGGAATACAATCTTATTACATGTCGGCCTGGATTTGTCTTTACCCAACAGCATGCAATTGCATCTCTTTTATTCGGGTCTAGACATAGATGTTGCCCTATGCCTTGACACGGCTGCCCCAAGGACATTTTCACATAAAATCACGGTGGAACAGAGGAAAATCCTCGATCACATCCTAAGGAAGAATGCTTTCCCCATCGTGGAAACCAAAACCCTCCAGGCCATAGTCATGTCAAGTGTGGGGGAGACCCCATTAGTCGAATCTAACCAGGTACCATCCATAGGTTCGACTCATGAGCCCCACCCAAACCACGAACACCGAAGGAGATAGTTCTCCATCCTTCGGAGTTCTCAATCAAATTCGAGGATTTTGGTAAAACCTCAAACAATTCTTGGCACAAAAAGGATACATTTCCTTCTAAGGAAGTCTCTCCTGATATAGAGCCATCAAAAGAATGGTTGTTGGAAATGAAACATTCTTCTGAAGTAATTCAGATTCTTTCACCTTCCACAACTATATCTTGTTTGTTAGGAGGAACTTCCATAGATGCCCTACACAACCTCACTCGAACATATCTTGTTCTCCATTCATTTCTCATCCTTGTGAAATAGAACATCCATCATCACCCTCACTCGAACATAAGCCATGTTCCTCTGGCCTTGGAAGTGTTGCTCTTGATAATGGCCGAGATGCAACATTAGTTCCACATGAAAACTTCCATGCCATGGACATGCCCGAAGCAACAACTCTAGAGATCAAGCAGCAACCCGCTAATGAGCATGCTAACTTCACTTATAAGACATCTCAGGTTTCATGCTCAATTTTGGAGCCTCTAGAGTTTGTTCTGCTTCCGACCTCGTGGTTCCACAAGAATTACAACCTTCTCTTAATCCTTGTTGTCAAACTTTTTAAGAGGTTGGTTGTTGATGCATATGTTTATCATAAGCATTACAAATCTCGTAGCAGCACGATAGCGCTTACCTTGCAGCTTGAACGTTCGTGCTCATATTTGGTGGTGAAGTTGGAAACTACACCACCATTGATAGCTGCAAGAAGATGTTCCCATGGTTAGGCTTAGGACCATAACTTAAGCACTGCCGGGAGATACTCTATATTATCTTGAAAAAAGCTTATTATTATTACTACTACTACTACTATTACTACGTTTATTATTATTTACTTTATTATTATTCTATTATTATCAAAAATAAAAAAAACTTTCCATTTTAATAAAAGCAAGAACATGTTTCCAAGTTAGTATGCTCCCTTGGTATTCCTGCTACTAACCATTTTAGGTGAAGAAAAACATAGGTCATACAATGCTTGAAACAACATCAGTTATAAGCCTTGATGCTCTTTGGTGATGGAACACACTCAAAAACAAAGGAGACCCTAACTCTACACTTGACTTTTTGTGCAAAAGTCCAAGTGTGGGTGAGGATAGCGAGAAGCCCAAGTTCCACACACACCAAGTGGTCATCAAAAAATGATAAGGGATGATGTTGCAAAAAAATTATATATAAAGAAAAATTGGGAGAAGGAAAGTTAAAAAACAGAAAAAAGGATGTTAAAAAAAGAGAGAGACATATATAAAAAAATGGAAGGAGAGAGAAGGAGCAAGTTGACCCCCATGTCCGAAGAAAAATGCTTATGGTTGACCGGCTCTACCCACCATTTGCTTCCACAAGCAAAAAGGACTCACATCCAGACCTTTGTTAGTATCATCAAGGCCCATGGCCCACGCGCAACAATGTGTGTGTGGCCTGGCCTTGGAGGTCACCTGAGCAAAGCCATCATGCTAGCCGCAACAACAACTTCAATGCCTCATACATATATGTTGCCAGTACATATACTTAGGTATGCAAAGGTAAATAAATTTTCACCAACACCTTTAGTCACTTCTGTCTCCATGAAAATGCAATTCATGCTTCCTTTACTTATGTCATATGCTCTGGTTTGGGTGTATTCATATATAGTACATATACGATAACATCCATAGGTCCTTTTAAATTAAGCATGGTGCTTAGGTTAAAATGGCCTTCTTTGATCAAAATTTGACATGGTGTTGAAATTTGATTAATGAACTTTGAGTTGTTGATGTAACAATAGAAGTAATCTGATATGGAGATAAATCTTGGCTTTGTTTACATTACATCTTTTATCTTTTCCTTGCTTGAGTTATGAGTTGGATGAATATAAGAAAAAATAAATAAATAAACTCATCCCAATAAAATTTAAGCTCCCCAGGTTTCAACCTAGTAGAGCCCATGCTTGTTTTCCTTTCTTCTAGTTAAAAATAAAAACAGGTATAAGAACAAGTGTGCGGGAGATCTCTCAAGCACAACTAAAACACACTTGAGATCTCCCATACTTGTTGCACAACACCAAATGAATCATCATGCAAGAAGGACAAAGAAACATGACTTCCATCAACTCCTTCATCTTCAACGGTGCTTTGTGCAACTCTATTCTCACATCTCCTGAGTTTACTTTGAAAGTTTAAATTGAAATTTAAAAAGGCATATCTTTCTGGCACAACATCTCCATGCTATCCTTTGATAAAATTTGCATACTCCTTATTCGTCACCAATATCCCTATAGCTTGTGAACAACTATCATAGGGAACCCATGTTATCTAAGTAATTGGAGTATGTGATATAGCTGGATGATTTAAACCTTGCTCTATGAAGGACTTGGGATTTATTTTACAAAATCAAAATGCAATAGCATGCTCCTCAATGATAATGAATTTCCTACCAAGGCCATACGACATGATTCATTTATGGAAATCTTTAGTCATATGCTTCTTGTCGGATCATTGAGTTTGGTCAAATTGTTGTGACCTATGTGAGATTATGGTCATGCACCCATGATTGAGATTCCCATGCACCCACAAATAAAATGCCGACTCTTACACTGAGTGGCACACAACATGCACCCTTTCATCTACCAAAAAATTGCCAACTCTCACCCTAAGAATTGTGCACTCTTCCACCAAATAAAAATGTCGACTCTTACCCTGAGAGCCGCGCATTCATTCTCCACCATATAAATTACTCCTCACATTCCATCATGACATCTCTCCATCTAGAGTTCTTCATATGTCGACAAGAGATATGGGCTATGTTTAAGAAAAAAAGAAAAAAAATATGCCAAGGGGCATGAAGAAAAAAAGCATCCATGCCAAGGGGCATGAGAGAAAAAATCCCAGCAATAAACAAAGGGAAAGAAAATTCAAAGCCCCGTTCAAAAAACAGACGAATATTTTCTCTTCTAGCTCATACTCCTCCATATCCTCCATCCAATGAAGAGAGTCATGATGCTTGGAGTACCAAAAAATATTTAGAATTAGGAGGCATCCTCCATTCCACACACTTGCACATCTCAATCTAAGTGTATGACTTGTATCTCCTTGTGGTTCGGTTTTTGACTTGACAATATATGTGATGCAAGTATGCCCACTTTCATACCTACCCAAAACTCCACTCAAAAGCTTTAGAGATAGGTTATGAAAAGAAGGCAATTTCAAAATGCCTTGGTGAGGAGCCAGACACATATATGAGCGACTTGAGAGTATCATTTGAGGAGCAATGCTATCTTTTCTTTTTCAAAAAATCTTATGAAAACCCAAGTTTCTGAGCTAATTGATGCAAGGGGATTTGAATCCATGTTGTTCCATTATTCAATTACCCAAGACATTGTGGTAGACACTTTGAAAGTTCACAAGTATAGGTGAAGCTTGGAATATCCTGTACGCAGGTTATGTATTAAGGAGATGACCCATCTTAGTCCTAAAACTTTACTCGAGGATGAGCAAAGGGCTAAGTGTGGGGGAGTTTGTTGGCGGTCCTTAAGTCACATTTTATACAACCTGTCGGCGTTAGGAACCCGGGAGTGTCCTAAGCCAACGAGTAAACGTATGTGTGTGTAACCCGTCCGGATGGTGATGCAAGATGAACACAGCGATTTATCCTGGTTCGGGCAAAGAAGGCCCTACGTCCAGCGGGGGGAGAAGATTTGTATTATCTTGCACCTAAGTGCTTGTACAGGGGCAAATACAAGCGAAGGAGAGAATTCGAGCGGGGGTCGAGTATAGAGCAAAAGAGTTATTCGGGGTCTAGGAGTCTGCCTAGGTGTGTGTTTGATTGTTCGTGAGATCGTTGTTTTGAGTTTTGTCTCTTGTCCCCTATTGGGTCTCCTGGCATCCCCATTTTATAGGCCAAGGGGAGGCACAGGGGTACAGATGTCCTGGTTTGATGATGCAGTGGTGACATCACGGGTCATGGTGGTCAACTCGAGGCTTCTGTAGAGTCGTGCGCTGAGCATGGCTTGTCCTGTAGCAGCGTGGCTCGGAGTTGACAGGCGTCCTTTGGAGACGTGGTTGCTGACCAGCAAAAGACGCGATCCCCTATAGAGGACGTGCAAGTTCCTGTTGGGGTCGCATCGGGAGTTGTTGGCGTAGCTTTTGGAGTCGATGCAGGTTGACCGGAGGGCGTTGATGCGTACTCAAGGCCCAGTCGAGGGGTAGCCTCGAGCGTAGTGGTTGAGCGGATAAGATTGAATTGAGGGAATCTGATGTCGGTTGTTTGTCGCGTAGCGCGTCAAGGGGGGCCTCGAGCTGTCTAACAGCGCTGAGTACGGCGTAATAGTGCCATGCAGACCGATGCACGTCCTCAGTATGGGCGGTAAAGTGGGATTCGACTGCTGTACGGACCACTGTGCGGACACTATAGCCATACGATTTGACGAGGTTAGGTAGTTTTGCATTAAATGCGCTATCGGACGCACCTAGAGTTGGTGATCGAGGGGGCTCGACCCTTGTCGTATTGAGGCGCCCGTCCCGTCGGGGCCTCGACACTTGACGCGGGGTCTCCCCTCGAGTGTATATCGGCTAGTGACGTCGATGATTTGTCGAGGGCTACGGCAGAAGTTAAGTACTCTGTTGTGGGCCAACCCAGTGTGTATAGCCCGGTGGGCCCCGGTGGGTCGAGGAGGTACGGTCTGGCTTTGCACGTGTTTTTTCGACGAGGAGCCCATGAAATTATTCTGAGGGTAAACTCGGGTTTCAACCGAAAACAAGGAAGGTTTAGGTTACCCCTACTCTCGGTAGCCGACAGTAGCCCCCGAGGCTTCGTGTAAGTGTTGATACTTACACGGAGGCTTAGTTGAATGGACTCGGAGTGTTGGTCATTTTCCGAAGGGTGCGCGTGAGCGCACCCTTCGGGTGTAGCCCCCGAGGCCTCGGGTGAGTAGAATACTCACCCGAGGTCTTTTATTTTCGGTTTTGGTCGAGGCGTTCTCGAACGATCGAGCCCCCGGGCGGTTGGGCCCTCTTTCGTCGAGGCCACCCGGTTGTGAGTCCGCTCCTTAGCTTCTTTCATCGAAGCCGGTCAGGTGCGAGCTCGACTTTTTCGTTCGACCCTCATGAACCCTTTTGATCGGTTAGAGGGGGGAGAAGCGGCGTTGTGCTACCCATGCTCGGGCGAGCATCAACGTCTCAGGTGAGCTACTATCGGGAAATTCAAGTAAGAGCTCGTGCCCCGTTTGATAGGGGTCGACTAGTGGCCCTGAGGCGCTCTTATTCGAGCAAAACAGTGGGTCCCGCGGATGCCAAACCCTTTCGATCGGGTCCAGTGGCTCGATGCCTCCCCTCGAGGGGATTCCGTCGTGGTCCCTTAGTTTTGCCTTGAATGTGTCCGAGGTGGCCTCGAGAATTTGTTCTTGAGCAAGGGACTCGCATTGGCCCCCCTCGGTTACCCCTAACTCTGGTACTCGAGGGCAGCTGTCGAACCCTTTTTGAGGGCCAGCCTTCGCTCCCTGGAGGTTTCAAGGGCCTGGGCCCATATCCCGTATCGTGGGAAGATCCGTCTAGGGATAACTCCTCCTGTCCATCACGCATGCTTTTCACGCAGAAGCCAAAGCGGCGCGGTAGTGGGTGATTCCTGTACTTGAAGCGCATTTCGAGGAGGATAATTGTCAGTTCTCGTTTTTCAAGAAAAGATTCGAAGCGGCGTGCCGTAATGTCGCGAGAGTCCGAACGGCGTGGTCGTGGTGGGGCCGGCATGACGACTGATTTGTGGATGTTTGACGCGTATCCACGGTCAACAGGAGTCGAAGGGGTGAATGCGAATCGGTCCTGTCCATGACGCACAGGAATCGAGAGGAGAGTGCTTTGCATGCATTTAATGGGGGGACTTACTGGTCGGGCAAGCGTCGGCCGTCCGTCGGTCTTCTGCCCCTATAAGAGGGGGCACTCCGTGCACCGTTGCTCTTCACTTGCTTTCCTGCCATTTTCGCATTCGCCTTCCTTGTGCTCGTTAGCCTTCCTTGCGCTCACCTCCCTGCACTTTCCTTCCTTGCGCTCACCTGCGGAGATAGGAAATCTTCCGGGTCGTCCGTCCACCGAAGAGCTCCGCGCTCTTGCCATGGCGCCGCCGGAGATTCTTCAGCCCGCGGCGTGGCTCCCCTCAGATGTGACAAGGAAGGAGCTGGAGGGGCTGGTGATGGAGGGGCTTCTTCGCCCCATCACCAACAGCGCCAAGCCTGAGTGGCTCGTTCCGCCGAAGGGGGACCGCGAGCCGAACCCACCGGAGGGCTACGTGGTCAGCTTCGTCAAGTTCCGCTGGCTGGGCTTTGGTTCCCCGCTGAGCCGGTTCATGCGCGCCCTTACCCACTACTACGGGATCAAGCTGCAGCATCTCTCCCCCAACGTGATCTCCTACGCCGCCATCTGCACCGCTGTCTACGAGGGTTACCTTGGGGTGGAGGCGCACTGGGAGCTCTGGATCCATCTTTTTTGGGCGGAGTACTTCTCCAAGAGCGCGTCGCTAGGGGTGCGGAGGCTAGTGTGGGCTGGGTGCTGCAACTTCGCCATGAGGAAGGCCGACGACTTCATCCCTATCGGCCTGACTTCGAGCCACGACGCCTGGCCTTTGAAGTGGTTCTACATCAGGAACGACGAGGGGCTGCTTCCTCAGTACACGGGGCGCGTCATCGAGTCGCGTCCCCACAACTGGGGCGCCCCAGCGCGGGACCATCAAGGGAGGCTCGAAGACCTCCTCGACGCCCTGGCGACCCTTCGAGGGCAGGGGTTGACTGCCGGGGTCGTTGCCTCGGCGTTCCACCATCGACGTGTGCTCCCCCTGATGCGGCGCTCGTTTCGCATGAGCCAAATGTTCGTTGGAGCGGAGCTCGGGAGGAGCCGGATGGTTGCCGAGGCTATTACACTGGAGAGCATTGCCAAGAAGGTTCAAGGCACGGTGTCGGGCCCCTTCACGGCGCAGGACGTCAACCGTCTTCTGATGCGGCCGGATCCCGGTTGCCCCGAACTGGTGAGTGTATTACTTCGTCGAGCCCTTCTTTTTGTTTCTTTTCCCCTTACATTTTTTGAGCTTTTGCGTGTAGGGGGAGCTCAAGTACGAGTTGTCGCTGCCCCCCGTTAGAGAAGATTTCGGGGCTCGTCCGACGGGGCTTCTCGGCGCCTCGTCGGCAAAGAAGATGAAGGAGGAGGAGGGTAAGAAGAGGTGGATGCATAGCCTCGATCTCTCTGCGGGTGAGCAGCGCTCGGCTAAGCGGAGACGAGAATAGACTTTTTTGAGTTTTGAAAAAATCATGCGAGTTTTTTGGGGACTTCGGGGGGTTCCCCTTATAGCCCCCAAGGGAGGTTCAACTCTGGAGGAGCAGAGTCGAGGCTACCTCTTATGTGTATAAGGAAATTGAGCCTGTGATCGAAAGCATTCCGTTATGCGAAAATGTAAGAGGAAGGCATCGACTAGGGATAGAAGCGACGTAGCTGGTCGATGTTCCATGCATTGTTGAAGATTTCGCCTTTGTCATTAGCGAGCTTGTAGGTTCCGGGCTTCAACACCTCTGCTACGATGAAGGGGCCTTCCCATGGTGGAGTTAACTTGTGCCGGCCCTTATTGCTCTGTCGCCGTCGTAGGACGAGATCGCCCACTCAAAGGTCCCTTTTATGCACATGCTTGTCGTGGTAGCGTCGAAGCTTCTGCATGTATCTTGCGGAATTGAGGAGGGCCATGTTTCAAGCTTCTTCGAGTTGGTCGACGACGTTTGCGAGGGCTTCTTCGTTGCTTTGCTCGTTGTACGCCTTTAGTCGAGGGGAACCATACTCGAGGTTAGTGGGGAGGATGGCCTCGGACCCATAGACCAAGAAGAATGGGGTGAACCCCGTGGCTTGACTAGGTGTTGTCCTTAAGCTCCATAAGACCGAGGGCAGCTCGACGGGCCATTTCTTGCCGTGCTTGTTAAGGCGGTTGAAGATTCTCGGCTTCAGTCCCTACAAAATCATGCCGTTGGCGTGCTCGACCTGGCCATTAGTTCAAGGATGAGCAACCGTGGACCAGTTCACGCGGATGTGATGGCGGTCGTAGAAATCCAAAAACTTCTTGCCAGTGAACTATGTGCCGTTGTCAGTGATGATGACGTTCGGGACGCCGAAGCGATAAATGATGTCGGTGAAGAGCTCGACCGCCCGCTCGGAACGGATATTGCCGATGGGCCGGGCCTCGATCCACTTGGTAAACTTGTCGATGGCAATGAGCAGGTGGGTGAAGCCTCCAGTTGTCCTTTTGAGGGGACCAACGAGGTCGAGCCCCCATACGGCGAACGGCCATGTGAGGGGGATCATTTGCAAAGCATACGCGGGGAGGTGCGTCTTCTTGGCATAGAACTGGCACCCCTCACATGAGCGGACGAGGCTGATGGCGTCGGAGACAGCGGTCGGCCAGTAAAAGCCTTGTCAGAAAGCGTTCCCGACGAGGGTCCTGGGCGCAACATGATGACCGCAAGCCCTCGAGTGTAGGTCATTGAGTAACCTTTTGCCTTCCTCGATGGTGATGCAACGCTGCAAAACTCCGGTTGGGCTCCGTCGATAGAGCTCCTTGTCTGGACCGAAGAGGACATAGGTTTTGGCCCTTCGCGCAATGCGTCGAGCCTCGTTCCGGTCATCTGGCAGCTCCCCTAGAGTAAGGTATTCGAGGAAGGGCTTACGCCAATCGGCTTCATTGCTTGCTCGAGCGGATGATACCTCGAGGGCCATGGCCTCGGCCCCGGTCGAGGGGGACTGGGTTGGTTGAGGTTCGACCCCCTTGGACGGATGTTCGTGTTCACCCTTGAAGTCAACTGATGGCTTGTAGAGATCTTTTGCGAAGACGTCGGGTGGCACGGTGCCTCGGGTTGACGCGATGTTTGCGAGCTCATCTGTGGCCTCGTTGTAGCGTCGAGTAATGTGGGTTAATTCGAGGCCGTAGAATTTGTCTTCCAATTTGCGGACCTCCTGATAGTACGCTTCCATTTTAGGTTCGTGACAGCTCGAAGCCTTCATGACTTGATCGATGACTAACTGCGAGTCGCCCCTAGCTTGGAGGCGTCGAACCCTGAGCTCGATAGCGATGCGTAGTCCGGTCATGAGGGCCTCGTACTCCATGATGTTGTTCGAGGCTGCAAAGTGGAGTCGAATTACGTAACGCATGTGAACCCCGAGGGGCGAGATGAAGAGCAGGCCCGCGCCTGCTCCTGTTTTCATCATCGACCCATCAAAGTACATGGTCCATAGTTCGGCCTGGATCTGTACGGGCGATAGTTGAGCGTCGGTCCACTCGGCCACAAAATCTGCCAGCACCTGCGACTTGATGGCCTTTCACAGTGCAAAAGTGAGGGTCTTGCCCATGAGCTCGACTGCCCACTTAGCGATTCTCCCTGTGACCTCCCGATTCTGGATTATCTCCCCGAGAGGGAAGGATGAAACCACGGTTATCGGGTGGCTTTGGAAGTAATGTTGGAGTTTGCACCGCGTAAGGATTAGAGCGTACAACAGCTTCTGAATCTAAGGATAGCGGGCCTTGGTCTCCAAGAGTACTTCACTAGACTGGCCTTTGAACGGGCAGGGTGTGCCCTTCTTCTGCCCTCTCGACCACTATGGCTGCACTGACCACCTGGGTGGTCGTGGCGACATAGAGGAGGAGGGGCTCGGCCGGATGAGGAGGTACTAGGATCGGGGGCGAGGCCAGTATAGACTTAAGATTTGAGAGGGCCTCCTCGGCTTCGAGGGTCCATTCGAAGTGCTCCGATTTCTTCAAAAGGCGGTAGAGGGGCAACGCCTTTTCCCCGAGATGGGAGATGAAGCGGCTCAGGGCTGCCAGGCATCCTGTGACCCTCTGAATGCCTTTAAGGTCTTGAATGGGCCCCATCTTGACGATCGCCGAGATCTTCTCTGGGTTGGCCTCGATGCCACGCTGAGAAACTATGTACCCTAAGAGCATGCCTCGGGGGACGCCGAAGACACACTTCTCGGGGTTCAGCTTGATGCTCTTTGCCCGGAGGCATTTGAACGCGACATCGAGGTCAGAGACGAGATCCTTGACTTTTTTAGTCTTGACCACGATGTCGTCGACATAGGCCTCGACCGTCGAGCCGATGTGTTCTTCGAAAATGTGGAGCATGCACCGCTGGTACGTTGCCCCGGCGTTTCGAAGGCCGAAGGGCATAGTAATATAGCAGTACATGCTGAAGGGGGTGATGAAGGAAGTCGCGAGCTGGTCGGACTCCTTCATCCGGATCTGATGGTAGCCAGAGTAGGCATCGAGAAAGGAGAGGGTCTCACATCCCGCCGTCGAGTCAACGATTTGATCGATGCGTGGCAAGGGAAATGGGACTTTAGGACATGCTTTATTCAAGCCGGTGTAATCTACACACATCCTATATTTCCCATTTTTCTTTTTGACTATTACAGGATTAGCTAACCACTCGGGATGGTGGACCTCCTTGATAAATCCGGCCGCCAAGAGCTTGTTGACTTCTTCCCCAATGATCCTGCGCTTTTCCTCGTCGAAGCGGCGCAGGCGTTGCTTCACCGGCTTAGACCTGGGGCGGATCTCCAAGGCGTGCTCGGCGACTTCCCTCGGTATGCCCGGCATATCCGAGGGACTCCACGCAAACATGTCGGCGTTCGCGCGGAGAAAGTCGATGAGCACTGCTTCCTATTTGGCGTCGAGGGAGGCGCTGATGAGCAGCACCTTCCCCTCAGAGCAACTCTGGTGGAGGGGGATCTTCTTCGTGTCCTCGGCAGGCTCAAAGCTGCCGGCATGTCGCTTGGGTTCGGGGATCTCATCGGCGAAGGCCTCGAGAGTGGCTGCAAGCATCGCCGTCTCCTCGAGGGCTTTCGCGTGTTCGACGCACTTGACGTCACAGTCGTATGCGTGCTCGAAGGAGGGGCCAACGGTGATGATGCCGTTGGGGCCCGGCATCTTGAGCTTGAGATAAGTGTAGTTGGGAACTGCCATGAACTTGGCATAGCCCGGTCGCCCAATGATCGCATGATATGTGCCTCGAAACGAGACTACCTCGAACGTGAGGGTCTCCTTTTGGAAGTTCGCGGGAGTACCGAAATACACCGGTAAGTCGATGCACCCGATGGGAATAGCCTTTTCCCCTGGCACGACGCTGTGGAAGCCCTCGGCGCTGAGTTTTAGCCTTTCCCTTGGGATTCCGAGAAGGTCAAGGGTCTCGGAGTAGATGATGTTGAGGCTGCTGCCTCCGTCCATCAAGACCTTAGAGAAGCGAGTGTTGATGATGACAGGGTCGACAACAAGCGGGTAGAGCCCCGGGTTCGAGATGTGGTTCGGATGGTCATCATGGTCGAACGTGATAGCCGTCTCGGACCAGTCCAAGAATCGAGGGGTGGCGACTCAAGTGGAGAACACCTCCCGACGCTCCCTCTTACGCTGTCGAGGGGTGAGCCGGGCGGTAGGTCCCCCGTAGATCATGTAGCAGTCTTGCACCTCGGGGAACCCGTCAACCTTGTCATCATTCTTGTCGTCGGGCTCTTCCTTTTCCTCTTCCTTCCCTCGAACCGTACCCCCGAAATGCCCTTCGAGCATCCGGCAGTTTTCGAGGGTGTGATTGGCCTGGCCCTTGTGATATGGGCATGGTTTCTTGAGCATCTCGTTGAAGAGGCCCTTTTTGGGAGGGCCTCGAGGCTTCTTGCGCTTGACAGCCGCCACGAGGTCATCGTCGGGGGTGTCTTCGCGCTTGCCTCGCGGGTTCTTCTTCTTCTTGCCCCCTTTCTTGCCACCCTGGTTCGAACCCTCAGGGTTGGCCGCCTTGGCTTGCGTTTGGCCTTTGCCACCGTCGAAGAAGGCGCCGACGGCCTCTTCTCCGGCGGCAAAGTTGGCCACGATGTCCATCAATTTGTCGGCGGTCTTTGGGGGAGTACGCCCGAGCTCCCGGACTAGTTCCTTGCAGGTGGTCCCGGCAATAAAAGCCAGGATCACCTCTTCGTCGGTGACGTGGGGAAGCTCAGTGCGCTGCTTGGAGAAGCGTCGAGTAAAGTCACAGAGAGATTCCCCGGGCTTCTATCTGCAGCCTCAGAGTTCCCACCTGTTGCCTGAACGCACATAGGTGCCCTTGAAGTTCCCCTCGAAAACCCTGACCAGGTCGGACCAGTCATAGATTTGGTTAGGGGGAAGCTCCTCGAGCCACCGTCGTGCGGTGTCGGAGAGAAAGAGCGGGAGTTGTCAAATGATGGCGCTGTTGTCACGGGCCCCACCAAGCTGGCACGCTAGTTTGAAGTCGGCAAGCTAGAGCTCAGGCTTTGTCTCACCATCGTATTTGACGAGACTTGTCGGGGGTCTGAAGGGGCTAGGCAGCGGCGTCCTGCGAATCGCGCGGCTGAAGACTCGAGGTCCCGGTGGATCCGGGGATCGACGTCGGTCCTCGTCACAGTCGTAGCACCCGCCCTAATGAGCACTGTAGCCTCGCGCCTCGGCGTCACCGCACTTGCGTCTGCGGTGTTCGTTGATGTCATGACGCGCATCGCGGGGCTCGCGGTTGTTACGAACGTGATCGTGATCCGGGACCACCCCCTTCGAGCGGGCGGAGTCTACCGGCTGGGTCGAGGCCTGCCTCTCCTGCTGCGAGGGTTCGTGGTGTTGCCCTGAGGCCGCACCTCGACGCCTCGAGGCAGAACTTTCGGCCTGCTGAATGGCGGCCACCTCGAGAAGGCCCTTGATCTCCTGTTGGACTCATTGGGCTTCAGGATTCGAGGGGGCCGGCATGTTGCGAAGAAGCATGGTTGCCGCGATGACATTCTGACTGGCTCAATTGAAGGCAGGACGTGCAACCGTATCCACGCCCACAATCTGTCGCTGTACTTGCCACGCTCGAGCCCGAGCTCCTTCGCCTGGGGGATTGCGATTGTCTTGCTCGAGGGTACGCTCGAGCTGGCGCAGTCGCTCTTTGTCTTCGTGGAGCTTGGCTCGAAGCTCCCGGAGCTACGCGAGCTGGGCGACGCGAGCGCCCTACGAATCGTACGGGTCATTGGTCACGGCAGGGGGCCCTTCCTCCTGTCCCGCCAGGAGGGGCCCACCTACTGTAGCCGGTGGTGTGGACGTCTCTGCGGGATCGGCGTCATCATCGTCCGACGCGGCGACTATGTCGACGTGGAAACACTCTCGCGTGGGATCATAGTAGCTGGAGTCATAGTCGGAGTCGGAGTAGAGCGGGCAAGGCACAATGGTCCGCCCAAATTGTTCCATTTCCAGCCACCTTCGAAGCGCGCGAGGGCAGGCGCCGCGTGGGCGAGGGTTAATCGGGCATTCAGGGGCCAGTACTGATACCTCCCGGCGCGCTACTACGCGTAAGGGGGGTCCGGTCCGTTCCCTGTCAGCTTCGAAACCCGAGCGCACGATAGTGGAGTGTGTCGAAGTGGCATTGTCGAGCCCAAATGGTAGTGCCGGTCGGGCGGCAAACTGCTCATGGGGCAAGAGAGCTGTAGTCATGAGGAGCGTGTTCGCCTGGGGAGACGCATTCAACCCTGGCGAGCGCTGCCCCACTTCGGGCCTTACGCGTAGTTGTGGGAGCCTCCGGGCCAGAGAGCTCAAGTCATCTGTCAAAGACGAAGAGGATGTGACGACTGTGGTCGCACGGCGGCGCCGCCCACCCTGCGATCCACGTCTCCTTCCTAACTGGGAAACGTGGTGGTGAGGACGACGCGGGGCTCCTCGCGGAGTCCCTGAAGCGCCCCCGCTCGGGTGCCCGATTGAGAGCAGGACTATGTCATGGCTCGTGCCGAGTGACATGAACTTCAAACTCCCAAACCAGATCACCGAGCCGAAAGGGAGCGATGATACAAAGTCCGCTATCCGGACGAAGCGGTTTGACACACAGGTCCCCTACCTGGAGCGCCAACTGTCAGCGTTAGGAACCCGGGAGTGTCCTAAGCCCAATGAGTAAACGTATGTGTGTGTAACCCGTCTGGATGGTGATGCAAGATGAACACAGCGATTTATCCTGGTTCAGGCAAAGAAGGCCCTACGTCCAGCGGGGGGAGAAGATTTGTATTATCTTGCACCTAAGTGCTTGTACAGGGGCGAATACAAGCGAAGGAGAGAATTCGAGGGGGGGGTCGACTATAGAGCGAAAGAGTTATTCGGGGTCTAGGAGTCTGCCTAGGCGTGTGTTTGATTGTTCGTGAGATCGTTGTTTTGAGTTTTGTCTCTTGTCCCCTATTGGGTCTCCTGGCATCCCCTTTTATAGGCCAAGGGGAGGCACAGGGGTACAGATGTCCTGGTTCGATGACGCGGTGGTGACGTCGTGGGTCATGGTGGTCAACTCGAGGCTTCTGTAGAGTCGTGCGCTGAGCATGGCTTGTCCTGTAGCAGCGTGGCTCAGAGTTGGTAGGCGTCCTTCAGAGACGTGGTTGCTGACCGGCGAAAGACGCGATCCCCTGTAGAGGACGTGCGAGTTCCTGTTGGGGTCGCATCGGGAGTTGTTGGCGCAGCTTTTGGAGTCGACGCAGGTTGACCGGAGGGCGTTGATGTGTACTCGAGGCCCAGTCGAGGGGTAGCCTCGAGTGTAGTGGTTGAGCAGATAAGATTGAATCGAGGGAATCTGATGTCGGTTGTTTGTCGCGTAGCGCGTCGAAGGGGCTCGAGCTGTCTAACAGCGCTGAGTACGGCGTAATAGTGCCGTGCAGACCGATGCACGTCCTCAGTATGGGCGGTAAAGTGGGATTCAACCGCTGTACGGACCACTGTGCGGACACTATAGCCATACGATTTGACGAGGTTAGGTAGTTTTGCATTAAATGCGCTATCGGACGCACCTGGAGTTGGTGATCGAGGGGGCTCGACCCTTGTCGTATTGATGCGCCCGTCCTGCCGGGGCCTCGACACTTGACACGGGGTCCCCCCTCGAGTGTACATTGGCTGGTGACGTCGATGATTTGTCGAGGGCTGCGGTAGAAGTTAAGTACTCTATTGTGGGCCGGCCCAGTGTGTATAGCCCGGTGGGCCCCGGTGGGTCGAGGACGTACGGTCTGGCTTTGCACGTGTTTTTTCGACGAGGGGCCCGCGAGATTATTCTGAGGGTAAACTCGGGTTTCAACCGAAAACAAGGAAGGTTTAGGTTACCCCTACTCTCGGTAACCAACACAACCAATAAGAATATTAAAAGCACATAAAACCTAGTGAATAGGGACTTATGCTAATGCTTTCCACGAGTTTTGGTGTTTCACTTGTTTTGCAGGACAAACATGAAAGCATAACTAAAGTGGATCCAAAGTGTAGAAAAGATAAGATAAACAAGCATCCATTTTAGACCAAAAGCAAAACAAGGAAATAAACCCAAATACCAGATAATTCAGAGCCTAGTCAAAGTAGGAAGAAGGCCAAAGTCCATGAATCAACCACACGGGCCAAAATTGTTCAAATCCATCTTGGGTTGCACAACCATGCCTGGATAAAAAGGCCATTCCGAGCTCATCCGGACTCCATTTCGGGAGATCTACCAGGCATTGGAAAGCTAACGGGAAGGCCCATGCACCACCGAAAGATGAGGTGTAGCCAAGCCACAAGTGGGCTGGCCAGACCAGGTGCGCTGGCCGGCGCACTCTTGGAGCCAATCGAGCCCAACTTCCTATGGCGGTTCACTTAATGATCAGGGAGGGCGGTGCTATGGTCGGTTTCGATGTTCACTGAACCAGGACGCATGTGGAGGTTAGTTTGGGGATTTTATGGAGGGAATATTCCAGGGATGATGCCCTCTTTCCCACCTATAAATAGAGGGGTCCTCCCCTCTCATTTCCATCAACACACAAAAGGAGAATAGAGCCACAAGCTTAGAGCTAGAGCACCACTTCAAAGGGGCTATGCCCCTATAGCTAGCTAGAGGGTTAGAGAGGAGATGTGAGTGCAGGAGTGGGGAAGTGTCGGGCTTGTCGGTGTCTCCCCGAGCTTGTACCTCTACGGATATTCTACTTGGCTCCTTCACGGGATCTTGGCTATGTAAGTGTTCATGTTTCTTATAGTCTAATAAAATTATATTGTACAGCTGAGCTTTACCTATACTTACTTGTGGGATCATCGATCGTCCTTATGGTGATTGCTCTAGTAGAAGGACCCAGGGGACGGGTAAGCCTTGAATTCACGCTAGAGTAGTAGTTGACAGCTTGGACGTGGTGTTTAGGCTCGAGGCTACCTTCGTTTGCATCGTTCATGTACGGTTGAGGTGGTAAGCGACGGGGAGTGACCTTGTCCTCTCCGTACTTTGTAATCCCCCGCATTCATGTTTGGCGTAGAGCCGTATGTTGGTATCGCCTGGCAGACCAGGTGCGCTCCACTGCCCGAAGTGAGCAAGTAGAAGTATTGCAATGCCATCCATAGAACCCTAAAGACTATAGGAATCCATCTCTACCCTTGTGTTGTTCCTTGTGTGAACTAGCTAGGAGAAATACCACCATTCTCTGTGGAAAATATAATACCCTGAATTCTTCCGGGTGAAGGCTACAATGGTACTTACGTATGCTTGCAGATTCTCTGCATACGTTAAGAAATACACACTGGCGGGACCAAGCTTTTGACTCGAGTTGGAGAGTTTTGATCCTAGCAACAAGCCCCCCGGCCACATCCGCGGTGACCAGCGTATTAGTCTAGCAGGAAGAATATAGGGGAGGTAGGAGGCGCATTTGAGCTAGGTGTTTTCAAAATGAGAACGGTGGGCTTTGGGGATGGTGTAGGGGATGGACAGGATTAGAGAGGTGTGATCCAAGGCTGGGCCCAGGCGCGAGGAGAGGGTGGAGTTGGGGAAGGAACCCACGAAATCATTGTTGATAAAGGCCTGGTCCAGTCTAGCCAAGGTGGGGAAGGCAGTATGGTTGGATCAGGTGTAGAGTCGATCGAGGAGTGGGATTTCAAGAAGGGCGAAGTTGGCAATTGAGTTATTAGATTTGTCGGCCAAGGCCCAATCGAATTGTGGGCTGCTTTTGTCCTATGGGCTCCTGGTGAGATTGAAGTCCCCAAACACCAACCATGGGACGCCGTCCGGTGGGCCAGAGAGGTAAGCTCATCGAGGAAAGCGGTCATGTCGTGGTGGCCGGAAGGGGCATAGACATTGGTGAGGGTTAAGGAGTAGGTGGAGGTGGTGGATGTAAACGGGATGGTGAGGGTGACGTTCCGATGATCCGGCTCATTAGCGGTGAAGACACCAAGGTTCCAAGCCGTAAAGATTCTATCGTGTGAGGCAACAGCAGGAACAAAGGAAAAACTGTCTAAGTGCACAGGGAGAAAAGCCTGGATTTTCTAGTTATCAAGGTTGCGAAGTTTTGATTCCTGAAGGCAGGTAATGTGGGGGGAGGCCAAGGAGATAGTATCGTGCACAACATCACATTTAGTCTAAAACCGAGACCTCAAACATTCCAGGATAGAACGGTGAACTGCATGTTGCACTGATTCAAGGTGCAAAAGGTACAACACCAAGTAAAATACATAGACCAATCAGGTCAGGCTGATTAGCAAGTTGCATGCTAGGTAAGCAAGGTGAACAAGCTAAGAGGGGGATGCTAACACAGCGGTAGCCACCATCACGGACACAGCCGGAGTGTTTGCTGAAAATGTCCTACACGCGGACAGGAAAATAACTACCATCGGGAGGGGGAATGCAGAGCCCTTGTGTTCGGAGGTGCCAAGGGTGGAGAAGGCATGAGTGGGTCCCAATCTTCGAGCCTAGATAGGCTCCCTCTCAACCACCACGGTCGTCGCGCTCCCAGAGCATCCAACTCCGGTAGCCTTGGTCAGGCGGGTCCAATGCTCCCAGTGGCCTCTTGCAGTTGATGAGCTTGTGGGAGGCCTTGGCAGGAGCAGGAGGCCAGCCTACTTATATATTCCACCTTCTTCTTGAGACTGGCCGAGCAGGAGGCTAGCCCATCGTGGAGCACCTTGAGCTGGCCCGCCTTGGTAGCCACTGGCATGAACATCACGGGCGCCAGGGCCACGAGGTGTGAGATGGAGCGTGGGGGGTCCTGCCAACCTTGGATGACGGCCACACCCTCCCTGGACCTCTTGAGGTGGGGGCGGGGCATGTCCATCTTCCGGAGAGGGCGACGGTGGCGACGGGGTCGCGTCGTCCTCGTCGTACCATGGCAGTGCAAGAGTGGGGCCAGCGTTGCCACGAGTGAGCCTGAGGGGGGAATTTGGCATATTGATGAGAATAGGAAAGGAAGGAAGGGGAGGGAGGAGGCGGTAATGGACTAACCTATAATAGAATCTAGGACCAAGGCCCAGGAAGAAGAAGTCATTGCCAGATGGTCTAGCTGGGGCCTTGGAGGACTGGGCTGTAGAAGGGCTACCCAGTAGCAAGCCCACGTGCCCCACACTGGCCCTGAATGAAAGGACCGGGGCAGTCCGTTGGACTGTCATCGGTGATGAACGCATAGGCCGTCCTCCAAGTGTGCTCCATGTTCACGGGCAGCATCCACAGGATCTCGGCAGAGTCGCCGGAGGAGGGGAGCGTGAACTCTGCATACTCGTCCTCCTCGAACATGGATGTGGCCGCAAAGCAAAGTTGAGACGGAGGTGGGAGGGCCTGCCACGCGGCCGACGGATTGGCGATGCCTCTAGGGAATCAGAGTGGGTGGCCCGTGACATGACCCAGCACAAGGGCATTGGCGGGAGGGACATATGGGCGGAAGGCGAACAGGGAGGAAGAGGCGGAGGGGAGATGATCGGAGTGGCAGAGGACAGGGTGAAGGGAAGAGCAGGGAACTCGAAAGAGGAGGGGAGCACACAGAGGTGGAGCGGTCGCGGGGGTAGGGAGTGGCAGGGCACGGCAGCCATGAGCACAAGCGATAGTGCTTAGCCATCTGGCAGAAGGATCCACAGCGGCGACAACAGACGGGCTCACGAGACTCCTTGATATGGTGGTCAGTAGAAAAGCAGCGAAGGCATGAGTTGGGAGGAGCGTGGTAGGGTTTTGGAAGACGGGGGATTTATGGGGGCGGGGCGAGCTGGGGAGCGGGCAGCCTCCACAAAGGAAATGGCGCGAGCCCCTACGGCTACTCTGGTCAAGGCACGGATGCCCAAGGCGGCGGGGTGACGGAGGGGGTCGGGTGGCCAGAGGTGGTGCAGAGGGGAGGCCCGGGGTAGAGCCAGGATCCAAGACGATCTCCGCTCCGGTGGTGCATCTCGTCCCATCAGCGCAGGCGGGCGTGGCACAGCAAGAGAGCAAGGGGGAGAGAGAGGGGGGTGACAGGAGATGGCGTAGGCGGCGAGGAGGCATGCTCAGCTCTGCTCGTGGGAGCGTCCCGAGGAGAGGGAGAGGTTAGAGAGGGAGGGGGCTGATAAGAGGATAAGCCCCCCAATTAAAACCATCACATCCATGCCGGCCACTACGTGGGGCACGACGATGGGAGAGGGGAGGAGGAGAGGGAGGTAGAGGTAAGAGGTGGCTGAGCAGCGCTAGGCGTTAGCAGCTTCTCTGCACGAGGAGATATTTTCAACAGTGCAGGATGCCCTGCGCGCAGCACTGACATGCTTTACACGCCAGGACCCTCTGCTCACGGCGCTAACAAACTTTGCCCACTGTCGAGCAAGAAATTTGTCATCATTGTCACTGCATGGCTTTCCTGAGGTGGGTGGGGGTGGGACAATTTGGTCCCCAACGTTGGATCCTGGGGGCTAAGAGTCAAAGGCCTGCGGCGAGCGCCGCGTGGCGGCCATGGCAAGACGACTGGCCTCGCGGACTGCGCTCTCTTTGGAGGGATGGTCTAGAACTTTAAATTTTCTGGTGCCTTACCAACCTCCAACGGCTATGGCGGCCGCAACGGAGAAGGTAGCCACGCCGGCGGCAAACAGGAAGTGTGAGATACGGCGGCGCGAAGCCTAACAGGGTGGGCCGTCAGGAAGAATGAGAGGGTGTTTCTCACCTGGAAGCGGTTAAACTGCACAGGCGAGGCCGGCCTAACCCAGATCGTGGCCGGCTGCCGGCCAGCCCATGCCGGAGGGGAAAGGGGCGGCCGACGAGTTGAAATTATACAACAAGGAATTCTGAAAGATGGAGCCTGGACTAGTGTGCACAAAAAAATCCTACAATAATCTAATGTGTAGAAATCTACCTGTGTCTTGTGCAATTTTACTGTCCGTGCAAAATTACCGATGATCATCAAAGCTGAAACGGAAAAGGAAAAACAAAGACTAAAGGACAAGTCAAGAAGGGTAGATGGCAGCCTGATTGCCTTAACAAGAAGGGTAAATGGCAGCCTGATTGCCTTAACAAGCTAACAAAACTACGACAGTTCAGATTTCAGACTTTTATTAGACACCGATACGTACTTGTTAGGCACCTCCGCCGCATCGGCTGCTGCTCCTGCTACGGGGCGGGCCAGAGCTCACAGTCGCAGATGGCCGCGCCCGGCCCGCCGCCGCCGCCCTTGGCTGCGTAGCCCAACGCCCCAACCGCTCGTCCAAGAAACAGGAAGGGTCGCGTCGGCCGCAGCGCACAGAAGAATACGAATGGGACATCGGGCGCAACCCTGCGAACTTGCGAGGCGGCTGAAGCCTCAGCGCGAAGACCGAGCAGATGGACCTATTGATTTCCGAGTTTGACTCATCTATCAGGCCTCGGTTGGGCTTAGCGTAGGGTTTGACTCATCAGCTCATCGGGTCTCTTGTGGTCAAACCTATCTAAGCAGTTTAAGTTTTCGACTTAATGCGGGTGCATATATTTCTTTAAATTTATTCTAGTATTTTCGATATTATGTTTTAAGTGGTAAATAAAATTCTCGTCAATAATATGACACCAGTGATGAGTTTGAGAATCTTTAGATCTGTCGGCTCAGTATTTCAGAGGTGTTTATAGAGGTAAGCGTGCACATAGAGGGGTGAGTGTGCGTGTGTGTCATAGGCGTCAACATTGTACTATGTAATTATGAAAAAAAAATATAGCTCCACTCTTGGTCTGCGAGATGCTCATAGAGTTAGGGTTTACATATGAGTGTTCATAAAGATGAATATTCATCTATATTATGGGTGTCTATGTTGTACTTTGTGATCTTAAAAAAATATAGTATTTGGACTGAGGGTTATACTGGGTTCAAGCGGTTTCGACCGATGTTAACCTGTGTTTGGATTAAAAGTGATATGGTTTGGGTTCGACCAGGTAGATAATATGTTGTCCTGACGCAGGTCAATTGGATTTTGTCAAAAAAAAACAGACCACGATGACCTGCACCCTCTGCGCATGCCCTAAGCGATATATATACTCACCCCTCCGCTCAGGGCGACACGAAATGCCAAAGGGACGCATGCGCCTCCCATGTCCAGCGCTACCACCGCCTCGGCCTCCCTCCTGCTTCGTCTGCGCCACCAGTCATCACTCCCCCTCTGCCCTCCCTCCTTCTGTGATCAAGCTTCACTAGGATTCTATGCCTCCCTGCTTCGGCACCTCCATTGCACAGCCCTCCCTCTCCTCTAGCCGTTCTTCCCTCTCCTGTTGTCATAGTTATTTATAACTCTTCTAAAGTTAAATCTCACTACATGATTTCTCTCTTTATGTAAGGTGTCCACATCACTTTTCACTAAATGTTTTATCTTTTTATGTAAGGTGTCTACATTATTTCTCACTAAGTCCATGTTAGTCCACGACATCCCTTATTAATTAGAAAAATATCCATGCAATCTCTATATGTGATATACATCATTCCTCATTAAGTGATCCCATTAAATGTTCTATCTCTTCGTGCAAGATGTCCACATTATTTTTTAATAAGTTGGCATTAGTCCACGACATCCCTTATTAAGTAAAAAAAGTATCCATGCCACCTCTTTACGTGATATATACTTTAATTCTTTAATCTATTAACATACAAGTCATCTACACATGTTATTTGTTTTATCACCTATTTCTCTATAATATAATCAAATATTATATTAATTTTTCTTCTGTTAGCTTACTGTTCTTTTACCAAATATAATCTCTCATCTCTCATAAATAAAAAGACTAAAGAGTGAACACTTTTTGGTGAGACAATCGTTTGGTCCTTTTGTCTCCCTGTCCCGGCGACTGGGCTGCCTCTCCTCCCTCCCCTCGTCCTTGCGAACAGTCCCAGGAAAAAGGAAACTCGCCCACATGCATCATGTGCAAAAAAAGGAAAGTCACGCTCACGGCAATCACCATGCAAAAGGAATCACCGCAGCTTGCCGCTCGCCCATGACGGGCATGCGATCCGCTCACTCGCTTTCCTTAGCGTACGAGCGCCACGCTTGATCTCCTCCTCCAATCATGTGATCTCCTCCGATCCAATCCAATCACGTACAAAGGAAGCAGCCTCGATCTTCCACAAATCTCATCACATTCAAATGACATGGTTCTGCCTCCATGCAATCCTTCCCCCCTTCCTCTCGTGCTTAATCATGTGTGAATCCCGTTAATTGAGTCTCCTCTCCTCACCTTCCTTTTTCTCTGATCCCTGCCATCCCATTCTCCATGTCTTCTTCCGCTGTGTGCGTTCTAGCAGACCGTGATCAATCCCACGTCCTCGATCCCTCACCTCTCGCCCTCTCATCACCACCGTCAGGCGTCAGCGTCGCCAGCATGCATCTCCCTCACTGGGAGCTCTCTCCAATCTCACCAGCACGCATCGCCCTCACTGCGAGCTCAATCCCAGGCAGGACGAAGCCGGGCAAGGCCGTCGGTGGCGGCAGGCATCGTGTCGTGTCCCCTTGAAGCACAACAACAACGACCTCGATCGTGCAAACCGAAGCCTTTGTTTAACCGCCACTTCCCCCGTACCGGCCAGGTACGTCCTTTGATCTACCAATGGGTAAATTTGATGGTCAGCGCGTGCGTGTGTTTCCTGGTCATAATGGGACTGCCCGACGGGGCCGCCGCCGGCCACGATACAACCGGCCATATCCAGGCCACACAGTCGGCCTTAGACCCTAGGCATACACTTCTCTACATATTTTTTAGATAAGAGATATATAAATATCCGGCCTCTACATCCAAGGATGTACATAGCCTAGTATTACAACGTTTCGGATAAGACAAGAGAAAACTACGGTCTTAAAAATAGACCAAGACACTAAAGCAAAGAATATAAGTGTTTCCATCCTTTATTAGATATCTCTAAAGCAATCATCTCCAATCTCTGGCTTATCATCGAGAGGGTGTCCTTGGCTTGCTCATCACGCTGCAGCGGGGCCCAGAACGAAGCCAATACGCTCCCCTAAAAATAACCTGCATAATAGAGTTAATTTTAAGTTTGTTAAAAATAACATCATTCTGGCATCGCCAGATAGCCCAGCACATGACAGCCACCCCAACCCAGATCAACCCTTTGACTCTCTTATGCTGATTAAAAAGCCAGGCACCAAACATATGGTTCATGGATCTCGGTTGTGTTAAATTTGTAGCAAAGAAAATAATCCTCTAAATCATTTTGGCAAAGGGATAATTAAGGAATAAGTGTAGTATAGTCTCATTCATATTACAGCAGATACATTTCTGGCTCCCTTTTCAGTTTTTCTTAGCAAGGTTGTCTTTGGTTAGGACAACACCCCTTTGTAGGAACCAAAGAAAGATTTTGATCTTTAGAGTATTTTTATTTTCTAAAGTTTCTTATGAAGAAAGGGTGGTTATGTATCAATGAGATGGAGATACAGCGAGCGGACAGAAAATAACCCAAATTTGGTTAAGTTCCATCTAAAATAATCTGAACCTTCCACCAAATCAATATTAGGAATCTGTGCTACTAGATTTAGCCATTCTAAAAGTTTATTATCCACCAGTGCCCTACTAAAAGAGATGTTTAGGGGAATATTGCCATCACTTTCGAAACCGTGGCGTGGCGATTATGCACTATGTTATAAAGGGAGGGGTATTTAACTTTTAGAGGCTTGTCACCAACCCATGTGTCATCCCAGAACCTCGTCTTGGTCCCATCTTTAATATCGAAGTTAATATCGAAGGAACCCTTAGCCAACACCTCATCTTTGATGTGCATGAGGCCTTTCCAAAAATACGAATCATTGGGTTTGGCTGTGACTTGAGTGAGGGTTTTCGATTATAGGTATTTGTTAGTTAAAAGGGATTGCCACATGCCCTCTGTGTTAAGTAGATTAACCACCCACTTGGCTAATAAGCATTTATTCTGCAATTGTAAGTCCAGGATACCTAGACCCTCTTGGTCCTTAGGACGGCATAGGATGTCCCATCTGGCAAGTCTATATTTATGTTTGTCTGAAGATCCTTGCCAGAAGAACCTTGATCTGAAGTGATCAAGGTTTTTGAGTACTCCTTTAGGAATCTTAAAGAAGGACATCATAAACATGGGTAGACTGCTTAAGACAGATTTAAGTAGGACTAGTCTCCCTCCATAAGACAAGTATTTTGCTTTCCAGCAAAAGTCTCTGTTGAAAACGTTCTTCAATATTTCTTCATTCAGAATTCAGGAGTTGTCTATGGTGCATTGGGATCTCTAGATATCTGAAGGGAAATTTCCCTGCATTACACCCAAAGAGACTAGTATAATAAGGCTCCATCTCTTTAGCCGCACCATAGAAGAAGATTTCACTCTTGTGGAAGTTGATCTTAAGCCCAGATAATTGTTCAAAAGCGCATAGCAAAAGTTTTAGATTCTTTGCTTGTTCTAGGTCATGGTCTAAAAAAATAATTGTGTCATCTGCATATTGTAAGATTGATAGACCATCATGAATAAGGTGGGGGATGACTCCTCTTATTTGGCCATTGGCTTTTGCTCTATTAATAAGAAGAGCTAGCATATCAGCAATGATATTAAATAAGACAGATGACATAGGATCTCCCTGCCTGAGTCCACGTTTTGTCTGGAAGTATGGGCCAATATCATCATTGACTTTGATCTGCACACTTCCCCCAGTGACCATACTCTCAACCCACCTACACCACTTGGGGGAGAAACCTTTCATACGTAAGGTTTGTTGTAAGAAAGACCACTTTACCTTATCATATGCCTTTTCAAAGTCAATTTTAAAAATGACCCCATCACATTTTTTGGTGTGTAACTCATGTATAGTTTCGTGCAATATCACTACTCCTTGCATGATATTCCTACCTGGCATGAAGGCAGTCTGCATTGGGCTCACCACTGTTTTAGGGACCATATTTAGGCTATTTGTGCCCACTTTTGTGAATATTTTGAAGCTCACATTTAGTACACAAATTGGTCTATATTGCTGAATTTTTGTCACACCTTGAATTTTTGGAATTAAGGTAATGATTCCAAAATTCAAGCTGTAAAGATCGAGAGTCTCCCTATGGAGATCTGCAAAGAGGTGTGGAAGGTCATCCTTAATAACTCCCCAAAACACCTGATAGAATTCCGCAGGGAATTCATCTGGGCCTGGAGCTTTATTATGCTCCATCTGGAAGACTGTATCCCTCACCTCAGATTCGGTGAACGGACTAATTAGGATATCATTTTCTTCCGGGGATACTTGTGGAATATCTAAGCTATGGTCTTCCACTAGTGTGATCGCAGAATGTTCAGGTGACCCAAAGAGATTCTTATAATAATTTGTGATATGGCTTTAGAGGCACTCATCACCAACCACAGTACCTGGATCATTTTTAAGTTTGTAGATATGTTGCTGACGATGTTTCCCATTAGCCACAAGATGAAAGAACCGAATGTTAGCATCACCCACCAATAGGGTTTTAACTTTGGCTCTCTCATACCATTTTAGTTTCTCTTCTCTCAAAAGGTAGACTAAACGCTCTTTCAGATAATGTTTAAGATTAATTTCTTGATCAGATAAGGAGATGCACTCCGCTTTCTTACCAAGATTCTCTAAAAGAGCTAAGAGAGTTTGCTTCTCTTTTCTGTATGACCCTGCTGTATGTTTAGCCCAGCCTCTTAAATGTTGTCTGAGTCTTCTGATCTTTGACTGTCAATGTTCCAGAGGAGTTGATCTAGAACATTTAGATTGCTAGATATTAGCAACCATGTTATAAAATCCATCCCTTATCAACCATCCCCGCTCGAATTTGAAAGGTCGGTTTTGGGACTGGTGAGTCAAGGCACCTGTGTTGAGTACCAGGGGAGTATGGTCTGAAATATTCCTATCTCTAGATTATACCATCGTTAGTGGATACTGATCTTCCCACTCTGTACTGACGAGGACTCTATCTAGCTTTTCAAAAGTTGGGTTATCCCCTGACCCTGCCCAAGTATATTGACGGTCTGACATCACAATCTCCTTGAGATTTAGAGACTCAATGACAGCATTGAAAAGATTAGGCTATTTGGGTTCGAAATCCCTAGAACTCTTTTTCTCTGGAGCTCTCATTATATTGAAATCCCCTCCTAACATATACGAAAGGGACTCCTTAGAGCAAGTATTGGCTAATTCAGCTAGGAAAGCACCCTTGTTTTGTGATTGCGCTGGCCCATAAACTGAATATAGCACAAATTTGAAGTCATTGTTTTTGCATCTTAGGGTGAATTTTACATAGAAATCTCCCTCATCAATGGCTCCAATATCAAAAACAGTCAGATCGACACCAAGCAGTATGCCTCCCGATCTACCATGAGGCGTCATGGTATTCCATAGGAACTCTTGTCCACCACAAAAATTTTTGAGGACGTGATCCGGAAATGAGTCCCGTCCTGTTTCAGAGAGAGCCATAAAATTAATTTGCTCCTCCTTAACTAATTCAGCCAAGAACCGATGTTTAGCCAAGTCTTCAAGACCTCTGCTATTGCAGAAAATTCCTTTCATTTGAAATTAATTTTAGAGGGGGTCTTTGGCTTTCTAAGAAGTCTGCCTTTGTTTGTATTTCTGGCATTATGATATTTTTTCTTACGACAGAGAGGAGAGAGATCTATGATTTGATCATTCTCCTTGTCCAGCATATTCTCCTTTAGATTACTACTAACGTGGCTAAGAAATGCTTTAAGTCGCTCTTCCTGTTCATCATCACTTTCAAGGTTTGTGTAATTGAAATTGCTCTTCTTTTGATTAGCGCAAAGGACCAACCTATCTACCTCTAGGTTTTTAATGACTGCTACCTCCGAGAAGCCTAGGTTGATGCCTACCCTACCAAGGTTTGAAATAACTTTCAAATCTGAAAAGCTAGTAAAGGAAGAGTTGAAGCCTTGATCGTTCCTAGGTCGATATGAAACATTTCCGTTCTTATTGTTTTCGTAGGAGATAAATGCTTGCATTGCTTGATGCAAAATGACATACCGCTATTTTATTTGTATTATTGTTTCTATTCAGCAATGTAAGCCCTGTAGTTGCATCTCTCCTCTTCTACCATTGTTGTGTGCCCTTTTTGATCTAATGTGCCTCTTTTGATCTAATCCACACAAAAACGAATGTGTGGACGATAGGAAAAGGACCGCCGGGCAGACAACCTGTCTACAAGATCGTCGTCACAAGATCGTCATCATACAAAATGGTCAACTTGCCATCCAAAATGGTCAAACTTTTGTGTCTTATGATATTTGTTCTGAATAGATACTTTCATGTAGGGACAAAAGACTATCTTAAGCGTGTCACCGACATGGCGTGGTAGAATAGATAGTTGCAGTAAACACGGGTGTTGTAGTACTAGCTATGTTATTCCGATTTTACATCAGAATTTTAGTTATATTCTACTTGCTCATTCTTTTTGAAAACACCTGAGCCTGATCTCCATGACTGTTAATACCACAAACATCGTTTTTTGATTAAATGTCACTTTAATATCGTTATTTAATTTCTAAAGCATTGTTATCTGCACCTGCGATTCGTGTGTTTTTAGTATAAAAGTTTGGTTATCCCGTAGCAACGCACGGGCATTTATCTAATACCATAAACTAACATGCAAGGCAAATTCATAGAGATATGTACATAATATACAGAATACCATACAGTAATTATGTATATAACAGATTTATGTTTTAGAAAATCCTGCAGCAACGGAGATATACTCCTAGTTCTGTGTAATATAACAATTGTACTAAATATAGCAAGGAAATCAAAATAATCTTTAGATGAATCTAAAATTTTGATTCTCACTAAAAAAGAAATGTAATAGAAAAATATAGGACAAAAAAATAAATCTACTTGGTTTCAGACTCGGTACAAGACCAAATCACCATTATCTGTCCCTGCCGAAGGCGAAGCAATGTTCCCAAAGATTGTTCAGGAACACCTAAAGTTCTATGGGAAGACCAGGGCTTGCAAAAATTGGTCAATGACCATCTTATTTGAAAATGATTTGCATTGGTAACTATGTTCTTAGCTACACGTCAACCAGTTTGCGCGTGATTCAAAGGAATGCACACTCTATATGCGTTTCCCAAGACATTAGGAAGCTCCCCTACAATTACGGTCAACTTGATGATGATGCCTATTGTCATATTTTTACGTTAATTAGGCTTATATACTTTATACTATATATAGGGATCGACGTTGCTATGCTGACCAACAGCACCATGTGCCCCCATATATATCCGATCAGATCAAAGAGAGCTTGAGACACCATCATCCTAGTTGCGGTTGCCACTGAAAATGAAGCTTTCTATCATCACGGATCAGCAAACACCACCCAACAATAGCCAAAATGCTAGTGCCAATCAGCAGAAACAAGAAGTCACGTTGGAGCTCCGCATGTACATCCTGCTGCTGGCCTTGCTGGTGGCCACGGTGACCTACTACGCCGCCGGGTTCATCCTCCCGCGGGATGTCTGGCAGGACACGGCCACTGGCCACCTCGCCGTTGACATCATTATCCGGGACACACACCACAAGTACGTGGCCTTCTTCTACTGCAACGCCACCGCGTTGGCCGCGTCGCTCGTGGTCATCGTCGGCATCCTCGTCCTCGACTACCTTGACGACAAGCAGCAGGAGAAGAAACACAGGATCGCCCTTGTGACGCTGCAGGCGGCCATGGTGTTGGACCTGCTCAGCCTCTTGGGAGCCTACGCTGCCGGCAGATGCTGGGACACCTTCACCACTATCTACTCCTCGCTGATGGTAGACTTCGTCTTGGCCTACCTCGTCACTCAGATGGCGGTGGCCTCATGTTTCACCGGCTCCGGTTCTGGCTCTGTCGGCGTCCAAGAACGGCACCGTGGCAAGGCGATTGCGTCGGTGCCTGCCAAGAACGCCGACTCTGGCTCCGGTGGCGTGACGACTGAGGTCGAAGAAGAACACCGGAAAGTGGAAGAACGATCCCGCAAGATCCAAATGCTTCTGGCGACGTTCGCCGTGAGCATCACGTACTTGGCCGGGCTGAGCACGCCAAGGGGCTTCTTCTGGGACACTGCCGGCGCCGGCCACGGCCCCGGCGACGCCATCCTCATGGATCGCCACGGCACGCGCCTGGCAGTGTTCTTCGTCTTCAACACCACGGCATTCCTCGCGTCCCTGCTCAACATCGTGGTGCTTCTGGACATGAGGCTCCGCAAGATCAATGCCTACGGGTTCATCATTGTAGCGCTGTTCAACCTCATCGTCGCCTCCATTGCCGGCAGGTGCAGGCAGGCCGATATCACCGTCTACGTGTTCAGCCTCATCCCTGCCGGTGCCGTTCTGCTGTACATTTCGTTCCTCTGGTGGCGACCATCACCAAGGGACAAGGAGAAAGCAGTGAACAAGGCTCGTTCTCTAGTCCTGCTGTTCGTCACTCTGGTGGTGACGATCACCTACCAGAGGGGGTTGGATCCACCGGGCAGTGTCTGGCACGCAAATATCTGCGGCCACAAGGCCGGCGACCCGAACTCGAAGCCGTCGAAACAGAAGAACTGCAGAAGGCGAAAGAGCGGTAACGCAAGGTCCTGATGCTTGTCGTGATGTTCGCCGAGAGCATCACGTACTTGGTCGGGCTGAGCACGCCAGGGCGCCTCTTGGACAGCGCCGGCGCCGGGCACCGTCGTCCCAGCAACTCTATCCTCAAGGACCGTCACAACACGCGCCTGGTAGTGTTCTTCGGTTTCAACACAATGGCATTCATCGCGTCACTGCTCATAGTCAAATCCGCATCACAACATTGCTCATCCTGCTACTACTTTTCTTTACGTATTATCAACCCATGGAATTAGGTCAATTACTAGGAGTTCTGCCCGTAGGCCAGCACAGAAAATAAAATGAGTTCCAACTTAACACCAAGCATATGGGAAAATATAACGAGAATAAAGTTCTGACTAAGTAGAGAGCTAATAAATCTAGATGCCAACCATTCATTGGAACCGAAGAAATGCAAAGCTGATGTCTCAAGGTGCAGTCCAGCAGAGACTACCTCGTCCCGTAGATCACCACGCCACTGCAATTGTGCCCACTGTCAGAGCCAGTGAGTTCCCTGAACAGTATGTGCAAAAAATATTTAGGTCTACATTTATCAAAAACCACTTCATTTCTCATTATCCACACAGTCTAACAAAGTGCCACTGCTGCTGTTAATAACAATTTGTTTTATTCTTTATTAGGCTTCTTTATATTTAAGAGGGTGATGTTGGGGAATAACTTTGACATACAAACACCCTTTCCAAACTTTGGAATCAAACATTTCATTACAAACATTTGAGATACTGACATGTGCAGCGAAGATAACACAAATACTTCGCTGCACGTATTCCCAACTCCGCTTATGTAATTCCACATCTTTTAAGATTAACTGGCGAAGAAGACTTCGCTACAATCTGGGGGCTCAGCGAAGACGACGTGGATACTTCGCTGTGACTATCAAACTTTGTACATATGATTTCACATGTTTCAGGTTACCCAGCGAAGATAACTTCGCTAGGCTGTTGACGACCAGCGAAGCCAACATGGAGGCTTCGCATGAAGAGTCTGTGAGGTTTTTAGTTAAGTCAAGAAATTATGATCAAGTCCAGAGTTGCTTAAGAAGACAAAAGGAGAAGGGCGAAGTGTGTTACACCACTTCACCGATGTGCTTTCTAGCTAAATGTATAGGAAGTTCCATGGCTAATTTGGTAAGATTTCTTGAATGGCGAAGTCAGGGGGGTCTATAAATACCCCCTGTGATGTAAACTTTTGGAATAATGAAAGACAATCGCGACCAGCATATTGTTTTCATGTAGGGTTATGAGGGTGCTACGCTAGCTAGAAAACAAAAATTTTTGACCTCATAAACCAGGATCTACTGCTAGCTACAGGTTACGGGATTACCACTAGACGCGCAGGTGCAGCGGAAGATGACTCGATATAGTCGTACGCGTCGCAGCAGGCAGTGTGGTTGCATGGTCGTCTGTGTCCTCAATCCTCTCACGTGGTTCATCCTTGCACTCCAAGTGTAGCACCTCCAAGGTATCCACACATGCGGGGAAGAAGCGTCGCGCCTTGGACTGCTAGGTCCGCGAGAGTAACAGGGAGACATCGGCGTGAGGTGGGCGGTGGTTGGATTAGGGTTCACCTTAAGCACCCCCACCCCTTCTGGTTATATAGCCTTGCTAATGGGATTTTTTCAGATAAGGCCCATTAGCATCCCTCCTTTAAGGTTTCCACTAACGCCCAATGTTTGGGCCCATCAGCAGTCTCTAGGGTATATCTCTAACAATCTCCCACTTGCACTAGAGACAATCTCTAAGCCAAGTTTCAATGCTTCATCCCATTAAGTGTGTGACCCTATGGGTTCACGTGTAAGTAGACATGGTCCGAGTACTCTTACTCAACCAATAATTGATAGCGGCCTCTAGCAAGACATATCAACCCCTAAGTACACGTAAAGATCATATCTGACGAACCACCACAACGTTAAGTCCATGCTATTCCCTTTGCCTCATGATATTTGGTCTAGTTCCAAGCCGACCACTCTTTCTCGATCTGTGACTCGGAATCCAATTGCTTAACTCTTTAACCTTAGCACGGCCATGCATTTCTAGATCTGATCACTCGAGGGGCCCAGAGATATCTCTCTTGTGAACAGAGGGGCAAATTCCATCTTGACTAACCATTACTTGCAGCATGCTTCCCATCAAACCTGAAAACTACCTTTATAACTACCTAGTTATGGAGTAGCGTTTGATAGTCCCTAAGTAAGATGTTTCACATCTCAAGCACATGTGTTAGCCTCAGGTCTGAGGACATAGCATACATGTTTGTGTATTGTGAGAATACTTCACACCTTCTCACGGTTCGGTCAGTCCAGCACCATATCTCCATATGTGCCCACATTATTGATGACATCACCATGACCTATGACTTGTGAAACATAGTCATCGACCAATACATGTGCTAGTCATTAATATCGACTAGGGACAATTCTAGAATAACCATAAAAGTACGAGTTTCACAAACAATTCACATAATTGTTGATCAATACAAGTTGCCTTCCATATGGATATTCAACTGCACAAAACGCTCAAGGCATAAATCATGAATACATAAATTAATCATCTATATGATTGTAGGTATCTAATACCCATAGCCCTCATGTGTGCCTCATGCTTAGGCTGTGGAAGAGCCTTTGTCAAAGGATCTACTACATTCAAATCCGTATGTATTTTGCACAATTTGATCTCTTCTCGTTTCACAAACTCTCGAATGAGATGAAACTTTCGGAGTACATGTTTGTTCTTTTGGTGATCCCTAGGTTGCTTAGCCTGTGCAATCGCCCCATTGTTATCACAATGTAAATTCAATGGGCCAGACGCATTTGGAAACATACCAAGCTCAATTAGGAATCTCCTCAACCAAACACCTTCCTTTGTAGTGCCAGAAGCTGCAATGTACTCAGCTTCTGCTGTACAATCAGACACCGTCTCCTGCTTGGAACTTTTCCAGCTAACTGCACCACCATTTATTGTGAACACAAAACCTAATTGAGATAGTAAATCATCCCCGTCGGTTTGGAAGCTAGCATCGGTGTCACCGTTTACAACGAGCTCCTCCTCACCTCCATAGATTAGGAACACATCCTTAGTCCTTCGCAAGTACTTTAGGATGTTCTTAACAAGCATCCAGTGAGGTTCACCGGATTGGCTTGGTACCTGCTCGCAACACTTAGAGCACATGAGACATCTGGGCGAGTACATATCATGGCATACATGATGGAACCAATGGCCGAAGCATATGGAACCTTACTCATGCGGTTGTGCTCTTCATCTGATGAAGGACACTGCTTGTCACTAAAGCACATACCATGTGACATAGGCAAGAACCCTTTCTTGGACTGTTCCATGTTGAATAGTTTCAACACCTTGTCAATGCACGTGTCTTGGCTTAATCCTATTAGCCTTCTAGACCTATCTCTATAGATCTTAATTCCCAAGATGTATGCCGCTTCTCCTAAATCGTTCATAGAAAAAGTATTATTCAGTGAAGTCTTTACAGATTGCAACATAGGAATATCATTCCCAATCAATAGTATGTCATACACATACAAGATCAGAAACACAATAGCGCTCCCACTTACCTTATGGTAAACACAAGGTTCTTCTTCATTCTGACGGAAGCCAAACCCTTTGACTACCTCATCAAAATGAATATTCCAACTCTGAGATGCTTGCTTTAACCCATAAATAGATTTCTTAAGCTTGCATATCTTTCCAGCATTATTAGGATCAACAAAACCTTCGGGCTGTATCATATACACGTCCTCTTCTAAATACCCATTCAGAAAGGTTGTTTTAACATTCATCTGCCATATCTCATAATTGAAATATGCAGCAATTGCTAGAATGATCCGAATAGATTTAAGCATCGCTACCGGCAAGAACGTCTTGTCGTAGTCAATTCCTTGAACTTGCTAAAAACCTTTTGCGACAAGTCGAGATCCATTCCCGTCCATATCCTTCTTCTTCTTCTTCTTAAAGATCCATTTGCTCTCTATGGGTCTAACCCCATCAGGCAGGTCAACCAAGTTCCAAACTTGATTGTCTCCGTGGAATCTATCTCGAATCTCATGGCACTTTGCGATTTCTCGGAATCTGGATCCATCATAGCTTCCGCATAATCCGCAGGTTCGTCATCATCTAACAATAACAAATCCCCACGCAATGCATAAAGTCTCGCTGATCTTCGTGGTTGTGGCGATGTCTCCACTGCCACGGGTGTCTCAGCTTGTTCTGCTACATTAGCATCACTCGTAGAGTCAGTCCCTACTGGCTCATCTTGAACTTCTTCAAGATACACCTTTTGTCCATTCTTTTCTCTTTTGAGAAACTCTTTCTCTAAAAAACACTATTTCGAGTAACAAACACTTTGCCCTCTGATCGGTTATAGACATAATACCCTAAAGTTTCCTTTGGATATCCCACAAAAAACACTTGTCCGATTTGGGTGTTAGTTTATCTGATATAAGTCGTTTAACATAAACTGCACAACCCCAAATTTTCAGAAAAGACAAACTCGGACTCTTACCAGTCCACATCTCATATGGTGTCTTGACTACGGACTTAGATGGTACCCTATTCAACGTGAAAGCGGCTGTTTCTAGAGTGTATCCCCAAAACGATAAAGGTAGGTCCGACTGGCTCATCATAGACCGAACCATGTCCAACAAGGTCTGATTATGTCGCTCAGACACGCTATTTCTCTAAGGCATTCCAGGTGGCGTAAGCTGTGGAACAATTCCACAACTCTTAAGATGATTGCTAAACTCTTGACTTAGATATTCGCCTCCACGATCAGATCACAAGGCCTTGATCTTCTTGCCACGTTGATTCTCTACTTCATTCTGAAATTCTTTAAACTTTTCAATTGTTTCAGACTTATGCTTCATTAGGTAGACATATCCATATCTACTAAAGTCATCAGTAAAAGTTATGAAGTATTGAAATCTGCCTCTAACTGTCGTGCTCATTGGTCCACATACATCACTATGTACAAGTTCCAACAAGTCAGATGCCCTCTCAGGAAATCCTTTGAATGGCGCCTTGGTCATCTTGCCTAGCAAGCAAGCCTCACATGTCTCTATGATTCAAAATCAAACGAAGTTAGAAGACCATCATCATGGAGCTTCTTCATGCGATTCTCACTTATATGACCCAAACGACAATGCCACATATAGGTAGGACTTAACTCATTAAGCCAAGGCCGTTTAGCACTAACATTACAGACAAGTGCATCATCAAGATTTAAAATAAATAACCCATTCACAATGGATGCAAAAGCCACAAACACATCATTCTTTGAGATCACACAACCATTGTCTTTACTCGCAAATGAATAACCATCCTTTATCAAGCATGAAGGTGACACAATGTTTCGACTTAAACTAGAAATAAAATAACAACTATTCAATTCCAAAATAAATCCTGACGGCAAGGGAAGTTGCATCGTCCCGACGTTCAATGCAGCAACTCTTGCATTATTGCCCTCGCGGAAATCAACTTCTCCTTTCTCCAAGCTTCTACTTCTTATCATTCCCTACATCGTATTGCAAATATGAGCAACCAATTCGGTGTCAAATACCCAAGAATTGATATAAGAGTTAGTGAGGAAAATGTCTGTAACATGGACAACAAGAGTACAAGCAGTAGCAGTACCTTTACCGCCGCCATCCTTCTCTAAGGACGCCAAGTACTCCTTGCAGTTCCTTTTCCAGTGACCTTTTCCCTTACAATAAAAGCAACCTGAATTTGCAGATGGTCCAGCCTTGGTAGCAGATGGGTTTGTCTTAGAGATCTCATCTTTAGCCTTGCCCTTCTTCTTCCTCCAAGAATTTCCCTTCCTCTTAAAACGAGGTCGGTTCTGGATTGCCAACACTTGGCTACTGCCGGCACCTTTCTTGATGTCAGCCTCTGCTGTTTTTAGCATGCCACACAGTTCATTCAAGCCCCTCTCTGCTCCATGCATATGGTAGTTTGAGATGAAGTTTCCATAGCTGGCCGGAAGCGATGCAAGAATAAAATCAGTAGCTAACTCTTGGCCAATTGGGAAGCCTAGCTTCTCCAACCTCTGAGTGTAACCAACCATCTTGATTACATGTGGACCAACAGCTGTGCCCTCTGCTAGCTTGGTTTCTGCAAGCGCCTTAGAGACATTGAACCTTTCAGTCCACGCTTGAGTTTGGAACATATCTTCAAGCGCTATGATCATATCATCCACTGAATGATTGTTGTCAAACTGCCTCTGCAGATCAGGTTCCATACAAGCAAGCATGAGGCAACTCACTTCAAGATCCGCATCACATGCTTTCTTGTAAGCATTTTTCTCAGCAGCAGTTGCATTTTCATCAGGCTCATCTGGTAATGGGATGTCTAGAATTTCTTCCTTTTTCTCAGCCCTGAGAACAATTCTCAGGTTGCGGATCCAATCCGCGTAATTTGTTCCATTCAACTTATCTTTCTCAAGAATTGTACGCAAAGAAAATGATTGATTGCGAGCGGCCATCTACAACAAAAGTAATGCAAAATACTAAGACAATGTATTCATGATGGAGTAAATCACATTAATCATTTAACAGAATCTACTCCCACTAAAATCAATATCCCTCTATTGATACTTAGTGATTTAGGATCCACAACTACCAAGTTAACTAGTGAGCTTTAGCATCACCGCTAGACAACAAGGTAGATCGGTAGGCAATGCTTGCCAATCATATCACATATGATTCCTGTTGTTGGGTGACATCTCTATGTCTCAGCGCCCAACCTCCATATCCCAAAGTCCTTAACCATTAAGTTGACTTTGTCTAAGTTAACAAACCCTTTTGTGTGTAAGTGTTCGACACAAACTTGTCATGTCAAGGAAAACTAGTGGCACCCTAATTTTATAGACCTACCACTAATTATACAGGATATGTGACAATGCTAGGTCTGGGAGGATATGTAAACTTAGATATTTGTGAGGGATCGTTCTACTTCAATGATCGCAAGCATGAATAGTAATAAATAAAAGTAGAACAACTAATGAGAATCACATTCACACATAGTGACATGGTATGGCCCTTAATCAAATGGTGATCTCCATCTCCATCATCTTGTCCATCATGGTGATCTCCATCTCCATGATCTATGTATGCCATCCTTCTTGTGATGAGTGCTCCAAGAACTATTTTACCGCAAGCTATACTAATTACATAGTCGCATAATCACAAGATGGTGCGCAGGCCAATACATCAAATGGCAACACATGTGGCTCCAGTCGTGTTGCTTACATGACACGTAGGCCATGAATGAATTACATACATACAGATGGATCATACCATTCACATCATACCCTGCAAAAACAAGTTAGGCATAGAACGATTCTATGCGTGTACAACTGGTAGTAACGGCGGTCCCGCTATGAAAATTGGTGTGAAAATCTCATCAGATTGATCTCATCAACCTGAATCCGAACCATTTAGAGTCCCTCTATTTTGGCTGATTAAACTCAGGTGGCAGATTAAACCAACCGATATGAGTAGATCGTTACACGGCCACGCATCAAGAGCACGAAAATAGATTGAGTTTCCATCTACCACCCCGTTTCACAGATTGATCTAATCAAACCATGCAACCAAGACTAGCAGATCGCATCTACTATCTCTGCATAAAATCTATATGCCAAAATCCAAACCTATAACGAATAGCTATGGCTCCGATACCACTGTAGGGTTATGAGGGTGCTACGCTAGCCAGCAAACAAAACTTTTCGACCTCATAAACCAAGATCTACTGCTAGTTACAAGTTACGGGATTACCACTAGACGCACAGGTGCAGCGAAAGATTACTCGATGTAGTCGTACGCGTCGCAGCAGGCAGTGCAGTTGCGTGGTCGTCTGTCTCCTCAGTCCTCTCACGTGGTTCATCCTTGCACTCCAAGTGTAGCGCCTCCAAGATATCCACACATACGGGAAGAAGCGTCGCGCCTTGGACTGCTAGGTCCGTGAGAGCAACAGGGAGACGTCAGCGTGAGGTGGGCGGCGGCTGCATTAGGGTTCACCTTGGGCGTCCCCACCCCTTCTGGTTATATAGCCCTGCTAATGGGCTTTTCCCAGAAAAGGCCCATTAGCATCCCTCCTTTAGGGTTTCCACTAACGCCCAACGTTTGGGCCCGTCAGCAGTCTCTAGGGCATATCTCCAACATTTCACCCTACTTGTCTGTGTGTGATTTCATCACCCAACATCTGGCACCATCCATTTGTCTGATCGAAGACACCCATGACCACCATGCGGATGCAAAATGGCAAGACTCAGCAAAAAAGCAACTTCGGCTGGAGACAATTCAAACCAAGACAAAGACCCACTTTTGAAAGATGAGACAGAAACAGAAAACAGATGCTTACAAGAAGATGAAGAAACTCAGAATGAAGAAAGAACACTCAAAGAACTCGAACAACAACTCATCATCAAGAGAAAACAGCTAGAGGAAGCAAGAGCGAAGACAAGAGAAAAATCCTTAAGGCAAAAAATCACAGAAGCAGAGGCTGAACTAAGAAAGATCAACAATGAAATAGAAAACGAAAGCGAAGTCATGATTCAAGATCCAAACTCAGCAAATAAGAACACCAACAGCAAAGAAAACCAAAGTCAAATAGCAACAATTGATACAGAGTCGCCCTTGTCAATTGACATTCAGCTAGCAAAGTGGCCAGCAGGCTTCAAATTCAATATCATCCCAACCTATAATGGCATGTCCAACCCAAGACAATTTCTTAGGAGCTTTGAAGCAGCAGTAGCATCAAGCGGAGGAGATGCGAACACCCTAGCGAAGTCGCTCATCATGGCAGTAAAAGGACCAACGCAGCATTGGTACTCTTCGCTAAAACCAAGGTCAATCAAATCCTGGGATCAGCTTCGCACAACTTTGCTCCTAGACTTCCAAGGCCTACAAAGAGTCAAACTCACCAGTGATGATCTTTTCAACATCAAGCAGCAACCAAAAGAACCATTGAGCCAATATTACAAAAGATTTGTACAAACAAAAGCTCAAATACCAAACATACTAGACGAAGTTTTCATCATTACAGCAATCAAAGGACTACGAGTAGGCCAACTCTCATCACATTTCAAAAGGGAAAGACCAACCATAGTGGAAAAGTTATATGAAGAAATAAGAAAATACTATGACTCCGACAAAGACTACAGAAAAAGAATAGAAGAAGAAAACATAGAAAGAAACATGTTAAGATCAAATAACAATCCCTAACGCCCAAGAACAAATGCTAAGCGAAGACCATTTCAGAGGATAAATAACATCAACAGCATGAACGAAGCTGCCGATTAAGGTTCAAGATCAAACAATCAAAGAAATTTTCAAAACAACAGAAGTTACAAGGAAAACTTCCAGCAAAGGGCAAATTATAACAACCAAAGCAGAAACTTTGAAAGGAAAATTTTGAGGCTCGAAGAAATGTACTGCATCATACATGGCAAAGGGGCTGGTCATACATCGAAGATGTGCCCAAGAGTAAAGAAAAGCATTGAAGAAGTACAAGAAGAAAATAGAGCAACTTCGCAGCTAAAGGTTGTCAATCATCTGGCTCCCCAAAGAACAAGTTACTTGCCAATAACCTACCCTCAGCACATGTTGCCACCACCTTCGCCAATCTATAATTGCCAATCGCTAGCAGCGTGCCCACACAATCAATGGGGCCCAAGTCAGCAGCAAAGTTTCTACCCTGAAAGTTCAGTAGCAAATAGCAACCACCAAATTCAATACAACAACAACACGCCCAAAGCGTCAACAAGCAACATAAACGCAGTCATCCTAAGCAAAGGCAGAATTATGACAATCTTCGGAGAAAATAGCATGGAGCTCGATACAAGAAATGAAAGAAGAAATTATTTCAGAAGAGTAAACTCCATAGCAGTCAAAGGTCCATTCAAGAAAACAAGATGGTCCCACATGCCAATCACATTCTCAGAACAAGATCTCAAACTCAAAGATTACCCTCATAAGGACGCAATGGTCATAGAAGCAAACATTGAAGGTTGGGCAGTGACAAAAATTATAATAGATAGTGGCAGCTCAGCAGACATCATATTCACAAGAAATTTAGATGCAATGCAAATTGACAGAAAAACTTTGGGAAGAGCCGAACACCCATTAGTTGGCTTTGGCGAAAAGAAAATACACTCTATTGGTTGAATCGTCTTGCCAGTATCATTCAGAACAGTGAATAATGCTAGAACCGAGCAAATAGCATTCGATGTTGTCGAAATGCATAGCCAATACAATGCAATATTTGGAAGGGAAAGTCTAAACGCTTTCGAAGCCATAGTAAGTTACCCATACTTATGCATGAAGATGCCAATAGTCAATGGCATCATAACCGTCTTCGACGATCAAACAAAGGCAAGAAACATAGAAAGAGACGCAAGCCCAGCCTTCAAAAATATCCACATGATACAAGAAGAAGAAGACGATGAACTTGAAACTAAAAACGCAAAAACACAAGAAAAAGCGAAGCCTTGCGAAGATACAAAGAAAGTACCAATCGACCCAATGGTGCCAGAAAGACAAGTTATCATCGGCACAAATCTATCGAAAGAAGAAGAAAAAAAGATAATACAAGTCCTGCGAAGTAATAAAGACATCTTCGCCTGGTCTGCACAAGACATAGGAGGAGTAAGCAGGGATGTCATAGAACACAAGTTAAACATCAACCCAAACTTTAGGCCAAAAAAGCAAAAACTCAGAAAGTTGTCGGAAGACAGAACACAAGCTACAAAAGTTAAAGTTCAAAGATTGTTAGATGCAAAAGTCATAAGAGAAGTCCAATTTACAACTTGGCTCGCAAACATAGTCATGGTGCAGAAGAAAAATAAAAGGTGAAGAATGTGCATAGACCTTACAGATCTCAACAAGACATGCCCAAAAAACAACTTTCCACTACTAAGAATAGACACTTTGGTAGATCAGGCAGCAGGAAGTGAAATGCTTAGTTTCCTTGACTGCTATTCAGGCTATCATCAGATCTAGATGAAAAAAGAAGATGAAGAGTACACAAGTTTCATCACCCCATTCGGAACCTACTATTTCCAAAGAATGGCTGAGGGGCTTCACAATGCAGGAACAACTTTCATCAGAATGACATCCACAGTTCTCAAAGATCAAATAGCAAGAAATTTACTTGCATATGTTGATGACTTGGTAGTCAAGAGTAAGAAAAGAGCAGACCATGTCAAAGACTTACAAGAAACCTTCTCAAATCTCAGAAAAGCAAACTTAAAGTTGAACCCAGAAAAATACACATTCGAAGTTCAAACAGGCAAAATTTTGGGGTGCATTGTATCTGCAAAAGGGATCGACCCGAATCTAGAGAAGGTAAAAGCAATACTGAACATGCAAGTACCAAGAAACATCAAGGACGTCTAAAAGCTCACAGGAAGATTAGCTTCGCTAAACAGATTCATATCCAAATCAGCGGAGCGAAGTCTCCCCATATTTCAATCACTGAAAGGGAAAAAGGAAAAATTCAGCTGGGGTCTAGCACATCAAGAAGCTTTCGAAGAAATAAAAAAGCATCTATCCAATCCCACAACTTTGGCAACACCTGACCCAACGGCAGATCTACTACTATATGTGTCAGCAAACGAAAGTACATTTAGCGTAGTACTGATACAAGAAAAAGATAATGAGCACTTAACAAGACAAATTCCAGTATACTTTGCATCCGAAGCTTTGTCTGGATCAAAAATTTTCTATTCAAAAATTGAGAAAATTGTATACGCAGTACTTATGGCATCCATAAAGTTGAAACACTACTTCCAAGCACACAAAATAAGAGTGCCAACAAATCGACCCCTCAAAAAAGTGCTACAAGGCTGCAAGTCCTCAGGAAGACTAGGAAAATGGGCTGCAGAACTATCCCCATACTTCATTAAATTTAAGAAAAGAATAGCAATCAAATCTCAAGTGTTGGCCGACTTCGTAGTAGATTGGACACCTTCAAAGTACAATTAAGAAAGAATGGAGCAACCAGAATGGATAATCTATTGCAATGGTGCTTGGGGCTTCGCGGGCGCAGGAGCAGCAGCAGTCATAACCTCACCTTCTGGAATCAAACTCAAATACGCAGCAAGACTAGACTTTCAATGCACCAACAACATTGCAGAATATGAGGCAGTATTACTAGGACTTCGCAAAGCAAGAGCAATGGGAATCCAAAAGCTAATAATCAAGACAGATTCTCAAGTAGTGGCTGGGCATATAGAGAAAAATTACAAAGCAAGAGAACCAGAACTAGCAAAGTATCTCCAGCTACTGAGAGACCAAGAAAAATACTTCGCAGGATTCACAGTGAAAAGCATATCAAGAAATGACAACATAGATGCAGACAAAATCGCAAAAGCCACCGCCCAAAAGTTAGAGTTACCACCAGAAGTATTCTTCCAAACTATCACCGAAGCCTCAACAAAAACAAAAGTTGAACAACCAAAAGAAGTACACATCATAGAAAGCGAAGACTGGAGGGCTCCAATTATGGCGTTCCTCAAAGGATTTTATGAGCCAAAAAATGAAGTTGATGAAGTAATAATGGAGCAGAAGACCAGAAGCTACAAAATCATCAACGAAGAACTATACAAAGAAGGAGTTTGCCAACCACTACTAAAGTGCATCTCGAGAGAAGATGAGAAAAAACTGTTGAAAGAAATACACGATGGAATCTCTACATGTCACGCCGGGGCTATATCAATAGTTGGAAAAGCCTTCAGACAAGGGTTTTTCTGGCCAACTGCCCAAAGTGACAGCAAAGAAATCATTCAAACTTGTCACAATTACCAAATGGCAGGAAGTAAAGTCAATGCTCCAGGAACAAACCTACTACCAATTGAACCAACTTGGCCGCTTGCAAGATGGGGAATCGACATTGTTGGAAAGTTACCTCCGGCTCAAGGCAACTACTAATACGCAATAGTTGTAGTTGAATACTTCACCAAGTGGATTGAGGTGAAACCAATCACAAACATGTCTTCCCATACAATGAAAAAATTCCTATGGCAAAACATCATATGCAAATTTGGGGTGCCAAGATACATCACCATAGACAATGGAACCCAGTTTGACAGTGAAGACTTCAGAGAATACTACCATTCAATGGGAATCAAACTTTGCTTCACATCAGTAACACATCCACAGTCCAACGGAGCAGTCGAAAGAGCAAATGAGATAATTTGCACTAGAATTTAAAAATGCTTAACAGACCTGAAGAAAGGAAAATGGGTCGACGAATTACCAAGAGTAATCTAGTCTCACAACACCTCAAAATCAAAGCCAACAGATTTTTGGCCATTGAAGTTACTTTACGGAGATGAAGCAATGACTCTCGAAGAAATAAAATACAAAGGTCCAAGAACAAGTATTTAAATAATCATAGAAGAAGACCAAGCAACAAGCAAAGATCTACTCGAAGAAGAAAGAAATAAAGCACTCAAAAATATCAAAAAGTACCAACTTAAAACATAGAAGTGGAACAACAAAAAAGTCAATCCAAGAAAGTTAGCACCAAGAGATTTCATCCTGAAAAGAAAAAGAGACAAAGACACAGTGGGAAAATTCCAGCAAAAGTGGGAAGGTCCTTTCATCATCATAAAAACAAACAAAGAAGGTTTGTATCACCTAGCAAATCTGAAAGGTGAGGAACTCAATCACACTTGGAACATAGAGCACTCCTCAAGTATTATCCATAGGCAAGACTACAAAGATTAGTTTATTTTTCAGCATAAGTAGAAGTAGAAATTCCCTTTGAGCAAATTTACATTCCTAAAATAATAACTGAGCTGCACTCTTTTTCCACTCAGGGGAAACCCTTCGAAGGGTGCATGGTTTTTTAACGAGGCAGTCGCTTTGTAAACCTCATGAAATATAAATGAGAAAGCAGTTTCCCCAAAGATGTCTTTACATTGCACAACCAAAAATACAAACGCCGGAGAGTATATCCAATATATACTCTAACATCGGCACAAATTTTGCAAAACTAAGTTAGCATCAATATTTTATTAAATCTAAAAATGCTAACTTATCCAACTCAAAATTGCTAAGGCAAATTTTTTGACTTTATTTTACTATGCTAAAATATTTTCAGCTTCTAAAGAAGCGTACGCGTCCACTTCGCTCGAAAAAGAAACGGACGGCGTTTCAAGATTTGCTAAGGCAAATTTTTTGACTTTATTTCACTAAGGTGAAATGTTTTCAGCTTCTAAGAAAGTGTACGCGTTCACTTCACTCGAAAAAGAAGGGATGGTGTTTCAAAATTTGCTAAGGCAAATTTTTTGACTTTATTTCACTAAGGTGAAATCACGCATCCACTTTGCTCGAAAAAGAAGGGACGGTATTTCAAAATTTGCTAAGGCAAATTTTTTAACTTTATTTCACTAAGGTGAAATGTTTTTAGCTTCTAAGGAAGCGTACACGTCCACTTCACTCGAAAAAGAAGGGATAGCATTTCAAAATTTTCTAAGGCAAATTTTTTTGACTTTATTTCACCAAGGTGAAATGTTTTTAGCTTCTAAGGGAGCGTACGCGTCCACTTTGCTCAAAAAAGAAGGGACAACGTTTCAAAATTTGCTAAGACAAATTTTTTGACTTTATTTCACCAAGGCAAAATATTCTCAGCTCCCAAGGAAGCGTACACGTCCACTTCGCTCGAAAAAGAAGGGACGGCGTTTCAAAAATTTGCTGAGACAAATTTTTTGACTGCTTCACTAAGGAGAAAATGCTCCAAGCTTCCAAGCGAAGTGCGCGGGTCCACTTCGGAAGAAAAGAAAGGGATGACATTTCGAAACTTGCTAAGGTAAAATTCTCGATTACAGGGACAACATTCTAAAATTTGCTAAGGAAAAGTACTCGATTACATGTTTCTAAGCAAAGTACATACGCAATTTAATTCAAAGCATTTATTCTGTACCCACTCATACAAGCGAAGGAAAACTCGCAAACTTCGCAATACAAAATGCCCTGCAATACAACCCACCCAATTATAAAAACGTGTTTACAAAAATTAGTCATCTTGAGAACTAACCACTTCGACAGCATCACCAAGTATGTCGCTCACAGCCTCGTCAATAATTTCATCTGCTTCACGGCGTAAATAGTACTCAAAACATTTGCCAACGAAGTACTTGATTCAGATGACTACAAAAAGAAGAAGTTAGAAAACAAAAAGTCCAACAACAAAAAGTTCGGACCAGACAATTACCTGTGCAAAGTTCATAAAATCAAAAACTCGACAGTTGGGAGGCCTGACATTATGGTATCGTTCATTCACATCTATAAATATTTGTAAGACAAAATCCCCAAAAGTTCAAGTTCAAAACAACGGAAGCGAAAATTACGAGCAAGAAAAACATTGACATCACATCCATTACACTTTGAACAAAAATCATAAAACTCGGCAGGATCGAAAACGAAGTTATCTTTACACATTAACAACAAAATGACATCTTCGACACCCTACACAGGCTCAGCATGAGGAACCTGCACAGGATGGACAAATAGTCAAATAACTTCCAAAATATATATTATAAAATCAACAACTCAGAACCACTGTATCTTAGGACCCTCTCATCTCACAAAAGGAAAACAGCTAAAGCCTAAAGACGGTCGCCACTAACATTGCTGGGCCCGGCACCGCTTCGACCTACATCATCAGCCTCCCTCTTCGCGGCTTCCTCCGCCTCCCTTCGAGCAGCTTCCACCTCCTTTGCAATTTGCTGACATGAAAAGGAAAGAAAAGTTAGATACGGAAACACAATAGAAAATAAAAACAATTAAGTGCAAAATTTACCCTCTGTAACTTCTCTCTAGCCTTGTCAAAGCAATGTGCCCGACCACCTGACCTCTAATACTGCTCAAGATACTTGTTGCACAAAACCTGTGTGGCCTTCGTCACATTGGTAAGCTCACTCACAGAAGGAAACCTATAGTTGGCATCACAGAGCTGCACAGTCAAAGGATCTTGACTCTATTTCATCAAATGAAACAGAGCACGAACAGAGTAGTACACTCCAATATCAACGCTAGTCTCAGTAACTCGAGACAAATCTTTGTATTGATGACAAAGGCAACAAAAGAAGCTATCGCGGTCACCAAGATCCCAACATTTTTTCTCAGGGTGAGCTCCAAACTTGTCAAAGCACTCAAAACAGGGTTCCCAAATCCGGTTGCAATTGTCAAAGAAAGACTTGTCCTGTTCCTGCAATTTTTTCTCGATACATCTCATGCCTTCCTTTAACTTCTCCTTATCTTTCGTAATCTTCCTGATATCATCCTATTTTTCTTCAATTCGAGAAAGAGCATCAGCTCTTTCCTTTTCTTTCTCGGCAAGTTGTATCTTCAAATTTTCAATTTCAACCTGATAGTCACGCTCGCGAAGAGCAAAATTTTTCTCCTTCTCCTCCAAACCCATTCGCAATCCTCTCATTAAGATAGAACCTTTATACATCATCGATAACCCCACATCAGCAACTTCAAGTAAGGGTTTCTTGGATATCTCAAGCTCAGCATCATGGACAGTAAAGGCCAAATCTATACACTTTGACAACTGAACCTCAGAAGTACAAGGCATCATCCGAAGTTTGTTAGGCCCAATACCAATGAACTTGAAGCTATCAAGACTTCAACTCTTCTCTTGACAAAACGCCAACCCACGCTTAAGAGCATCAGAAACCTCTCCTTCGCCAGCAGCAGGGATAACGGGAGTAGCAGGTTCTGGACTGTTAAATCTGCTCAAGTCAACACTCTTCCAAGGAGAAGACGGTGCATGAGGAAAGATAGTTTCTACAAGAAATGTTGAAAATTAAAAAAACAAAACAATTCAAATCAAAAAGAAACGCAAAGTCACAGTACTTACCGGTAGAAACGCGCTCACCCAAACTACATTCAACATTCTTCCCACTTTTAACATGAATAGTAGAATTAGATAAGCGCGCCAAATGATCATCGTTAGTTTCATCATCAAAAACTTCCTCACCACTATCCTCAAAGTCAAGAGTGCAAACTCTAAAGCCTCCAGTTCCCTTCAACATATTCTTGACACCAACTCTGCCAATCTCACCTGCAACTGGGAGGTCAACCAAAGTGGTTTTCCCAACATCAACATTTTTCTTCATGTGGCCCAGCAAAAGGGGCCTCAGCATAAGGCCTCGGCGAAGTCGATCCACCAACTTACTGAAAATCCCTAACTTGAGTCTCTCCTCCAGAGACCAAACTTGCTCCTACACCAACTTCACCAGAACCAACGGTAGAAGCACCACGAGCTTGCAAATTCTGTAAGTTTCCGTTAAGTGGAGTAAGTAATAGTGGAGCCAAACCACTAGAAGAGAAAGTCATACAAATTTTTCTCACCTCATCCTCAACATCTTGAGAAATAGGAAAACAAACATCATCACCATCACCACCACCTCTTACAACCCCAACATCACTCTTGCCACCAGCACCGACATTAGAAATAGGTTCCCTTCCATGTCCAAACTTCATTCAAGCACAGCATCAATCTCTTCAGCGTCCAACAAAACAGAAAGACTCTGATTCTTCTTCAACTTCTTAGAAACCTTTGCTAGAAACGCTAGACTTGCGCTTCTTCTCCTTAGCGTGAATAACAGTCTTCTTTTTACTTTGCCTCTTTTCACAAGCATAGGCAGGAGGAGGCCTTTCACCATATTCAACATTAGCAATTTCAGAAACCCTGTTCAAGCCCCTATAGTCACTCCCAAGAATCTTATCAATATTATTTTTCTCGCTCAACACATACTTGCCAAGCAAATCCTCAGCCCGGCTCTCCACAGATTTCAAAAATTCTTCATCAGAAGAAAATGTCCTCGGGCGATGAAAATCGTTATCCGGGTATTTGTAGTTCATACCCCAAACTTTCTTAGGACAAAACATTGAAAAAAACATCCTTTTTTCAATGGCCAAATTTTGGTAGCAGCATATTAGTCAACCAGATCCCTAGCATATTGTAGCGAAGCTGCACACTTGTACGCCTTCACAGCAGTCTTCGAGATCATGGAAGAAGGAAAAGACGGAGATAGCTTAAAATTCTCAATTTCCATTCTAGCGGCCATCAGATACTTCTTCATCATCCTCTTTGTAACAGGGTCCCGCTCCTCAACCATGGACACCTTATGATAGAACTAGTATCTTGACCAATCTCTAGTACCCCACTTATTCCGTGTTACTGGAGAAATCAGGACAGCGTTGCGGGCAGCCTTAAAACTTGAGCAAGAAAAATACTTAGCAAACACTCATCCCTCAAGCATGAACTCCTTGAACTGAGTATGCATCTCAAAAAGTTCACAAAAAGTTGTAATGTCAGCATTAGCCTCCTGCGATTTGACGGCCCAAACGAACTGAGCCAGTCTAACTACACCATTCAGAGTCAAATGGTGCATCTGAATGTTGAAAGCCTTCAACACATCCTCAACAAAGTCCTGGCAGGGGAAGCAAAGACTAGCAGTGAATAGATCTCGATAAATTATGCACTCATCGGGATGGGGCTTCGGGTTAGTCTCCGAAGGATTAGGCACCTCACTTGATCACGCTCAACAAGTTTCAATCACACCGTCTCATCAAGGTGACTCTTTTCAAACAAAGTTTTACCAAAAGTAGAGGTAAAACCTTCATCACCTTTTATCAAGTCCTCAACTGACGCGTCAACGCCGTCAAGGCCCTCTTTGTCAGAATCCACTTGAGCCTTATCTTCTTCGGTATTGGAACTCTCCTGAGACTGAAGCTGATCATGCAAATCTCGCGAAGACATCTACAAAAACCAAAGATCAAAAACATTATTCAACAAAATCATAAAAATAAAAAAGTTAAAGGAACAAACCTTGGGAAAGATGTGACACAAACTTTGAACAAAGATTCGAGACTAGGCGAACACAACGGCAAAACATCAGGAAAAACTATCTCAAACTTCAGAGCTCAAGGAAAATTTTGGCAGAGTTTCCCCTCTTCTAAAAATGACAGCCGTAGGGGGGGAGGGCCTCGCTATTTATAGGCAATGCCTGGTCAACTGGTCAAAGCTAGCCGTTGGTTTCAAAATTCAAACAGGCCAACTCCAAAGTTTGGACGGCATTTGTCAAGCAAAGTTTCATATAAACTTTGCGGGATTCAGACCTTTGGAGTAGGCCTTCGCCCACGAGGGGCTGCTATTGGGGAACAACTTTGACATACAAACACCCTTTCCAAACTTTGGAATCAAACATTTCATTACAAACATTTGAGATACTAACATGTGCAGCAAAGATAACACAAATACTTCGCTGCACGTCTTTCCAACTCCGCTTATGTAATTCCACATCTTTTAAGATTAACTGGCGAAGAAGACTTCGCTATAATCTGGGGGCTCAGCGAAGATGACGTGGACACTTCGCTACGACTATCAAACTTCGTACATATGATTTCACATGTTTCAGGTTACCCAGCGAAGATAACTTCGCTAGGCTGTTGACGACCAGCGAAGCCAACGTGTGGGCTTCGCATGAAGAGTCTGTGAGGTTTTCAGTTAAGTCAAGAAATTATGATCAAGTCCAGAATTGTTTAAGAAGACAAAAGGAGAAGGGCGAAGTGTGTTTCACCACTTCACCGGTGTGCTTTCTAGCTAAATGTATAGGAAGTTCCATGGCGGCGAAGTCAGGGGGGTCTATAAATACCCCCTGGGATGTAAACTTTTGGAATATTGCGACCAGCATATTGTTTTCACCCTACTTGCACCCTACTTGTTTGTGTGTGATTTCGTCACCCAACAGGTGGTATTCCAAACAACATATGTACCGCACGACACAAAAATTGGCATAAAAACAATATAGAAAAAGGTGATGAATAGTTTATAAAAAATGACAGAAGCCACATTTCTTGTAACCATTCTAGTGACGCCTAAACAAGATTGTCCTTAGTGAAAAGCACACCTTTTTTAATACCACAAAAATAAATTTTTGTAGGAACGCTAATATGTCAAATATTTTGTGAGACTCTTGCCCATTGTTAACTAATGCAGCATATATGAATTTGACTAAAAAGTTTCCTAATGAATGTATTGCCCAGATAAAAACATCCTTTTCTTCCAATATGTTCACTTTCTCCAAAGAATTAACAATTTTGTGCCAATCCAGAGGTTTGCGTCCACCAAATTTTGATAGAAAGAAATATTTAGTAGAGATGAGCTAAGTACTTGTGCCATTGAGTCTTGTTTTCTTCTTACAATATTGAACAACGAAGGAAATTTATCCTTTAAAGGTTTGTCACCCATCTTTCAACTTGAATGAGCCAAACCCTACGAAGGAGTCTATAACATTCATCAAACTTTTCTAGAACTATGAGTCTGTCAGTTTTTTAGGCAGCTCCCTAAAGTCTTATCTTTTATGTATTTATTCCTTAATAGTTCCTGCCACATACCATCCTCATTCATCAATTTAAACAACCATCTACTCAGCAGACATTTGTTTTGTATATCCAAGTTTTATATACCTAAACCACCTTGTATTTTCTATTGGCATAATATTTCCCACTTGGCCAATCTATATTAAAGCTTGTGTTGGTCATTTGCCAGTAGAATTTTGATCTAAAGCAATCAATCTAAAAAAAGACATCATAAACATCGGTAGCCTAGAAAGCACCGAATTTATCAAGACTAGGCGACCCCCAACCGAAAGCATCTTACCTTTCCAACCATTGAGCCTAGGTTCTCTATCATTTGCCAATCTTTGTTTTTAACTTCCTAATATGCATGGGTAAACCAAGATATCGAAAGGGGAACTTCCCAACCTTATGTCCAAACAGTTCCGAATTGAACACTTCATGGTCTTTTGCTTTACCAAAACAAAATATTACACTTGAAAATTTATTTTGAGCCCAGATAGTTGTTCAAAAGTACTCAGTATTCTTTCATATTTATTGCTTTCTTAGCATCATGGTTCATAAAAATCACCGTATCATCTATATATTGTAGAATAGACAAACCATCTTGAATAAGATGAGGAATTAATAACCCCTTCAACTTGACATGTTTCCTTTGCTCTAGCAATTAGTAATCCAGCATAACCACCACTATATTAAAAAGTATTGGCGACATTGTGTCACCTTACCGTAGGCCTTTGTTGGTTTGGAAGTATGGTCCCAGTTGGTCATTTATCTTAATATTAACATTTCCCCTGGAGTGAGAACCTATCAGCACCATTTTGTGAGAACCCTTTCATTCTTAAAGTCTATTGTAAAAATCTCCATTTTACCTTATCATATTTTTTTCTCAAAGTTAATCTTCAAAATTACCCGATCATGTTTCTTCGAGTGAAATTCATGTATCATTTCATGAAGAATTACTGCACCTTCCATTATATTTCTACCAGGGAGAAAGGTTGTTTTTGCGTTGGTCGGATAATTTTTTGGGTATGCTAGATAATATATTTGTTGCCAACTTAGGTAAGATCTTGAAAGGTATATTCAACAAATAAAGTGGTCTATATTGTTGAAACACTTTCACATCCTTCTGCTTACGTAACAGGATTATTGTTTCGAAGTTTAGACTGTTTAGTTGAAGTGAACCATGATGAAAGTCCGTGAACAGAGCCATCAGATCTTCTTTGATTGCATTTGGAACCCAACTGTCCCGAGTGCCTTATTATGTTCTATTTGGAAGATTGCATTTCTTACTTCGTCTTTGGTAAAATCAGCTATTAAAAACTCATTTTTCAATGCCGATACCTGAGGAATGTCCTCAGTTTGAAGCTCATCCATAGAGATGGAAGAGTTCTTTGATGGGAGAAAGTAACTTATAATAATTGATAATATGCTTTTTAAGTTGAGCATCGCCACTTATTATATCGTTCCCATCTTCCAGCTAGAAAATATGAGTTTTCCTATGCCTACCATTTGCCAACAGGTGATACACCAAAATTGTGTATGTGAATTGCATTAAGGCGCATTTGTGATGTGGAATTTTGATATGATGGTTTTTTTTGCTTTATTGGGAGGAATAACACTATAACAGTAGGCACCTACTTTGTGACATATAATAAGCATCCTACTATAAGTAATTAGAGGCAACATGTTAATTCTCACTAGACACAATAGAAAAATATATAATTCCTAAAAACTCTAACAATAATCAGAAACATTCGGCGTTTAACATGATAGACTCTAATCATTATCATTTATAATATCCATTGATCTATAGTAATTCATAAAAAAGTATCACCACTTAAAGGAATCCAACTGCCATTATAAAAAATAAATAAAGGAATCCCTTAACTTTGTATCTAAATTACCTACCTCGGCCAATTCGAAATAACCACTTAATTTATACATAAATTACCCACATATGTTATTATAAAATATCTCAATACCTAAATCCGCATATATGCATTAGTATAAACTCTATAACCATGAAAAACTAAATAACTATAATGCTATGTTTTACCATGTATACAAACATATATGCATTAGTATAAATATTTATAATAGCTTATGAAGCATGGAAAAAATATTTATTTTTTTAGAATCCATGATATAATGTAAACGCTCGCAACACGCACGTACACTCACCCTTATATAAGAAAACACGTTCGCAAACCTACCCCTATGAGGATATTTAATAAACAAACCATAGAGAAATAACGTAACACTAATAATACACTTTAAACTAATACTGCAAGATCATCAAGTTTAAGAGTTGTCATTTTAAACAAGTATATATATTTGAATGAAACATTTTTTAATATCAATATTAGTAATTTAATTTTAAACACTCTATGATATATATAAAACAACAACGGCAGATCTAGGATAAGATCCTCAGGGGGGCTTAATAGTGAACATTAGGGCCAAGTTGAGAAAAATCATGGTGATAATTTACACATGAATTAAGGCTCCCATGGGGGCAGCAGCCCGGGCAGCCCCCACTTGGATCCGCTCCTATAAAACAATATTACACACGTATAGCCTTATGATATAACAAATTCAACAAGTTTAGTGCCAGGGCGTTATGTTAGTTTGAACTTGATTAACATGTGAAAAATAATGCTCTAGGAGCTAACCTCTTTTTCATAAAAAATAAATTTTGAACAAAAGATGAAAAAACACTTGAGTTTCCACTTAACATGTGAAAAAAATTGCACAACTCAACTAAAAAATAGTATGGTAGACTATGATTCATGAAGTCATAGAAAAGTATTTAACTAGAGTTTATATATCTTAATATTAACTTCAAGTAAATACATATCATGTTAGTAAAAAATATAAACATTACAAATTCTAACTATAAGTCCCTAATTGAGCCTTCATGTTAATCCTCACCAAAAACCAAAGCATTTGACCAACAATTCGATGTAACCTGATCTTCATTGATAATAATAGCTATTGGACTGATCAATTCTATTTTCTAAAAAATTAGCCAACTCTTGTATAGCATAAAATAACTTAAAGTGGCACATGACTCTCTAAATTTAAACTATCCACATACGCCATTAAGAAATATGACCTAAAGTATACATAAATTTGCATCAAATGATCCACATACCCTTATTATCTTACTATTACTAATTAGAGGCTCCAACGAAAGCATCACGTTAACTCTCACCGGACGCGCTAGGAAAAAAGATAAATTCTAGAAATTTTTACAATAATCAGAAAAATCTAACCATCGATCTAATCATGGCTAATTTTAATAGACGTTAGATCTATTCAGTTTGTTCTAAAAATTACCCACCTGCCATTATAAAAATTAGACAATAATAATATAATAGATCTAATTGAGAAGGAAAACATAAATTATATTGCTATCCCATCTCATCACACGTGGTATTGACGAAGCCCTACCGTCGCAGCCGGCGGCGGCCATGCATAGTCACGTAGTTTCAATCTATCGGGGATCAACCTTCCAAATCCTGCACTTTGCTACATCAGACTTCCTTCCCATTCACACATCGATCTTGCCTTGGCTTCCTTCCCAGTCATGTCTTGCCGTTACTTCGCACTTGCCCCAGCCTAGGTGAGCTTCTTTGGTGTGGTAATAGTTGTTTGGATTGCCTAATCGATTTCCAATTTGGGACTGGACGTACAGGTTTGATGAACCAGTAAACGAGACAGAAGACATGGCAAGCCGGATTATTATGGTTTGGAAGCTGGTGGAGGACATCCCTCAGATAAACTCGGGCGTCCTTCGTCAATGCATCGGTGGAGCTAGAGGCATGCTGCTCTTGCGGCACGCGTGAGCTTCGGTGAACAATGAGATCTCTGTCTACATAGTTGGCATGTCACTACTGAGCAGCAGATATGATGCTGTGCATCTGCACCAATATCTACTCTGTTGTTGAGGTTATACACATATGCAAATTAAAATAAAAAATATGTGCCATATTAGTAAATAAATCATCCCAAGTTTATCGTTAATAAGATTGATGGAGGCAAATACATGATAATACAAGATGACTATATGAAAAAGGTGCATCCAAAAGGAAGAATAAATAAGGCTAATCAACAATCTCCATATATTCCTATATTTTATTAGCGCGTAGGAGTAGAGTTTATTTATTTATTTATTACTTTATCTGATTCTATAATACTCCCCAACGAATGAGAAAATCATATTTAAATTATATTACAAATATATTATTTAATGATATCCATGTACAATCCCAAAACATGTTACTACAATATCTTATTAGTATATAAACATAACTAAAATTTATGAAAATTATATATAACCAAATATTCACATTGACCAAAGTTAACACGACCTTCTCATTAGTTCTGAATATAGGCATAGAAACCGATAAATTTTAAAAAATTCTCAAAGTAATCACATACATTGGGAGTTTCATTTGATGGACTCCAATCATCATAGTCAATAATAAACATTGGATATATTTGCTTTACAAAGAATATCACACCTACCATTATGTCGAATGCATAAACTAACTCTATAATTTTGATTCTAAACTACATATCTCTACCATTAGAAAACAAAATTAATACTCCCTCCGTCCCTAAATAAATCAATTCCCAAAATCCATGTCAATAAAATATTTTTAAGTTTGACTAACTTTATAGGAAAAACTAACATCTATAAAATGAAATGTAATGAACAACTTATGAAAATAAATCTAATGAAATGAACAATCTTAACCTTTTTCCTTGAAATTCGATCAATGTTTACAAAATTTGACTTAAGTCAACTCCAGAAATCTATTTATTCAGGGAACTAAATTAGTATCTAAATTACTCCCTTCCTCCATTATCAAAGATAATCGTCAATAGCATCTTGATTTTGCATCTAGACTATACACCTAAGTCATTACAAAAGATCATTTAAAATAACTATGTGATGCTTTTTATAAATTATTCACATGTGGCAGTACAAAAGATAATGCAAAGTTACCCATACGTTTGCATTCAGACTACCAATTTATGCAATTATAAAGTAAACTACAAATTATCACCTTTAATTTGTATCTAAACTACCTACATCAGCCATACTTAAAATAAATAAAAATACAAAAATATTTTGTCAAAAAATTATTTAGTATCCATAAAGTATGTGCTATATATTCTAAACTACAACCTTCTACAATTGTTAAATTAAAGTAAGCATAGTTATATGTTCCAACATGTCCACCACGTAAATATATACACATTACGATAAAGATTTATTTTAATAGTTTGTCAAGTGTGTTTATAAGAAAAGTGCGTAGAAATATTCCTTAACAAACCACATAGCAAAGGCAATGATAATTAACTTTGAGTCAAATTAACATTATAATACAATATGATATATAATATATTCCATATGTTGTGTTATTCTAAATAGATTTATAAGTATTGGTAAAAATATAATATCAGTATTGGTAATTTAGTTTAAGCACTCTAATTTTTGTAAAACATTGCTACTACAAATACAATTATGTGATACTTCCACGATGCAAGGTGAAATGTCAATTTATACAATAAGAACTAATAGAATAACCTAGGACCTATAATCTTTTTCAATAAAATAAAGATGAAAATTGTGAATAAAGTATAACATAAGTATTAGATATTCAAATTAACATGTACATAAATAGAACGGCAATATATACACTAAAATTTAAGTTCAAAATATGGGTTCATGATGTCACATATAATATAATCTTAGGTTTGCAATAAAATAAGCATCATGCTATGAACAATACAGATCATGGAGTCTCCATGTTAATCCTTACGAGGCCCACTAAAAAATATAAAATCTAGAATTATTCACTAAATTAGAAGCATCTGACCCCCAATTGTGTTGACTATAATCAACACTGATGATAATAACCGTAGGATCTATGGGATTTTCCAAATAAATGCCCACTTCTATTAATGTGTTAATCATTGTAAGTTAACCCATGAATCTTTATTTAATTACAACTTATCCTATTACATACATAATATATGCAACCCATTACATTTACACCTAAATTGCCGGTTCTGTTCATTATTGTATTGCAAAAAAATATTATTGTAATCATAAAGTATATATATATTTCTAGATTACACACGTATATTTATTGAAACTTATGCATACATGATAGATAAATAGACATGTTATGTTTCAGAAATCATTGAAAAAGATTTCCTACAAAAATAATAATAGCAAACTATTTTAATTATTAATAATAATGACATATATTTTATATGAATTGTTACTTACATAACCTATACAGTTTAACTAAAACATTTTTTATATATTTATTATTATATAACCATTACTCCATAAATAAATCTTTGACTAAAAAAATTGATCGTCTTGACAAGTGAGGAGGATAGTGCCCGCTAATATTGGCTATATCATCCAGTTCTTTGAGATTTCTTAGGTGCAAATACACATTGTAAGGCTTAAAATCAAAGATCATCCATCAATAGGCCATCATGATACTAGAGTGTCGTCTATGACCTAAAGTCCTTATGTAGTAATCAATAAGGCTCATAATTCAAAATCAAAACTTACATTTGTGATATCATAAAATATAGATAAAAACATAGATTAGTAACCTATTATGTTATAAAATGAACAAAGGAAAAAGTATAATCTAATGCAAGTACTTTTTATCATCTAGAGATATTAAATAATAACCACTCTATATTTCTAATAAGAGTCTAGCCCGTGCGAGAGCTCGGGTTGATGGACTAGTGATAGATAATTTGTGTGCCCAAGGTTTATCTTATTATTTGAAGAGAAATTTTACAATGGTTGGGAAGACATCAGAAAGCATTAGATGTGTCTACGATTTGTGGACCCACACAATGAAAAGCATTGAGAGGTATCAATGCGGAGACATTGAGAGGTGTTTGATGTGTCTATTATAGATGGGCCATATATGTTGTAACGCCTCACAGCGTCTCCATATTTGAGAAAAATTAGGACTTTAAATAAAGGAGTGATAATTGTTTTTTCATAGTTTATTTTTAACCAAGGGTAAAATGGTACTTTCATAGCACGAGCAGAGCAGTGGCACCGGCAGTGAGTTGCAAGCAGCTACGGGCTATGGCCTGCAGCTCGTGTGGCAGCCACGTCTCGACCTTCTCGGATGCTCGCCCTCAGCAAGCACCGCACCTACCTGCTTGAGATTAACGGCTTCATGCATGCTGCTCGCCTGCTCTACGCCGTGCACAACCTCCCTTCAATGCGCATGTGCGGCGACTGCAACAGCAAGCAAGACCCAACCACTTCCATGGCAATGGCCATTGGCCAACGAGCGATGGCAACTAGCTAGATTGCTCCGCTCGACTTCAGCTTCATGCGGAGGTTGCGGATGCGGCTGAAGTTCTTGAGCACCTGGGCCGGTGAGTGGTGGTGCTGCTGCGCGTGCTTGTGCGCCGGCACCCCGTTAGTCCGAGTGCGTCGCTGTCCCCGGTCGGAGGGAATGACTCGGACACTCAGGTGTCAGGTCGATATGCAGGCAGGCCGATGCGGGCGTGAGGAGGCAGATGACTGAGATGAGCACGACCACGACGGCCTCCGACAGACCCTTCTTGAAGAGCCCGGCGAGGCTGTCCATGTCGCTTGTCCGGCAGCTCGGCGGCGCGTACAACTACTATCTTGCTAGCCACAGCGGCTCCAACGCCACCGACGCGCCTGGTCGCTGGTGCTTGGACAGAGCGAGGGGGTGCTCGAGGAGAAGACGTGGCAGGCGCTACGTGGCGGCGAGGGCGCTGGCCGGCGGTGAAGCTTGAGCAGTCGGGCGCCGCGGCAGTCGCGACACAGAGAAGGGGATGGCAATTTAGTCTTTTTTCATGGCCTAGGGATATGGAGATGTGGAAAGATGTGCAATGATATTATTACCCTTCACTGAAAATAATTCACAAAAATAACTATTTTGAGTACGTAGGCATCAGGAGGCGTCTAAAAGCATCGGAATGCTTTTCCAACCATTGTAAAAGGGCTCTTATTTGAAAATTGCAATATCTTCTCACGTCAACATCTAAAAACTATCAATATCTCACGTCAACATCTAAAAACTATTAATATCTTCTATTAAAAGTAGTATTTAAAGAGTTAAATGCACCGGATATCTTAAACTTGAAAGTATGTGTTACTTAGGTCTACGCACTTTAAAAGTATATTTATGTCTCCGTGAACTTGTTAAGTGGCGCACCACAAGTCTATGACAACCACATGGATGTTTCTCGCTGACCTGGCACATTGGTAGTAGTGACTTAGCAATTCTTTGCTTGCTTAGGATGGCCTTTTAATATTAGGATTGAGTTATAAGATGGATCTAGTATCTCTTGTGTCAAATTTTTATATAATAACGTGTCTGATTCTCTTGCTTGCAAGGGACGATGATGTCGGAGTTTATCCATATCAGAAAAAAAAAAAACATTTTGCATCACATCCACATACGTGTCTTGGATAGTTTACCTGTACACGCATTGATCCTGCTGGAATTGTCATATATTTGTCAATGTTCACTCGCACGCCAGTGACACTGCTGTTTTTGCACATTTTTAAATGAAGATTCAAAGAAGACCTCCTGCTGATCCATAGAGTCTGGAAGGATTCTAAAAAATCGCTTGTACGTCCATTCACTTTAGGCTATAAAACAGCAGGCGTCCAACTTTGTCACTGTTATTTCAGGCCTTGCGAGGTTCAGTCTGTTAGCCACGCACCTTACATATGTTGTTAGCTTTAGTCTGTTTCAGATATGGTGGGTGTAGTGTCGCTGGTAACGAGTAACCCATCAGCTTGGTGTATCTGATACTTGCTACCTGGCTTTCCTAAAAGCAGAGGTTCTTCCCCTTTGTTTTTCTCGAATAAGGTTCTTCCTCTTTTAACAAAAAAAAAAGATTCCATAAGATGCACGCATGGCTAAAATATTGCTTTTAACAATGCATGGTCCAACATGCCGTGACGTGCTGCGTGGTGCCCTGAAATATTCTACGCTGGAGGTTGTTGCCTTGTTGGTGTCAGGATTGGACAACCTGGCAACTAGATTGTCATTTTAGATTGCAGTAGATGCGGTAAGCTTTGTTTCATTCTACATATGTACTTCAGTTTCAATGAAACTGAAGTGCACATATTTGGTATTTGTGCAAGGAATCCTTGTAAAGCTAGATAACTAGACTTGCTGTATATTGATATGTCCGGCTCATCAAATACAAATATACATATAATTAATTCAAGAACTAAGAGGAACATACCGACACTAGACTGGAGGAGGAGCAATTTCTTTGGGTTTCGTTTGGGGTTGGTAACTGGTAAGTCAGGAAAGCAACGGTTGGGCGCTCTGGTTCCTCTTTGTGATGATAATATAGGATAGAACTAGATGGAATGCCATGTAGACCAGCACGCCTATGATCAGCAGCAAAACATACACAGACGTCGTCCACAGCCTACTTGAGCCTGCGGCGTAGGCACCAAGGAGGCCAAGGAAGTCCAGCACAATTGTTGTGTTCATCACCACATGCCATTTCTTGCTCCAATATGCCTTGTTGTCAGTAGTGCCAATTAGATTCTCCGGTGGTACCAGGAGTAGCAGGATGACCACAATGGACGCCATGAACGAAGTGGAGTTGCTGTAGAAGAAAGCCAGGTAACGGGGCCTCCTGTTGTCGTGCATCACCGAGTTGCCGGCCTCGTACCATCCACTGCTGCTCTGCCATGCTCCGCCTGGCGGCTCTAGGCCAGCCTGGTAGGTCACACTTGCTACAAGGATCCCTAGTACCATGAGGTACTTGCGGTCAGCATGGTCTCTCTTGTTGTCGACGCCATGCGTATTATTTTGTGTAGTACTAGTGTTGTTGCTGCTGCTGGCCACTTCCAGTTGTTTGTTGGTCGTCTCAGAAATGGCTGCTCCTTGTTCAGCATCATCTGCAGCAATAGTTGTGCTGTTGCTGATGGTAGACGCCGCCACTTGTGTGCCGGTCTCCATTGCGTCTCCAGTGTCGCCTCTGCTGCCGGTGAGCAGAAACACCAGAAACAGTATGGCTATGCAGACAAGGACCACTGCTATCAAGACGAAAACATAGACAGATGTCCTCAAATGCTGAGTGCTTCCGGCGGCGTAGGCACCCATGAGGCCGAACAAGCCTGCCGCCGTGCACACGGACAGCGCTTGCGTCCGGATGGCTGGCCTGTACACGTTGGGGTTGACAAGCAGGATGATGAGGGCGATGGACAGCATGAAGCTCACCGAGTTGCAGTAGAAGAAGGCCTTGTAGCGGCGCGGGAAGTTGTACAACAGCACCGGGTCGCCGGCGTGGTGTTGCTCGCCGGACTGCAGGACGACGTCCTTGAGCAGGAAGCCACCGGGTGGAGTGAGGCCGGCCTGGTAGGTGATGGTCGCCGCCAAGATGGCGAAGAGGAGCAGCCGCTTTCGCGTCTTCTCCACCAACTCCATGACGTCGTCCTTTCCCTTTCTTTTCTCCTTTTCCTTGTGCGTGTCGTCGTCTAGCGTGATGAAGATGACATGGACGACGACGTAGACAAGGACGGCGCCGGCCAGAGCCATGGCGTGGATGGAGGTGTTCACGTCCCGGCAGCTCCCGGCGGCGTACGCGCCGATGAGGCCGAACAGGTCCAGGATCATGACCGCCTCCAGCACGTGGTGCTTGAGCAGGAGCTGCCTCTGTGCCAGGACGATGGCGACCAGGGACGCCACAAGCGACACCGAGTTGCAGTAGAAGAAAGCCTTGTACCGCCGGGGATTCGTCGTCAGGAGGATCGGGTCGCCGGCCGTGTGGTCGCCGCTGTTGTCCTGCCACACGCCACCCGGCGGTTCCAGCCCCGCCTGGTAGGTGATCGTCGCCGCTAGAGTGGCCAGCAGCAGGACCAGGGAGCGAGCCTTGTTCGCTGCTTTCTGCTTGTCCGTTGGCTCTGCTGCTGCCTCATGTTTCTTCCTGATAGTTTGGAGACAGAAATCAAAAACATCATTCCAACAATGCAATTCCAACTGCAATGATGAACAAAGACACTTATTGGTATACCCGATGAAAAGATTTGCCATTTTTCCTTCTCTGAAAAGATTTGCCGTTGCTTCCCATGCGGCGTGGATGTGATCTGCGACGAAGTAGAGGAACGAAATATAGAGCAGGACGGCAGGGATGAGGCTGAACACGTAGACGGTGGTGTCGGTCTGCCTGCAGCTGCCGGCGTTGTACGCGACGACGAGGCCGAACAGCGCGACGACGATGAACCCGTAAGCGTTGATCTTGCGGAGCTTCGTGTCCAGCAGCACCACGATAATGAGCAGTGACGCGACGAAAGCCAGGGTGTTGAAGCCGAAGAACACTGCCAGGCGCGTGTTGTGACGGTCCTTGAGGATGGCGTCGCCGGGGAGGTGCTCGGCGCCGGCGGCGTCCCAGAAGCCTCCCGGCGTGCTCAGCCCGGCCAAATACGTGATGCTCACGGCGAAAGTCGCCAGAAGCATCAGGACCTTGCGGAACCGTTCTTTCGCCTTGTCGTCCGGGACCGGGTTCCGTTCTTGGTCGGCTTCGCCTTTGGGCACGCCGCCGGGCCACGAGGCGACCGTCACCTGAACAACGACGTAGAAGAAGACGAAGCCCACAAGAACCGAGGAGTAGACGGTGGTGAACGTGTCCCGGCAGGTGCCGGCGGCGTAGGCTGCCATGAGGCTGAGCAGGTCGACCACCATGACCAGCTGCAGCGGCCGAACGGCGAGCCTGGGGTGGTTCCTGTACTGCCTGACGAGCCAGGAGGAGGAGGACCTCTCCTTGTCGTCGTCCAGGGAGGCGAGGATGAGGACGAGGACGATGACCACGAGCGACGCGGCGAACGCGGTGGCGTTGCAGTAGAAGAAGGCCACGTACCGCTTGTGGTGGGTGTCCCGGATGATGGGGTCGCCGGCGATGTGTTCGGCGGTCGTGTCCTGCCAGACATCGCCCGGTGGGTTGAACCCGGCGGCGTAGGTCACGGTGGCCACCAGCGACGCCAGCAGCAGGATGTACTTGCGGAGCTCCAACATGATCTCTTGCTTTTGCTGCTGCTGGTTGTGGTTGGTAGCCGTAGGAGCGCCGTTTTGGCCATTGTTGCTGTGCCTCTGCTCATGGGTGCTCTCGTCTTGTGTTTGCTGCATGGCGGATTGGCTGCAGGAAGCAGAGTATTGGCACCTGCGGATTGGCTGCAGGAAGCAGAGTATTGGCACCTCAATCTCGACTAGGACGTGATGATGAGCTCTCTCGATCTATATTGGAGAGGGAACATGCCATGATGCTATTCATCAGCATGGCAACGTGACTATGTACAAGCAGAGAGGAACCAAATGTAAAATACAGGTGGAATCTAATGTCCATTTAACCAACTATTGCCAGTCTTGACACGCTGAAAGATACAACTACTGTTGAGCATAGAGTGTATGAGCTTGACTTGGGAAACCGTCACCATTAGCACACCATCGTGCGCTAGACTAGGACAGGTGCTGGAGACAGCTACCTCCATTGTTGTACTATGTATACATTCAATTGAGATCAATACAAAGTGTTGGCTCCTATTACTTCTCTACAAAAACCATAATCCTCAACTTCTCCTAGTGAACATGTATTTCAGTAGTTTCGTCCAGGAGGACAACCTTTGAGCTACTTTGTGGTCTTTTGATATCATTCGGAAGGCCGGGGTGAAGGCCCTTGAATACAAAATAAAAAACATGTATTTCAGTGACATTCATTTGCAACATTCTGAAATTTCTGCTGATTTCGAGAGACAGTTGCAGACCCTTTCTCCATGGAAATCAACATTTTACTTTGTTGTCCTGTATGAGTGTTTGGACAATTCGGAATCATTTGATGTTCAAGGGAGAACAGCCTAGTTTGGAGCGAGCCAAAGGTGTTTTTCTTAGAGAATTTTCCATTGTTGTCCATCGAGAAAAGGCGAAATATTTTTCGAGGATAGTTCTGTGGCTACATGCTTTCCTAATTTTGCTTGTTTTCTTTGTTTATTTCTTTGTATCTTGAAACCTTTTTGTTCCTTTCCCACTTTTTAATAAAACTTCTCAGTAGAGGCGTGCCCCTCCTGTTTGCCTAAAATACCTCTGAAAGACCCTCAAAACCCTTTGCAAATTAACCAAAGCTAACTAGTCTAGTGCAGAATTGTGTGTTGTTCTCGCTTTTCTACGTATATAATTTTTATTACATATCTAGGTGTATATTTAGATCCATATCTCGAGAAATCAGAACAACATATAATCTGGTATGGAGAGAAAAGTTAGTTAGCCTAGAAATTCGGATAAGGGTGGTGCGTTGTTCATGAGCCATCCCGCAACAACTTGTTTATGAGGTAGGACAACCTGAGCTGGATATGCTTGCGTAGTTTAATCACAACGAGTGACGTCCATGCTTCATTATATTCGTGCACACATGTGCTGCCAGTATTAATAATTGCCATTGGGTATCTACATGTATGAAACGCGATGGCCAACATCCATCCTTAAACTACGTGATGTGAAGCGAACACGCTCACGGCGTGGTGATTGCTCCTCTTATCCTGGAGGGCACCCAACTCTGTCGAATCTCACTAACCACTGTCCTGTTTCCCAGCTGAGCAAGAAGAAATGATACCTTATTTTATTAGACACGACATCCAGATGCAAATTTAAATATCCAGCATCAAATTAGAAGAATTTCGATCACTTTCCTAAGTATTAGGATATGTCGCTACCGGACTCGGCAAAGGGCAAAAAACAGTCGGCAAAGGCTTTGCCGACTGCTTTCCGCGTAGGCTGTCGGCAAAGAGTACTCGGCAAAGGATATGACGGCAAAGCATTCTTTGTCGATAGCCAGACCACAAGCAGTCGGCAAAGACTTTGCCGACTACCATGTTCGCAGTCGGTAAAGCCTAAAGGCATCAGCCATCTGACGCCTATTTTGCCGACTGCTGACATGGCGGTCGGCAAAGAATTTTTTTATTTTTTAAATTATTTTCTTTGCCGACTGTCTTACGAGCCAGGAGTCGGCAAAAAAATTTTATTTTTTTAAAAGAAAACCTTTGCCGACTGCCGGGTCACCAGGCAGTCGGCAAAGCTGGAAGCTAGGGAAAATTGGCGCCCAGCTTTGCCGACTGCCAAGTCGCCAAGCAGTAGACAAAGCTGGGGAGAACTATTTTTTTTGTTTTTTCTTTTGTTTTTTCATACATGACAGTAGACAAATCCACACATATATATCATAAATCCACATATATAGTCACAAATCCATATATATAGTCATAAATCAAACATGTCCAACATTCATAACAAGTTCAACATCCATAACAAGTGCAACATCCATGAATGGACTATAACAAGTTCAACATGTCCAACATAAAAGCCTCAATCCATCATTGCTCGTGCTGCGACTCGCCATCACCTTGGGACCCCTACGGCACAAAGGAGTACATCCAGCCCCCGAGCTGCTGAGGCAGAGGAGCACCACCTGACCACCCGTGCTGCTGAGGCGGAGGAGCGCCACCTGACCACCCGTGTAGCTGAGGTGGAGGAGGAGCGCCACCTGACCACGGAGACCACCCCTGCTGCTGAGGCGGAGGAGGAACACCACCGGCCCACGTGTGAGGTGGACTCGGGCCACCCGGCCACCCATGGACTGGAGAAAGGTCGTCTCCAGGAGTCATGTTCGAACCCGCCGACTGTAGCTGCACAAAGGAGAAGCCATGTCATTAGTACCTATCGGATGGCCACACAAGCCAAAGCAATAGACATTGTTGTCTTCTTGTGAAGGGGCTTCTGTGCCGAAGACATCATCAAGTAGAACTATTTTGCGGTTTCCTCTGGATCCTCCTCCACCAATCCTTCATTGTCACATGCCTCATTATAGTCTACTAGCATGTCGGCAATCCCGACATCTCCATCATAATCCTCGAGGCGTTCTCTCACCTCCTCCTCTCTAATACGGGTATAGTTTGCCACGAATCCATGCCTGTGAATATCTCTCAATACATTTTTCTGTTGTTTATATTTCGAGTTCTTACACTTGCTGCAGGGACACGGCATCCGAATCGACCCTTTAGTAGCTGGGCCAAATGCTTGCTCCAAGAAATAATTGGTCCCCCTAATCCATTCATCGCTCTTACTTGCAAAGCCCGTGTACCTCCACTCACGGTTAGCCATCCTCTGTCATACATATACGTAAGCGAGTAATAAAACCAGCAATTGCATCTACACGGCGTTCCTACCATCTAAGAGGTGAAGGATAGGTCCTAATCCCACCCATGGATGCGTAGATGGGTTAGCTTCCATGTTCTGCTCCCGTCCGAGTCAGAATTTTGGCAGCACCTCTCCGTTGTACTCCCGATACACGTCCCCGCAGGGAGAGTGTGTATCCAGAGAACAACGGGGAGGTCTTTCCAAAACTCTGACTCAAATGGGAGCAGAACATGGAAGCTAACTCATCTACGCATCCGTGGGCTGTCCAAAAAACATGGACAATCCAAAACAGATACGGTCGTAGATATGCAAAAGACCTGCATACCTCTGACTGAATCTCTTTCGGACGAGAGACGCCTAAGTGGGTTACGCGACCTAATTACGACAACAGTAAGGAAGAGAGGTGATTTATACCTAGGGCAGTGGTGGAGAGAGGCTAGCGGGGCAGTGGCGACGAAGACGATCAGGGTGGTCGAGTCCCTCCCACGGGTCCTTCTGCAAAAAAGGGCAATAGGTTACAATTGAAAATTTTAGCAGCACCTCCCCTGCACAGGGAGGTTCCAAAACCTACAGAAAACATAGGCACGAAGGCCAACATTTACAATGGCACAAAGACCGACAACCAAAATGGCACGAAGACCGACATTCATAATGGCACAAAGGCCGACATTCACAAACGGCACGAAGGCCGACATTCAAAACGATCCGTATACCTTCGGTGCTGGCGGGGCGTGCACGCGGAGAACGGGACGGGACATTGCTGCGGAGGCACCACCTCCCCTTCACTCCATCTCCCCCTCAGCCTCCTTCTCCTCTCCTTCCTCGCCTCGTCGGCCTCCTCCTTCCTCCGGCCTTCTCCTTCTTCCTTTCCTCCTCCTCCTTCTCCTTCTTCTTCCTTCTCCTTCTCCTCCTTCTTCTTCCTCTTCTCTTCCCCTTCCTCCTCCTTCTTCTTCCCCTTCCTCCTCCTTCTCCTTCTTCCTCCTCTTCTCTTCCTCTTCCTCCTTGGCCTTCTTCTTCCTCCTCTTCTCTTCCCCTTCCTCCTCGGCCTCCTTCTTCCTCCTTCCTCCTCCTCTTCCTCCTCAGCCTCCTTCTTCCTCCTTCCTCCTCCTGTTCCTCCTTCCTCGGCAGGCGGCGGAGGAAGCCCGGTGGCGGTGGGGGCAGTGGCGCCGGGGACAGGGTGGGGCGTGGCAGCGGAGGAAGCCTGGCGGTAGTGGAGGGCTGTGGCGTCGGGGGCAGGGTGGGGCGCAGTGGCGGTGGGGGCAGTGGCGCCGGCGGCTGACAGGGGCACAGGGGCGTGGTGGGGCGCGGCGGCGGGGGCGGATCCGGTTGGGGTGGCAGGGCGGCGGCGGCGGTCCGCCGGTTGGGGTGGCGGTGATGGTGGCGGCGGGTTGCAGGGCGGCGGCGACGGTGGTGTGTGCATGAGTGTTGTGTGTGTGCGTGTGTGGTGTGTGCGGCGGTGTGGGTGGGTGTGTGGTGTGTGTGCGCGTGTGTGGGGCGGCCCGTTAGGGTTAGAAAAAATTTTAGTTTTATTTTTTTATCGAAAAACTCTTTGCCGACTGCCACGCTGGGCAGTCGGCAAAGATTGCATCTTCACCGACTGCCGAGCCAAAAGCAGTCGGCAACGATCCCCTTTGCCGAGTGTCTCGGCAAATCATTAATTTTTTTTTAAATTTTGAGTTTAAACTTTTTCTGTAGCCCAAGCATGTTGTTCACAAGCACATATTTGAATTTGGGGCCTTTTTATAATATTTTGCTATATTTCATTTAATTATTTTATTTATTTGAATTTTCCGCATAATCCAAATTTGAACTGCAGGTGAATAAAATAATGAAATGTAGCCATTCAAAATATGATATTCATGTTCGAGAGTGTATGTTGAGGCTGTCTCCATAAACTCACCTAAAAGTTTGAACGCCTTGTCCATGAAACATGATCAACCACGTGCGGTAGAAGTGTATTTTAATTATATTAAATTCAAACAAAGTCCGAAAATCATGAAACTTGACGAGGTGTCATGTTATCGTATGTAAAGGCTATGATAAAAATTTAAAAATGTTTGGAGCAAGTTGCGATGTAGGATGTCTAAAACCCAGACATCTCACATGTAATACACTTCTACAGCACGTGGATGGTCATGTTTCATGGATAAGGCGTTCTACCGTTTGGGTGAGTTTATGGAGACGGCCTCAACATACACTCTCGAACATGAATATCATTTTTTGAATGGCTACGTTTCATTATTTCATGCACCTGCAGTTCAAATTTGGATTATGTCAAAAAATTCAAATAAATAAAATAATTAAACGAAATATAGCAAAATATTATAAAAAGGCCCCAAATTCGAATGTGTGCTTGTGGACAACATGCTTGGGCTATAGAAAAAGCATAAACTCAAAATTCAAAAAAATTAATGATTTGCCAAGTGCCAGTTCCGACACTCGGCAAAGGGGCTCTTTGCCGACTGTCTTTGACATGGCACTCAGCAAAGAAGGCTCCTTTGCCGAGTGTCCAGTGTGGCAAGCGGCAAAGAGGGGCCAACGTGGGCCCAATTTCCTGCACGAGTCTCTTTGCCGAGTGGCTATCTAGACTGTCGGCAAAGAGCACTCCGCATAGACGACGGCGACGGACGTCGTTTGTCCCTGTCAAACTTTGCCGACAGCCTTTATTTGCCGAGTGTAGGGCTCTCGGCAAAGGGCTTCTTTGCCGACAGCCTGGATTCGCCGAGTGTGAGACACTCGGCAAAGAAATCTTTGCCGACTGCTTTGTTTGGCAGTCGGCAAAGGACTTCTTTGCCGAGTGCCTGCCCTTTGGCTGTCGGCAAAGCGTGCCGCACTCGGTAAAGTTGCCGTTTCCGGTAGTGTGTAGGATTGATGGCAACCAACCAACCATATACAACCAAGTACAGGTATTTATAGTTTTATAATATATCTAATTTATCATTGACTTGACTCTGGGCGAGTCGTGTTGTTGCCAGCCAGGAAGATACCTTGGGTGCCGAATGTCCCTACATCGAAGGCAGCTGGCATGCATGATGCATCATCTCGCAGCATCGGAACCAAATCGGACACACAATAAGGTACTACAGTAGTACGAGTACGTGGTAATAACGTGCCTACATTATATACGTCGCCGGAGATGTGAACGCAGTCAGGTCTCGCCGGAGAATGGACGACGTCGCCGGAGATGTGAACGCAGTCAGGTCTCGCCGGAGAATGGACGACGTCAGTCGTCTTTGATTTCTCCCGTGTGTCGTCCTGGCTCGTCATGAGTACCGTGCGCATCTGGCCATGTGGTGCACATATGCATCATCATGTGTACATGTGGTGGTGTGGACTTGCTGACTCGAGTTAGTTGTGTTGCTGGTTCGTGGACTCGTGGTTTGTTCCACAAGTCCCTCCGAATGCATCTGGTGCCTATTTTGTATTTGATGATGCATTGATGATGATGATGATGAATTCTGAATTTGCCTTTGGAGACCATGCATTTCATGCCAGATTAAAAAGTGGATCCGTGAATATTCTCAGATATCTCGTCCAACTAATAATTTTGTGTAATTTATGGTACTCTCTCTGCACACATGGATAGTACACTATTATTTGGGATGTTTTTTTTTATGTACAGCCAGCTGTTTTGCAACAAGGCAGCTGTTTTTCATTCTTAGATGTGTTCCTGGCACAAGGGGTCGGTCCTTCGCTTGCTTCGACCTCCAGATAAAGTGAGACTCACGTTTAAATTTCCCGCGTCACTCAACAGGCCCACGGTCGGACGGCCCACTGGGCCACGCAGGAGCCTATGCAGTGTGGGCTTCCTTAAAGCAACCGGATAAATCTGATGAGGCTAAAAACATCCCACCAAACACCTATCCAAACTCCTTTTCAAACCTTTTGAGAACCTGCTAACTTCATGTATTGTCCCACAAGGCAACCATCACCTTTAGCTCATGTTAGCATTTGACAAATCATTATACAAAGGTTTTCAAACTCATTTTCAAACCGCTACTCAATACCAAGGCGCATGCAAGGTTACATCGCTCAAGTGGTACTAGATAATTGTTATGCAAAAATGTTGGCCCTTGATTGTATGATTATCTATCTGAATTTCTCACAAAACAAGGTTATCTGTCCAAAATCTGATCAAGCACTTTGGTATTGAAACTTAGAACAGTGAAATGAAATCCAACAAATATACTAATAGGTGATGCCTTGTGCATTCCATTTCATGTCCATTGTGATGCCACACAAGCACCCAACCTCTATCATCCACCTATAAAGACACTCGATCATAAAAACAAATCAACACGTAAACTTGGCTTCATGTTCATGAATGATATGATGCATTTCGTTGCTTAAAATAGCTTTATTTGTCCATCAATCGTAGCCTTGCTTGATCTTTGCGGTTGCCTCGGTCCATCGGTGCCATCTACTCATGCTTCATCGCCTCGACATACCATCTGACCTGAGCTTCTAGTTTGCCCTGCAGCCTCCATGAATTATACGATCCAATTATTCATATCTTGACATGGTTTTATTTCTCCATGTCCATCAATCGTACCCTTACTTGCCCTCTAGCCTCTGCAGTTGCCTCGGTACATCAATGCCAAACCCTCTACACGTGCTTCACTGAAGTCTCAACGTACCATCACATGTAAGCCTCTAGCTTGTCCTTCACTCCTGTAATTGGTACTTTGCAACCAAGCCTTGCCTTGTTCTTTCCCACCTAGACATGGGCAAAGAAGTAATTTTGGCATCAGATGATTGGTGACGTGCCTAGCTAATTGCTCCTTCATGCTGCAGTAGATTGAGGGACCAGGTGTCGACTAGGAGCTTGTCATACAACATTGCATGCTTCGGTCTGTTGGAACACGGTTCCAGTAGGTTTGAGGTAGAGAGACTTGGGTCAAACTCCTATATAATAATAAATGAGGGGTTACAATGTGAGTCCCAAGTAGGTGAGATCACAACTACCAGGGGACAACAACCTGCTTACAATAGTGTGGGTCATCGTCTTTTATAGTGACCCGCCAACCTAGAGTCTAAAGTACACAAATGCCCTTCTAGGGACTTTGTAACCCTAGAATCTAGCCCTATTACAGATGGGCCCGGCAAGGGCGCTTGTATCTTTCTTCAACGTGTTGCGGCCCATGGTGTACGATCGAACTGGTCTCTCCAGTTGCTGATCCTTGCCGTTCAAATCTCATCGAACCGTCAGCTCCAATAAGCTACTTTAACATGCCTCCAATCGGCCCACTGAGCCCATCTTGCACGTCTGGTCATCTGGCCAGTTCCCCATTGTCTTTTGGCACGAGTATTGCCGCCACAGACCACGTTTTGGCGCGAATGGCAGGGCAGAGGGGCGTGTGGCTACGATCAGCTGTTGCTGGTGCTCTCCATCTTCTGCTCGTGCTAGTGTTCTCCATCTGCTGCTCGCGCTGGTGCTCTCCATCGGTTAGCAAGTGCCAGAAATATGTACACTCACATCATCTCTTGTTGTACTGTAGCTAGGGTTGTTCTAATTTGTTTGTTTTTATTCTTTCTTTGTTTGGATTTTGCTAGAACTGATGGACTAAAGGAATCTAATATGGAAGTTTGAAAGGAACATCAACTTGCTTGAATGAATATTTTTTGCATTGCATGTTTAAGATGGAAGAAAAAAGGTGTGTAATGCCCTGATTGTTTTTTGTGGTCTAACTAATTTGGGGATAGATTGCAGTTGTTTAATATCATGCCATCTTTGTCTGTTTTCTTATAGAGAGGGTCCACTTCCTAGTCTTTTACCTCAAGTTGGCATGGAGTTCAATACTACCGATGAGGCTTGGATGTTTTGGATTAGGTATGGAGGTCAGAAAGGCTTTGAGGTGAGGAAAATGTACAAAAACAAAGAAAGTTAGATGGGAAGATTAGTTCTTGTAGATATGTTTGTGCAAATGAAGGTCACAGAAAGTCAGATAAAAGGGATCATCTAACGAAGTGTCCAAGAGCTAAAACTAGAACCGACTGTCAAGTTCGTATGGGACTTATAATGGACAAGAATAAGGGAAATTATAAAGTGACTAATCTGTTTTTGGAACACAATCATGCCCTTCAGTTGCCAGAAACCTCACACTTGATGGTATCCCAGAGAAAAATTTCAGATTACAAGGATTTGAAATTAAGACAGCTGATGATGCAGGAATTGGGCCCAAAGCTGCTAATGAGCTGGCTTGCATCCAAGTTGGTGGCTTAGTTAATCTCAGTTATACTCTTCAAGATCAAAAGAACTATTTATGAGGCAAGCGGCAACGCGACATGGCATATGGTCAAGCAGGAAGCATGCTTAGGTATTTTCAAGAAAAAATTATCGAGAACCCATCATTTCAGTATGCATTGTAGATGGACCGGGAAGAAAAGATTACAAACATATTCTGGGCTGACACTAAAATGCTCACTGACTATGCATATTTTGGTGATATAATTAGTTTTGATACTACTTTTGGTACAAATAGGGAAAGTTGGCCTTTTGGTGTAATTGTTGGGTTCAATCATTTCAGGCAAATAGTGGTTTTTGGTGTTGTTATCATGTATGATGAGACATTTAAATCTTTCAAGTGGATATTTGAGACCTTCCTTAGAGCTCACAATGGCAAGCAACCTAAAACAATATATACTGATCAAGATTATGCAATAGGAAAAGTAGTTAAGGAGGTATGTTTAGAAGCATGGCATGGTTTATGCACTTATCACATTATGGTGAATGTTGTCAAGCATCTAGCTGAACAAGATGATGAAGAATCTGGTGTATCTCCCATACAAGATGATGAAGAATCTGGTGCATCTCCCATACAGGAAGTAGAAGACAAGAACAAAGAACCAAGTATTCTCTCATATTTTAGTGCGTGTATGTATGAGCATGAAGATGAAGCAACATTTGAAGATGCATTTAACATCCTAAGGTCAAAGATGAAAAAGCAAACTTGGTTGGATAGTATTTACAAGGAGAGAAAAAAATGGGCTGCATGTTTCATGAAGGATGTGTTTACACTAGGGATGAGAAGTACACAACTCAATGAGAGTTTGAATAGTGACCTGAAGCGGCATTTCAAATCTAATTTTGATATAATCTGATTTCTTAAGCAATTTGAAAGGGTTGTGGAATATAAAAGAAAGAATGAATTATAATCTGAATTTGAAGCAAGGAAAAAATTACCTAGAATCAAAATGAGGACACCTATGTTAATCCAAGCTAGCAAGTTATACACAGCGCCTATTTTTGAAGCTTTTCAAAGTGAGTATGAGAGGTCAATGGTAGCATGCACCATGACATTAGAATGCCAAAATGAATATCTTGTGGCAATTGGAAGTCTTGATGAAAATTCTACTTTTGAGAAGCAGTACAAAGTTATTGGTGATCCTTCAAAGCAAACCAGTACATGCAGCTGTGGCCACCTCAATAGAATCGGAATACTCTGTGGCCATACTCTAAAAGTCTTTGATTTGATGAATATCAAAACACTTCCCACACAATATATACTAAACAGGTGGACACATGAAGCACGCAGTGCAACAGTACATGACAACCAAGGCCGAAACATAATAGAAAATCCAAAATTAGATGAGATGCTTCGCTACAAAGATATGAGTCACAAATTTCAACATTTGGCACATCGAGCTGCCAGCAATCCAAATTATTGCTTATTAGTACATAACGCACTTGACATGGTTAGCAAGCAAGTTGAAGAAGAACTCAATGGTGTTGCAAGTCCTGTGGATCCTGTCATCGCTCCTACCAATGTATCTCTACCCACTGAATTGTTGAGTACAGCAAGCCTAAAGAAAAAGGAGGTGGAAACAAAAACCTCAAAGCGCATAAAAGCTTGGTATGAGAAGAAGCGCAAGTGTGTGACAAAAAAATAGAGGTATCAACAAAGAAAACAGTACAAAGGTGTGTGTCAAGAAAAAAGAAAAAACTTTGAAGGTTTGTGACAAGAAGAAACAAAAATATTCAAAGGTATCTGACAACTCAAAATATATATGATTCTCTCTAACAATATTCGCTACAAAAAGTTTCAATTGTATTTAACTATCTCATTCTCGTCTATCTGATCAGGAGAAACAGACTACAATGGAGCAAGAAACCATACAAGTGAGCGTCGATGATGGCACAACAGTACATATGCCATCTTTACGTGAGGAAAGGATTTCTGAACAATACATGGCCATTAATTCCTTCTCTGAACTATTGTCTGGATCAATAACAGATGACACTATTGGTGAATTCTAGTAGCACAGATCATCCATGTAATATATGGCTCACCAAAATGCCATCATGTTCAAGTAGTTCCTGGTTCTGTATTTCAAGTGCAAAGTTCAGCAGCAGCTTTTGTGACAATATATGACAAAAACATATGATCAGCAACAACTTTTGTTCACTGCAGTGACAAATGCATTCCAGAACATTTATATATAAACCACTGTCATCTTACAATGAGTATCAATTCCTATTAAGTCACGATTCACATTTTGCTAACATTTACAGCATGGTAGTGACCCGATAAATTTACAGAGCAGAACACCTCGAAGAAACAAGCATCTTCCTGAATCTTGACCACCAAGTGACTCCCATCTTCCCAAGTCTTTTGTGCATTCCATTAAAAAGGTGTACCCAGTGCCGTAGGCTCCCGCACTGCGAGGTCTGGGGAAGGGAAAATAGTCAGCAGCCATCCCTGCACAAATGTGCAGAGGCTGGGGCTTGAACCCTGAACCTCTTGGTCACAGACGGTAAAGCTCTACCGCTTACACCAAGGCCGCCCTTTACAGTACAAATCAATTTACAACACATTATGCATGCACATATGGACCTGATAGCACATTAGCAAATTACAGTCTCCTTCGAGAACTGATGGCAACACACACACATCAGTACTCTTTTGCAGTCCACTGATGGCCTGACCATAGGCCGGCAGGGGCTGCGGCCACGAAACCATGGCGAACCGATGGCAGAGAGTGGAGCACTGGAGAGGAACGCCGTCGCCACATGGAGGAATGCCATCGCCGGAGAGGAACAGCGTCGCCGGAGAGGAACGCTCGACGGCTTGACGGAGATTGCCGGAGGCGGGGAAGGAGAGCGCTGGTGAGGTGGAAGCCTTGCCACCAGATCAGGGAGCGGAGGGGAGTGCCGGCGAGGTACTCCGACAGTCGCATCGGCGACCTGTTGGGAAGGGCGCACTGGTGCGGTACTCCGGAAGAGACTCGTACGGCGCTATCCGGTGGCGGCGACGGAGTCCGTAGTTGCGGCTAGGAAGAGGGAGTCACGGGATGGGCTCATGTGGGCCGATTGGAGGCCTGTTAAGCTGCTTCTGTGGAGTTGACGGTTGGATGAGACACGAACGACCCGGATGGCCAACCGTAGAGACCAGTTCGTCCGTACAACTGGAGAGGATCTTGTTCCGGCAACGCAGCTGGCCCAACGCCGAGGCAGTTAATAGAAATGCCAGCTTCTGTCCGACTCGTCAGTTCCTCCCCTGATATAAAGAGAGAGTCATGATCAAAATAAGCTAAGAGTAACAGGTATTTTTTAGAGAGAAGGTTTCCCCTGCTTTTATTACAAAGCAAAACAAGTCTTTTTGAAGTGCACAGTAATGGCGCCGTTAAGCGCAGCAACTCAAGAAGCTAAAAGGCTAAAAGCCAGGGCTAAGAACCCCAAACGTTACATCGCTCAATGGCCAAATCATTGCTGGTAGTTGTCGAAGAAGGAACAGCCAATTGAGCCCACTGTAAATGACTCCGTTGAGGTCCATTGTATCTGCGGCAGTTGCTTGGATCGTTCCTCTAGCCGAGTGATCAGGTCCTCCACCTGCTTCCCAAGCTCCTCCTTGTACATGGGCAACCACCCCCGCATCATCCGCGCGATCCTTGACAGCATTGCATGCCTCGCCACACCAGTCCCTGAAAGCACATTTCATTTCGTAATTTCCAGATTGATCACAGCACAGCTGAAGAAAAGATATTGGTAAACCTCTGCTTCTTATTGGACAACCAGAATTTAGCAATATATTCATAACTAGAACCAATGTCAACATTCAACAATTCTGAAACAGTCCTCCATGTACTAACAGCATTCAAATAGCAAATGATTGACAGATTCATTATCTGAACAGAAAAGGCAAGTAAGATCATTAACCTCCCTCCATTTCTGCAAATTATCTCTTGTAAGCACCCTGTTATGGGAAACTAACCAAAGGAACAAATGAACTCTGGGTGAAATTGTTAGCTTCCACACAGCCTGAACAAAAGTGGGGAACACCCCTCTGCAGTCAATCACTGCATACAAGGATTAGACTGAGAATTGACCATTTGAGGCATAAGACCATAAAATCTGGTCCTGCTCATCATTGAGACTAATCCCTTCCATTAAACTACACAGCTCTAACCACAAGTTCATTTGGGCTTCAGACACATTTCTCCTAAAAGAGAGTCTCAGCTCATGACCATCCCAATTCTGATCCACAGTTTTTCCATGTTGTTCATTGATAACATACAAGGGCCAAAAAATAATTGACAGGCTAGTATTCCCTAGCCACTGATCCTCCCAGAATCTAATCTTTCTACCATTGCCAAGGACCAACTTAATCCCCAAACGTGCAGCCTGAGCAGCCCACAACACTCCTTTCCAAAAAGGAGAAGCACCCACATCAGGACAGCAAAAGATATTAGGAGCCTCTGTTCTGTATTTATAGTCTACAATATTAACCCAAATAGCATTTTTATGCAGTTGGTATCTAAAGATCCAAGAGGATAACAAAGAGAGGTTCAAACTTCTAAAATCAGGAATGCCTAAGCTGCTAGCTGCCAGTTAGCTAAATGATACCTGTGTCTTTCTTCAGTATTATCCCAAAGGAAGTGGCCCATGTGTGTATTCATCATTTTTATAGCCCATTTTGGAAACTTAAGGATGGAGAGAAGATAGATGGCAATACTTTCCAGACAAGCTTTAAGAAGAACAAGAGTAACAGGTATGTGTATTATATAAAACAGCCGGCCGTTTTGGATACCTTTTACATTTTGCATAATTCCCAAATATGCACTCTCCATGGCCCAAGATATAACAACCAGAGAATGGTATACCATTCAATCATATCCCACTGCCAAGCACATCCTGCATAGCGAAAAACAGCAAGGTATGCAATCAGTTTGAGCTAGAATGAAGCGAATATATGAGGAAAAAGAACAAGGTATGGAATAATAGATAATGAGGCTGACTAAAATTAAAATCACTGGAAGAAGGTGGAGATCTGCCTAAAAGACCATCCTACAGAGCATCAAGGGTCAATGCACATTATCCAACTTCTCATTTCATTTTAAATTGAAATGGGTGCCTCAAATATTATCAGCAAGCTATTACTGCATCCCTAACCAGAATTTGTGGGGTCAAAGCAAACAGACACAAATTGCTACATCAGCTCCTTTCATGCGCGAGTACAAAACTAAAAAACAAAATGGATGTATGTAAACACATGAACCAAACAAACAGAAGGTGGATAATGGCAGATCATGTAAAATAGGACAGTAGGTAACACCGGTGCCATTCCTACTGCCACCAGTATTTATTTTTAGCATTTTTCCTCGTGTCTATGAGAGCTGACGGCTGACTGTCATATATATTTTTACCATTATTTTTCTCACGGCTATGAGAGCCGATGGCTGATAGGTCTCAGCTGCTATGCCTCACTGGTGGCATTCCTAGAAACACCAGTCACTTTGACGAAATATATCCACGTGTGTTCATATTCTATAGCACAGCACACCTAGTTTAGGCAACATGCAAAATGAAGAAGCCACTACTATCAGACGTGAATATCGTGACCAGTCGAAACAGTAACGAATCTGTGGCAAAGCTATAGGAGGAAGCAAGAAGCAACCTGGGGATGCTTTTGTTAAACGGTGCCGGTCATGAACAGATACACTAACAGGAAATGTATGTACAAAGGGGAAAAAGCGATGCTACCTGATAAACTGACGGTTCGTCCTTGAATTTTTTTTAGGCTAGCAGGTGTCATGATCTTCTGGAGTACAGGAAGCAGGATGCTGCGGATATGAGCTAGCTCTTTGTCTGAGGCCTCACGCTCCATCCGCTCACCAAACCTAGAAATGTGCATCAGACTTTTCCCGCTTGTTGGACCTTCAGAGTGTCGGATATAATTATAGATGGCTCTCAAGGTTCTAGGTCCGCGCAAAGGCTGTGTAGAGCATCACAGACCTGCTTGCACGCTGGTCTGCACTTTAGAAAGGAACTGTGCTTCTGATAATAGAAGTCTCGAAGCTCAAGTATTAGCATGTAGCTTAGGTCCAGTGGGGTCTCTGGTCCATGAGTGATAGCCATGTCCATGCGAATCGTGGCCACAGAAGCTGGTAGGTTAACCAACATAAATATGATTGCCATGGGTATATGGAGAAGTGATAGGATCATAGGAACACAATGTGATCTGTGGGACTGCGTACCTGGTCTGAAATCCATGCCTACCTGCCCGGTAAGCACTCCCGCTACAAAGCTCAGTAGCGGTTCTGGTTGCCCAATGAGATTATTCATGTAAGGTTTTAAAAAGTTGCTGTAGGCGCTGTGTATGGATCAGTAATATCAGGATGGGAAAAGAAACAATAATCTAGTCATAGCATATGTATTACCTTCAACACCGCGAGTGACAATCCATGGTAGATCACATGATCCGTGATCAGGGCACCACACAATCAAGTCTAACTCGAAGTCTTCTCCATCCAGTAGCCGACATGGGAGAACATGTAAGTGAGACTCAGCAGAGATTGTCTCGATAATGAAGTTAGGGCCTTCATGTGACACTGTGAAGCAGCCCATGAAATACTGCAGCTGCTGTCTAAGGCTCAGATAAATTTCAACCGAGCTGACGTCACTGCGACCACCAGGCCTTAGCCTACCAAGAATTAAGAATCGTCGGTGTGTCCCTAAGAATGGTAAATTAGTTAGTGTCACTTATCTGAAAAAGACAGTTTCATATACATCGTTCTTTTTTCTCACCTTGTCCAGAAGGCATTGGTTCGCTAGGAATAGCGCAATCCATATGCTGGGACCGAGCTGTATGCTTACAATCAAACAAGCAGATTCGTAGGGCCAATCATCCTGTCACGGATACAGGAAGTTGTCACGGATACAGGAAGTTCCTACCGCGCCATCTCCTCCCTCACCTGCACAGGCAACCAGGAGGCCGAGAGTGAGTCCATCGGAGCTGGGATTGGAAGGAACGACGACGAGCGAGGGACTGGCCGACGATAGCAAAGGGGTCACCTCGCGGGGGCTCCTCCGGGAGGACCCAAGACCGAGCCGGCCTCCACCTCCGCCTCCGCCGTAGAGGCTAAGCGAGGCCGGCCGGAGCGAACGCGGGCGCCAACGACAAGGAAGGGCGCGGCGGTGGCTGTGCGTGTTGCGGGCCGCCGCGCCGGGTCCGTCGCGCCGCCGCGACCGTCCGCCCCAGCAGCGGCTCGGCCCTCGCGCCGCCGTGTCCGGCGGATCTAGCCGGGACCTAGGTCTCCAATCCGAGCCGCTGACCCGTATACGTTTTCTTTTCTTTGACAACGCGGCCCATGTACTTTGGACCAACGGGGAGCTCGACAACGGCCTAGGCCGGCCAATCACAGGAACGGCACGGCAGCGGCCGGCAGTACGGAGACGACCAGCCAGCCGAACTCCACAAACCAAATCAAAAGGCCAGCAGTCAAAACGCCGACGTACACTCCACGGGGTTTCTTGTTTTTTAAGTAGAGCTCAGGGCCAGCGCATCTGTGCGCGGCCGGGCCCCGTGACGGCGTCGCTTGGCCGAGCCGCGCGCGGATGGCGGCGCAGGCGCACTCGTGCCGCCATGGCCGCGTCCCCGCGGTGGCAGCGCTCGGACGGGGCGCATCCCCACGGCGGCGGTGGCGCGAGAACCAAGGAGGTGGCGAGCTTGACGGCTCGTTGTGCTGGCTACTAGCTCGCCGTGCCGCTCTCGCTCGCCTCGCTCCAGGTCCGCGTCGCCCTCTGCGCCAACAGGCCCGCACCGTCCGCACACGCTCGCAGCGAAATCCCTCGTCCCGAATCAGAACAGAAGACCACGGAGATGACCGGCGTTCCGGCGAAGCCTGAGCACGATTCAGCAAACCAGTGAATAGTGTCCGATCAACTAACCATCTGTTTTATCCTTTCTGACAGAATGAACAATCTGCACTGTTTCTACTACCGAATGCTACAGAGCCTATCAGTTTCTTCGACTCCTTCATCGCACTGGGTGCAGGGACGAGGCCCTCCTCGTGGGTTTGGGAACAGCTCCTTTCTGACAGAATGAACAGTCTGCATTGTTTCTACTATGGCATGGCCTTACACCGAATGCAACAGAACCTATCGGTGTCTTCGACTCCTTCCTCACACCGGATGCAGGAACGAGGCCCTCCTCGGGGGTTTTGGAACAGCCTGCGGCGGATCGGCACCATGAGAACCCCGTCGTCTGTGACATCCTAAAATTTTTCATAAATTTAAAATAATCAAATTGATTTAATTTAGCATTGTTGGTGAACATTTAACCTAGGCAAAATAATTATTTTTATAAAATTAACATCAATTCTAGGTCAAGAAGCATGTTGTGCATTCATGCTGGAGCATATTTTATTTTGTGATGTTTGGTTCTGGTTGGATTTGAACTGAAATTCAAAATCTGTTTGAAAATGCTTTTGAAAAAGATTCAAATAAAAAGAAAAGGAATTCTTTTACCTTCCTTCTCCCTCTCCTGCCTTTTGGCCCAAGCAACCGGCCGGCTTGCTGTTTTCCCCGCTCGGCCCGATGCTCCCTTCCTCGCCCGCGGCCCGCTCCTTTTCCTTCTTGGGCCAACCGGCCAGAAGCCCGCAACCGCAGCAGCGCCGCACGTCGCCTGCTTCTTCTTGGGCCGACCAGCCAGAGGCCCACCAAGCAAGCCGACCCGTGCCTCCCTCTCTGTCTTTGACCCGTGGGACCCACACCACCTTCGTCCACCTCTCACCCGGAGTCAAGCCGGACACCAAGGCCGACACCGACCGCGCCGCCTCCACGCTCGGTCCCCCGCACCAAGAGCTTGGGCTATATAAACATTGACTCCGCGTCCGCAACTACCTCCCCGAACCCTAGTCAGCGCCGCCTTTGCCTTGCTTGAGCAGCAGCGGCCGCCAAACCCTAGCCGCCATTGAGGATTTCCGCCGGAGCTTGAAATTCGCCACGGCCGTCAGTCTTTTTTCTTCGTAAGCTAGCACACAAGCTCCGTCTCGATCTCCTGAACCTTCGTGTGCCTTAATTTTGGGTCAATTTGACGTAAACCAAGCTGCCACCGTTTGTAGGTCGCCGCTGTCCGCCGTCGACCGCAATTGGCCTGCCTCCATTCACCCCGAGCTTCATCTTCGCCGCAGGTGAGGTTGCCTGAGCCCCTGCATCGTTTGGCACCTGTCCCGAGAAGTTTAGTGGGCTGTAGCTCCTGCTCTGTGCACGCCGGCGAGCTCGGTACCGCCGTTGTCAGTCACCGGTCGTCGTTGGCCCACTCGGGTTCTCATCTTCGGGCTAGATGAGGTCGCACGAAGCCCCTGTGTCGAATGGTCAAAGTTTCGTGTCAAACTGAGGTCTGTAGGGCTAGTTCTATCAACGCCAGCGAGATTTCTCACCGCCGGCCATGTCCTCTGCCGCGCTAGTCGTCATTCCCGGCAAGGCCGATTCCCCGATCGAATCTGAGCCGTCAGTTCTAGATCCAATGGATCAGATCGTCCCGCACCCCTTCGGCCGGCAACCTTGTAGAAAACCCCCTGCCTTTCTGTCTATTCTGTTAAGAACCCTTGGCGGTTTTCACCGAGTACGTTTTGTTTACTGGAAAGCGTAATTTCTTCTTAGCAGATTTCAAATACGCTTTGTCCATTGGAAGGCGTATTTTTTCTTTAACAGATCACAGAATACATTTTAACCTCTGAAAGACGTATTTTTCCTTTTCAGTTTCAAAATATGTTTTATCTATTTACAGTTTTGCCATTATCTTCAAATGCTTATAACTTCTCTGTTTTAACTCCGTTTTGGTCCGTTCAAATTCCGTTAGGTTCATAGTTTCGAAATCTACGCAGTGATGCCACTAATGGTATATTTTGTAGACTTTATATTTTTAGTTCATATTTAATACATTTATTTGTCAATAGGAAATCTTTAAAAATTCTTATCTTCGCCGTTATAACTTCGTTTTCGGTGAACTTGACGTCTGTGTGATCGTAGCAGCGTGTAGAATATTTTTATAAGCTTTTTATTCTATTTTGATGAGATTGGTGTACTATTCCTCTAATAACTCTTTATTTGCTTCGTGTATGTATGCTCAATTGGATTGCTTGGTGTTGAATGTTAATGTCGAGTTCACACGGTGAGGGTATTATTGAGCAAGGCTACTTTGAGGATCAGCAGGACCAGTAAGCTTTGTGAATCAAGTCAAGTATAGCATGGATCCTCCTTGTTACCTATTCACTATAAATAATAATTCATATGCATGTGTTTCTTTGATAACCTAGAGATTATAACTAGCTTTGATATCCTGATTCCCTGAAAACCTCGGGTTGCATTGGGTAGCTGTGATGCTAGTGCTTAATGAATATCATGATCTTGTGACTTGATGAGTATTTGTGCCATGAACAGTAATAACGACTTTTAACCACATGAGGGCTAGTCTGTAACAGAACCTCCGGGATTTAATGTACAACTGCGAGGGCTATATGGCTCTGGCTTTAGTTGTCTAGGGGACCTTTTCTAGCTTGTTAGCGGTTCCCATTTTGGTGCAAGAGGGGTGTGTCCGGGTTGGATGTAGTTGGACCCCTGTCTATATGAGTATAGGCTGTGGTTGTGTGCCATCTAGAAGGGGGGATACTACATTTGTAGGGCGCAGAAACCTTAGCGGCCCCAACTTGTTAGACGAACCCTTAGGTAGCTTTATATGTTTTGTGGTGACTTGGGAGTAATTAACCCACTTTACTATAGAACATGACTCACAGTGAAAGTGTACACCTCTGTGCAGAGTTTAAATCAATATATTATCCGTGCCCTATGGTTACGGCAGCCTTGGAATCTTTACACTAATGATGATCTCTCCTGCCATATTAAAATGTTCATTTAGCTGCTGTTATGTCATTTATTCATTTGTGTTATATTGATCAGGATGGTTTTGGGAAATACCTGCTACCCTGATGCTATGCCTCGATATAAGTAACATATAAAAGCTAAATATAGTCAAATAGTGTCAGCTTAATTGAGCCTCATTAACCCATGTTATGCTTGTTGAGTACAGTTGTGTACTTACGCTTGCTTTATTTTCAATTTTGGAAAATCTCGGATGGGTAACAGATGAAGGTTGGAATGAGAGCTATCGTGATGAGTACTTGGCTTGCTGTTCACCAGTTGGCGTGTCCCTGTATGGAGCTTCCGCAATAAAGATATATGAGTTATCTATTTGTTTATGTGCAAGACTCTGTATTAAATATTGGTTCGCTATGTAATAAACAGGGTGATGATACTCTTTGTAATTTATCATCTTATATGTGTGACTTGCTCCTGGGGCGCATATAAGGCTATTTATACATTTTATTTTTATCCTTAAAAATGGAGTGTGACAAATTGGTATCAGAGTCGTGTTGATTGTAGGACGCTAGCCTAGATAGAATGGTCGTTCTTAGTCTCCTTTGCTTCACTAGATTCATGCTGCTTAACTTTAACCTTGTTATTTACTCAATTTTTATGCTCTTATACTTACTCTATTGTGAAATCTTGACTCTACTCTAAACTGTGTCTAAATCTTGTAGATGCCTCCTTATACCTGCCGCATGACTGCTGCTGCATATCGTGCTCTGTTCAACCACCTGGAGGCTAGGGAAGATGTTCCGCCATCACCAACCCTGGTGCCTACATCACCTCAAGTTGAAGAGGAAGAACCAATGGAGGTTACTAAAGAAGAAGAGGAGGAAGTGGCACCTCTAGAAGAGGAGCAGGAGGCTCTCAACATCAACGATGGTGAGACCATGGGAGTAGCTCAAGATGGTGGTCAATCTCTACCGTCGTCTGCAGGTGGTTCTGGTGGAGGAGGTGGACCGCACGCTCCTATGAGATGGACTATGAAGATCTCTCGTGTACCAGAGTGTCACACCAGATCGCATATACGACTCATGAAGCTTCTTCGTGACTATTATGCTGATTGGGACCCCGCAGTATAGTACACTTATTTCCAACACACCCATCCGTTGGAAGGTACCTACTGGGAGACAAATGTGGCTATATGTTCTCCAGGGATGATGCAGAATTCCTATGAGATAGAGATGATTTATGAGCATCTTGGTCTTTGTCCAACTCAAGAGGATGGTATAGAGGGTGCTGCTTTTACGGCTTGGATTGCTCTCCATGGTCATCGCTTTGGACATATGTGAAATGATGAGTTTTGCTATTTGCCTCGCGCTGACTACAGTATGGAGGATGGTTGGGCTATGATGAATCCTCAATATTTTCCACTGACTCACGGGAATTGGTACACTTTACTTGTGACATGATGCTCACGCATCAGCGCTTGGTAAGCACGGTGGACCAGCAGGCGTAGAAGATTAAAGAGCAGCAAGAAGAAATTGATAGGCTTAGGACCATGACTGGATAACCAAAGATCTATGAATGGTTGAACCACGAGCTTTGACCTTAGCTTGAAAACCCTTATGTAATAGGCATGTTATTACTATCGTGAGTCAAGTTAGTCGTGTCATTCTAGTGTTTGTGAACTTTGAGTGCTTGATAATTTATGATTATGTAATATGGATGATTTGGATTTTTGTGTGAGTGTTGAAACTTTGTGGGCATGTCTGCAAGTTTTTTAGTTAAGGATATTATGGTTGAAGTTTGAATAAATTAATTTTGGGTTGGTTTATTCTGTCTCTGCTTTTGCTGTCTTCTGAGTAGCCTATGAGATTTCGGTTATATCTCGAAATCGGTTTGGCCAATTCTTATAAGATTTTTCTGGGTGAAACTAGACTTTCTTATCTATCAATTCCCATAAGAATCATGTCTATATCTGTTCTGAGTTGGAAGTTATATCTGTCGCAATCTGATGTTCAGTGATGTTTAGAATTTCTAAATAGTTTCTGTTGTTCGATTAATTCGATTGCTTAGATGACAGAATCTAGTAATATGGTCTGAACAGAAGTTGTAGAGAATTTCCTAACCTTTCCAACCAGGTATAGAACGGCTCCTTTTGATACCTGGATCTTGAGTTATGACTATTTTCTGTACTGCTAAAATTGAAGCTCGTCCAAAAAATTTTAGTTTTGCAATCCTTATCATTATATAAGTGATTTGTATCCTGAATATCTCTAAGATTTGATTTTGTTGGAATACAGATGGCTGCTTAGGGTGGAAGAGGTAACCGTGCTAGAGGCCGTGGTGATGGACATGTTACCAATGAGGAAATAGAGGCATAAATGCAGATGATGCAGACTATAACCCAGTTTGTGCAGACTATGTAAGCTAGAGGATTACCACATGCACAACCACCCAGGGATAAACAAAGGGACTTTATGCAAGGTCATCCTCCTGTGTTTACTCACACTACTAATCCTTTGGACGCGGAAGACTGGTTGCGTGCTGTGGAGAAGCAGTTGAAGCTCGCACAGTGCAATGATGCCGAGAAAGTGTTGTACGCTTCGGGGCAACTCCAGGGAGCTGCTCAGACCTGGTGGGAGTCATATCAAGCTGCTCATCCCAATAATGCTCGTCCCATCACTTGGGCGATTTTTGAGAGGGACTTCAAGGCCCACCACATTACAGAGGGCTCATAGAGCAGAAACAAGATGAATTCAGGAATCTCAAAATGGGCTCTATGACTATGAGTGAGTATCATGCTAAGTTCGAGGAGTTGGCTCGCTACGCTCCCCATGAAGTTCTAAGGGACGTTGATAAGCGACGTCATTTTCTCAATGACATTTACTATGAACTCAGGCTGCAATTGAAGGGCAACAAGTATGATACTTTTGAGGAGTTAGTGAATAGTGCTATTGTGTTATATAATGAACGTCTGGCATAGGACAAGAAGAGGAAGATGAATGGACAGGGCTTTGTAAGTAGCTCATGTTTCCGTCCTAACTTCCACCAAGGTTTCAAGCAAAAGTACCAAGGACCAATCAGTTAGAGGAATCATGGTCAGAACCAACAAAACTGGAATGGGAATCAACGCTCACACTACCAGCAGCATCACTATAACAACCAGACTCCACGTCTCACTGCTCCTAATAATACTCCTCTGAAGAATGATGGTCCCAATACGCCTACCAGGTGTTTTGTATGTGGAAAGAAAGGGCACATGTCATTCAACTATCCAGATAATAAGATGAATCAGCAGACTCCTCAGTGGTAGAATAGCAATCAGAAGCCTCTACAGTATGGGAAGTTCATCATGTGTCCACTGAGATAGCTCAGGAAGCATCAGAGGTTATGTTGGGTACGTCCAACATCAACTCTATCTCTGCTACTGTACTTTTTGATTCTGGAGCTTCGCATTCCTTTGTCTCGCAAGCATTTGTTAGAAAGCATAGCATACCAGTTGTAGCCATGAAGAACCAAATGGTAGTAAATTCACCAGGGGGTGCTATACCAGCTTCTTACTACTACCCCTTAACTAACCTTCACTTAAGGGGGTAGACTTTTCAGCAAATCCTGTAGTGTTAAATGCATCTGGTATTGATTTAATTCTGTGATTGGATTGGATGGAAGCTTACCAAGCTGTGATAAAGTGTAAAGAGAGGGTTGTGGATCTGACTACACCAAACGGAGATAGAGTCAATGTTGATGTCAGAGTGCAAGCGCCACCTATAGCTACACTGAATCAGCTTGATGACAATGGAGACCCTCAGAATCAGGTGGTGGAGGAATTCTCGGATGTGTTCCCCGATGACTTGCCAGGTATGCCACCTGACCGCGACATTGAATTTATTATTGAGTTATTACCTGGCACTGCACCCATAGCTAAACGTCCATATAGAATGGGGGTTAATGAACTTGAAGAACTTAAGAAACAGTTAAAGGAATTAGAAGAGAAGGGTTTCATTCGTCCTAGTGCATCACCTTGGAGTTCTCCTGTGATTTTTGTTGATAAGAAGGATGGAACTCAGCGAATGTGTGTTGATTATCGCTCTCTCAATAAGGTTACCATCAAGAACAAGTACCCTTTGCCCAGGATTGATGACTTATTTGACCAGTTGAGAGGTGCCTGTATGTTCTCCAAGATTGATCTACGTTCTGGATATCATCAGTTGAAGATTCAGAGTTCAGATATACCGAAGACGGCATTCACTACCAGGTATGGGTTGTACGAGTATACAGTTATGTCCTTTGGGTTAACCAATGCACCTGCCTACTTTATGTTCATGATGAATAAGGTATTTATGGAATACCTAGATAAGTTCGTTGTGGTTTTTATTGATGACATCCTGGTATTCTCAAAGAATAAGGAGGAACATGCAGAACATTTGAGGTTAGTCTTGCAGAAGCTTAGAGAGCACAAACTTTATGCTAAGAAGAGCAAGTATGAATTCTGGTTGGAGGAAGTCTTTTTCCTCAGCCATGTTGTTTCTAATGGTGGGATACCAGTTGATCCAAGCAAGGTGAAAGATGTGTTGGATTAGAAGCCACCTACAGATGTCAGCGAGATTCATAGTTTTCTTGGGTTGGCTGGTTATTATAGGAGATTCATTGAAGGATTCTTGAAGATTGCTAAGCCATTGACAGCATTACTAGAGAAGAATGCCAAGTCTGTGTGGTCCGACAAGTGTCATGCTAGTTTTGAAGAATTGAAGAAGAGGTTGACAACTGCTCTAATGTTGGTATTGCCAGACCTAAGCAAGAAGTTCTCTATCTATTGTGATGCATCTCGTTTGGGATTGGGGTGTGTTCTTATGCAAGAAGGTAGAGTTGTTGCTTATGCTTCAAGGCAGTTGAGGAAGCATGAGCTTAATTATCCTACTCATGATCTAGAATTAGCAGCTGTGGTTCATGCTCTGAAGATTTGGCAATACTATCTGATTAGGCACAAGACCGATATCTTCACTGACCACAAGAGTTTGAAATACATCTTTACCCAGTCTGACTTGAACATGAGGCAACACCGTTGGTTGGAACTGTTAAATGATTATGATTTTGATATGTGTTACCATCCTGGGAAAGCAAATGTCATGGCTGATGCACTTAGCAGAAAGAAGCATGCTAATGAGCTTTGGGCGACACCTGAATCTGGTCAGTTGTGTGCAGAGTTTGCTCATTTGAATCTCACTCTGGTTACTAATGCTATGGAGATAGAGGTGACACCTACCTTAGAGGAAGAAATTCGCAAGGGTCAGCTGGAAGATGAGGATCTAAAGTACATAGTGAAGAAGTTAGCAGAAGGGAAGGCACTTGGTTTCTGCATTGATGAAGAGGGTACCTTGTGGTATGGCAATATGATATGTATTCCAGAGGTAAAGGCTCTTTGTCAGGCAATTCTGCGAGAGGCACATGAGTCAGCTTACTCTATCCATCCTGGAAGTACTAAGATGTACATGGATCTCAAGGAAAAGTATTGGTGGATTGGTCTGAAGAGGGATGTGGCAGAGTACGTTGCTATATGTGATACTTGTCAACGTGTGAAAGCTGAACATCAAAGGCCAGCTGGATTATTACAGCCAATGAAGATACCTGAATGGAAGTGGAAAGAGGTCGGTATGGACTTTATAACAGGGTTACCTCATACTCAGAAAGGTTTTGACTCTATTTAGGTAATAGTAGACCAATTGACCAAAGTTGCTCACTTTTTGCCAGTTAAGACAAAGTACAATGGCCCAAAATTAGCTAAATTGTATATGGAAAGGATTGTTTGTTTTCATGGGGTACCAAAGAGGATTGTGTCTGATAGAGGTACTCAGTTCACATCGCACTTTTGGAAAGCAGTGCATAGTGCTTTGGGAACAAAGTTGAACTTTAGTACAGCATATCACCCATAGACTGATGGTCAGACTGAGAGACTTAATCAGATTCTGGAGGACATGTTAAGAACTTGTGCTATGCAGAGTTCTTATACAACAATAGTTATCAAAAGAGTCTCAAGATGGCACCATTTGAAGCTCTGTATGGGCGTAAGTGCAGGACACCTTTGTTTTGGAATTAGACTGGGGAAAGTCAGTTGTTTGGGACAGATGTTTTGAGAACCACAGAAGAACAGGTACGAGTGATTAGGGACAACCTGATGGTAGCACAATCTCACCAGAAAAGTTATGCCGATACACGGAGGAGAGAATTGGTATTCAAGGAAGGTGATTATGTATATTTGAAGGTGTCTCCTATGAGAAGTGTGAAGAGGTTTAACCAAAAAGGGAAACTTGCACCAAGGTATGTTGGCCCATTTAAAGTTTTAAAGAGATGCGGAGAAGTGGCTTATCAGTTGGAGTTGCCTAAGAGTTTAGCAGGTGTGCATGATGTGTTCCATGTGTCTCAACTTAAGAAGTGTTTGTGTGTACCTGAGAAGGAACACTTACCTTTGGAGGAACTGTATGAAGAGTTTTCAGTAAGGATTATGGATACAGCTGAGAAGTTTATCCGAAGCCGGGTTATAAAGATGTGTAAGGTGTGGTGGAATCGACACTCAGAGGTTGAGGCAACTTAGGAAACTGAGGATGCACTGAGGCCAGCTTATCCACAGTTGTTTGAGTAAGCAAAAAAATCCAATCTCGAGGACGAGATTCTCTTAAGGGGGGTAGAATTGTAACACCCTAAAATTTTTCATGAATTTAAAATAGTCAATTTGATTTAATTTAGCATTTTTGGTGAGCATTTGACCTAGGAAAAACAATTATTTTATAAAATTAACATCAATCCTAGGTCAAGAAGCATGTTGTGTATTCATGCTGGAGCATATTTTATTTTGTGATGTTTGGTTCTGGTTGGATTTGAATTGGAATTCAAAATCTATTTGAAAATGCTTTTGAAAAAATTCAAATAAAAGGAAAAGGAATTCTTTTACCTTCCTTCTTCCTCTCCTGCCTTTTGGCCCAAGCAAGCGGCCGGCCTACTGTTTTCCCCACTCTGCCCGATGCTCCCTTCCTCACGCGTGGCCCGCTCCTTTTCCTTCTTGGGCCAACTGGCCAGAAGCCCGCAACCGCAGCAGCGCCGCGCGTCGCCTTCTTTTTGGGCCAATCGGCCAGAGGCCCACCAAGTAAGCCGACCCGTGCCTCCCTCTCTGTCTCTAACCCATGGGACCCACACCACCTTCGTCCACCTCCGACCCGGAGTCGAGCCGGATACCGAGGCCGACACCGACCGCGCCACCTCCACGCTCGGTCGCCCGCACCAAGAGCTTGGGCTATATAAACATTGACTCCGCGTCCGCAACTACCTCCCAGAACCCTAGTCCGCACCGCCTTTGCCTTGCTTGAGCAGCAGTGACCGCCAAACCCTAGCCACCATTGAGGATTTCCACCGGAGCTTGAAATTCGCCATGGCTGTTGGTCTTTTTTCTTCGTCAGCTAGCACACAAGCTCTGTCTCGATCTCCTGAACCTTCGTGTGCCTTAATTTTGGGTCAATTTGACGTAAACCGAGCCGCCACCATTTGCAGGTCATCGCTGTCCACCGTCGATCACAATTGGCCTGGCTCCGTTCATCCTAAGCTTCATCTTTGCCACAGGTGAGGTTGCCTTGAGCCCCTGCATCGTTTGGCACCTGTCCCGAGAAGTTTAGTGGGCCGTAGTTCCTGCTCTGTGCACGCCGGCGAGCTCGGTACCGCTGCTGTCAGTCACCAGCCATCGTTGGCCCACTCGAGTTCTCATCTTCATGCTAGATGAGGTCGCACGAAGCCCCTGTGTCGAATGGTCCAAGTTTCGTGGCAAACCGAGGTCCGGAGGGCTAGTTCTATCAATGGCGGCGAGATTTCTCACCGCCGGCCATGTCCTCCGCCGCGCTGGTCGTCGTTCCCGGCGAGGCCGATTCCCTGATCGAATCTGAGCCATCCGTTCCAGATCCAATGGATCAGATCATCCCGTACCCCTTCGGCCGGCAACCTTGTAGAAAACCCCCTGCCTTTCTGTCTATTCTGTTAAGAACCCTTGGCGGTTTTCACCGAGTACGTTTTGTTTACTGGAAAGCGTAATTTCTTCTTAGCAGATTCCAAATACGCTTTGTCCACTGGAAGGCGTATTTTTCCTTTAACAGATCAGAGAATACATTTTAACCTCTGGAAGACATATTTTTTCTTTTTAGTTTCAAAATACGTTTTATCTATTTATAGTTTTGCCATTATCTTCAAACGCTTATAACTTCTCCATTTTAACTCCGTTTTGGTCCGTTCAAATTCCGTTAGGTTCATAATTTTGAAATTACGCAGTGATGCCACTGATGGTATATTTTGTAGACTTTATATTTTTAGTTCATATTTAATACATTTATTTGTCAATAGGAAATATTTAAAAATTCATATCTTCGCCGTTATAACTCCGTTTTTGATGAACTTGACGTCTGTGTGATTGTAGCAGCGTGTAGAATATTTTTATAAGCTTTTTATTCTGTTTTAATGAGATTGGTGTACTGTTCCTCTAATAACTCTTTATTTGCTTCATGTATGTATGCTCGATTGGATTGCTTGGTGTTGAATGTTAATGTCGAGTTCACACGGTGAGGGTATTATTGAGCAAGGCTATTTTGAGGATCAATAGGACCAGCAAGACTTTATGAATCAAGGCAAGTATAGTATGGATCCTTCTTGTTACCTATTCACTATAAATAATAATTCATATGCATGTGTTTCTTTGATAACCTAGAGATTATAACTAGCTTTGATATCCTGATTCCTTGAAAACCTCGGGTTTCATTGGGTAGCTGTGATGCTAGTGCTTAATAAATATCATGATTTTGTGACTTGATGAGTATTTATGCCATGAACAGTAATAATGACTTTTAACAACTTGAGGGCTAGTCTGTAACAGAACCTCCAGGATTTAACGTACAACCGCGAGGGCTATATGGTTCTAGCTTTAGTTGTCTAGGGGACCTTTTCTAGCTTGTTAACAGTTCCCATTTTGGCGCAAGAGGGGTGTGTCCGGGTTGGATGTAGTTGGACCCCTGTCTATATGAGTATAGCTGCGGTTGTGTGCTATCTAGAAGGTGGGATACTATATTCGTAGGGCGCAGAAACCTTAGCGGCCCTAACTTGTTAGACGAACCCTTAGGTAGTTTTATATGTTTTGTGGTGACTCGGAGTAATTAACCCACTTTACTATAAAACATGACTCACAGTGAAAGTGTACACCTCTGCGTAGAGTTTAAATCAATATATTATCTGTACCCTACAGTTAGGGCGGTCTTGGAATCTTTACACTAATAATGATCTCTCCTGCCTTGTTAAAATGTTGATTTACCTGCTGTTATGTCATTTATTCATTTGTGTTACATTGGTCATGATGGTTTTGGAAAATACCTGCTACCCTGATGCTATGTCTCGATATAATTAACTTATAAAAGCTAAATACAGTCAAACAGTGTCAGCTTAATTGAGCCTCATTAACTCATGTTATCCTTGTTGAGTACGGTTGTGTACTTACGTTTGCTTTATTTTTAATTTTAGAAAATCCTGGATGGGTAACAGATGAAGGTTGAAATGAGAGCTATCGTGATGGATACTAGGCTTGGTGTTCACTAGGTGGCGTGTCCTTTTGTGGAGCTTCCACAATAAAGATATATTAGTTATCTATTTGTTTATATGCAAGATTCTGTATTAAATATTGATTCGCTATGTAATAAACAGGGTGATAATACTCTTTATAATTTGTCATCTTATATGTGTGACTTGTTCCTTGGGCACATATAAGACTATTTATACATTCTATTTTTATTTTTAAAAATAGAGTGTGACATCGTCAGACATGACTCTCTGAAAAATTGAAAACATTGAACATTCAGTTGTGTGAACTAGGAATGCAAATAAGCAATTAAACATTCGATTATGTTTCAGGCAGTTAATTCAGACAGTACAAACCTTGAAAAATTGAAAACATGGAACATTCAATATTGTGAACTAGGAATGCAATTAAACATTAGATTATGTTTCAGGCAGTTCATTCAGACTAGTACAAACCTTCACGGCAGAAATCAGAGCCGGGGGCAGCTGGTGCTCTGGAATCAGGACCATCCGTCTTGTCTGACTACGCTGAGCACCTGGAACTCCTACAGCATGATGGTGGTGGTCGTGGTCCGGACAGAAATCAGAGCAGAAGGCGCGCCTGCAACTCGTGCAGAACCTGTCTGGCAGATGCGTCCTGCTGAAATCGCGGGTCACCATTCTCTGAATTATCTCCCTGCTCTGTCCGTGATGGACAACAGCAATCTGCAGGCAATCCAAGAATTAGGTGCGGAGCAATATTGCTCAAGACAGAGAGCAGATACTATTGTGTGACAAACAATTAATGACAGACAAACGAAGAACAGGTACTACTCTGAATAAAAAAAAACGCGGCACTGCATTCTGGGACTGAATCAAGAAATTGCCGAAGACAGAGAATAAATACTATTGTCTGACAAACAATCAATGACAGACAAACGAAGAACAGGAACTCTGAATAAAAAACGCGGCACTGCATTCTGGGACTGAATCAAGAACTAGCAATATTGCTGAAGACAGAGAACAAATACTATTGTATGACAAACAATCAATGACAGACAAATGAAGAACAGAAACACTGAATATTCTGGAACTGGTCTTGTTTAGTTGTCTTAAAAAGCTAAAAATTTTAAAATCTCTCTCTATCATATTAAATATTATGTCGTATACATGAAGTATTAAATATTAATAAAATAAATAACTAATTATACAGATTAGTTATAAATCATAAGACGAATCTTTTCATCCTAGTTAGACTATAATTATATAATATTTATTAAATACAAATAAAATATTATAATACTTTTCACGTTAAAAATTTCGATGTCTAAACGAGTCCTCAATCAAGAACCGCAGAGCAATCACATCAAGAAGTGCATAGCAATAGTTACCTTGCACGTGGCACAGCAATGTTGATTGTTAGCCTGGATCGGGTCGTCACAGGCAGTGCAGCGCCCCCTCTGAAAACCACGATTCCACTGTGGTTGCTCCCGTCCAAGCATGACGTAGTTAGTCCCGGAGTGGGGTACCCGCTGGATCCGGTTCCAATTGAAACGCTGCCCTCTGTTCCTCACGTCCTGTGCTGTGACCGCCGGAAACCTGCCCTCGAGAAGAACAACCTGCGCAAGAAAGCATCAGGCTAATGCAGAGAACCGGTTTCCAAGAAAGAAACATCATTACAAGAAAGACTTCGCGTACTACTATTCATCAGCCCAATGGAGCAATCGGTTTCCAAGAAAGAAACAGATAGAATCGTTTTGCAAGAAAGACTTCGCGTACTATCCGTCAGCCCAATGCAGGCAGAGAGAATCGTATTGCAAGAAAGAGAGAATCGTGTTGCAAGAACGACTTCGCGTAAACATCATCGCAGAGCAGCAGAGCGAATCGTATTGCCAGAAAGAGAATCGTATTGCAAGAACAACTTCGCGTAAACATCATCGATTCATCGCAGAGCAGAGAGTATCGTGTTGCACGAAAGAGAGAATCCTATTGCAAGAAAGACTGTACATCGATAGTCCGCGAGGGTCCACCCACGATCCCGTGCTGAGAAGCGGCATGCTCCGAGCAGCAGGTGCGGCAGACGGCGTCCAGGCAGACGCTGCAAAACGTGCTCGCCGTGCACGGAAGACAGAAGTCCACGTCCAGCAGCGCGTGCAGATACTCGTACTCCATGGTTCAAGAACGACGCAAGGAAGACGATGAATTGCTAATGCAGGCGAGGTCCGCTGCGTGAGCCGCCTTATATAACCGCCCCAAAATGTAACCGTTCAGCCAAGTCGGTTGGCCGCCTCTTCTAATTGTTTTTTAATAATATTCGTGAAGCAACAGTATAGTTAAATTAAATCGGTGAACTCAGCATTTTTTAATAATATTCATGAATCAATAAAGCTTGCTGAGAGTAAAAAAAAAAATCGGTGAACTCAGCACTGTGTACCTCGTCTTTAAGTTTTTTTTTGGTTTAGCCCTTTTTTTAAATTATTTCTTAAAATAACACCATCTAACTTTTATCTTTTATTTCCATAACTAACCCATTAAGCCACACCAATCTCCAAGGCGTGCCAAATTGCATTGTCCCGCCGCTTCGCCTAACGCAGCTAAATTGCCATGTCCGCCAAGCGCTGGCCCTCTGACATGGCAGTTGTGGTCATGCCAACGACTTAGGCATGCCTTTGGTTGTGTCATCGACTCGGGGGACTCGGGTGTGGCACACTGGCACCTATTGGGCCTTTCCCCGTCTTTCTCCCTTCCTCTTCTTCCTTCTTGTTCGCTCAACCCGTTGCAAGCCATCGCCGCGCTACTCGTCTCTGCATGATCCTGCCCCAGCCGATGGCCGTCTGCGCCTACGTCTTGGGTGGGGGTCACTCCCAAGTTTCTCTGCAGCTCCCTTTGTTAGTCCCGTGTATTTGACCCCTCGCGTCGGCAATATCTATGTCACAGTGGCTGAGTTAGGGTGACACCCCATAGGCAAGGTATTCCCCACCTCGATTTGTTGTTTCAATGGTGATTTCAATAAAATCTTTGGTAGTTAAGGTTTGTAGGAAAATTCTATTTAGTTAGGTGTTAGTATTTAGTCAGATTAGTTAGTTTTTGGTATAGTTAGTTTTGTTAGTATAGTTTGTTTTATTAGTATAGATAGTATAGATAGACTATTTCATATTTGGGGCTTTTTTTTGTTAAACATTCATTTTCAAAACAACTTCATGGGTGAAATTGTTTTTTCTACCCTTTCACAAAAACATGAGTTGTAATGAAGTTGGAAAAGTAGCTTATTCAAGCTCTCTTTCCCATTTCTCTCTCTCATCCATGCATGCTGAAGCTTTTTTTACAGCAAACAAATTTCATTTTCAACAACAAATTGCTATTAATATGCTTACATTGTTGATGACCAGAGATTGAAGCATAGCCGTTATGGGACATTGAGGTACTTGGATGCAACTCCAACTAGAGTGTTGTGAATGTCGAGATGCCTGATGAGCTAGATTATGAGCAATGAGATTTAGCTCTCTGTTGTACTCCTTGAACTCTTGATTATCTGTCAAAAAATTAATATGTTGAAGGTCTTAGCTAGGCAATACTAGCAGCCATGGCTAGGCCTACTTCCTCGGCCATGATGATCGAGCTGGCATTCAATAGAGTCGCCTTGACCTGGAGCTTCAGAGGAGGTTGAACCTTCATATTAACAATGAAGATTCCAATTCCAGCAGGTCGGGGCATGGAGGAGATAGAGTCAAGCACGATGGATGCATCAGAATAACATATTGTCCCTTGTGGTAGAACAAGATTGAGCACTGTGAGCCTATGCATCAAGTTTGGATTTTGTACTTGTTCATCAAAAGAGCCTAAAGGTGCGTCGTGGGAATGAGGCTGCAGTGTTGCTAGATGTTGGCTCTCCTGATCCAAAGAAATGGCACCGGCATAAAAACTGTTTATATCTTGTATCATTGTGGAAGGTGGTGTGTGACGCATGTTGTGCCCTTGCTGGTTGTGGTCTTGTTGACTTGGCTGTTGTGTGGACGAGCTAATGACTTCATGGCTACCATGCATCTTGGTTGATTGCTTGGTCACGATTAGGCTGCTCCAGGAGTGAGGTCTGATTGTGAGAGGCCATGTGTGTAGCCGCTACATGATGGACCTAGGCATTCGTCCATTGCTTCCTGTTAAAATGATAGTCATTCCTAAGTTTCCATATATACTAGAAGGTGAATAAGATCTTTTGTAAAATGGGTCCAGATGTAGAACTGGGAATGAAATATTGAAGCAATGACTAAACACCATTGGTTTCCGCAGGGAGGTTTGTGGTGGGCATGGGAGGATTGAAAGATAGCCATACCTCTCGTGGAAGATTGCAATGAAAGAAAAGATGGGAGTCATCTTCCCCTGCACCACAGGTATCGCAGTGGTTATCTATGTGAGTAGAGTACCTTGATGCACGGTCTGATATAGTTTGAAGACTTGATATAGTTTGCTCAAAGGCTTTTGTAGATGGGTTATAGTACATTTGTTTCATGAGGAAGTGTTTGAAAAGAAGATGGGATGTTTGAGAATGTGGATGATTAATTGGAAATGTTGAGATGCCCCCTAGCTTCTACCTTTTTTGCAGGTTAAGGAGAAGTTCTACACAGTGATTTCACTTTGAAGCGGAGGTTTGATAGTGAAAAGAGTTGGGCACACTACGTCTTCATACCCTTGCACAACAAGGCTCATTGCCTCATTGGTCACACCACAAAAGAGTACTCGAAGGGTCAAACGTGACCATACCTGAGTTGGTCACGGGGAATGGATGTGGATGGAGAATGTGCCGAAGAATGTTACATAAGATGGATGCAAAAAAAACTACAGCATACTAACGTTTTCTTTCCAGCTAGAACAATCTGCTCAGATTCAGACGACGACCTTTGTTTTGCATTGTGTCGGTGTTTTGACCCGCAGGGGGTTAACACCAATGAGTAATATTCGTAATTGCGTGCTCCCTTAATCCGGTGGGTGATGCAAGAAGGACACGGTGATTTATCCTGATTCGGGCAAAGAAGGCCCTACGTCCAGCAGGGGGAGGATAATTCGTGTTATCTTGCACCGAAGTGCTAGTACAGGGGAAAATACAAGCAGGTGTGAGGAGCGCGAGGTGAAGCTTGGGCATTTGGACGCCTAACTCCTGACCTTACACAGGCTCACGGTGTTGTTCTATGGTCTAAAGCCTTAGTGTTTCTATGCTCTAGATCCTCCTCTTCCTTTTCTAACGTCCCGGTGCCTCCTTTTATAGATGAAGGAGGGGCACAGGGGTACATGTATTTCGAGTTCGTATGGCTGATGACGTATGACGTTGAGGCCGATCACGTCGGTGCCACTGTAGTGATGTACGTCGGTATGGGAGGCCTTGCAGCCGTCGCGTCGGGAGTTGTTGAAGTTCTGCTCGACGGTTCGTTCGATGAAGTCGAGGGGCAGCGGTCGAGGGTCTTGGCTGGAGTCGAGGGGGTCGTGCCGAGGGGGTCAAGCCTCACCGGATAATGCCGAATCGCGGGAAACGTACTGATTCATATGTCTCGAGGGGGTGCTGGACATGGCACAGTGCTCATTGGTGCAACAGCGAAGTACGATCCGCAGGATTCTGGGGCATGGGCGGTAAAAGCCAGATTTGACCGCCACGCCTGCAACTGTTATCGTAACTGTGGCCATGCGATTAGGCGGGGGTAGGTAGATCGCATTGAATGCACCCGGATCTGTACGAGAGAGTCGGTAAACCGAGGGGTGCACTCTCCTCGAGGGCCGCCCATTCGCCCGAACGAAGTTCCTTCTTCGAGGGCAGGCTCGTTCGGTGGGCGAAGTTCCGTCCTCGAGGGGTCGCCCGAATCATACCCTCGAGTGTACAGTCCCGGTCCATTTGGTGGCCCCTCGAGCAGGCTTTGGCTTTGGGCCATTGTTGTCCGTTCGTGGGTCAGCTCAATATGTCTTAGCCTGCGGGCCTTCGTACGTTAGCGCGGGAGGTCACCGAAGGGTTCGAGTTGCTGATTTTGCGGGGTTTAGTTCGGTAAACCAGGGGTTTGGGGTACCCATTTCCTGGGTATCGACAGTAGCCCCCGAGCCCCTGCGTGAGTGACGACACTCGGGCAGGGGGTCAGGAATTGGAAATGGGAAGTGATTCGGATTTTTTCGTGGGGGGCGCGCGAACGACCCCCGCGGGGGTAGCCCCTGAGGCCTCGTAGGAGTCGAAGGACTCCCGTGAGGGCTTTATTTGTCTTTGGTTGAAGGGTGCTTGTCCAGTCGAGTACAGGCCTGAACTGGAGTCGCAGCGCTTTACTGAGGGGAGCCCCCGGGGGATTTTTGACCCTCTTTCATCGAGGGGTGCCGGGTTCAGTCGAGCTCCCGAGCCTCGTGCGGCTGGGGCGTTGCCGGCCTCGGCATTCATCTCACGAGCCCTTTTGATCGGACGTGAGGCGAGAAGCATCGGACTACCCCCGATAGGGCGAGCCGCGAAGTTCTCAGTGAGCTGGTAACGGGAAAATCCAAGCGAGAGCCCGTTCCTCATTCGATAGAGGTCGGCAGGAGGCCCAGAGGTGGTCTCATTAAAGCAAAACGCAATGGTCCTAATGATACCGATTCCATTCAATTGGTCTCAGCGGCTCGATGCCTCCCTTCGGGGGGATTCCATAAAGTCCGTAGCGTTTCGCCTTGGATGCGTCCAAAGGGGTCTCGAGAGTTCATTCTCGAGCAAGGCCTCGTGTTGGCTCCCCCTTGGTCACCCCTGACTCGGGTGCTCGAGGGCGACTGTCGAACCCTGATCGTGGGGCCAGCCTTCGCTCCCTCGAGGCTTAGGGCCGGAGCCCGATTTCTTTGGTGCTCAAGGGCGGCCATTGAGCCCTCACTCGAGGACCGGCCTTCGCTCCCACGAGGCTTTGAGGTGGGGCCAGAGCCCGTTCTTTTTTGGTGCTCAAGAGCGGCCGTTGAGCCCTCACTCGAGGACCGGCCTTTGCTCCCTCGAGGCTTTGAGGTGGGGCCAGAGCCCGTTCTTTTTTGGTGCTCAAGAGCGGCCGTTGAGCCCTCACTCGAGGATCGGCCTTCGCTCCCTCGAGGCTTTGAGGTGGGGCCAGAGCCGGCTCTTTTTTGGTGCTCAAGGGCAGCCATTGAGCCCTCACTCGAGGGCCGGCCTTCGCTCCCTCGAGACTTCGAGGTGGGGCCAGAGCCCGTTTTACCTTGCGTAGGAATATCCGTTAGCGAGTAACGGCTCTCTTTCCTTATCGTTGGACATGCCTTTTGAGGAGTATAGCGTACAGTGATTTTGTTTCGTTTTGAGCATTTTTGTGCTAGGAAGGAATTCCGAATTCAAGGTTCCTGTTGGATCACCAACAATTTGACATTATTTGATTTCAGTGGCAGTTACAAGGGAACAAATCCATTCATCCCTAGTTCATGCAGGGCTGTGCCAAGCTGGCTCTCCCTTTGTAGAAAAGGAAAAAGTTGGTCTGAGGGTCCAGCCTGTGGATAAGGCTGTGACGAGTACGTACTGGGGCGTTTTCCTCGATAGGGGGTTGTTTTATGTATTGCTGATAATGCCAGGAGTGGTTATTTTTTTGAAACAAAATTGTTAAAGTGTATCTATTAAATTAAACACTACATGTTTTATAACTAGTACAACTCCGGCCCACTCGCAGAGCAGAACTAATGGACCAACATCGGCCCAAAAGGAGAACAACCCAATCGTCTAAGTGTATCAACCTTGACAGCATCCCTCACCAAGTTAGTCTCTTCATTCTGGGCCTTCCACCTCGACTATGGGAATTAGTGTAACCTTAATTCCCAGGCGACATGGACACTGCAATTGATCTAGCACGCCGACTTGAGGCAGCAGCCATATCATATATACCACCACCTCCTATCATAATCACAAGGGATCCACAAGACCAAAGGCTGATCAAAGAGGAGCAAAACAGCAACACTATACACTCAACAATTCAGATTCTAGCTGGTTACACCACTTTATGTGATCTCAAGGAAAGAAAGGACAAATCAGGCACATCAACAGCATCATCAATGTCCACCCCACCATCTACACCAAAGCAATTCTCATCAGACCTCACAGAAGCCCTCCTCAAACTACGCATGGCTAATGGGAATGTACAAACACTCCAGGTAATCTATGACACAATACAGGTTGCAGCAAACCCATGGTCCATTAAAGAGGGAGTAATCTACTACAACGATCGTCTTTACATCCCAGCAACCTTCCCACTACTCCAGGAAATAATGGAAGCAATCGATATGATAGCACCTCACATTGTTGCAATTGGTTTTCATTCAGCCTCTCCCACATCTCCAGTGCCTACTTTTCCATCAAGTATCCTCTTTCTGGAAAGGTGGCCAACAAAATCATTACCGGTGGTCACAGTAATTTTCTTTGATGATCATGAACAACAGTTTATCAACATCAAGAATGTTCACATGCCAATTCACAGGGGAAGCAGCCATCGGCTAATATCATCAACTTGTGCAGCTAAGGGAGCCACAATGTTTGGAACAATACTCCATCCCCACACAGACCTGAGCTTTCAAACACCAAATACAGTATGTAGACACTTCAAAGGATCAATACATGCAGGTCAAACACTTCAAAGGATTTAATACTTGAATGAAAATGGTCCAATTCACCAGGTTGCTCGCAAAAGTTTACATGGTAGATGCCATTCAGAACTCCCAAGAACGTGACAACACCAAAGCCTATGACTACATCATCTTAGGCTATTTTGGCTCCTTCCACTACTCGTTTATCTTTACTAGCCAAAGCAACGGAGACAAGTGACAACCATGCCATAGGACATGTCATTATTCAGCTAATGGAGATTCCCTGGGGCAATAGGCGTCCTAAATCAAACACTTCATCATGGCGCCTATTTCAGCACATGGACGCGCTGAGTAGAAAAGGGGGAGGTGCTATAACAAGTTCAACTCCGGCCCACTCGCAAAGCAGAACTAATGGACCAACATCGGCCCAAAAGGAGAACAACCCAACCAACTAAGGACGGATCCCCGCCAAAACCCTGGAAGAGAAGGGGGCGCGCCAGGCGCCGCGGCCACCACCATCCCGACCCCATCGTTGTCGCGTCTGCAAGACCGCCACGTCGCCGAGATGAATTAGGAAAATAAGGTTAATAAAATAGGAATTAAGGATCCGTAGGATCCCTTAATTGCTTAGAGGTCAAGTCCAGTTCGGACTATAAATATTTAGGAATTGTAACCAGTCAAAGGCAATAAAGAAAAGGGGTTATCCCTTATATTTCTCTCTCCCTCCTCCCTCCTGTGCATCGCCGCCCCCTCCCTGCAGCTCGGTTGCGCCGCCGCAAGACCACCGCCACCGATCAACGCCACCCCCTTCCACGAGCCACGCCAGGGCTGCCACATGCCCCCCTGTGCACGGCTTGTTATATGTTTCGGATTATATATTGTAATAAAAATTAAAGACCAAGACACATCAAGAGAGGGAGAAAAAAGAATATATACATTGTTGGTTCTCTGGATGGTTAGATTAAGATTTAATAGATACTGCCTGCACTGAAAGAATTATTTCATAACAAGTTTCAAATAGATTAGTATAGTTGGCAAATGACTATACGATCTTTAATTAGTTTGAGTCTCACCTTTAAGATGCATAGTAATCATAGTTTGGGTTACATGCTAGATAGGAGTATCGGAGGTGATTGGAAATAGGAGGCCACGAGGAGATGCAACATTTAGTATGATGGAAATATGAGGAGTATTAAATGGCCTATTGGACTTGTCATACTCCAAGAATCAACTCATTTATGGACAAATTTGCTCCCAAAAAATTTATGGACAATTATTTCTTCAAAAAGTAATTCTTTTAGAAACAAACGAGAGTAATGTTCATTGCTTGAAACAAAATTGACCTTGAGGCACCTGAGAAATAGTTTCCTCTAGTTTTCTTTTCTTTTTTCCTTTTTGCTAGCATGTGTGTCACACGTAGGGCCGCGTTAGCGGAATAATAAGTGGGCCAGCAAGGGCCCAAGCAAGGGGTAGGGCGCCCCCTCCACCCCCGCCACTATGGTTGTTATCTAGTTTCTATATCGAGTCATAGTAGATTTGGAAATAGTTGATTAGTTAAGAAATCTGGTTTAAGTTCGTTAGGAAAGGAGAATTTGATTTCTACATAAAAATCTTCCAAGTCATTTAGGGGTCAAAGTCTCGTTGTTTTTTTTTTGACGCGCCTCCTAAATTGCTTGACCATGTCGTGTGACTCGTCTCCGAGACGGTTCATCTTTAGATCCACCCATCTCCTCGGTGCCCGGCGTAATGCCGCCCGTGCGCCATGCCGGAAGTCCCTACCTCGACGGTTGGCTATTGTACCGCCACCGCCCCATCGAAGGACACATACGCGGAAAATCTGGCGACGTCAGTGGCGGCGCGCCTCCATGTCCAACCACTCTGCCCGATGACGTGCTCTATGGGATGTTCTCCCGCGTCTCGGGCTTCACCGACGCCGCGCGCTGTGCCACGACGTGCCAACGCCGGGGACGCGTAGTGGCCACGCGCGCTGCTGCCATCTGCCATGCCCTGCCACCGCCACCGCCCAGTGGATTCCTTCCCCACCTCGTCATTGGCGCCTTCCTCCAGCACGACGTCAGCCGCTGCTGCGCGCATGGGCGAGGAGCGGTGCAGCGGCGCTTCGTCCCGACGGCATTCGCCTCGCAGCTCCTAGGGTCGTTCGTTCGTCCCGACGGCATTCGCCTCGCAGATCCTGGGGTCGTTCGCCGTCGCCGGGCTCCAGGGCGAAGTAGGTGACTTGTTCGGCGATGCCCACCCTGACGCGTCCCGCAACGGCCACGTCGTCCTCTAGCTCCTGCACGAGGCGTGCCCCGATGGGCTCACCATTTGCGTGTGAAACCCTGTGACAGGGGACGTGGCCATGGTCCCAACCCTCTCCGGGGAGGAATTCCCGAGGGACGCCTACGCATGCACGATACTCACGGGCGACGACGACCTCGACGTGCCGCTCTGCTCGCCGGGTGTCTTCCGCCTAGTCCTTGTCCATGGTCGTCGAGGCTTCACAGCGCTATGGTCCTTCTCGTCGGACATCGGCAGCTGGGGTCTGGAATGCAAGAAGCCCGATGCCAAGATCAGCGGCCACGTGCTACGTTAGCTAGGCCTGGCCGTCGTGCTCCACGGCGTGGCCTATTGGCCCATGCATCATGCCATGTTCGGCGTGCGGCTCAGCGGCACGGCAGCGATGGCGGCGGGTAGTACCATGGACGTGTACCCGGTGCCATACAAAAACTGGAGGTCAATGAACATTAAGCTGGACGAGCACGTGCTAGACATGTCGGCGGATGGGAGATTGAATATTGTGAACATAGGGATTAAGGAGCCCTTGGAGTGCCCATAGTTTCCTTCTCAACCTCACTGCTTGAGGACGCCGTCAGCTACAAGAGCACCACCATCACCTCCGATGATCAACGCGACGAGCTGGACATCAACATCCCCTTACCCCAGATCAAAGTGACGACGACAAGCCCCATCAAGCCGTGGTGGTTTGGCGAGAAGAGTGGCACACTCATCTTCACCGTTGAAGAAATGAGCAGTACAAGTGCTGTCTTCGCGTTGAACGTTGCCACCAGATCACTGGAGAAGCTGGTCAATGGCGTTAGCAATAGTCATTCGTCCAGTAGAAGACTGTATGGTTATGAGATGGATCACACTGTGCTTCTTGCCTCGGTGTCACTACATATGCCGACGCGATCTCTCTCCATTATTGTCAAAATAAGCTTTAAAGATGTTACTATTTCTTTGTCTGCAGGCTTTTGTATGCTAAACCTATTAGAATTTTTATAATTATTCTGTGACACTGCATGAGGTTATCTATCAATATACTTGCCTTTAGGAAAGATATAAAAAGTTGGTCCAGGGTCTAGCCTCCGGACAAGGCCATGACGTGCACTTGAGTGAAAGTGAATGGCCGGTCACTCAATTTTTCTGGCGTCCGATCTAGCCTGGTGACGGGGCGCACATCTCCTTCCTCTCTCCTCTCTGGCGGTGGTTTCGATGGCGCTGGCTTCGATGGAGGTAGCCGTCCTTCCCCTCCTCTTCTTCCTCCTCCTCATCCAACTCTGGCGAGCTCACCCCCCTTTTCCCCAAACTCCGGTAGGATATAGATTGTCCGATCGGCCGGGGTGAGTAAGGGAAGCCAGGCGGTGGCCCGAGGATGCAGGAGGGTGGCTTAGTTAGCCCTGGCTGTGGGCGATGACGGCCGGGCTAGGCCTATGATGGTGGAGTCTCGCCAGAGATGGAGAAGACAATGGCGATGGGGGAAGGAAAGAGGGAAACATCCGCTAGGTCTAGGGTTTGCTGGAGTTCAGGCAACCTCTAGACAACGTGGCAGGGTGGCGGACAACGGCTGGGGCTGAGAGGTGGAAGATGAATAGTATCCGGTGGACAACGATTGACCGTGGGTGACCGGTCACTCGGGTGTTAAGTAGACATACCCATGTTTTATTTATTGTTCATAGTAACTGCAAAAGTCGATATTTTTACGAAACGCAAATGGTCAAAGTCTATCTATTAAATTGAACACTAGATATTTTTCATCATTGTAAAAGAAATTTAGTTTTTTTGGTAGCCATGAGGATTAATTAATTGGTCAAAGATAATTGCACTATCCTATTGTGTGACTATTTTTTTGAGTAGAATAAACCCTTTATTGAGTTTCATAAAAAGTACAAACGCCATCAGGCAGAGATACAAGCCAAACATGTCGCCCAAGTTCGGCATAAAGACAACTTCTAGCTAGATTATGGGCATCCGTGTTGGATTGCCTCCCCTCATGGACAAAATCAACAAGCCTAAAGTCATTTGATCTAGCTCTAATCTCCTGGACAACATGACCATAAGAGCCCATGCTTTCTTTCTTGATGCTTCTGATAACCTCAACATTATCACACGCCAGTCTAAAATCTTGTAGAACCAAATCACTGGCGAGTACCAGGCCTTCTTTGCATGATATTTCTTCCACCATGTTGGGTTCCATATGACCCTCTAATACAATAACTGAGGCCCCCAAAAAACTGCCCAACTGTATCCCGAGCAACTGCCGCTACAGCAACGACTCTGGAATTTTTGGACAAGGCTGCATCAACATTGATCTTCATCAGTCCCATTGGTGGTGGGATCCACTAGCTAGACATCTCTGAGCTTTAGACCACACCGTCTCTTGTGGCTTTGCATACTGAAGATCGGTAATAAAATTGGTAACAAACTGATGAGTCGAGAGCGAGCTTTGATAAATGTTTTCATGCACAGCTTTCCTCCTCGCATACCAGATTACACATAGAGTAACAACCACCCTAATGAGGTCCTCATATTGCAGTGACTTCATCAATGTGGCCAGCCATCCCTTTGCATCTTGTTCCTCGATTTAACAAAGATGTTCAGTGATCTCTTCTATCTCAGCCCATACACAACGTGCCATTGTTAGACATAGTTTTTTACAACAGTCTAGCGAGTTTGCATGCAAATCCTGATTGGTTAGGAGTCAAAAGACTCAGATTGGATCCAAAAGTCCAGCGATTGTGTTGCATAAATAGAAGAGTCGAGCACACGTTCCCTAGCCAGCCGGCACACCGTTGATTCGTCCATCTCTCCGGTGCTCGGCGAGTCAGCGTGATGCCGCCCATACGTGGAGCCCGCCTCACAGATCCCATCGGAATTCTGTACCCCAACGGTGGGCTGTCATACCACCGCCGCCGGCTCCCCGTCGAAGGAAACGTAGGCGAAAATTCAGACGTCGGTGGCAGCGCACCTCCGTCTCCCACCAGTATGCCCGACGACGTGCTCTTTGCGATCTTCTCCCGCGTCTCAGAATTCAACGACACCGTGTGCTGTGCTGCGACGTGCCGGCTTTGGGGCCGTGTAGTGGCCATGCGCGCCGCCCCCATCTGCCGTGCGCTGCCGCCGCCACCGCCCGGCCACTGCCCGGTGGATTCCTTCCCCAGCTCGCGATCGGCGCTTTCCTCCAGCACCAGGAGAACGACGACATCAGCCGCCGCTGCGCCCATGGGGGAGGAGGAGCACTGCTGTGCTTCGTCCTGACAGCATTCGCCTCGTGGCTCCTGGGCCCGTTCGCCAGCCTCCTGGACGAAGGAGGCGCCTCGTTCGACGATGCCCACCCTGTCGACTCCCGCAACGGCCGCGTCGTCCTCCAGCTCCGGCGCCAAGAGCGCGGCAACGGCCTCTCCCTTCGCTTGTGGAACCCCATGACAAGGGACGTGGCCAAGGTCCCAACCCTCTCTGGCAAGGAATTCCTCAGGGACGCCTACGCATGCGTGATACTCACGGGTGACGACGACATCGACGTGACGCTCTGCTCTCCGGATTCATTCCGCCTACTCCTTATCTACGGTCACCGAGGCTTCACAGCGCTACGGTCCTTCTCCTCGGACACTGGCAGCTGGGGTCTGGAATGCAAGAAACCCGACGCCAAGATCAGCGGCCACGTGATGCGTCAGCTAGGCCCGGCCGTCGTGCTCCACGGTGTGGCCTACTGGCCCATGCATCATGTCGCGTTCGGCGTGCGGCTTGGCAGCACGGCAGCGACGGATATTATGGACGTGTGCTCGGTGCCATACAGATGTTGCAGGTCAACGAACATTAAGCTGGACGAGCACGTGCTGGGCGTGTCGGCGGATGAGAGATTGAATATTGTGAACATAGGAATTAAGGGAACCCTAGGGGTGCCCGTCGGCTATAAGAGCACCACCACCATATCCGTTGCTCGACGTGACAGGCTAGACATCAACATCCCCTTACCTTAGATCAAAGTGACGAGGACAACCCCCATCAAGCCGTGGTGGTTCAGCGAGAAGAGTGGCACGCTCATCTTCAGCATGGAGGAGGAGACGAGCAGCACAAGCACCGTCTTAACGTTTAACGTTGCCATGAGATCACCGGAGAAGCTGGCCGATGGGGTTAGCAATCATACGTGCAGCAGAAGACTCTATGGTTATGAGATGGATCGCGCGGCTCTTCTTGCCTCGGTAGCTCCTCATTAGCATATGCCCACGCGATCTCTCTCCATTATTGTCAAAATAATCTTTAAAAATGTTGCTATTCATTTGTCATCAAACTTTTCTTTATGCTAAATATGTCTGATTTTTTATATCTTTAGTTGAACTGTTGCTCTAATGATATCCATGCTGTGTCAATAAAATATGTTAATTGCTTGGTTCCAAATTATAAGATAATTTCATTTTTCTAAATTTAGATACATTATTGTTTTTTAGAAAAGGATACATTATTCTTTTACTACTCTCTTCATTCCAGACTGTACACCCCTTTTGCTATGCATTTAGATAGATAAGTTCTCTAGATGCATAATAAAATGGACGAACCAAAAAAGTTAAAGTGCCTTGTGAATTTGACGTATATCCATTTGCATGTTTCACACATTTGACAAGTGTCCATCAGGATTTTCTATGTATCGATAGATTTCCATATTGGTACATTAGCACAATAAATAGTATCATGCGTGTCTAGAATAGTCATTTCTACTATTAATTCTCGAGAGGAGCAAGCTACAACCAAAATGTACACACTTGGTGACTCTTGCATTAAAAACTACTACCTTGATTGCTCTCTTAGACATATAATGTGATAGGTTATGAGGGTGCTACGCTAGCCAGAAAATAAAACTTTTCGACCTCATAAACCAGGACCTACTGCTAGTTATAGGTTACGGGATTACCACTAAACGCACGAGTGCAGCGGAAGACGACTTGATGTAGTCGTACGCATCGCAGCAGGCAGTGCAGTTGCGTGGTCGTCCGTCACGTCAATCCCCTCGCGTGGTTCGTCCCAGTGCTCCAGATGTAGCACCTCCGAGGAATCCCACACGTGAAGGAAAGAAGCGATGCGCCTCCGGATTGCTAGGTCCACGAGGAGCAGAAGGCGCGAGTGTGGGGAGGGCGGCGGCGGCTGCCAAAGGCATCAAATCCTACTGACCACACTCCTACCCCTTGCTTATATAGGCATCCCCAATGAGCTCATGAGTAGGAGGCCCATTAGTAACCCTAAGCCTTGTCTAATTCGGGTCCAACCCGAAATAGGCTTCCAGCCCCTTAAGGGTTCACGCACACATTGACATGTGCCGAGTACTCCCACTCGCCCAATAGTTGACAGCGGCCTCTAGTAAGACATGACAACTCCTATGTGCACGCAAAGATCATATCAAACGAACCACTAGGACCACATACAAGTTATTCCCTTTTCCACTCGATATATGGTTCAACTCGTGGGTTAACACTTAACCCAAGCACGGCCATACGTTTGTTGATCTAATCACTTGAGTGATCCAGTGATATCTCTCTCACGTAGAGAGGGGCAAATTCCATCTTGATTGTCCATGTATCATAGCATGCTTTCCGACCACCCACAGAACACCTTTATAACTACCTTGTTATGGAGCAGCATTTGATAGTCCCTAAGTAGGCCGTTTCACATCATGAGTACATATCACAATCTTAGGTCTAAGAACATAACATACATGATGTGAATAGAGACTTTCTCATGTTGGGTCAGTCCAGCCTACATGTCTCACATGTGCTCACATTATTAGTTTGACATCTCCATGTCCATGACTTATGAAACATAGCCATCAACTAATACATGTGCTGGTGTAATATTCAAGTTGTTCTCACAAGAACACCGACCAGGGACAACTTTAGAATAACCATTCAAGTAATTGAGTTCCACAAATAATTCATATAATCGCCAATCAATACAAGTTGTCTATAATGGATATTCAATGAACACTTTATCAATCATGGATATAATCGGAATATCAGCATCTACATGATTATCTCTAGGGCATATTCCCAATAGTCTCCCACTTGCACTAGAGTTAATCTCTTAGATGTCTAATCCCCATAGACCTCATGTGCGCCTCATGCTTAGGCTGTGGAAGAGCATTTGTCAAAGGATCTGCTACATTCAAATCCGTATGTATTTTGCACAATTTGATCTCTTCTCGTTTCATAAACTCTCGAATGAGATGAAACTTCCGGAGTACATGTTTGTTCTTCTGGTGATCCCTAGGCTGCTTAGCCTGTGCAATCGCCCAATTGTTATCACAATGTAAATTCAATGGGCCCGACGCATTCGGAAATACACCAAGCTCAATGAGGAATCTCCTCAACCAAACACCTTCCTTTGCAGCGCCAGAAGCTGCAATGTACTCAGCATCTGCTATAGAATCATACACCGTCTCCTGCTTGGAACTTTTCTAGCTAACTGCACCACCATTTATCATGAACACAAAACCTGATTGAGATAGTGAATCATCCCCGTTGGTTTGGAAGCTAGCATCGGTGTAACCGTTTACAACAAGCTCCTCCTCACCTCCATAGATTAGGAACACATCCTTAGTGCTTCACAAGTACTTTAGGATGTTCTTAACAAGCATCCAGTGAGGTTCACCCGGATTAGCTTGGTACCTGCTCGCAACACTTAGAGTATATGAGACATCTGGGCGAGTACATATCATGGCATACATGATGGAACCAACGGCTGAAGCATATGGAACCTTACTCATACGGTTGCGCTCTTCATCTGATGAAGGACACTGCTTGTCACTAAAGCGCATACCATGTGACATAGGCAAGAACCCTTTCTTAGACTGTTCCATGTTGAACCATTTCAACACCTTATCAACGTACATGTCTTGGCTTAATCCTATTAGCCTTCTCGACCTATCTCTATAGATCTTAATTCCCAAGATGTATGCTGCTTCTCCTAAATCCTTCATAGAAAAACTATTATTTAGTGAAGTCTTTACAGATTGCAACATAGGAATATCATTCCCAATCAATAGTATGTCATCCACATACAAGATCAGAAACACAATAGCGCTCCCACTTACCTTCTGGTAAACACAAGGTTCTTCTTCATTCTGACGAAAGCCAAACCCTTTGACAACCTCATCAAAATGAATATTCCAACTTCAAGATGCTTGCTTTAACCCATAAATAGATTTCTTAAGCTTGCATATCTTTCTAGCATTATTAGGATCAACAAAACCTTCGGGCTATATCATATACACGTCCTCTTCTAAATACCCATTTAGAAAGGCTATTTTAATATCCATCTGTGATATCTCATAATCGAAATATGCAGCAATTGCTAGAATGATCCGAATAGATTTAAGCATCGCTACTGGCAAGAACGTCTCGTCGTAGTCAATTTCTTGAACTTGCCAAAAACCTTTTGCGACAAGTCGAGCTTTATAGACGTGAACATTTCCATCCATATCCTTCTTCTTCTTAAAGATCCATTTGCTCTCTATGGGTCTAACCCCATCAGGGGGGTCAACCAAGTTCCAAACTTGATTGTCTCCCATGGAATCTATCTCGGATCTCATGGCACTTTGGCATTTCTCAGAATCTAGATCCATCATAGCTTTCACATAATCCACAAGTTCATCATCATCTAACAATAACAAATCCTCACGCAATGCGTGAAGTCTCGCTGATCTTCATGGTTGTGGCGGTGTCTCCACCACCACGGGTGTCTCAACTTGCTCTGCTACATTAGCATCACTCATAGAGTCAGTCCCTACTGGCTCATCTTGAACTACTTCAAGATACACCTTTTGTCTATTCTTTTTTCTTTTGAGAAACTCTTTCTCAAAGAAAACATCATTTTGAGTAAAAAACACTTTGCCCTCTGATCGGTTATAGACATAATACCCTAAAGTTTCCTTCGGATATCCCACCAAAAAACACTTGTCCGATTTGGGTGTTAGTTTATCTGATATAAGTCATTTAACATAAACTTCACAACCCTAAATTTTCAGAAAAGAAAAACTAGGACTCTTACCAGTCCACATCTCATATGGTGTCTTAACTACAGACTTAGATGGTACCCTATTCAATGTGAAGGCGGCTGTTTCTAGAGCGCATCCCCAAAACGATAAAGGTAGGTCCGACTGGCTCATCATAGACCGAACCATGTCCAACAAGGTCCGATTACGTCGCTCAGACACGTCGTTTCTCTGAGGCATTCTGGGTGGCGTAAGCTGTGGAATAATTCCATAACTCTTAAGATGATTGCTAAACTCATGACTTAGATATTCGCCTCCACGATCAGATTGCAAGGCCTTGATCTTCTTGCCATGTTGATTCTCTACTTCATTCTGAAATTCTTTAAACTTTTCAATTGTTTTAGACTTATGCCTCATTAGGTAGACATATCCATATCTACTAAAGTCATCAGTAAAAGTTATGAAGTATTAAAATCTGCCTCTAGCTGTCATGCTCATTGGTCCACATACATCAGTATGTACAAGTTCCAATAAGTCAGATGTCCTCTCAGGAAGTCCTTTGAATGGCGCCTTGGTTATCTTGCCTAGCAAGCAAGCCTCACATGTCTCGTATGATTCAAAATCAAACAAAGTTAGAAGACCATCATCATGGAGCCTCTTCATGCGATTCTCACTTATATGACCCAAACGACAATGCCACATATAGGTAGGACTTAACTCATTAAGCTGAGGCTGTTTAGCACTAACATTATAGACAGGTGCATCATCAAGATTTAAAATAAATAACCCATTCACAATAGATGCAAAAGCCACAAACACATCATTCTTTGAGATCACACAACCATTATGTTTACTTGCAAATGAATAACCATCCTTCATCAAGCATGAAGGTGACACAATGTTTCGACTTAAACTAGGAGCAAAATAACAATTATTCAATTCCAAAATAAATGCTGGCGGCAAGGGAAGTTGCATCGTCCCGATGTTTAATGTAGCAACTCTTGCATTATTGCCGACATAGAAATCAACTTCTCCTTTCTCCACGCTTCTACTTCTTATCATTCCCTGCATTGTATTGCAAATATGAGCAACTGATCCGGTATCAAATACCCAAGAATTGATACAAGAGTACAAGCAGTAGCAGTACCTTTACCGCCCCCATCTTTCTCTAAGGACACCAAGTACTCCTTGCAGTTCCTTTTCCAGTGACCTTTTCCCTTACAATAAAAGCAATCTGAGTTTGTAGATGGTCCAGCCTTGGCAGCAGATGGGTTTGGCTTAGATATCTCATCTTTAGCCTTGCCCTTCTTCTTCCTCCAAGAATTGCCCTTCCTCTTAAAATGAGGTCGGTTCTGGATCGCCAACACTTGGCTACTGTCGACACTTTTCTTGATGTCGGCCTCTGCTGTTTTTAGCATGCCACACAGTTCATTCAAGCCCCTCTCCGCTCCATGCATATGGTAGTTCAAGATGAAGTTTGCATAGCTGGCCGAAAGAGATGCAAGAATGAAATCAGTAGCCAACTCTTGGCCAATTAGGAAGCCTAGCTTCTCCAACCTCTGAGTGTAACCAACCATCTTGATTACATGTGGACCAACAGTTGTGCTCTCTGCTAGCTTGGTTTCTGCAAGCTCCTTAGAGACATTGAACCTTTCAGTCCGCACTTGAGTTTGGAACATATCTTCAAGTGCCACCATCGTATCGTTCGCTGAATGATTGTTGTCGAACTGCATCAGCAGATCAGGTTCCATACAAGCAAGCATGAGGCAACTCACTTCAAGATCCACATCACATGCTTTCTTGTAAGCATTTTACTCAGCAGCAGTTGCATTTTCATCAGGCTCATCTGGTAATGGGGTGTCTCGAATTTCTTCCTTTTTCTTAGTCCTGAGAACAATTCTTAGGTTGCGGATCCAATCCGCGTAATTTGTTCCATTCAACTTATCTTTCTCAAGAATTGTACGCAAAGAAAATGGTTGATTGTGAGCGGCCATCTACAACAAAAGTAACACGAAATACTAAGACAATGTATCCATGAAAGAGAAAATTATATCGAAATAAAATGTACTCCCACTAAAATCAATATCCTTCAATTGATACTTAGTGATTCAAGACCCACAACTAACAAGTCAACTAATGAGCTTTAGCATCACTGCTAGAAGACATGGTAGATCGGTAAGCAACACTTTGCTAATCGTATCACATATGACTCTTGTTGTTGGGCAGCATCTCTATGCTACGCTCAACCTACCCATGCTCCAAGGTCCCTAACCGTTAGGATGACCTTGTTCAAGTAACCAAACCTTCTTGCAGTAAGTATCCGATATGAACCTGCCTAGTCGAGGAAAACCAATGGCACCCTAATTTCATAGACCCACCACTGATTGTACAAGACTTATGACAGTGCAAGGTTTGGGGAAGCATTTAACTTAAACATTGCTGAGGGATCATTCTACTTTACTACTGCACTCATGTAGACAAAAACATAATAGCATGTGAAAGTAGAACATAGTAAGAACGTCATAACACAAACATGACTTGGTATAGCCCATTATTCCTGTGGAGATCTCCATCTCCATCAATCTGTGCATCACAGTTATCTCCATCTCCATGATTCGAGTATGCCATCCTTCAGTGATGATTCCGCCAAGACTAGCTACTACTAGCGCAAGTAAAAATGAAATTACATAGTCGCGGATAGATCATCACAGATTGGCACACAGGCCATTACATTAATTTTGACAATATGTATATGGCTCCTACTCATATTGTCCTCATGACATGCAAGCCATGAATTAAATACATATATGCATCATATACACATAAGGGCTATACCAGTCATCAATACCTGCAAAATAGAGTTTTCCAAATCCGACGTCTAATCTTGCAACGCAGAAAACTCTATTTTCCAAGACCTATTTCGCAATTCTAATTTTGTCCCTCACGTCAATCCCCTCGCGCGGTTCATCCCAGTGCTCCAGATGCAGCACCTCCGAGGAATCCCACACGTGCAAGGAAGAAGCGATGCGCCTCCGGACTGCTAGGTCCACGAGGAGCAGAAGGCGCGAGCGTGGGGGGCGGCGGCTGCTACCAAAGGCATCAAATCCTACTGACCGCGCCCCTACCCATTGCTTATATAGGCATCCCCAATGAGCTTACGAGTTGGAGGCCCATTAGTAACCCTAAGCCTTGTCTAATTCGGGTCCAACCCGAATTAGGCTTCCAGCCCCTTAAGCGTGTGACCCTAAGGGTTCACGCACACATTGACATGGGCCGAGTACTCCTACTCACCTAATAGTTGACAGCGGCCTCTAGCAAGACGTGACAACTCCTATGTGCACGCAAAGATCATATCAGACGAACCACTACGACCACATACAAGTTATTCCCTTTTCCACTCGATATATGGTTCAATTCGTGGGTTAACACTTAACCCAAGCACGGCCATGCATTTGTTGATCCAATCACTTGAGTGATTCAGTGATATCTCTCTCGCGTAGAGAGGGGCAAATTCCATCTTGATTGTCTATGTATCATAGCATGCTTCCTAACCACCCGTAGACCACTTTTATAACTACCCAGTTACTGAGCAGCGTTTGATAGTCCCTAAGTAGGCCGTTTCACATCATGAGTACATACCACAATCTTAGGTCTAAGGACATAATGTACATGATGTGAATAGAGACTTTCTCATGTCGGGTCAGTCTAACCTACATATCTCACATGTGCCCACATTATTAGTTTGACATCTCCATGTCCATGACTTGTGAAACATAGCCATCAACTAATTCATGTGCTGGTCTAATATTCAAGTGTGTTCTCACAAGAACGCTGACCAGAGACAACTTTAGAATAACCATTCAAGTAATTGAGTTCCACAAATAATTCACATAATCGCCAATCAATACAAGTTGTCTATAATGGATATTCAATGAACACTTTATTAATCATGGATACAATCAGAATATCGTCATCTACAGGATTAGCTCTAGGGCATCTTCCCAACACTCCCGTAGTGGGATACAAGTCCATCTTGTCGTCACAGCAAAAGTCTTATAATCTACGACAAGTGGGAATAAAACCCTAAGTATGAGAATGTACTCAGCTATACTTACCCATCATAAACCAAAAATAAAGTGACTCCAAGGAGTATGCAAGGCTTTATAAGGAGGCTAGCTGACTCATTTCTTTGCATAAAAGCATTAGTAACAATTATTATGACCTTCTAGCTTTGTATTTTAAAGTCATTAACCTGGTCATACTAAATTAGCACCTAAACTAATCAAGCATGGTGTAATTATCAAGCAAGCATAGTAACCATTTCGGTTGAGCATCTTTCAACATCAACATCATAACCATCTCATCTCTTTGTTCAAGTTGTTACTACGATGTCGGTGCTCAAGTCAAGTATTCACTTCCAGGAATGATGGTGATTATAATCAATTTGCAAACTAGCTGGTGAGGTATTCCCCACACAAACCACACTTCCCTCATCGGGGTCAATTAGGTCACCTTGGTCTGTTCGGGGAGAATCACGGGATTAACAGGAACCATCGTACCCAGGAGCCGCCCGGCTGCATACTAGTCGAACGCTGCTGACCTTAGGCTTACTCTCTGCGCCCCTGTAATCCTCACCGCCACCTCCAATATGATGCATTCTGTTGAAGCCCAGCCCAAACAGAACTCAAGGCTTCACTGTCAGATGATCGCACCCTTCTCGCTATCTGTGGGGCATGCGTTCAACATGACAAGAGGGCCAAGACATCGGACGGGATCCTAGTTTGACACAAATGGGATAAAACAACACAGAACCTACAGTTCTGTTCACAGCACCAATCTCGCCCGGTCTTGATTTATTACTTCTCATGGTTATTCTCAGATATCAACATAACTCATCAATTTGGGTCACCACCTATAACTTGCGGATGACAAGAAATCACCTGACTTCTACCGATCTAGTTAAGCAGGGCTAAGCACAAAGGTGAACCTATACTTAATAGGGTGTTTGGGTAACTCAGGTGGTCAAGGGTAATCATAATGCATCAACGGTATCAATCAACGCTATAAACGTAATGCATCATAAACAATAAAGGATGCAAAATAAGTTATTGGTAAAACTATAGGGAGGAATGCTTCGGGGCTTGCGTTTCTCTGATGAGCGAGGTTGAAGCTCCAGACACTCGATCACTCCACGTCTGGATCCTCGTTTCACATCACATTCCGTTCTCCTAGTGATCTTGTATGATGCATATGATGCATGAATACAAGGAATGCACATGGTATGATAATGGAGTATGATGATGAGAAATGCTTGCATAGTCTTTCTACAAGGTAGTCAACATCATCCAAGAACAGGTACAATAAGCACATGTCATCTACTGCACTCTCTGCTAAAAACAATACAAGTCTATCGGCGAAACCTTCTTTCTACTTATCGCTAGTAAAATAACTAACCATCTTACGATCAAGCTAGTAAAGCCAAATATCTACACTAAACATAACCCTCTTAATGCATTCATTAGGTCCTAATTGCTACCACAACTCCATTTAGACACTGTAAACCAATAACCCACTAGACATTCATAAAACCACATACGTTCACGTCATACTATCAACTCCTAGACATACAAAACTTAGTCCACAATGAGGCAACATACGCAGTTCAACCTCCTAAGACAAGTACAAGGGTCAAACCATTTCTACTCCACACATAGTACACATAATACATTACTAGTAAATTTACACAAGGCAATGTATCCTAAATGTCAACTAAAAAGTTGTATATTAGCACTAACAGATTAAACATCCTATACATGCCTAGAAAAACATTATTGATGGCATGACATGGCTAACAAGGTTTAATTAAGGCAATTTTATAAATAGGGTGTAACTGCAACACCTAGTTCAACTTCACATAAAAATCTACAAAAAATATAGAAGATAAAACCTGGCCATTATCATCCAAATTTCACCTCATTTGAACAAGTCTACTGTCCTACACAAAAATCATAAAGCAATATAATTAAATAGACCTAAAAATACTTTGTACTATGAAGTATGCCAAACTTTATGTCTCACTACATCAAGAGCTACCTTATAGCATATAACTAGCCTACAAAAATTATCAACCCCAAACTATGTATATATAATTCATTTATGAATTATTCTAAGAATAGCCCCATAATCCCACTTGAACTACAACTTTATATTTTTACACATCACATGCACATGATACATTTTGCATAGCCAGTGCATCACAAAAGAAGACTAACAAAACAAGAAACACATTTTTCTGAGCATTCTAGTTTTAGTAATGCATTTTCCAATATTATCAACATATTAAAAATTAATTAGAGATACACACAAAAGTACTTCCAATATTACATACTATATTTTTCTATCATAGATCTCATCACAAGAAAAATACTGAAACTTGAACCACCTCATTTGGACCAAAAATGAGCAAGATATGATTTTTAAAACGTTAAAATAGTTTTCTGGAATTTCATTTTCTTTAAAACCGAAAATCCCATATAGGACAAACACTTTACTTCGAGGCCCCTGTAATGTTTACTAATTATGCAAGCTCAGATCTGTAACTCTATGTACCTTGGTATATTTGCATATAAATCCAGGAAGAGTAATAAAATTCTGTCAATGCCCTTCTTCTTCTACCTCCGTACGGGACGGAGCAGAGGACGGTCGTTTCGACTGATTCCGGCCGGGTGAGGGCTCGTCGACAGCGATGGAGTGGCGGTGGAGATGCTGGGGGTCGATGCGCACCCATTGGTGCCCTCAGCACGGGCGTAGGCGGCCTGAGGCGGCCCGGCCACGGGAGCTCACGGCTCCGCAACGGGGCGGCGCGACGGCAACGTCGCTGCCAGACGATTCAGGCCCGGGGCTGGCCGGCAAGGTAGCGGCGGAGCTCCAGGAGGTCGGGGCGAGGCTCGAGGCTGGCTTGGAGTGGAAAATGGTGCGGGGATGTGGCGGCTCCGCATTGGCCGAGCTTCGGCATTGCCAATGGCGGTTTTTCCCATGGCCGCGGCTGTGAACAAGAAGAAGGAGAGGCAGTGGCGAGTGAGGCGCTGGGGAGGTGAATGGAGAAGGAGGAGTAGGTGAGGCGCTTTATTGCGTGGTCGGCCATGGTGTTCGCACTCGCCCGTGAGCGCTGGCACGCAATGATGGCGGGCGGGCGGCAGGGGATGGCATGGGCACTTGAGTGCCTGCGGCCGCGTCGGTAGTGCGTGGCATGGTGCGAAAAGCCGGCGATGCGGGCGGACAGGCAGGGTAGCGCGGGGTAGGCAGCGGTAGCAGCGGCAGTAGCAGCGCTGCTGCGGCCTGGCGCCTGGAAGCAGAGGAGAAAGGGGAAAAAGGAGAGGATGGAATGATGACATGTGGGGCCGGTGGGTCCCACCACTATTCCTTCAACTGCAATGTTTGACTCGTTGTAGTTTTCAAACGAGCCAAATTTTGAAAAACTTTGAATACAAAAGTTGTTTCATTTGAAGAGTAGAACATTTCATATATAGGAAGTTTTGACTAATGCGGCCTATATTTGAAAATGTGAATTTGGGTCAAATTTGAATTATATAAAAATATTAATTTCCAATATCCCTTCCACTGTTTTTCCCTTTTTGAAGGCCTAAAAAGAATTTTCATGATTTAGTGAAAATAGAGAGTTTGTTCTAAATATTTTTCTCTACAAGTCATATTAAAGGTCCAACTTAACATAAGCATTGTAGCTAACACATTTTAAAAAGGACTAGAATCAAAATCTAGGGGCATTTCGGTCAAAACTCAACCAAATGATTTTGGGCTATATGACCAACACATGAATTGATGCTAGCAACAAAACATATAACTCAATCCAAGCATCAATTACATAGCAAACCACAACCTAGCATTCAAATATCCTATTTGAAATATATAAACAAGGAAGCACCAAATATCATGGCCTAGTTATGTGATCACCATGCAAATGAGATGCTCATGAGATGATTATGCAATGTAATGCAAGATTGGTTAAGCCTAACACTGGGGATGTTACAATGTCCAAGGCTCTAGACTACCATTAGTTGGCTTTTCTCCACACACCAAAATAATGTTTTCATGCATTCACATGTGTCCATTTGCATGTTTCACGTATTGACAAGTGTCAATCAGTATTTTCCATGTACCAATAACAAGTGTCCATGTTTCTATCCATATCTCATTAGTATTCATGCACATAATGAATATGTAACTCTAATATGTACATGACCTTAGGGCCTTGGTGGATTAGAACTAATTGTTGTCCTAGCCAAAGTTTTGTCCTCTTCGAAATGGATGAAAAATGAAGGGAAAAATATAGGATTCAAATTACTTTTAATTGGGTTCCTGTAGCGGTGATCATAGTTCATGTGCTTGATTATGCTAATACACATATGGCCAACCGAAGATGTAATGTTGGATTGTGTTGTATGTGTTGTACAATATGTCTCTTGGCTTGTGAATGTGCCGCAGTTGAGTGTGCCAAGACGATTGATCGCAATGGAGAAGGTCTAGTGCAAAATCCATCCACGATGGACCAGGACTGGTGAAGGGCGGATGAGAAGGCTTTGAGGGCTCAGAGGCCGAAGGACGGACCATGTGTGACTTATAGTATGTACACAAAGAGCAAGAGTACATGGATGATGGAGATAACATGGACGGACTCAAGGAGGAGGTGGATGGCATTGTGAAACTTGGTGGAGGCCAAACATGCACCTACATGGGTCATGAAGATGGCGTCAGTCATATCAAGAAGGAAGGCAAGGCCACCAAACTTGGCAGAGGTTAGATACACATCGACAATGGTGAGTCATGCTTGGCAAGGGCATGCATGAGGGTTTGTTGGTTTTTTTCTCAAAATTGGGGACAGGCAGTTTGATGGTTTGGACCACAAAACACTCACAGTAAGGTTTGTAGATTTGGGCCTCAAAACCATCAGTGGGGGATTTACTAGTTTGGGCCCCCAAAATCGAGGATTGATAGTTCGGTGGACACATGGTGGAATCTTGGAGCTTGCATCAAGGTGTAAAAGAGTCAATAAGGACTAGGTCCATTGGATCGTTGAAGAAAACCATGGATGGATTTATCCCTTGCGGTATTTTCCCTAAGTTACTTCATGCAATGGCAACTTCAGAAATAGCCAAGTGGCTATATATGGGATATGGCTAGTGGTGGAGACCAAGCATTGGAGGATTAGGTTCTCATTTGTGAGGCTAAGAGTTTTGCTTAGATGATCTTGGGAGAGGAAGAGTGGAGAGGCTCTTTGTTTTCAGATTTTTGCAATATAAGCTATGACATCTACTATGAGTAGCTTGGAATCTGACATGGTAAAGTAATAAATATATCAAATTCATGCTTCACTTCTCTCCCAAATCTGAAATTTCCCTTTTTTTAGTGATTTTGGTTGTCATTTTTGGGTGGTTTTTTATCAGCTAATTTGGCTAGGTTGTAGGCTTGCTTTGGAGTATTTTGATACTCTTCGAATTTGTTCAAACCGTGGATTCAATCCTAGCTCTCATATAATAAGTTTCCATTCTAAAAACTCTCCTTCACTATGTAATAAAAGTCAAATAGCTGACAGCATGGCCTAGTGACACTAGTTGAACCCGCGTCTATAATATAAGTCTGTAGACACATACTATTTCACCGACCGTGTTGGACTGCAGCTACTACAGTCCAAGTATAGTTCAATCCGCCTGTCACTGACGCAGTCCAAGTATAGTCTAATCTGCCTGTCACTGAGTGCGTTCACGACTGGAAAACATCGATCAAGAAGCACGACGACCTCCATAAAGAATTATCAGAGCAAGTGCAGAGATTGGTTTTTAGGAAAGAGGCATACATGAACCTCAAGAACAGCTAGTCAGTAGGGAAGAAAGCATTATCGTAAGTGCAGACAAGGGTAGATAGATTTCCAAGAAAAAATACTATCAACGGCATACTTACATCAATGCTATGCTAGGGGCCACCGACGATGCCGTGTTGCGAAGCTACTTGGACAGGACAGCAAGCCTCGCACACGGCATGATGACATATTGAGCAGAAAGTTCTCCAAGCGTAGGGAATATCGAAGTCTGTAGTGAGAAGCTCCTTCAGGTAATCCATGCGAGCAGACCAAAAAGCCTCTTCGAGAGGGTTCAGGCGAGGAAGAAGACAGAGAGGTAAGGTGATTATCTCAGAGAGTTCATTTCCTGAAAGTGAAACCCTTATATTAGTCGCCCAAAATGTAACCGCTATAATTGAGTTGGTTGACGTCATCTAATTATTTTTTAATAATATTTTAACAACCATTATATTAAAATGTGAACCTAGAAGTAGCACGGTTTCTCCCATTTATACACTTGAAAACATATAAGAAATAAAAATAGATATATGCAATGCACAAATGAGTATAGTTCATTTGAACACCGAGGCAATAGTGCACTCCTTATTCCTCAGTACCAAATCTAGCGATCAGCCCCAACTGTAATATGAAGGTGCTATCCGAGTTGTTCTCATCGGATAGCGACGTGGATCCGCGCAAGCAATGCTGCCACTCGGGTGCCACTCTGAGCTTCCTTGTACATCTCTTTTGACCATCTAGGGTGCCATTAAGGCGTGTCGTATCAAACTTTTTCTCTATATTAATACATATATGCACAAACATTTAATTCCATGATCAAGAAAAAATGATCTGCCCCAACATTTCATGTCTCAAGATCTAATATTTTGTAATTAGGCAAAAACACACCTTATTCGAGAAAGCACATCCATGGTTGAATTATCTGTTATGGCATAGACTGTAGATTCGGAACCTTCAACCCTTGATGCATCGAGTTGGACACCCAGTTTCCTCACCATGGTCATCAATAATGAGGTCAACATGCGAAAGGGCCTCTAGCTTACTGGTTAAAACATCTGAGTAACACTCAGCAGAACTGGGTTCGACTCCCCGTGGGAGTAAATTTAAACAGGTTTGTATTATTAAAAAATAAAAATAAAGGCTACGGTTTCCATTGCTAACTTCGGTAAAAAAAATAATGAGGTCAACGTCCCGGAGTTAATATGCCCATAAGAGTCCCCATTAGCACACATCTCCTTGCAGGTAATGACCAAAAACTACTCATACCATGGTTGTTGAAATTGACCCACTCCCCCGTGTCATCTGAACCAGGGGGGCAACTTAGCCTCTGCCGTAGAAACCGCTCACCATACCAGCTCTTCAGCCGCCACCGCCACTCTTAGTCTAGCGTTGGCGGTGTCCCACAATGGCGCACAACAACTTTCATCCCCACTCTCTCCTCTCCTCCCCTCTTTCTCCTAATGAGTTCTGAATTTCAGGCAAGAAGGATGTCTGATACCGAGCAAGGTGACTGACCAGCGATGAATTGGATCCATGTTCTCTGGGTCCAAATTAGACAACCCCACCCCAAACCTGATGCTAGCGATGCACCGTCTGGTAGGTCCCACTCGAAGGCACGCATGAGGTGGGCGACCAGACGCCATTCATGGTGCGGCCAAATGTAGCAAGGTGAAAACCATGACAAGCATTGATGTTCATTAGATGTCACTGAGTGTGATGCCTCCGATGGCTTGGGTGGACTAAAAAACACAGAAGAACTCAAAGATCACACAAGGGACAAAAGGGTTTATCCTGGTTCGGGCTATTAGAACCATATATCAAGCAGTTTGACTATCTTTGTATTCAAGAGCACCCAAATGGGGGTACAACAGAGTACATTAGAGAGTGATTTGTCAAAGGATCACTTGGTGCTTATCCTTGGCTCGTTAGCGGTGAGGTCTTCTTCTCCTCAGAGAGTAGAAAGACGATGGAACGGTTACCTTGTACCAAGTGTTTTGAACCCTCCATTACCACAGCTTGCCAAAATCCATAATAAATCTATTCAAGTGGAGCCTCTTGGCTCCTTCGGTGTTTATATAAAAAAAAAATGACCCCTGCAAAGTTGACCTTATCATGGCCATCATCATATTCATTGTAGGTAGTATCAAGCTCTTGCTCGAACAACAAGGATGATTTCTTTGGTAGATTTAAGTAGAACAGCCTACAAAATTATTTCCTCTGTTCCAATTGTAAGTCATTTTGTTTTTTGTAGATTCGACGATGCAGCTTGGAGCCCTACGGCGTGGCCTAACATATTTTATTATTATCACATTATAAAGAAAGTTTTACTTCTGCTACTACGACACTTTAAGTGGCGCGTCAAGTTCATTTTCACGAGCTATATTAAGAAAAAAAATTCTAGAAAAACAGTCAGAACCTGAAAACTGTACACTTGAAGTCTACTGCATGAAATTAGTTGAAAAGGACAAGTATAACGATAACAACAAAGACGACATGCAATATTTGTGCTCGGGTTGAAATCTTATCTAAGTGTTATAAATATTTGTGCATTCGCCTCACGGCTCCTGGGCCCCTTCGCCGGCCTCCTGGGCCAAGGAGGCGCCTCGTTCAACGACGCCTGCCCTGTCGCGTCCCGCGACGGCCACGTCGTCCTCCAGCTCCGGCGCGAGGAGCGCGCCGACGGCCTCGCCCTTTGCGTATGGAACCCCAGGACAGGGGACGTGGCCCCAGCCCTCTCCAGCAAGGAATTCCCTGGGGACACCAACGCATGCGCGAAACTCACGGGTGATGACGACCTCGACGTGCCGCTCCGCTCGCCGGGTTCATTCCGCCTACTCTTTGTCTACGATCACCGAGGCTACACAGCGCTACGGTCCTTCTCATCGGACACCGGCAGCTGGTGTCTGGAATGCAAGAAGCCCGGTGCCAAGATCAGCGGCCACCTGCTCCGTCAGCTAGGCCTGGCCGTCGTGCACCACGGGGTTGCCTACTGACATATGCATCGTGCCGCGTTCGGAGTGCAGCTCGGCAGCACGGCAGCGACGGCGGCGGCAGATACCATGGACGTGTGCCCGATGCCATACAGAAACTGCACGTCAACGAACATTAAGCTGGACGAGCAGGTGCTGGGCGTGTCGGCGGATGGGAGATTGAATATTGTGAACATAGGGATTAAGGGAGCCCTAGGGGTGCCTGTAATTTCCTTCTCGACCTCACTGCTTGAGGACGCCGTCGGCTACAAGAGCACCACCACCATATCCGTTGATCGACGTGATGAGCTGGACATCAACATCCCCTTACCCGAGATCAAAGTAACGAGGACAACCCCCATCAAGCCGTGGTGGTTCGGCAAGAAGAGTGACACGCTCATCTTCACCATTGAGTATGAGACGAGCAGCACAAGCGTCGTCTTCGCATTGAACGTTGCCACGAGATCACTTGAGAAGCTGGCCGATGGCGTTAGCAATGATGATTCGTGCAGCAGAAGACTGTATGGTTATGAGATGGATCGTGCGGCGCTTCTTGCCACTACGGAAAATAGCGGCTTTGCCGACTGCCCCGATCTCTGTCGACTGCCAAAGCGCGGGCAGTCGGCAAAGAATCCCTTTGCTGACTGTCAAACTGCCCGCCAGTCGGCGAAGAAAGGCCTTTGCCGACTGCCAGACTCAGGCAGTCGGCAAAGGCAGCCCCCTTTGCCAACTGCCTCAGGCTGGCAGTCGGCAAAGAGGCCTTTGCCGACTACCACCTAAGGCAGTCGGCAAAGAATTGATTTTTTTAATCTTGATTCCAAACTTTTTCTGTGCTCCTTCTAAAGTATATTGAATCATATTTTCAAATTTAAAAATTTATATAACTTTTTGCTATAATTTTTGAATATATTTTGTTTACTTGCATTTTTCTCGAAAAATTAAATTTGAACTGCAGTTACATGAAATAATAAAATCTAGTCATTCAAAAAATTATATTCATGTTAGAGAGTGTATTTTGAGTCCGTATCCAGAAACTCACCCAAAATTTTTGACTCTTTGTTCACGGCATGACCATCTAATTGCGAAAGAAGTATTTTTTAATTATATAAAATGCAAACGAATTCCAAAAATCACGAAACTTAGCGAGATGTCATCTCATCATATGTGGAGGCTGTGGTAAAAAATTGATAATGTTTCAAGAAAGTTATGACGTCGGATGGCTAAAACTCAGACATCTCCATATGTGATCACTTGTGGTCGCATGTGGAGATGTCTGGGTTTTAGACATCCGACATCACAACTTGCTCGAAATATTCTAATTTTTTATCAAAGGCTCTTCATGAGATATCATGACACCTCGATAAGTTTTATGATTTTCGAACTTCGTTTGCATTTTATATAATTAAAAAGACTTCCACCGCACCTGGATGGTCGTGTTTTGTGGACAAGGCTTTCAAACTTTTGGATGAGTTTCTGGACACGGCTTCAAAATACATTTTCAAACATGAATATCATTTTTCGAATGATGACGTTTCATTATTTCATGCACCTGCAGTTCAAATTTGGATTATGCGAAAATATTCAAGTAAATGAAATAAATGAACAAAGTATAGAAAAATGTTATAAAAAGACCCCAAATTTGAAAATATGCTTGAATACAATATACTTGGGCTACAGATAAAGTTTGAACTCAAAATTCAAAAAAATACAAACTTTGCCGACTGCCGGACCTGGCACTCGGCAAAGAGGTTCTTTGCCGACTGCCACGTCACTAGCAGTCGGCAAAGAAGTTGCCTTTGCCGACTACCCTGCCTAGCAGTCGGTAGTCGGCAAAGGTTAAAGAAAAAATCCGGCCCACCGGGGCCTTATCGCCTCCTGTCCTAACCCTAACCCCATCCGCACCCACACACGCACGCCCCCCGCGCCTCCCCACTGCCGGCCGCCATTTTTGCCGCCGCCGCCGCCTCCACGCAAATCCTCCACTCCCGCACCGCTCCCCACGCTGCACCGCACCCCCCCGCGCTTCCGTAGCTCTGCCAAGTCGGCCCCGCTCGCCCGCGCTGTGCCACCGCCGCTCGCTCAAGCCGGCGCCGCCCGTGCGGCCCGCCATCGTCCACGCCGCTCTTCCTCTCCTCCTCCGTGGCAGCCCCTCTGGCGCCTCTCTTGCCCTGCGCCCACCCGCAGCCCTCTGCTTCAGCCGTGCCGCCACTGTCTCTAGCTCCTCCCCTTGTTCTCAGGCTCCTTCCCTTCCCTCTCCATGGTGCGGTGGCGGCACACCCCCTCTTCTCCATGGCGTGGTGGCACCCTCCCTCTTCCTCTCCCTCACCAGGTGGATCCAAAGGTCGAAAGCCGAAATGGAGTTCCCTGGGCTTCTTCTCCGTTCCTCGGTTCGGATCCACGGTGATGTGGCGCCGCACCGTCTGCTTTCGAGCTTCGTGGAGGCGGTCGTCTTCCTCCCTCGTCTTCTTCCTCTTCCAGTTGTGCAGATGTGCTTGGATTTGGCAGATCATGTACCTCTCGTACCAGATCTGCTACTTCTTCAGTGGCAATTCTTCTTCCTCTCTGATTTGCGCACGTTCAGCTCCCCTTCGAATCACTCGAGGTGAAATCCACCCCGTATTCCCTTTTGTTTTGATTCTAGGGTTTCATAATGAGCTGAGCTGTGTCGATTGGTTGTTGATTTGGTTTCAAGATGCTCAAATGTGTTTATTTTGTTTCTGAAATCTATTATTTCGAGTTCATCCATGTTAAGTTGATGAACTAGATCATGTCATTATGTTACGAGTTGCTTACTTGGTCAATGATGAATATGTCCATTGCATAAGGGGGGCAGTTTTGAGGTCATCCATTTTTTCTATTGAAAACCTACAGTATCATGCAGAGGCCAGCCAGGGTCTATTGAAACTGAATTGTGGTTACTACTTACTAGACTTAGAAGAAACAATGCACAAGACCACCTTGTTTGGTTTCTTTGCAGAAATATGATATACAAAATTCTTTCTACCACTTCCACACATCCAAAAATAATGGGTACCCACACATGGTACCTTTTTTGCTGGTACTTGTCTGTCATGTAAGATATCAGTTTGTAAACCCTGGATATGAACTCATGAGGTGTGCTGGTCATGTAATAGTTACTGGACAAACTGAGACCAATTATTTGTGATCTGAACTTTTTCTCTTGTTATTATTATTGTTGGGTAAAGGCCGATGATGTATACTGGATTATTTGTGATGAGGTAGCTACATACTGTTATTTGACTTGGCTTGTTGCTTTCTATCTAGACTTTCATGAACCAGTGGGACACGACCAATCCAAGCAACACTAGAGCATTTTTAAGTGATGGCATGGAATGGTCGTGGGCACGGCTTCATGAATGCCATGACTTTGTTCGGTTTTGTCATTTGTTTCTTTTGTTGCAATGCAGCTACCTATGATTCTTATCTTATGCAATTAGCTTAGGCCTAAGTCATTTTTATCCTATGATGTCAACTATTTTTCTCATGAATGAAACAATCAAAATTGGTGACTGAGGATATCTTGTGTTCATGTTTCTGGGCATATATCCCTTCTGTGTATATTGAATTATTAATTCTTTCTTGAACCTCTCTATGTTTCTGGGCATATGCAATGATGTTTATTTTTCATGCTTTTGATCTGAGATATTGGACAAATATGATGATGATTATTATTATTGAAAGATACTATACTAGGACTGAGACTATGGACATATGCAACGATGATTATTCTTTCTGTTTTCTACTGAGGCATGAGGCTTGTGCAATGATGTTTTACTCTTTATGCTCTATAAACCTGAGACAGAAGCATGTACAATGATGTTTATTTTTTATGCTACTGAAAATATAGGACATGGGGTTGTTGTTTACTGCTAAAAATATAGGTCTTCTTGTGTTTTCTGGACCTATGATCTTCTTGTGTTTCCTATACTTGAGAGTGTTGCTGCTATTCAGGTGCTTGCTGATTAAGCAGCAGCTACTGCTGGTGGTCAGCAAGATGATCTGAAACTACATTCTTTACCTAGCTGCTGCATCTCTTTTTTCTTATGATGACATTGATGTGAACTTGATGAACTGAGCTCATACCTTGTGCCAATGAGGATTTTTTTATATACTGAGCATATGCCTTATGCCAATGATGTTTTTGCTACAACTGTTTTTGATGAACTTGTTTGATCAAAATTCTTTTTAGCATATTCTGAGCATATGCCCCCATGCCAATGATGTCTTTGCTACAACTATTTTTTATCTGCAACTAATGGTTCCAAACTGAGAACATGTCTTTTCGAGTGATGTCTTTTCCAGCGCAATGGTCTGTATGAACCTGAGGCATGAGTAGGGTGTGGTACTGATGAAAATTTGGACATGGTTGATGAGTTCATGCTTGCCGATGATCTTGTGTTTCTGACTGTAATTTTTGCTTGGTACTAATCAGTGCACTCCCACAGTAGCTTTGATGACAACTTGTAATATTACTTGAGATTTAAGGCACTTTGCAATGATGTTGATTATTGGCTCATGCTTTTTCACAGTTCATATTGAGACCTAAGACACTTTGCAATGATGTTGATCATTATGGCTTCTAATGATGGCTTGTAATAAAACTTTCGAATTATGGCTTGTAATATGAAAATTACAAGCCTGTAATTATCGCTTGTAATGAAACTTTCAAATTTTCTTTTTTTTAAAATAAAAAATCTTTGTCGACTGCCAAGTCAGCAGTCGGCAAAGAAGCCACTAGATGACGTTGGCTGCTTCTTTGCCGACTCCATCTTTGGCAGTCGGCAAAGTATTTGCCGACTGCCCTCCATGTGGCAGTCGGCAAAGAATTCTTTGGCGACCAACACTTTGCGACAGGCCTTTGCCGACTGACCACGTGGAAAGCAGTCGGCAAAGGCTTTGTCGACTGTTTTCGGGCCTTTGCCGACTGCTTTTAGCAGTCGGCAAAGCCGCTGTTTCCTATTGTGTGCCTCAGTAGCTCCTCACTAGTCCCCATATGCCCGCGTAGTGGCCACACGCACCGCCCCCATCTGCCGTGCGCTGCCGCCGCCATCGCCCGGTGGATTCGTTCCCCACCTCGTGATCGGTGCCTTCCCCTAGCACCAGGAAAACAATGACGTTAGCTGCCGCTGCGCCCGTGGGGGAGGAGCAGCACTGCTGCCCTTCGTCCCGACGGCATTCGCCTCCCGATCGTGGCTCGTGGGCCCCTTCGCCGGCCACCGCGCCCACCTCCTAGGCCAAGAGGGCGCCTCGTTTGACGACACCCGCCCTATCACATCCCGCAACGGCCGCGTCGTCCTCCAGCTCTGGCGCGAGGCGCACTGACGTCCTCACCCTTCGCGTGTGGAATCCCATGACAGGGGACGTGGCCATGGTCCCAACCCTCTCCGGCAAGGAATTCCCCAGGGACGCCTATGCATGCGCTATACTCATGGGCGACGACGACCTAGACATGCCACTCTGCTCGCGGGGTTCATTCCGCCTGCTCCTTGTCTACAGTCGCCGAGGCTTCACATCGCTACGGTCCTTCTCCTCGGACACCGGCAGCTGGGAGTCTGGAATGCAAGAAGCCCGGTGCCAAGATCAGCGGCCACGTGCTACGTCAGCTAGGTCCGGCCGTCGTGCTCTACGGCGTGGTGTACTGGCCCATGCATTGTGCCGCGTTCAGCGTGCAGCTTGGCAGAACGGCAGCGGCGGCGGCGGCGGAGGCCATGGACGTGTGCTCGGTGCCATACAAAGCATACAGGTCAACAAAATGAAAGCTAGATGAGCACGTGCTAGGCGTGTCGACGGATGGGAGATTGAATTTCGTGGACATAGGGATTATCGGAGGCCTAGGGGTGCCCCTAATTTCCTTCTGGACCTCAATGCTTAAGGACACCGTCGGCTACAAGAGCACCGCCGCCGCCACCATTGATCGACGTGATGAGCTGGACATCAATATCGACTTACCCCAAATCAAAGTGACGTGGACAACCCCCATCAAGCCGTCGTGGTTTGGTGAGAAGAGTGGCCCGCTCATCTTCATCATGGAGGAGACGAGCAGCACAAGCACCGTCTTCGCGTTGAACGTTGTGACGAGATCATTGGAGAAGCTGGCCGATGGCGTTAGCAATCATACATGTTGCAGGAGACTGTATGGTTATGAGACGGATCGCGCGGCGCTTCTTGCCTCGGTAGCTCCTCACTAGCATATGCCCGCGTGATCTCTCTCTCCATTATTGTCAAAATAATCCTTAAAAATGTTGCTATTTATTTCTCTGCAAACTTTTCTTTACGCTAAATCCGTCAGATTTTTTATATGTTTAGTGGAACCGTTGCTCTAATTAATGATATCCATATTGTGTCAATAAAATATGTTACTTGCTTCATTTCTAAATTATATGATGTTTTCACTTTTCTAAATGAAAGCTAGATGAGCACGTGCTGGGCGTGTCGGCGGATGGGAGATTGAATTTCGTGGACATAGGGATTATCGGAGGCCTAGGGGTGCCCCTAATTTCCTTTTTGGACCTCAATGCTTAAGGACACCGTCGGCTACAAGAGCACCGCCGCCGCCACCGTTGATCGACGTGATGAGCTGGACATCAATATCGACTTACCCCAAATCAAAGTGACGTGGACAACCCCCATCAAGCTGTCGTGGTTTGGCGAGAAGAGTGGCACGCTCATCTTCATCGTGGAGGAGGAGACGAGCAGCACAAGCACCGTCTTCGCGTTGAACGTTGTGACGAGATCACTGGAGAAGCTGGCCGATGGCGTTAGCAATCATACGTGTTGCAGGAGACTGTATGGTTATGAGACGGATCGCGCGGCGCTTCTTGCCTCGGTAGCTCCTCACTAGCATATGCCCGCGTGATCTCTCTCCATTATTGTCAAAATAATCCTTAAAAATGTTGCTATTTATTTCTCTGCAAACTTTTCTTTACGCTAAATCCGTCAGATTTTTTATATGTTTAGTGGAACCATTGCTCTAATGATATCCATGTTGTGTCAATAAAATATGTTAATTGCTTCATTTCTAAATTATATGATGTTTTCACTTTTCTAAATTTATATAGATAGATTATTGTTTTTTAAACAGGATAAATTATTGTTTTTACTACTCTCTCTGTTTCAAATTGTACACCCCTTTTGCTACGCATCTAGATAGATAAGATGTTTGGACACATAGCAAAATGGATGAACCAAAAAAGTTAAAGTGCCTTGTGAATTTGACATACGTCCATTTACATGTTTCACACATTTGACAGTGTCCATCAACATTTTTTATGTACTGATAGATTTCCATATTGGTACATTAGTATGATAAAAGGTATCATGCATGTCTATAGAATAGTCATTACTACTATTAATTGTCAAGAGAAGCAAGCTACAACCGCAATGTTCACATTTGGTGACTCTTGCATTGAAAACTACTAGCTTGACGCTCCCTTAGACATATTTTTTGAAGAAATGTTATACTACACTTTGAGTGACTCAATCTCAATCAATACTCGTATGTTTCACCAATAAAACGAACACCACATACCTTTGTTTAGTCTCT
>CM041636.1:49584114-49600517 GCA_023333625.1 Bothriochloa decipiens
TATGTTTCACCAATAAAACGAACACCACATACCTTTGTTTAGTCTCTTCCTTGTGTGATCTTCTTCATTTCTGGCGAGGCCTTGAGTTAGGGTTCATACATCCCTGACAAGCTTAGAAGGAAAGGAAATAGTTGGTAGCAGATCAGCTGTGGTGGTGGATGTGGAGGGCGGCATGGGTGAGTTGCTGATAGTGGTACCACCAGCCAACATAGTAGGGGTAGGTCGTTGGATGGGACAAGGGGCAGGGGTGTCATGGTAACAACCCACCAAAGTTAGGTTAGCATGGCGGTGGCAGGCGGTGGTAGATGGAGGGAGCCACTGGAGATGAAGGAGGAGGGCAGGCATCATATATGAGCTTAAAAATAAGACACTCATAGAGGGGGAGTGCTCTTTGGCTCAACAATCCCTCAACGACGCCAAAGGTGGAGGAGAAGTGAGAGCTTTAGAGAGCCAGGAGGGAGATCGAGCAACAGGTGATGATGATAGCGCCTACGTACGAGTGGGAACCAACGAGTGAAGTTGAAGGAGACGTGGGGTTTTTGGATGAGAGAGCTGAGCCGTTGGATCACCAAATCAATGGTAAAAAATCGATTGTTGTTGGGACTCATAACACATGAGTGATTGCTAGACTTGCCTTCCACCTAGACTACAAAATCGCTCAAAGTCCAGTTGCATGTCCAAGGCTCTAGACTGCCATTAGTTGGCTTTTCTCCACACACCAAAATAATGTTTTCATGCATTCACATGTGTCCATTTGCAGGTTTCACGTATTGACAAGTGTCAATCAACATTTCCTATGTACTAATAACAAGTGTCCATGTTTCTATGCATGTCTAATTAGTATTCAGGCACATAATGAACATGTATCTCTAATATGTACATGACCCTAGGGCCCTGGTGGATTAGAACTAATTGTTTGCCCTAATTTAGTCCTCTTTGAAATGGATGAAAAATGAAAGCAAAAATATAGGATTCAAATTACATTTAATTGGGTTCCTATAGCAGTGACCATAGTTTACCTTCCTAATTATGCTAATACATATATGACCAACCGAAGGTGCAGTGTTGGATTGTGTTGTGTGCATTTTGCAATATGTCTCTTGGCTTGTGAATGTGCTACATTTGAGTGTACCAAGATGATTGATCGCAGTGGAGAAGGTCTAGTGCAAAATCCATCCATGATGGACCAGGAGTGGTGAAGGGCGGATGAGAAGGCTTCGAGGGCCCAGAGTCAAAGGACGGACCATGTGTGACTTATAGTATGTACATAAAGAGCAAGAGTACATGAATGATGGAGACAACATCCGCCAACTCAAGGAGGAGGTGGATGGCATTGTGGCATTTTGCAGAGGCCAAACATGCATCTACATGGGTCATGAAGATGGCGTCAGTCATATCAAGAAGGAAGGCAAGGCCACCAAGCTTGGCAGAGGTTAGACACACATTGACAACGGTGAGTCATGCTTGGCAAGGGCATGCATGAGGGTTTGTTGGTTTTTTCTCAAAATTGGGGATGGGAAGTTTGGTGGTTTGGACCACAAACCATCACAGTAAGGTTTGTTGGTTTAGGCCTCAAACCATCAGTGGGGGGATTTACTAGTTTGGGCCCCCAAAATCGAGGATTGATAGTTCGGTGGACACATGGTGGAATCTTGAAGCTTGCGATAAGGCAAAGAAGGGTCAATAAAGTACTAGGTCCATTGGATTGTTGAAGAAAACCATGGATGGATTAATCCCTTGTGGTATTTTCCCTAAGTTACTTCATGCAATGGCAACTTGAGAAATAGCCTGCATATATATATGGGATATGGCTAGTGGTGGAGACCAAGCATTGGGGGATTAGGTTCTCATCTGTGAGGTTGAGAGCTTTGCTTAGATGATCTTGGGAGAGAAGAGTGGAGAGGCTCTTTGTTTTGAGACTTTTGCAATCTAAGCTATGACATCTACTATGAGTGGCTTGGAATCTGACATGGTGAAGTAATCAAGATATCAAATTCATGCTTCACTTCTCGTCTCCCAAATCTGAAATTTTCCCCCTTTTAGTTATTTTGGTTGTCATTTTTGGATGGTTTTTTATCAGCTAATTTGGCTAGGTTGTAGGTTTGATTTGGAGTATTTTGATACTCTTCGAATTTGTTCAAACCATGGATTCAATTCTAGCTCTCATATAATAAGTTTCCATTCTAAAAACTCTTCTTTACTCTACAATAAAACTCAAATAGCTGATAGCACAACCTAGTCACACTAGTTGGACCCGCGTCTATAATATAAGTTTGCAGTGCAGCGACCTGCTGTCCAAGTGTAGTCCAATCCGCCTGTCACTGAGGTAGTCCAAGTGTAGTCCAATCTGCCTATCACTGAGTGCGGTCATGACCGGGAAACATCGATCAAGAAGCATGACGACCTCCATAAATAATCATCAAAGCAAGTGCAGAGATTGGTTTTTAAGAAAGAGGCATACACGACCCTTAAGAACAGATAGTCAGTAGGGAAGAAAGCATTATCGTAAGTGCAGACAAGGGTAGATAGATTTTCAAGAAAAAGACTATTAATGGCATAAATACATCAATGGTATGCTAGGGGCCACTGACGATGCCATGTTGTGACACTACGTGGACAGGACAGCAAGCCTCGTAGACGGCGTGGCGACATATCGAGCAGAAAGTTCTACATGTTTATGGAATATCGAAGTCTGTCGTGAGAAGCTCCTCGAGTTAATTCATGTGACCAGACAAAAAGCCTCTTCAGGAGGGTTCAGGCGAGGAAGAAGTCAGAGAGCTAATGTGATTATCTCAGACAGTTCCCTTACTAAAATTGAACCCCTTATATTAGTCGCCAAAATGTAACCGCTATAATTGAGTTGGTTGGCGTCATCTAATTATTTTTTAATAATAATTTTAACAACCCGGTAATTATATAAAAATGTGAACTGAGAAGTAGCACGGTCTTTCCCATTTATACACTTGACAACATATAAGTATGAAATAAAAATAGACACATGCAATGCACAAATGAGTAGTCATTTGAACACTGAGGCAATAGTGCACTCCTTATTCCTCAGTACCAAATCTAGCGATCAGCCCCAACTGTAATATGAAGGTGCTATGTGAGTTGTTCTTTCTGGATAGCGATGTGGATCCGCGCAAGCAATGCCGCCACTCGGCAGCCCAAGCATAGTGTCCTAGAAGGTGTTGCAATTTCGTGTTGATCAGTATCCAATGTAATAACATAGCTTTTAGTACACTAGGGGGTCATACCTTTTAGTACACTAGGGTTCTGAGCTTCCTTGTACATCTCTTTTGACCATCTAGGGCGCCATTAAGGCGTGTTGTTATATCAAAATTTTTCTCTATATTAATACATATATGCACAAACATTTTATTTCTGTGATGAACAAAAAATGATCTGCCCAACACTTCATGTTGCAAGATCTATTGTTTTGTAATTAGGTAGAAACACACCTTATTTGAGAAAGCACATCCATGGATGAATCAACGGGTATGGCATAGACTATAGATTGGGAGCCTTCAACCCTTGATGCATCGAGTTGGACACCCGGTTTCCTCACCATGGTCATCAATAATGAGGTCAACATGCGTAAGAGCATCTAACCTAGTGGTTAAAGCATCTGGGTAGCATCCAGCAGACCTTGGTTCGACTCCTCGTGGGAGCGAATTTAAACAGGTCTACATAAATTAAAAATAAAAGCTCGGATTCCCTTGCTAACTTCGGTCAAAAATAATAAGGTCAACGACCCAGAGTTAATGTGCCCATAACAGTGCCCATTAGCACACATCTCCTTGCAGATAATGACCAAAAACTACCAATACCATGGTTGTTGAAATTGACCCCCCTCCCCCGTGTCATCTGGTCCAGCGGAGGGGGGCAACTTAGCCTCTACCACAGAAACCACTCACCATACCAGGTCTTCAGCCGCCGCCGCCACTCTTAGTCTAGCGTTGGCGGTATCCCACAGTGGTGCACAACAACTTTCGTCCCCACTCTCCCCTCTCCTCCCCTCTTTCTCCTAATGAGTTTTGAATTTCAGTCAAGAAGGATGTCTGATGGCGAGCAAGGTGACAGACCAGCGATGAACTGGATCCATGTTCTCTGGGTCCAAATTAGACAACCCCACCCCAAACCTGATGCTAGCGATGCACCATCAGGTAGGTCCCACTCGAAGACGCGCACGAGGTGGGCGACCGGAGGCCATTCTTGGTGCAAATGTTGCGGGGTCAAAACCGTGACAAGCATTGATGTTCGTTAGATGTCACTAAGTGTGATGCCTCCGATGGCTTGGGTGGACTAAAAACATGGAAGAACCCAAAGATCACGCAAGGGACACAGAGGTTTATCCTGGTTCGGGCTATTAGGACCATACGTCAAGCAGTTTGACTATCTTTGTATTCAAGAGCACCCAAATGGGGGTATAACAGTGTACATTAGGGAGTGATTTTTCAAAGGACCACTCGATGCTTATCCTTGGCTCATCATCGGTGAGGTCTTCTCCTCGTTGGAGAGTAGAAAGACGATGGAATGGTTACCCTTGTACCAAGTGTTTTGAACCCTCCATTACCACAGCTTGCCAGAACCTATAATAAATCTATTCAGGTGTTTATATAAAAAATGACCCCTGCAAAGTTGACCTTGTCATGGCCATCATCAAACTCATTGTAGGTAGTATCAAGCTCTTTCTCGAACAACAAGGATGATTTCTTTAGTAGATTTAAGTAGAACAGCCTACAAAATTATTTCCTCTGTTTCAATTGTAAGTCATTTTGTTTTTTCTAGATATGATGCAGCTTGGAGCCCTACTGCGGCGGCCTAACATACTTTATTATTATCTCATTACAAAGATGGTTTTACTTTTGGTACTAAGACACCTTAAGTGGTGCGTCAAGTTAATTTTCATGAGCTATTTTAAGAAAAAAAATCCTAGAAAAATAGTCACAACCTGAAAACTGTACACTTGAGATATGCTATATAAGCACAAGAGATATGCTATATAAGCACACTTGAACTTACTAGGTCGAGGAATCCCCTAGCTTTATTCTTGATCTCTTATCCAAATGTCCAATGATGTAACAATCCTGAATGAATAAAGCCTGTCATTTGGGTTTAAGAAAAATAAAGGTTCCAACGCAGAGCCTCCATATTGGTACATTTGTACGATAAATGATATCATGGATGTCTAGAATAGGCGTTACTAATATTAATTCTTGAGGGGAGCAAGCTACAACCGAAGTGTTCACACTTGGTACTTTTGCATTGAAATTAAGCTACTAGCTTGATCGCTCCATTAGACATATCTTTGGAGAAATGCTATACTACACTTTGAGTGACTCAATCTCAATCATACTCGTATTTTCCACCAATAAAACGAACACCACATACCTTGTTTAGTCTCTTCCTTGTGTGATCTTCTTAATTTGCGGTGAGGCCTTTAGTGAGTTGGGGTTCACATGTCCCCGACAAGCTTAGAAGGAAAAGAATCATTTGGTAGCAGCAGATCAGCAGTGGTGGTGGATGTGGAGGGCGGCATGGTTGAGGTGGTGGTTGCACCACCGGCCAACATAGTAGGGGAAGGTGGTTGGATGGGACTAGGGCGGGGTACTATGGTGATAGACCAGTGAAGTTGGGTTAGCGTGGTGGCTCCGGCGGGCGTGGATCCGATGGCCGGGAGTCGATGGAGATGGAGAAGGGGCGGCCTAGGGCATTAATTAGTGGGGAAGAGCTCTCTGGCTCGCGGAGTCCCTCAATGAAGCGAAAGATGGAGGGGTAGAGCTTACGGAGCTAGGAGCGAGGGAGATCGAGCAATAAGATTATAGCAAGCGTGAATGGGAAACAGCGAATGAGGTAGAAGATGTGGGGTTTTGGGATGACAAAACTGAGCTGTTATATCACTTGATCAATGGTAAAAAAAATGAAGTGTTTTTGGGCCCCATAACACATGAGTACGTGCTCGCTAGACTTGCCTTCCACATAGACAAAAAAAAATAATTCAAAGTGACTCCAAATCTCCAATATCAGTCATACTAACTTTCCTGTGTGCTGTAAACATGCCTAGTCCAGGCTCTAGGCTGTCAGCTCTAGGGTGCCATTAGTTGGCTTTTCTCCACCCTCCAAAATTGTGTTTTCATGCATTGACAAATGTCCATCAACATTTTCTATATATTGACAAGTGTCTATATTGCTACTCTCTCCATCCCAAATTATAAGATATGTTTTGTTTTTTAGATAGATAACTTTTACTGTGTACTTGGATATGATTAAGCCAAATAAACAAGCTGCAGATTCCTTGTGACAGGTTGTTTCTCTTACCTCATTGATTGGCGAACTGTGTTATACACATCCAGCCTCCACACTTTGCACATTATTCACGTGTAAGTAGTGTTTTCTGAAAAGAACCTCGTATGTTTATTTTTCATAAATATATATATGAAGTTCAAGACAAGAATCAAAATTGTAATTTCTGGAATCAGGATACGTGTCGTGTTGGAAGACCTAGGACTGTGTGGGGTTGTGTGTTGATCATCTGTGTGCATGGCTGCATGCAGCATTGATTATCGTTTTGTGAAGACTGGTGTCGCATGCTGGCATGCGATTTTGTCCTATATATGTGACCTGCCACTGCCACTTTAATCGCCCGCCAGGCGCCAGAGAGCGGTGCTGCCTGCGCAATGCATGACTCTCTCTGGAGCCGTCGCCATGAACCTATCACAATGTGTAGCCGAGCATCTCTATCTTCGCCTTCTCATCCTTATTTTCCCCGACGGTTTCGCATACCAAATGACAGAACATGTTACACGTGACGCTGGAGTGAGCGATTAGCATATATCTGCAAACTGCAGTGCTACCTGTTTGATGATCTTCCTCCCTGTGATCCTGTGCCACCATTATCTCTGAGCTTTTGTTGAACACTGACCACCACAGCTAGCCCACTAATGGCACGAGCCCGTAGCCAGAATTCGGCGGCCATCACACTGGGCGAAATGAGGCGCCGCCACCTGCCGCCAGCCATGTTCCTCGTCGTGCTCTTGCTGGTGTCCATTTCGCTCTGCCGCCACCTGCTTCTCCCTCGAGGCCCGTCCCAATCCCCCTACACCGAAGACGACGCGCTCCTGCGCCGGCTAGCAGCGATCGACGTCGGCGGGGACCAGATCGTTGCCGACGCCGCCGCGATGTTGGCCAACGCCTCGATATCCACCTCCCCCAGCAATGACAACCACCACCGCCGCCTCCTCTACCTCCGCCTCAGCAACGGCATCGACTTCAGCCCGCGGCAGAGGTCCATTCTCCGCCTCCGCGTCCCCAGCGACACGCTCCCGAACGACGGCGCCCTCCTCGCCGGCTTCCGCGCCTCCCTCCGCTCTTTCCTCCACACGCAGCAGCACCGCCTCCGGGGCTCCAACAACGTCGCCGGCGTCATGCGCGACCTCGCCAGCCACCTCGGCCTGCGCCGGCGCCAGCGCTTCCGCACCTGCGCCGTGGTCGGGAACAGCGCCGGCCGCGGCCCTCAGATCGACACGCACGACTTCGTCATCCGCCTCAACAACGCCCCGGTCGCGGGCTTCGCGCGCGACGTCGGCACCAAAACCTCGCTCACCCTGGCGCACTCCTTCGTGCTCCACCGCTGCGCCGCGCCGTCGGCGGCCACCACACCGGGCTGCGCGTGCCACCCCAACGGCCGCGCGGCGCCGCTGCCGATGTACGTCAGCAGGCCCGAGCACCTGCTGTACGTGCTGGCCTGCAACGCCACGGCCACGCCGGCGGCGCCGTTCCGGCTGGTGCTCACCGACGCGCGCCTCGACGCGCTGTGCGCGCGCGTCGCCAAGTACTACTCGCTGCGGCGGTTCGTGGCGGCGGGCACGGGGGAGCCGGCGGCGAGCGGGTGGACGTGGCAGCGCGACGGGAAGGACCCGCACTTCCACTACTCGTCGGGGCTGCAGGCCGTGGTGACCGCGCTCGGGGTGTGCGACCGGGTGTCCATGTTCGGGTTCGGGAAGGCGGCCGGGTGAAGCACCATTACCACACTAACCGGAGCAAGGAGACGGAGGTGCATGACTACGAGGCCGAGTACCAGTTCTACGACGATCTCGAGGCGCGGCCGGAGGCCGTGCCGTTCCTCGGCGAGGTGCCGGGCTTCGTGTTGCCGCCGGTGAAGCTCTACTGGTGACGTACGTTTCGGCGAAGGGACGGAGGCGTCACGTTCGGCATGCATGCAGTTTGGCATATGCGACTTGGACACTGGGGTGTGTTCCCTGGTGCAATTAATAATCTCCAGAGTACTCCGTGTGGCAGCAAACCAGTGGTGCGTGGTGGATGCAGGCGTAGCATGGGTGAGGCGGCGGAGGAACTGCGGGTCGGCACGGTGGGGGGAGGCAGTTGGAAGGGACAAGGGCAGGGGTGTCATGGTGATAGCCTAGGTAAGTTGGGTTAGCGTGCGGCGATAGGCCTCGGCGGATCTAGTGGGGGCGCTAGAGACGGAGGCGAAATGTAGGGCTAGGGCGTGGACACCATAAACGAGCATCGATGGATCCTATATATGGTGGGGAAGTGTTCTTTGGCTCGCTGGAGTCCCTCAACGACGCCAATTCGCCAAATGTGGAGGGAAGGGGTGAGCTTTGTTCAGCCAAGAGGGAGTTCAAGCAATGGTGATGACAATGGCTAGGAATGGGAAGCAACGAGCAGAGGAAGAAGAAGACGTGTGGTTTTGAAATGAGAGAGTTGAGCCATTGGATCACGCAAATCAATGGCCAAAAAATGAGTGTTTGTGGGCCCCATAACACATGAGCACTCGCTAGACTTGCCTTCTAGACTTCCAAGTAGACTAAAAATCGTTGAAAGTGACTCCAATATATGAGTCACATTCCAAGTAGACTAAAAATCGTTCAAAGTGACTCCAATATATGAGTCATACTAAGTTTCGTGTATGCATGTAAACATGCATGATCCATGGCTCTAGAGTGTCATTAGTTGGCTTTTCTGCACCCACCAAAGTAAATGTTTTCATGCATTAAAACTTGTCCATTTGCATGTTTCATGCATTGACAAGGTGCCCACCAACATTTTCTATGTAGTGACAAGTGTCCATCAGCATTTTCTATGTATTTGACAATTGTCATGTTGGTACATTAGTATGACAAATGATATCACCATCGTGCATGTCTAGAATAGTCGTTACTACTACTAATTAGCTAGTATTAATGCACATAATATGTAACTCTACTAGTAAAGTTTTGTCTAGATCATGATGGTGCCGAGGCTACGGCGGCGGCTGATTGCGTGGTATTAATCAACTCGATTTAGAGATTTCAAGGATTTATAAGAAGATGCGATGGAACAGGCCTGGTATTTATAGACAACTATGGATATGGATTGTGTAAATTCCTTGCCGTGCACGACTTACAGATCAGAAAGAGAGAGCCATGATCCAAGGGAACTAAAACAACTCTGGTACAAGGACTAACCAATGTCCAGTTGAAAAAGAAAAAATGCTTCCTTTTAAAGATAATTATTTTACATTATCTCATCGCGTGTTAAGGAAGAAAATCAAGGAGAAAATCTATATCTATCTATCTATATCTATCTATCTATCTATTCTATTCTATACTTTAAAAGAACGAAAAAATTGGAAAATAGGTGTCACCTGAAATTTTATACCCACCTTACATTATGACCTTAGGATTTATTTTATCTTTTGATCCAACGGTGCACAATCAAAATAACGGTGGACCCGCTTACGCGTAAGATATCTTACATGTTCCTGGCTCTGTACAATGACGGACGACGCCTCCTTCGCAATTGTTTTTTTCACCCATCCATCTCATACCCTCCCACACATACCCACCCACCGGTTGTGCACCGCTCCTCGGTTCCGATCTATGCTGCCGCTTCGCCCCATCCTTTACCTGTTCGTGAGTTCTCGGAGCATCGAACCCTACCAAATCGGTGGCAGACGACGGTGGCAGCGGCGTGCTGGAGCCGGCGGTTGACCGTGGCAGTGTTCCATGGTCGCGGCGGTAGCAGCGAGCTGGGAGACGATGGAGGATCGAAGCGTCCTGCCACGCCGCCCACGGGATGTGATGACGACAACAAAGGCGAAGGCGGCGCCCTTTTGATCGCGTGCTCCAAGAAGGGACCGCCGTCCTCAACCGCTAGCAAGCTCTATGAGTCGTCCCCGACGATCCAGTCCACAGACAGCCGCGCAACCGCTACGCTCAAGACAGAGACAATGCATACAACGCTGGGTTCCGGCAGGGGGACATGGTTTGTAGGCAACCATTCGTTGGTCCAGTAGTCACCAAATGCATGGACTACTTTTCTGAACATGGCGCTTTGTTGAAGGTATGAATCAGTCTGGTCTGCTTTCGTTATATGCATGCAAGTATCTGATCTTCACTCTATCAGGATGCTCGGAACAAGCTAAGAGGGCAAAAGATTGAGCTTTTGCTTGCTATACTGCCAGAGAAACAACGACTTTTATGGTAATACTATATTTCTTATAGCAAAATTAGTTTCTGAACATGTTACAAAATGATCTGTGAGAAATTTTGTCATTACCATTACCATTGGTGGTTCTTTCCTTTTATTAATTATGAGTTGCGTCAATTTACACCATACTGTGCTGCCGTGGTGTTCAAAAAGGTGCATTCTCTAATTCTATCTGAGATGCACTCTGTATTAGCAACTTAGCATGCGACTACTGTGTAATTGTATCTCTCCTCTTCGTCCATTGCTCGTGTGTCAACTGCTATTGATCTAGTACTTCCTTTCTGCTGGACCTAATGCATGAAGAGATGAGGATTAGGGCTGCGACATGAAAGACAGGAGCTTCCCATGGTGCCGATAAGTTCTCCTCCACTTTCTATGCGATTCTAGAATTTTTTTTTTTTTTTTTGTTCTTCCCATGGATCCTTTCAAGACTTGGAAAGTGTGGCAGGTAGACAACGACATGTCTTGGAAAGTTTGGCAAACAGATAACTACATGTCTGCGCGAAAGTGCACCCATCATAAGATGTTTATTCAGAGTGAGTTAATGAATTGTTTGTTGTCAGTGATACTGTTGACTGGGGAAGGGATTTACATGTACTTTTTGTTAGGATAATTGGGCCAAGCCCATTATTTATTCTAAATAATCAGTAAACCTCAAAGGCCCACAATTGTGTGATTAAGTAGAAAGGTGATTAGTACCAACTTGACTAATTACCTAGAGGACAATCAACTTAAAATAGTGAGCATTGGGATGCCCACATAAGCTGATTAAGGAGGAGAACCTGGGACCCACACGCGCGCGCCGCCGAACCGCGCCGCCCGCCCGCCCGCGCGCACGTCGCGACGCGCCGGGCCGAGGCCGGCTGGCCTAGGCCTTGTTTTGCCACTCGGCCCATCCGGCCGAGGCAAACCCTAGCCGCCGCTCCAGCCCACCCGGCTGCCAGGGAGATCCAACGGTCTCCCGACAGGGGCGCCTCCTATATAAGGGGCTTCTGTCAGAGACTAGGGTTAACGAGTGTTCCTCCCGACCAGCCGCCTCCACTCCATTGTTCGCGAGCACAGGCGGGCTCTGGTGAGCAGGCCTCCGGAACTTGTCCCGTCAAGCGTACCTGCTCGGGTAGGTGGGCAATCAAGTTTTTGGGGAGCGTCCACGGGCGCGACTGCTCCGACACGCTGCTGCTGCCTTCCCCGACTTCGTCTCCGTCCAGCACCAAGATGGTGGCCACGAGGACGCGTGCTGGTGCGAGTGTGGGACAGCGCTGATGCCGGCGACGCCGCTACTGCTACTGATGCGGCGAACTTCACCGCCATCCCTACAGGTGGCGCTCCAGGCGACAATGGTGCTGTACTGGCCGCGGGTACCGGCAGTAGCACACTAGGGTATAAACTGAGATCCCTGTTTATGCTTCATTTCATTGCTGCTGTTATTTTGCTTATGTTAATGAGTAGCAGTAGCAGTAGCGATTATAAGACTGTCGCACGCATCATACTAGCGTTAGTATTTTGCTTATCACATTTATGGATTAATACATGGTGTAAAATGACTAAATATCCAACACTTTTTTCATGTATGTGCTTCCATAATAGAAATCCTTGTTGGGCTTCATCTGTTTCTCATTTTCAGATAATATCTTAATGTGTGATCTATAAACATCCCTCTCGTGTGTTCATGTGAAATTATGATTACTTTTCAGATTAGCATTTAATAATCTGTCTTTTTTTTTCCTCGGACTGAAAAAGGCGATCAACCTCCTTTGTATTTTGCAGTTGATGATCTTGTGCAAAAGATAATATGATATGTCAAGAACGGTGCTTTTCAGGCTTCCTCTCACCAAATGGTCAATGGTGCCAAGGTGTTCAGATGCATTTTTTTTTGTCTTCAATATATACGGTGGATTGACCTCAACTGTATAAGGAAAATGCTTGATCCTTCAATAATTATTTCAACATGACTAAATGTTCACCCGCTTACAGGCATCTCTAGCACCACGGCTGACCATTTTACATCAACCCCTTGAGTACACCTTGACGGCCAAGACAATGGCAAGATCATTCAGTCCTAAGGCAACAGATTAAAGATGTGAAAATAAACTTATAATTTCACTTCTCCTTGCTCATGGATTGTTCAAATTAATGGGGTTACTGATCTTGGAGCTGGTGCGTGTGGCAAGGGAAGAGCAGGCTATGTTGCAAAACCACTATTATGGTGGAACATGTGAGTATTTCACAAAATTTCTTATAGCCTACTCATGATCCAATGTGTTATGCTGGTTGCTACATAGGCCTTATATATTCAATCATTTGAAATTTTAAAGTGTACCACAAGGTAAACGATAGTTCTTGTTAAAGAAAGTTATCCACTTATCCTTTTAGTTGTGGGTTAGATTTTGATATGAATGAATGAATGTAAATATGGTGTCCAGTGGTTAGCAACAAACTTTTGTTGTAAATTCACAGTTTATTTCTACATGAATTTTTATCATCCATCCATTATACGAAATGAGATGTCAGCTCCCACGGCAAATACACTTTTTTATTTCTATCAGAACTCCTGTTATATATTATATGAATTCTCTCTAAAGCGTATTATCATTTCTCAAACTTCCTATGTAATTCCTTCTTTTAAGAATGAACCTGTTCCTGCTTTAAGAATGAACCTTTTTATGACCACGCAAAAGCACTAAATAAAAGCAAAGGGATAGAACTGATAGTAGATGGATTAGCGAGCGAAAGCTTGTTGGTGAACACGGGAAATGAAAGAGGGTGGAACGGCAAGCTCACCTAGGGTATCCTTGACGACAGGAAACAAACGGCGTTGGCGTGGAGCTCAGCAGGTGACCTCTCAATCTTAGTGAGATCCAAAAGCAGACACACAAGGTGAAGCTAGGGCTAAAGGGGTGCGTAGATGTGGAAATGGGGACGCGCGGAGGAGGGCCTAAGTCAGGCTGGAGCAGGCCATCGGACCAAAAAGAGAGACATAGCGTGTTTCTTTCTTTCTTTTTATTTCAAAAGCCTTTTGATCAAATATAGTTTGAAACATTTTGGGTTTGAATCAAAACACACATCCCAATAAATCAATGCAATGGCATGTATGCTCAAACATGTTTGTACATTATGATACAATTTAATGAAAATTTTATTTTCCTATGTTTTCATGAGCACCAAAAATTCACAAATAAATTATTTTTAGCCTATTTTCAAAAGGTGCAAATTTAGGGTGTTACAAAGAAGCCCCTTTAGCATCGAAGGTTAGTCATTGCAGTTACCGAAGATGATGTTGAGGCCTCTCGCATCAGTGTCAGCGTGGGTGAGTCATTGTAGTCACTGAAGTGTAGGCAAATACCTTCCTACAAAGTGTTTGCCAGGAGCAATGTTAGACGATCCCATGAGGTATATTGGCCAATATAGTCTCCCTTTGGAAGAGGTCCAACTACAAGCTAGAGCAGTGTCATGTGAAATCCAACCCCATTAAGGGGTCACTTGTAACTAACCATTGCATATATAATTGCTCAAAGGCATGAGGGTTCTCATATCCCACTCATTTCCACTTGTTCAAAACCCTGGTGTGTCCCGTTTCCACTGCCAAATTCTCTCCTCCCTCTATCTCTTAATCAGAGCTGCCATTTATAAAATAATGGACTTAGAAACATATTCTCCTAGATATTCTACATGTTTTAAGTAATTATGTTCATAATTTTTTGTCAAATAAATGTTTTTGTGTGTAATTCATTAAGATTTTTCTTGTTTTCAATACAAAATGCAAAAAAAAAATAGCTTTCGCTATAGCTGTTATAGCTTCCTATAGCTTTTGGAGAAGGTTGTCACTAAATATCATAGCTTGCTATTTAGAACATTGTACGGAATCCAAGGAAGAATATGTGCTTGATAAAGAATCAAAAAATCACAGCACGATCTTGTCATTTCAGGACAGAATTAAGATTCAAGAACTGGCGGTACATCAGAGTAATCAAGGAGTGCAGCAGCAGAGTAATCAAGAACTGCAGAGCAACGAAGTGCGATAGTAGGGCAATCAAGAACTGCAGAAGTACCTTGCATGTCGGGCTGCAATGCAGACATGACAGGGAGTGTAGCGTCCCTTTATCCAAGCCCGATTTCAGTTGGGCTACTGACTCTCCAACATGACATAACTCGTCATGTGATGCTCTATCCTCTGACTGTGAGTCCAACTGTAGTCCAATGCTCTTGTCCGCATGCTGAGTGCGGTTATAGGGAACAATCCATCAAGAAGCATGACCCACACAAAAGAATCATCAGCAAATAGGGATTGGTTTCTAAGAACGTCTCTCAAGAACAGCTAGTTAGTAGGGAAGACAAGAGTAGATAGATTTTCAAGAAAGACATTAATGGTGTATGTACGTCAATCATACGCTAGAGGGACTAGCAACAATCCCGTGCTACAGAAGCTGCATGGGCAAGATAGCAGGCCTCATAGATGGTGTGACGACATAACGAGCAAGCAAAAAGTCCTCAGTGTAGGGAACATCGAAGTCCACCATGATAGGCTCCTCAAGGTACTCATGCCACTAGACCGAAAGCCTTCAAGAACGACAGGGTTTAGATGAGAGGAAGAGGACAGAGCAAGGTAATGTGATTATGTTAGTTCCCTTCCAAAAAAGTGACCCTTATATTAGTTGCCTAAAATGTAACTATCATAATCAGGTTGGGTGTCATCTAATTATTTTTTAATAATATTATTTAACAACTTGGTAATTATATTAAAACTGTGAACTCAGAAGTAACACAGTCTCTCCCTTATACACATGTAAAAATATATGGAATAAAAATATATACATGCAATGCACAAATGGTCGAACGCCGAGGCAAAGTGCACTCCTTAGCACCAAATTTAGGGACCAATCCCAATGGTCATCTCCTCCACCCACCTCCCTCCCTCGGCTACCTATCTTGGCAGGCGGGGGGTGGTGCACGGGCGTTGGAGGCTAGGATACGGTTGGTCCGATTTTGCGTGCCTCGTTTGAGATCCGCGTTAGCCGGTCACAGAGTCGACGGTGGAGGCGGCGGTTTGGGTGACCTTGCCTGGCATGTTACGTCTTGCCGGCGATGGTGGAACTGAATGTGACATGTACCTTGTTGAAGGTGTCGCTGAAACTGTTGGTCAGTCCGTCCGCTACTGTGCCCATGGGTGTTCAATAACTTGATGAAAACCTAGCCTGGTTTCTTTGGGTCGGTGGTGATGGCGCAGGCGCGTCGTCAAAGTTTTTGTTCGCCAAGGCCGGACAGTTCTCCTGCATGATCACCCTACTCGCTATGCAGCTCAAGGTGGAGCTGGTATTCGATGGCGTAACAACTCAGAGTTCGGTGGGTCTACACCATGTGCTTCATGTTGTTTCCAAGGAAGAAGCATCCAGTGTCTCCAATGGTGGTCGGTGTCCAACAATTTCAGTACCTTTATTAGGTCTGATAATTGTGTTTAGCGGCTTTGTCTTAATGTTGGTGATCTTATCCTAATGTAGTTGTCATCACGCCAGTGATCTTATTCTAGTGGAGTTGACATCATGGTGCAAGTCAGGGGTCGCGTAGGACTACTTGATCTCCTTGTTGGGGATGTATTTTCTTCGGTCAATTTCTTTCATTTTATTTTGGTTGTTGTAATAATTTGGCCTGATTCTACCTACGGGTAGATGAAGCCGGATAGTTTCTATCCTTTATCTAAAAAAATGTAACCCCCTCAACTTTAGCCAAAAGTGACCCATCTTTATGATTGTAGTAAACAATGTAATGTAATCTCTTAAAGTTTTTATATAAATAACACTACATCAAAAACGAATTACCGCAGCGTTGCAAATTTGGACTCCGCAACGGACTTGGTTGCCCGCTGCGGTAAATCACCATGATTTACCGCAGTAGGCACTTTTATTTACCGCAGC